>OU015755.1:65861420-65898595 GCA_907169655.1 Acomys percivali | reverse complement strand
GAGAGAGAGAGAGAGAGAGAGAGAGAGAGAGAGAGAGAGAGAGAGAGGCGGGAGAGTAGGAAGGCGAAACTCCAGCTCTGCCTAGGCTGTCTACAGTTCCCAGGGGGGATGCCCAGGCTCCGAGGGCTGCCAAAATCTCTTAAATAAAGCCAGAGGTGAAAAAGACCCCCTGAACAGGAGCCAGGCAGGGCCAGGTCTCCTTCTTTCTGTTCTGGATATTTGCTAAACATACGTGGATGGAGTTAGGACAGTGAAAATGACCTCACACAAGGACCAGGCACGCGACAAGTGCTCAAGTGATGCTATTGATCATACTCACTACAACATCTTGCATCCATCCCTACACCAGCTTTTGCCCAGATGCTAAACAGACCCTTCCTCCCCAGGGATCCTTTGCCTTGCCTCGGGAACATTGGTTTGCTTTATCTGCACCTCAGAGGAAAGCAAGGCAACTGGTTCACCACTGCCAAAGCTTTTGCCTTAAGTAACAAACCTCCCATCACTGGAGGCAACCAAGTAGAGCCTTCCTGGTCATAGGTGAAAGAGAAGGCCAAGGACAGCTCAGGGATGCCCCTCCAGAAGACTCTGTGCTGCTCCCCCAGATGAAAGGGCTGAGATGCAGAGAGGTCACTTAGCTTGCTGGAACCACACAGCTAATCAGTGTTAGAACTGGGACTTGAACTCAGTTAATTCTTGACTCCGGACTTAACTTACCTTGGTCCTGCATGGGGCCTCTCTACCCACACCTTACGCTGCTCACCATCTGAAATTTGAGGGCAACTCCTATAAAGAATGACTTGGGTTTCCTTGAATGCATTGCATGCTGTGTTCTGTTCCAGGGCCTTCCCACATACCATTCCTTCTCCCTTTCTTTTTTAGATTTTAGGACTAGTTTCATTAGTTGGTTTGTTAGTTTTTTTTCCAATCCAGATCCAACTGAATTTTCCTCTATTCTTGGGAACCCTTTGGCACCCCCAACCCAATAGACCAAGTTAGCAACTTACCCACAGGCCACCACGCTCCCACCACCTGGACGGACAGGCGAGGCCCACCACACTGCACCAGAACTCCACCACACCATCATTTTTCTTACCATCACGCTCACTGCAGTCTGACAAGAAAAGGTCAGAAAAAGAGTAGAGCCTACACTTTGGATCTCAAAGTGCCCGGATTCAGGTCTCAGCCCAGCCATTTTGTGGCTGTGAGGGCTGAAGAAGTTAGCCTGCTGTTCAAGGCTCTCCTTCCTTACACACATTTCACTTCCTATCAAACAGTACACTCCCCAAGGCCACTGATGGTCAAGTGGGACAGAAGCTGTGAGCTGATAGGTGGTCCAAGGGGGCAGCAGGTAGCCAGTCGATGCTGGAGAGGTCCCTTCAGAATCAGGCTTTTGATTAGACCGTCTCAATCCTAGCTCTTCACTCGCCAGCTGTCTGGTCTTAGACATGTCACTTGGTCCCCCAGCTCAGGACTTTATCTACAAAGCAGGCTTGTTATGTTATTGCCTTCAGTTAGTATGCAAAATTATGGGTTTTATTAAATGTATTAGGAAAATGTCACACCTGTGTCTCATTGTGCATTGTTTGTACGGATCCCTTCCTTACCCTTTGGTATCCCTCTCCCTCCCCTGCTGGTCTTCTTTCTCCCAACAAATAGTCCTCTTTTCTCATGATTGAGTTATTATTATATAGATGACAGATAGAGATAGACAGATAGACAGACAGACAGACAGACAGACAAATAGGTGAATGATAATGCATAGATAGATGATTTGTGGCCTCCATATATAAGAGTAAATATTTCATGTTTGTCTTCCCTTCTCCCACTCTTTCTCTTGCTCTTCTTCTTCCCTCTCTTTGGCCTCCCCTTCTGCACATAGTCCCCCATCTTCCTTCATGTCCTATGTGCATATTTGCCTATTTTAAAGACAACAGAGATTTATGGATGTTGCTGAGAATAGACTTTAGTTATTCTCACCACACACAAAAGTGCGAAATGCGAATTGTGTACACTAGCCAAGCTAGTTCAGCCATCAGACAGCATGCAGACGCTCAAGCAATGGGATGGTTACTATAACACGTGCAAGCTTTACCTGTCAATCAATAGATAAATTTTTAAAGGTTACAAAGATTTTAAAGAGCGCAAAGCTGATCAATTTCAGACACGCTGTAGGTGATGCTTAAAAAGCCCTGCCCCCGGCACTGTCCACATGCCTAGTCTGACTCTGGCTACATTGTCTTCTAAATGCACCAGCTCTCCATCCAGGCCTAATGGGGCACATGGCGGCAATGGCCAGAAGTCACAGCCGTGTGGAGGAGAATATGGTTTCACGAAAATAACATTTGGAAGTAATTATGGGTGCACTGGATCAGAACCACGGTCAGCTGCCAGGCCTCCCCAGAGACAGGGGGGAGGGAGGGAGGCCAAGAGGGACCTTGTCTGGAAGCCAGCCTGAAGTAGCCCCCCCCCCACACACACACACTCCCACAGTCAGAGGCTGTCACTCTCAGGCCCTTTCTTCAGACAGGGCAGTTTGTCCACTCTGGGCTTCTTTTATTTTTCACTCGTGGTAGGATGCTGGTTGCACTGAAAAGACAAATGAGATGGAAGAAGAAGAGGGAATCAAATTCGAGAGCAGATGAGGGTAAAAATGATACATCCTTGAACAGTGGAGAAAGCAGAGTTGGGGAGCACTGGGCCCAGCTTTCCCTCTTCTTACACAGAGCTGGGGATGAGGTGCTGTCCTTTGCTCAGAATTCTCCCTGGCTGTATACAAGGCCACTGGGGTGTGAACTTTGGCCTGGAATGAAGCCATGGTGCCTCCAAAAGGAGGCATCAGTGAAGCCGTGTTTGCAGGCAGAGGAGGACCCTATCTGGGGTCTGACCTGGGATTTGTCCCAGGCAGAAGGCAGCAGAAGGAGCAGGCAGCAGAGAATGACAGCTGCCATCAAGCCTCTGGTGCTACCTGGAAGACTGAGTGAGGCCCAAACCAGGTGATCACAGGGTCCACCTGGCCTCTTGCAGGAGGCAGGTGCAGGAGGCAGCTTGTATATATACTGCAGAACCCCCAGGAGTCCAGGATCCCATTACTAATACATGCAGATGCTCGACTGCTGCCTTTGGCTTATGGAGCTATGTGAGTGAAATCCTACCCTGTTTTGCTTTCAGTCTGTTCGTTAGCTATACTTAGGGAGAGGACCAAATGCCTAGGCATTGATCCAGGCCCACCACAACAGTCTTCCCCACACTGTCCCTCAGCGACAAGATGACTTTCAGACCTGCCCCGAGCCCCAGAGCCTCTGGGTCATGGAGGGAGAACAGGCAAATGCCAGAGTGTTGGAGAAGAGTAAAGTGGGTGCCTGGCTGGGTTCCTGGATGCAGCAGATGCCCAGTAAACAGCGCTTTGGAGATTTGATGTTGAAAGGGATCTTTTAAGTTGAGCATCCACCCATCTGCTCTGCAGGCTGTGATGTCTGGAATGGGTGACAGGACATTTTTCAAAGGGCCACGGCAGCAAATTGGGCTTCCTTTATTTCCATCTGGTGACTCCCATGTACTGCTAAGAGGGATCCTGACAACCAAGGCCAAGTTGTCCTTAAACCCAGGGTGCCATGGTACCTGGAGTGTTCAGTAACTACAGCCATACCTGCACCACTCCCAGGTGAGGGGCTGCACCACAGAATCCTCACTGCCTTCATCCATTTCCCCTGACCAGAGAAAAAACCAACACACCAAGAAAAAGAGATCTTCGTAGGCATGGAGTGGGGTGCTGGTTCTGGAGTGTGGGTTCTAGCCTTCCTTATCCCAAAGCCAGTGATTCTGAGGTTTTACAGTGGGTCCTAGGATCCATAAGCCTATGGTCCCGGAGTCCTGGAGGGAGCCAGTCAGATGGCGTCCGTGTGGGGTACACTTCCTACTCCAGACAGTCATCTCTTTTCAGGGCCAGAGGTCAGCCCAGACAGAAGCTAGTAGAAGAGGTGATGAGGCTAAAGAAGTCGGGTTCTTCCTAGGCCTAACTTGCTCTAAGATACTCTTCCATCACATCACGTGCAGATGAGGCCCTTTGATAAGTACCAAATCCCCTCTTGTTGCTTGGCAACGTGGCTTACAAGTCATAGCAGGGAAGTGATTTACAGGAATCCAAAAAGTGTCACTGGAGGTTCTGCTGAGCAGAACTGGTGCAAAAGAGAGGCTCCCATGGGCCACATCACGCCTCTGGTGGCGAGGGCTGCTGAAGGAACAGCTTCCGCTTGCTTTGCCTAGGAGTTGGGGGCTTTCAGCCCGGGCTCAATGATGACTTCCTTTCATGTATTAACTGGCTTCACATTGGAGCAGCTACTGTGGAACTAGCCCTGTGGTGAGAAGCAGGGACACAGACACAAATGAAATAGGTGTCAACGCAAGACACACCAAACTCACAGGGACAAGCACTTTATAGGGCCACAACACGTGAAACAGGACAGGATGGTCATGGGGCTGAGTTCATGTTAGGGGAGAGATGTGCCTGAGGTGTCTGAGGGCAGAGGTCATGTAGGTGACCATCAGCCAGACAGAAGGGGAATCGGGGTAAAAAGAGAGGGGTGGCTAAGCAAGCGTTGTTGGGAACCATCCCAGCTGGTGCTGTGGGATAAGTGGAGGCTCAGTTCATCCCCAGTCACCCTGGCCTTGAATGCCCAGCAAGCAGACACTGGTCTTGAGGATATAGCCATGCAAGGTATTGACCAAGATCAATAAGAGTAGGGACATACTGTGCTGTTGGAGGGGAGATCGTAAGAGTCAGAGAGCAGGAAGTCAGCTGGAAAACTATTAAAGAGAACTTTTAAAGAAAGAGATGGTGGGGTTGGATGTGAGATGGGCAGAAAGGGTTGCATTCGGTGTTAGAATGAGGGCAGACAATGGCACAGGTGTCTTCTGTGACCAACAGGGGGCAGCATCTCTAAGAAGGGGAGGTGGGAAGGGCAAGTCCAAGTCTAGAGCAATTCCTGTCAGTGATAGAAATCGACCTAGACGGAGCTGGTGGGGTGGGCTGATCCAAGGCATTTAGTAAGGATGGACTCAGGGTGCCCTGGAGTCACTGTAGCCAAAACTAATGCCGAAGCCATCAGGCAGCAATGCACAGGACACTGTAGAAGGTCCACAGCAGGGATCTGGAGCAACAGGAAACAGTTCATGGAGGCCAGACTTAGGAGGCTGGGTTAAGCAAGGACACTTGGTAAGATGAGTGTATTGAATGTATTTCAACCTGTAATTTTCCATTTGCAATGGTTTATTGAACTGCCATCCTCTGTAAGTCAAAGTACATATGTGTATTTTAAGTGTCAATTTCAGTGGCATTAATGATATCCTGTGTCCTCTGACTATTATCACTGACCCACTTCCAGGACTTCATCACCTTGAATGGAAGCCCCATTCCTAGCCCCTTCCCTCTTCCCCAGCTTCCACTGTCTGTCTTTATGAATTTGCCTGCTCTTGAGAGTTCACCTACATGGAATCAGCACATGTCATGTGCCTTCTGTGCCCAGCTCTTTTCTCTTACCGTAACGTGTTCATGGTTTATCCACTGCGTGGCATGTGCTGGTACCTCATTCATTTTGATCTCTGAATATTGCCCAGTGTGTGGCCACACATCCCATGCTTCCTATCCATCAGTTGATGGGCATTTGGATTGTTTTTTATCTTTTGATGATTGTCCATAATTCTGCTATAAACATTCATAGTCATATTTTTGTTTAACATATCTCCAGTTCTTTGGGTAAAAACCTAGAAATGGCATTGTTGGCCATATGGTAATCCTATGTCTAACTTAACAAAGGCCTGCTGGACTGTTTTCCACAAAGGCTGTACCATCTTGAGTTCCTCCTGGGAGAGCACAAGTGTCCCTCCATAGCAAGCATGCTTGTGTTTTCATGACCACTGTGGATGATGTGAAGGCCACTTCTTCATTCTTGTTTTACATCACCAGGTAGTGATCTCTTGGTAATCTGTAAGATGAAGTGATTGACAGCTTGAGTCAGCCAATCAGTTTGGCTAGCGAACAGAGTGGGAGGAGCCTGTAGTTCCTTCACCCAGAACTTGGCCATTTCTTTCTTTCCTTTTTTTTTATTCTTTTTGAGACAGGCTTTCTCTGTGTGGCTTTGTAGACCAGACTGGCTTTGAACTCACAGAGATCTACCTGCCTCTGCCTCCCCCAGTGCTAGGACTGCAGGTGAGCACTGCTGCGTGCAGCTGAACTTGGCCATTTCAACTTTCCCCTTGTTTGGGGCCTGCAGGCTGGGCAGAGAGAGAAGACTGGGCTTGGAGAGCCATGTGGCATGTCTCATAGACACACATGGCCTCACTTAGTCCTCATAACAGCACTTAAGGAAATTAATAGTTCCTCTTGCCAGCCGGCAGCGAAGCCACACTTACTGCAGCAGCCCCAGCCTCCTTGACTCATCTGCCCACTACTTTGCAGCACTCAGCCATAAATGCTGCTGCATCAGCTGTTCCCACTTCCTGTGACTCCCACTTCCTTCCACTAAAGCATGACTATCCAAGAAATCCTTCCTTCCCACCCTCAACACAGTACCTAGACTGGGCCAGATGCCCATATCAGCCATATGCCACTATAGCCTGGGCATAGATTCCTGCCTGCCCAGCTGCTCTTGTGATCTTCCTCCCAAGGAAGCAGCTCAGGATCCTCTTGCCAGGGCTCCCGAAGGAACCACGTGGGCTCCCTGGCATGCCCAGCATGACCAAATCCCCTCTAAGTGTCTCCAAGGGTCCCCTGCCTGTCACATCTTCATGGCCCCCAATGCCAGGGGAAGCTGGGCTCTGTTCAGGGGAGGGTCCACTTGTCAGCCATGCCTGTGCAGCTTACTCTCGGCTGCTGTGCCCAACTTTCTCATGGCAGAATGAAAGTGTGTGCAGTTTTCACGTGTTTGGGTAGCCATGAGGAATAAATGGGTTTCTCTTATTTACTCAGTGTGGACCTGCTCACCTCAGCAACATGTCCAATATGATCATGTATGGAATGGGGCAACTGGCCAACTACGGATGGTCAGTAGCCTGCCCTCTCTTGGTGAACCTTCATCCTACATGAGTGAGAGACAGGGGTCTAGAGACGAAGCCAGATTTCTTTGACTCTAATGTTCATGTTCATTTGATTCATAGAAAGGAATCTTATGATGTAACAGTGGAACCCAGACTCTGATTGGCTCCAACCCAGAGGGGCATCCTTGTTTGCCAAGTAGACTGTTTAACTTAAGATGACCAAGGAGGAACTGGCCAGAGCTCTATATGGTCAGCGAGAGGATATGTGGAGGTGAAATGGGGGCATCCAGGAAACTTAAGGATAAGGTCCCTAATGTGAAGGCTTGCAGCTATGCACTGTCACGAATGGTATCCTCCCCCCCTCCCCAAGCAACCAAGGAACCTTTGGGACCTTTGTTTCAGCTTGCCAAGGCTCTTAGAAAGGAGGATGCTATGGTTGAATTTATCTCTTCTGATGACTAGAACCAGTTACCACAAAGCAAGTGTGTTTGAAACAATGGTTCATCCAGCTGTCTCAGCAGCTGGAAGTCCTCATCGGTGTCGTTGTACTGAAGTCTCAGCATCTGCAGATTTGTGCTCCATCTTGACACCACCAGCTGCTGGGGAGTTGGATCCTGGCTTCCGCCAATGTCTGATGACTACCAGCATCCCATGCCTTGTGGCCATGCCACAGTAATGGTACCTGTTTCTGTGGCCACAGTGCCTTCTCTCTGCCTCAGTTTCCTTTTGCTTCCCTCATGCAAAGACCTTTCTTCTAACCTTCAGGGATCATTTGAATAACTAAAATAATGTCTCATCTTGATCCCATCTGCTAAGTCCTTGACATTTAATGTTCTATTAGGTGACTCTGGGGTCAGGACCTGGTACTTTTCAGCCACAGTTCAGAACATTATAGGGAGATGTAATGGGGAGAGGGTACGTGTGAGCATAGAGATCAGGCTGTCCAAGGGTCTGTATCAGGCTCAGGCCACCTTCAGTATCACACAAGTGTTGACAAATGGCAGAGCTAGGACAACCCTGGTATCTTGGCCCAGGCTAGATCTCCCTACACACACACACACACACACACACACACACACACACACACACGGCCTGTTTTCTTTTCTTTCTTTCTTTTTTAGGGCTTAAATAAAAATTTTTATTTCTTTTATTATTATTATTAATTCATTCATATTACATCTCAATTATTATCCCATCCCTTGTATCCTCCCATTCCTCCTTCCCTCCCACTTATCCCCTACTCCCCTCCCCTATGACTGTGACTGAGGGGGGACCTCCTCCCCCTGTATATGCTCATAGGGTATCAAGTCTCTTCTTAGGAGCCTGCTATCCTTCCTCTGAGTGCCACCAGGCCTCGCCATCCAGGGGACGTGGTCCCGAGTTCATATGAAAGTCAGTCCCTACTCTCTACTCTCCACTCAACTGTGGAGACTGTCCTGTCCATTGGTTAGATCTGGTTAGGGGTTCGAAGTTTACTGCACATATTGTCCTTTCCAGTCTTGTCTTCTTGACCTTCTGTGGCAATGGCCTGTGATGTGAAACCAGCTGTTTCATTTGGGTACTTTCTTAGGGCTTTCATGCAGAAAGTCTCAGTCTACTGTGCATTCTTATGAAAGAATGCCTGATATGGGGTGATGTGTTAAAAAGAGAGAGAGAGAAAAAAAAACAAAAGAGGATACTTAGCTCATGGTCTGGTAATATATCTGGTCAAAAATACCACACAGGGCAGTATTACTATATGGGAGGGGCCTCTGGCTGCTATAACACGGTGGATGGCAACACATGGTGGGGCATATACACAAAAGGTCACACGATAGAAGAAGCAAGAGAAACTGAGAAAGTGGAGCATCTTAGGGAGTGGGCTAGGTCTCTGTGGTCTCATTGGTTGCTAGCATGAGTCCCATCTGCAGGTGCTACCTCCCCTAGAGCTACCTCTTCACACTGCCCCCACTGAGCCATTATGACCCAGCATGAGTTTCCTGGGCGTAGAAAGCCGTCAGGACAGACACAAGATTGGCATGAGGTGGAAGGAGCAGTGAAGAGCAGTGACTTGGGGGAAGTTGCATGGGTCCCTCTGAAGGGCCAACTCACCTCCTGACTGAAGATCCGCTGGGGGAGCGGAGGTCACTGTAAGAAGGGATATGAAGTCCATTAGCAGAGCTGTGTGACTTCAGAAGCCTACTGTACTTCTCAGAGCCTCAGTGTACCCATCCATAAGATGGGAAGAACTGTCCCCCTAACTAAGTGAGATGGGCTTAGAGTACAGATGAAGTTGGTCTGAGGGAAAGTGATGGCTTTAGTCATGCTGTTCATGCTGCCAGCTGATCTAAACTTGCCCACTGATGGAACTGTTACATTTCAAGGTATGTGCCATCCTGGGTGGAGGCAGGAAGGTTACCCTTTCTGTCTCCCTAAGTTGTATATTTAGCATTCCTATCTTTCTCCATCCACACGGAAGATGGCTGCCTCCTCCTGCGCTGTAGCAGTGTAATGGGATGTCCTGGGGTTCTCCCACAATGCCTCACTCTGGGCAGGAGAAGGTTGTTCACTGTAGTGTGTGTTGTTCACTGCATCTCCTGCTGAACCTGATACAGCAAGGATTGGAAGAGACACCTGTCTTCCCCACCGTGGTTTCTTATTGCGCGTGTATAGCAAGAAAGGGCTTTTTCTCTTCCAAACGCGTGCAGAGTCAACAAGCAGCAAAAACAGCATGAGGCTGTTTGTTTACTCTCTGCCTGGTAATAGCTGAAATGCTTGCTCACGTGAATTGAGTTGTCTGTTGCAGGCATGTCCCTGAACAGCTATCTAAACAAACCTCAGAGGGCTGCAGAGCAGGCATTGGCCCTTCGGCCTGGAGTTAGTCCACACCTGTGCCAAGAGTGGTTAAACTGGTACCGTGTGTCACCATCATCAGAACTAAAGAGCTTGGCTACTTGCTGGACATCAACTCCTTCCTGTGCAGTTTCATAAATGTGGGGGTGACGTGTTCATCTTTAAGACACCAGCTCCTTTTTATTTGCGTAAGAACACTCTGACAACAAAAGAGAAGCCGTGTCATGAACTCTCGCTGCAGTGGCCTCTTGTGTGACTTCAGAGCAGCCCCAGCAAACAGGGCTGCAAGGCAAGGCTCTACAGCAGTGGTCCTTTTGGATGTGCTCCTCAGGGGCTCCACTGAAAAATATGGGCACGTGGCACCTGTGCCTAATAAGTCCTGCAGGTGATCCTGGCTCCTCATCTTTCATTTGGGGAAAACAAACAAAAGACAGTGGCATCCCGAAATCCCTGTCTAAGAGACCTCTGCTGCTGCATGTAGCATCCTTTTTTAACCATTTTATTTTTGTTTTCTTATGCCTCTACTTCCCTTCCACCAGTCCTCCAATACTAGGAAGGAGTGAAAGAAGGTCCGAAGGGAGAAGGGGCGAAGTTCTCTTTAGCTACTTCCAGCTGATTAGGGTCGTAGGGTTCTTTGAGGCAATACCAATCTCAGTTGCCAGGATATTTAGCAGTCCAGCAGCAACAAACACAGCAGCAGAAAAGCAGTCTTCTTCTTCTCAGAGGGTCCCTAGAAGCATCCTTTTGAAGCCTCTCTCTATCTCTCTGTCTCTCTCTGTGTCTCTTTTTCTGTCTCTGTCTCTCTCTGTCTCTCTCTCTGTCTCTGTCTGTCTCTCTCTCTCTCTCCATCCTTTTTTAGTTCCCTGGCTTTCTATTGGTTCTGATATTCATACCCTCTCAGAGTCCTCAGAATTCAACAATCTCAGCTGGCAAAGACCACACTCCTCTCCAAGCCCTCACAAGATGCTTATCATCTGTGGACAAAGCAGCCCACATCCCACACTTGGGATCAAAACAAAAACATAACATAACTGGTTTCTTTTAAGAAACCAAAACTTCTACTCTAGCTGTATGCAGCAGGTGTCATTTGGGCCACACATTTAATGTTAACACCCTCATGGGCTCCAAATCCTGTTTCTGGAGTTTGCCCTCAGCAGGACCTGTCAAGGCACCGCTTACTGAAAGCCACTCCAGACAGTATCCTCCAGACGTACAGTGTGCTGGCCCAAGTACCAACAGGGCTGTGGAGTATTCTTGCACAGCCACTGGGAGCCAAGCTTTGCAGAGCCCATCATAGATTCATCAGTGGCCTGTGGTTACAAGCTGGCTCTCAATGGCTACAGATGAATCCCAAGCCCTACTGCATTTGCAGCATCCCATCTTTCCTGGGGGATTATCCTCGAGCGACAAATTCCAGACTCCTGGACAGGCTTCCTTACCAAACATCATTCCTCTTCTCCATCCACAGTTTTTCCCAGAGCTGGTGGTTCTTGTCTGCTGTGTCCACCCCCGTGAGCTGACTTCTCTAAAACCAACCATCCCACCCGCCAAGAAATAAAGCCACAGAGTTGAGTTTGATTCCAGGTTGTCTGGCTTGCCAACTCAACTCAGTTTTACCAACCATGGCTTAAAGGTCTTTGAGATGCATTCTACCATGGCAATGCCAGTAGCCTTTGCTTCAGGGAGAGATCATTGTCAAATCTACTGCCAGCAGAGATGAGGCGATAGAAGAGTGGGGGCTGGAGGGGCGGGCCAGTTTTAGAACAGTAACACCCAGACTTAGAGCATGACAGTCCAGATTCCAAGATGGTGGCTCCATCCACGCTAACTCACTGCTGCTCACTCTCTGCCCCAAGCCCTAGGGCACCAGTGAACATGGAGGTCAATCTCCACGGAAAGCACAGAGGGTGGAGAAACTGGGTGGGGCAGAAAGCTTGGGTCCAGCTGCTCAGGACAGGGAAGGTCAAAGGGTAGAGACCATACACCCAACCTCTCAAGAAGGCATCACTGTGACCCACTTAATGTCAACGACTCCAAAAGCCTGCAGCTGGCCACCGCCCTTCTCTCCTAGAGCCCATAGCCTTAGCCATGACTGTCTCCTCTGAACCTGGCCCACTGGCCTTCCCAGTGGACTTATCTTCCCTCCCCATGTAACTCCTTCATTACCAGCAGCTTTTGGAGGAAAGAGCTATATAACTCTGCAGCTGGGCCTGGCTTCTCTATTGCATTGGCCAAAGCAAGTCTGTGACCAAGAACAAACTCACTGAGGCTTGCAAGGGACAAGAGGGACATAAGCCCCACCTCAGGGTTATTGGCAAGGGTGATTCATTGAACATGTATTTGTGGGGCACAAGCCAGTCACTCACTCTCCAAGCTGCAATCTAGCTGAGAAGACAGACAAATCCAGTCCCTCAGAGAGGTAAGTCCAGAGAACTAGAAAACTCTGAGCTAGCCATAGACCTGAGCAGGGTGGCCACCCTGGCAGTATAGTGCTTTGTGAGGTACGGAGACAAAGGTGTCTACACAGAGACCTCAGATAGTCAGGCAGATGCAGAGTCACAGCATGAGTGAACAGGGAAAGAGGAAGTACCAATTGTCCCTAGAAAACACCTCATACAGTAGCACCCCCCCCTGCACCACCCCTCTGCCTCCTCTCTCTCCCCTAATCTCCTACTCAGCTGCAAGCTTAGATCTTGAGTGGCCTGGGCCAGGGCTTTGCTGAATGCCAGGCGAGCTCTCAGCAGGTTCCTGCTGGGCACAGCACAGGGAAATTAAGTGCAATTAGCGGGAACGAAGCCATCATAAGCCAGAAGCACCATTCTCCCAGCCGACTCCATTTCTGAGACTAATGGGGAACTGGGAGGAAGATGCACATAGGCAGCTTGACTCACACATCTCAGACTGCAGAACCAGGAGTGAGGGACAGCAAATGTAACTGCTGCACAAAGCTGAAGATGTGCAGCTTCCCCGGTGAGCCCAAGGTCAGGGATGGGCCAGGCCTCCCCAGAGATCACTCCCATTTCCCTGAGTCTGAGAAGATGGAGACAGGGAGTCTAATGGAGTGGATTTTCGTTGTCATGGTGGCAGGAAAGGAGCAGATGAGCCCCCTAGTCCCAGCCTAACAACATTAGCTTTAGCTTTTATCCAACGTGGCCTGTGTCACAGCCTGATTTGACTCTCACCACCTCACCTTCTAAATTGTAGCTGTGAGTTATGCCAGTCAGCTGCAAACCCATGGTTAACCTCTTCATCCTCAAAGGTTAACCAAACTGCAGCACCTGCCAAGCCCCTCCTCCCTAGATCCTTGAAGGAACCTCAGCTTCCTGGAGGTTCCCCTGCCTCCGGGGCCAAGTTTGGTCCGCCCACTCTCCACGCTGTGTAGAGGTTTTTCTAAACCTCACATGCAATCATGTTTCTTCCCTGCTGAAGACATCTTTAGAGACACCCCAACTTCTCACTTCTCTGTGACAAAGGGTCTGTTCTCTTCCACACTGTCCACCTGGAAAACCCCAGTTTATCCTTTGTCCCATTTGCCCCAAGCCAGCACCCATCACTCCCACCCCAATATGTGTCCCAGATTCGGGGCGTGAAGTCCATTTTGTTCACTTTTGTATCTCTTCCACAGAGTCATAATATTCTAGCTAATAATTAGACAAAACACTAATTATGCATTTATTTTATGTCAGGTGTGATTTGAGGACTCTCTATGTGCTAATTTGTTTAATTTCTCAGCATCCCATTAAGCAGATACTATTATTGTCCCCCACTTCAGACAAGAGAGGCGGGAAGTGATGAAAATAACAAAAACGGGAGCTGGCCAGCTGTGAGAGCCCAGCCTTGAACCTCACAGTGATGGGGGAGATGAAATACTAGGGGACAGAAGGAAGAGACAGGGCTAGACATGACCTTTTGCTATTCTGAGTCATTGAGGTTGGGGCTTGTGACCCTACAGCAAATCCCAGTACATCTCTCTGATAAAATAAATAACAAAATTTGTAAAGTAACAAAAATAGATGCATAGCAAGAAGGTTCTGTTAGGTTAAGAAATAATCAAGAAAGAGATGGGAGATAGCCCAGTAGGCAAAGAACTTGCTTGGCAGGTGTGAGGCTGCCCCCTCACCTGGAGAGTGGATCCCCAGCACTCACATAAAGGCTAGGCATGGCAGCATGCATCTGTAGCCCCAATGCCCAGGAGGCCAACACAGGCCATTGGGAACCAGTTGGTCAGCCAGCCAGTCTATCTGAGTCAGCAAGCTCAAGGTTTAGTAGATACTCTGGTCTTAAAAACATAAATTGGAGAAGAGTTCAGGAAGATACCCAACATTGGCCTCAGGCCTCCACAAACACAAACACAAGGCAGAACACACACACACACACACACACACACACAGAGAGAGAGAGAGAGAGAGAGAGAGAGAGAGAGAGAGAGAGAGAGAGACAGAAAGACAGACAGAGAGACAGACAAAGACAGAGAGACAGAGAGATACAGAGAGACAGAGACAGAGAGACAGACAAAGACAGAGAGACAGACAGAGACAGAGAGATGCATATCACACACACACATACACAAACAGATGCATACCCCCACGCATATACACACACAAATAAAGGGATGAGAAAGAGGAAGAATAAGAGTGACGGGAAAGTTCTGTGAAAGACAGCTGAGAAGGGGGTGAGGAATATGCCTAGTCAGCCCTCAGCAGGGTCACTAATTGGCGTTGCTGGCTCTTGGTGGCCCCAGAAAGAGAATAAACCCCAGGCTTGAACAAGACATGCTCAGGAAGCCATCATCCATCTGCCCACCAGACAGATGAGTCATTGGGTTTCTAAGCAATCATCAAATCCCTAGACAGCCATGCTCGGGGCTGAGTCCCCATGGGAAGTCTGGTTCATCTGGCTGGGTCACAGCAGACAGTGGCAGGTGACTGGGGAAGGCTACTCATCCATGGGATTACCACAGCCAAGAGAAGAAGGCTGGGACCATAAAGACGGGGCCCCAGACCTCATGGGCACAATGCAGAGAAGAGGTAAAAGCCGCACTCCATGGGGGAGCCTGGAGTCCTTTTCTGCTGAGCATCTGACCAGCCAGACTGTCCGTGGTCACCTCAGACAAGGTGGCGCCAGGCAAATGCAAGCCACATACTGCATTCTGCACCTTGTGTTCATTATGGCCTTTCTGGCCATTTTTTCTAAACACCCGCTGGCATAGGACCAGATGTACATTCTACTTATGCCCAGTGTGCACATCTGTCCATAAATATAGGATGAGTGATGCTTTTAACACTCTTACTCCATAAAGAATCAGTGTCTCCCCCACCAGAAGGTCCTTGTCCTTACTATGATGCTGGACACTGAGCCGTCAAAAAGCTGACTTCTGCCCTATCAGATTGCAGGGAGGGGGGTGTGAGGGAAAGGAACTCATCAAAGAGAGGATCCTTTTGTGGTCTCCTCCTCCAGGATGCCTTCTGTGCATCCTTGGCCAGAGCTTCTTTCTCTTTCTGGCTCCCCTGCCTGAGCCGCTCTGCTGGTCACACCTGTGTCATATGTGGTCTCTCTGGAAGTGTCTAAGGCCCTCAGGGCCAGGCCCTACATCTGTTGGTCTGTCTCCTCTCAGTGCCTGGTGCAGTAGATGTTTCCCAGAGGAAAGGTGCTGGGCTTCAGCCTGAGCTCACAGAGTAGTGAATCGCTCTTATGGGCAGTACACACACAGGGCTTCGTCTATTGAGAGAACACTAACCAGTTGCGTTCAGGCATGGCTCCTCCTCGGCGCAGGCATGCAGTGCTTCGCCGACAAGCCTATAATGACATTTTAATGGCCTGAGCTCAATTCCCAATAAATTACTTAAGTTTCTGCGATCGTGGGGCTGGCGTTTTCATTAATACTCCTGATTAATTGCCTGTCCTGGGAAAGACCCATCTCCATCCCAGCCTGGATGGTGTGAGTTCCTGGCACAGAGAATCCCAGTGGGCTACGGTTTTCTACCAGGTTAAAAGTCATCCAGTGGCAAAAATGAGACTTTTCTGTCATCTGGTGTCCTCTGCTTGCTGTGACAAGAGAAAAGATCAGGCTCCAAGCCCAAATGCCATCCCTGAATCCACGCCTTCGCCTGAACACACAAGGACCTTGACCTACTCAGCCTGCCTGCAGGACCAGAGTGTCTATCCCTTGCCCTGCTGAGCACCGAGTTCACTCCAGCTCTTCCACACAGCTGCACGGAGCAAATCCCTGATGTACTTTATCCTTGCTGGGGTCTGTTGCACTATTATTTCCAATTCTGAAAGCTCTAAGAGCTCCCTGGGCTCTAAGAGACAGGACTGAGGTGCTTTTGGACAGGGATGGAGCACTAGAGAGCTTCAAGTCTGTGCTCGCCCCTGGTTCTGCCAATGGCTGCCTACGGAAGCCCGAATGAGCCACTTAACTTGTCTGAGCCTCACCTGCAGAGAGGACAATATATAGGAGTCTGGGGGTTGTTTGGGGACCATCCAGGACTCTTCACCACCCTTGCATTTGTTTATTCAGTCCACAGTCTCTTCAGGCCCTGGGCAGTCTCAGAGTTGGCACTAGAACTCAGCAGCAATGGAGGCAAGGCCCGGCCTCCATGGAGCTGAGAGTGGTTCCAACTGTCAGGGACAGAAAGAAGAGATCACACACATAGACTGTCAGTCGGCATGAGCTCAGGACAAGATGGGGGGCCGCTGGAATGGGAGGGGTCTTGACAGGGTGCTATCTGAGCTCTGAGAGGTTAGACTGAAGTGATGGAATAGACCAGGTGACAGAGACACAAGACCCCTGCCACGCGAACGGCAGAGGCAAGTCTTCAGCTCCACTGCGCTCCCACCACTGGCCATTTTCTCCTCTTGATAATTGAAAAGTTTGAAATAATTCCAGGTGACTTCATGCTCATACCCAGGGCCCCATCCCTCTCTGCCCCTCTGGGCCCGGCCCCTTTCTCCCACTGTGTGCTCCCCAGCACTTCTCCCACAAGGTCTGGGTATGAGGGGCAGTCCCACGTGTCTCTGTGTGAAATCAGTAGGGCTCGGTACCCTCTCTTCAGCATCCTCTGTGGTAGATACTCTGCCTGGTGTTCAGCAGGACCCATGTTCTCCCGCTCCTCCTGAGCCATGCTACATCTTCACCCGGCATCTTAAGCCAGCCTGTGTTCTCTGGCTTCTAAGTCTTTGCCTATCTGATTTGAACATATTTCCACAGACCTGTCCTCAGCTCACTGACTCCCTAACCCTCATGCCATGGTGTGTGTGAAATACTCCTTGGCTTTACCCTTCCAGGTGTCTCTTGCTGGCCAGGATCCTGCGTGTCCTCTTTGAGCATCCTCATCCGCAATGAGTTGTAGCTGTGGTTTGTTTTGTTGTTGTTGTTGGTGGTGGTGGTGGTGGTTTTTTTGGGGGGAGGGGGTTGGGTTTGGGTTTCGTTTGGTTTGTTTGAGATTAGGTCTCATGTAACCCAAGCTGACCTTGGATTCCTGGTCCTCTCGTCCATCTGTGCCCACCCCCAGCCCCCAACCCCAGCTTCTGAGTGCTGAAATTTCAGGTGTACATCCCCATACCTTGTACTGTGGCTGACTCTTATCTTTCATCTCGATTAGGAACATAGTCCTTCTGGGCTCTAAGAAGGTCCCAGGTCTATGTGGGTCACAGAGGACAGACAACAGGCTAAACTAATGACTGATTTCTAAGGGTCGACACCCTGCCTCGGCCTGGGCCACTGAAGCCACAACAGTGTCTAGGGAGTAAGGATATCCCAGGCAGAGGACGCAGCCAGAGCCACACAGGAGGCCTTCGTGACTTGGTCCCTCTGAGGCCAGCAGGTCAGAAGGAGTAGAAAATCAGACCAAGTAAAGACAGCAGCACCCTAGGCTTCCTGAACACCCTGACCCTCAGGGTGCCATACATCCCATGGGGTGCTTACTGCCCGCTCAGGGGGCCGTATCCTCCGCAGCCTGACCTACAGCAGCCAGCCTCCAAACTTTATAGGCTCTTAGAGGAGTTCTTTGTCCTGCTAGAGACAGCGTCTGCCCAACTTCTCTGAGGCTAAACCAGCTTCTGTAGAATACCTGGTGTTCTGTGGTCCTGTGATCCACAAGGGCTGTAGGAGACCATCATAGTCCCTCAGCCTATCCCTGGCTCTGAAAAGTCCTGCAGGAAAGCTGAGGTGACCTTTGTGGCCCCATTCCTACGTATAACCGAGTGGAGAATCCTTGCTTTGATTCGCTGAGCAACTGTGGACACATTCTGAGGAATGCAGCATGGGTCTGTTTTCCGGGCAGGAAACAGCAGGAAGAGAGGGTCTCCAGAATATAAGGTTCTTCCTTCTCAGGCGTGGCCCCTTGGGAGAAAGGGAAATGAAAGCTTGGGCCGGCAGAAGAGAAGCAAGCATCGCCACTGGTTTCATTTACATAAGTGTCCTTGGCAATTTGTCCCAATTTGTCTCATTACAAGTGATGTAAACATCCGGCATAATCACAGACAAAACAGGACTGTTCAGTGCCGCCTGGTTACAAGCCCCACGGATGCAGGGACACACACGTGCAAGCCCTTTCCCTGGGGACCCCAAGCCCTGGAAGCAGGAGGGCCCCAGGTACACACAGCATCCCCATGACTTCACCACGCTCTATGTAATCACAGAAGAGCGAGCTGTTTGGTGTGTGTTGAAGTAGGGAGACTGGGGTAGGGGTGGGGGGGCGAGGGTGGGGTGTGTGTGACATCCTCTCCCTTATGTCTCCTTGGCCTCCAGGGCAATGTGGCCCAGATGCTAGCAACTGAAGTTCTAATTCTAGCAATGTCACTCAATCTGTGTGATCTCAGCCCCGTGCTCTCTTTTGCCTGAGCCTGTTTCCCAGTCTGTCTGACATGATGTGTGCCCTGCCTCATACTATTGCAATATTACAAGCAGTTTTACCAGCACAGAGAATCTGTCCTGTCCTTTTTTGTAGCCTCAGTACTTGACACACAGTAGGTGCTCAATAAATAGCTGCTGACAACAAGTATGGATGACAAAATTAAGGAGCGATTCTATGGGCAATGACAGTTACTCTATTATGAGGAGACTGATACCTCATTCTTCAGAGAAGAGACCACCTCCCGGTAAACCTTGTCCCACTGTCCTGACCAGGAGTAGCATATCAGGGACAGGCTGGCTGGAGGTGTTCATAGCCTGGCTCTAATCATGGACCTTGTGACCTAGCCAGGTGGCCAAATGCTCAAAGCCTCAGTTCCCTTTTCAGGGCCTCAGCCCCACTTCTCATCTATGGCCATGAGGTGGGAAGAGCTGAGGTCTCCCAGAGCCTGCTGGTCAGTGACATATCAGGACACCTGTTAGACTAAATGCAGTGAGATTCTGGAGGGAGCCACCGAGCTCACAGCCAGTCACGAGCTTGAGGGGGTGAGCCAAGGCAAGATCTGCCTGAGAACTCAGCTGAAGGTACTGGCGCTGAGAACGGTGAAACGTGTGCCACAGCCAACATGCCAAGCAGTCCTTCCTCCCAGGCTCAGGAAGACTGTGGGAGCACATTGCACAGGATTCCCTTGTTCCTCGGTTGCTCATTCTGTGGTTTCAGTACACACCGTGCATACGTGCATTTGCTGAGAGGTCTCTGAGAACAGCGTTGAGGTACGGCACTGACAACATGAGAGAATTCTGCAGGCTCTTGGCAACACACAGTTGTCTTCGGCCCTCTTTTTATGTGTGGATCTTTAACCCTCTATGTCAGCGTCCTCATTTTATGATCCTCTGACGGGGAAAAGGAATGAAGGGTCTGGGAGGGACAGAGAGAAAGGGGAACCACGAGACCAGAAATACATCTGCAGAGAGCATCTTCTGACACCCACGCCACCCTTCCCCATCCTACAGCAACTGGGATGGTTGGTCTCACCCCTGCCTCCATGAGAAGGCTCTGGGTGCTGGTCAACTGTGCAGTCTTGACATTGATCATTACTGCAGAGAGAATACATTATCTAAATTGATTCAGTGAGACTTAAGCTCTGAGATCTGCCTTGTTGGTTGTAGACGATGCTTTTTTCTCCCTTGGAAGAAGTTTATGGAAAAATAATGAGAGCTAGGACTGCTGAGATCACGTTGCTGCTCTGTGCACTATGGTGGAGAGAAACCAATCATCACGGAATGAAGCCAAAGTCCTGACCAAACTGTCCTGAAGCGTGATCTGTTTCTGGACCACCTAGTTCCACAAGTTAATGAATGCTCTCTTATACCCAGATCAAATGGAATGGCCAGAGAAATAAAACTAACACTAAAATCTTTCAAGAGTTGGACACCCTGAGTTTGTCTCTTGTGGGAGTTTACCACACTCTTCCAAGAATCCACTTAGGCATGCAGATTCACTTGCTTTAGTTGACTCTCCAATGAATGTCTCTGACCCTCTCAAGTCATTTAAGACTCAGAGGTATAGAAGCATCAACATGGATCCTGGTAACCAGCACCCTGCACACTGTACTTCCTGTGCCCTGCTGCTCTGCCCCCGCCTTTACCAGGTGAGCCAAAATGGTGCTAGGGGGATAGGAGCAAGCTGCATTACTGCCTGGTGTGGATTAAGGGGAGCCCTAGCCAGCTGCCCAGCGGCCATGAGGCTCAGCAGGTTGACCAGTGACACCCCTCCTTCCTTGTCGTGAGATTCAGACTGCACTTGACACACATCAGGTTCCTGATGGTTGGTGCAAGAGCAAAGGTGAACTACAACAGAAACTCCTGTCCCCACTCTGCTCCTAAGCCGGGGTATTTGGGGTCTGAATCCTAAACTCCCATCCCGGGTCCTTGCCAAGCAGCTATGTGATTCTTCTCCAGATACGGAATCTCTCGGAGAGAAACTGGACCCAACGTTGTTCCCCCTTGTCTAGCGGAGCATGATGGAGAACAGGGGAGCCCCCAGGTCGTATCCACTCAGAACCTCAAAATGTGACCCTGTTTGGAAGTGGAGTGTTGCAAATGTGATTGGTTTAGAGTCTTGGGATGCACTGATGCTGGCTGGAGGTGAGCGCTAATCCAGTGAGTGGTGAGTGAATGAGGAAACAGCCGAGAGAGATGGACTGCAGTGGCAACAGCATCTAGCCAAGAATCACACGAGGCCATCAGCTGGACAAGACAAACATGTTGCCCCCAAAGCCATGGGAGGGAACACAGCCCTGCCAACACACTGGTTTCAGACTCCTGATCCCCAAAGACTGAGAATCAATGGGTTTGTTGTTTGATAGGTTTGTTTGTTTGTTTGTTTGTTTGTTTGTTTGTTTGTTTGTTTTTTAATTGGTGGTGCTGGGAATTGAACCCAAGGCGTCCATTGATGACAAGGAGGTACACTGCCAGTGAGACGCACCTTCCAAGCCCATATGTCTGTTGTTGGAAGGCTTATGGGACTTCATTTCAGCCTAGGAACCCAGCCCCCTCTCCTTTCCCTGGCGCTTCCCTCAAAGACAGAAGAAAGACTAAAACCTGAATCTGCTTTTTTTTTAATTTTTTTATTTTTTTAATTTTTAATTAATTTATTCTTGTTACATCTCTATGGTTATCCCATCCCTTGTAACCTCCCATTCTCCCCTCCCTCCCATTTTCCCCTTATTCCCCTCCCCTATGACTGTTCCTCAGAGGGATTACCTCCCCCTGTATATGATCATAGGGTATCAAGTCTCTTCTCAGTGACCTGCTGTCCTTCCTCTGAGTGCCACTAGGTCTCCCCCGCCAGGGGACATAGTCAAATGTGAGGCACCAGAGTACTTGAGAAAGTCAAATCCCTCTCTCCACTCAAGTGTGGAGAAAACTGGGAATAGGGCTTCCTGAATCTGCTTTGAAGGTGGCAGGAGGACTGAATGCTGGCTCGAGATCCTCAAGGATCTTCCAAACACGCATGACAGCCCCACCTTCTGGTGGGTTTTGGACTAACACAGACCAAATGCCACAGGTTCTTGGCACTGGAAAGCCTCCCATCAGGGCCTCTGAGCCTCTTTTCTGCTCAGTCTCAGGACAAAGGCCTGGCCAGCTTCCACTATTCACCAGTCTCAAGGGATTGACTCCCTAAAACAGGTACTGCCTGCCTGCATAACCCAGGTTCTAAGAACAGCGGCCCAGACCTAAGGCATCATGTTGGATGATCAGTCCGTTTTCTGGGCCGCTTTACCAAGTCATATGCAGCCTCCAAATACTATATAATAGTCAAGCAACTTAATGAAAACATAGGTCATACCTACTGATGACCTGTCTTAGGTCGATGTTGCTTTCTTTCACACATCCAAAATATACTGGCCATCTGAGAGCCATAAGTGGTTGTTCTGGGTCCCGGGGACCGAGAAAGGGCTTGCCATAGAAAGCTCCTGGTTTTGTGACCCTGAGAGTCCAGTGTGGGAGAGGGAAGCTAGAGACAAATAGCACATGAGTGAAGCAGAAGGCAGCCCACTTACCAAATGGCTATGGTGACTTTGTGTTCCCCAAACTTCCTCTCCAAGCCTTTCCATTGTATTCCCTCCTCTCTGTTTTATGACAATTTTAAAGTCTCCCACTGCCCTGGGTTTTCAGTCACTGAAGCTGTCATTCCAAAAGCTAGGTTGCATTTTTTTTTTCAGTTATACTTTCAATTTCAGCTTCTTCTATACTTAAAATGTGCACTCGGCTCTGAACTCTGACCTGTCTCCGTGGCCGGCACCTGGGGAAGGGACGACAGGATAAGACAAGAGATACTGCCTGATTTTTCACTCTTCCTTCCTGACCCGTGGAAGGGGAAAATTGGCAGAGCAGGCACAAGGGTGTTTTGACTTGGCTGGCATTGTGGTAGCTTCCTTTGGCCAGAACAGGCTGCCTGCAATATTGCCCAGCATGGCACATGGCCATCGCAGTGCTGGTCCCCAGAGCACATCAGAGGCCCTGCTGCTGTTGTGAAGCAGACAGATGTCTTTGGCTTTGGTAGAGCTTCCATAAGCATCCCTGCTCCCCTACCCACTACCCTCATCCTCTTTCTACTGGCTCCTCCTACTCCCAGCACCTGCTTTCCTGGCTTGGCGAGAAAGACTTCTCCCCCAGACTCCTCGGGCCTGCTCCCCTTCTTCAGAGCTCACTTGGTCCCAGGAGACTGGGAGCCCTTACATTGTAGATCAGGGAAGTACAGGAGACACAGGCTCAGCCCTGACTGTAGTTGGTCACCCAAGGCTCCTGTGTATCTCTCTAGCTCCAGAGTTCCTTGGTGCAGGGACATTCAGTCCCATGCCCTTGGCTTTCCTTCTGACAGAAACCTAGGCGCCTGCTGACTCACTGAGAGGGAAGCTGCTTTGGGGGGTGACTCCCAGGTACCCATAGACATGGCGGCTATCTCTGATTATGAATACCCATGCCTTAGTCAGCAGTCATCCCATATCCTGGGATTTGGTTAATGGCTCTTAAAAGTTGGGGTGTCTGGTGCTGGATCTGGGAAGGAACCCTTGCCACTTTTTAATTTCAGAAGGCATCACATAATGACACAGAGCAATGTCCCAAGTCAGGCCCCTATTTGTGCTCTTACCAAGCTACTCCTGTCGTGGGAGCCCCACCTTAATGACTTTATCAAACTCTAATAATCCCTCAAAGGCCCTGCCCCTTATTACCCTCAAATATATGAATTTGGGAAAGAAGTTTGCAATACATGAAATTTGAGAGACACTTTTAAACTCCAGTAGTTGGTGAGAATGACACAGCCGGGTGGTTTGTGGTTCGGTGTCTCCCACCAGCTGATGCTCAGCTGCGCCGGAAATATGTTTCTCCAGGTTCCGGCTTCCAGCTTCCAAGTGGAAAAGGGTGGAACAGAGTCAAAAGTTACACCTCTCCCAGGAACGTTGGTCTCCAGGCAGGGAAGGATGAAACATACTGAACTGGAGCCACGTGTCACAGGATAGCCTGCTTAGCTGGAGGCGCAGGAGAAAAGATTTCTCTCTGCAGCAAGTTGTTACTGTTCTTCTAAAACAGTCGCGCTAATAGCAGAAGGCTACAGCTCTTTTTTGTTTGAACCACTGACACCAAGTGGCTTCAGAGATAGGGACTCAGAAGCTGAAGCAGGGGGCATATCTCAGTGTTAACGCTCTTTGGTTAAACCACTGGTGCTGGCGAATGCCACGTCTGATCAGTTTATGGCTGGAGCGCAGGCCTGGCAGCTGCTTCAAGGGGGACAGCAGCACAGAGATTGGTGCTGAGAGTGTGGTGGTCCAGCGAGCTTCCGCTATGGCTGAGGCAGTTCCACTGAAGCTGCCTGGTCCCGCCTGAGGGATGGGAGGGGCGGGGTCCAGCATTGAATTCTTCAGGGAGGAGGGGAGCCCTTCTTTCCCCAGAATAAACAATGAGTCTCAGACAGTCATTGATGAAGTAGATGGTGCTGGCCCATTTATTTCATGTGATATAAGACTTATAAACCTTGGGCAGTTGGGAAGGCTTTTGAAGATGAATGCATTTGATTGGCTGGGGCTAGGATGCTGGCAATGCTTGTTTTGCATGGAAAAGATAAGAGGGGACATCTTACTGACTGACCACCTGTAAGCTCTTGGAGGCTGGGTTATGTGCTCCCGAGGCAGGCACAGGAAACAAGGAGAGAGCTTTGCTCCACTCCTTCTGGTCTCAGGATGAGATTTTTAAGTCTCAAACGTGAGATTTCTGGGGTTTGGACATGCTCCATCTCCACCCCCATGCCAATTCCTTTGAAGGCACAGTCCACAAGACCGACATGTGTCATTGGCCCTAAAGTCTCAAGGAAATTATCCCCTAGCCTCAGTTCCCAGTTGCTATCCAGGAAGAAGGAACCGCTGGATCTAGATAGTCTTAGGCTGAGAAGTCTGGGTGGGCACTATAGTGAGGTAGCCACAGATATTGTATATAGTGACATTTGTGTTTGAGGGGCACTCTGGTGACTACTGCAGAACACCTTCCTGACCTTCCTGAGTATAGGTGGGAACAGGCTCACCTGCCCCTTGAGCATCCTAGGAGGCCAGGCATTCCTCACTGACCTCCTTTCATCTGCCCCTTGAGCATCCTAGGAGGCCAGGCATTTCTCACTGACCTTCCTTCACCTGCCCCTTGAGCATCCTAGGAGGCCAGGCATTCCTCACTGACCTCCCTTCACCTGCCTCTTGCGCATCCTAGGAGGCCAGGCATTCCTCACTGACTTCCCTTCACCTGCCTCTTGAGCATCCTAGGAGGCCAGGTACTTTCATCAGGCTCCCTTGCAGGCATTCATTTTTCGTCAGCCTCTCTTGCAGCTAGGATATTAGAGTATGTCTGAGACACGAGGGCTTAGGAACGGGTGGCATAAGATGTCCAGAGCAGGGAAATGGTAGATGCATCCTCCCTGGGGGTAATTTGGACTGTGGTCCTAACTCTGTGCTTTCTTCCTGGTTTTATCTGGGGTTGGTAAGAACAGGAGCCAAGTCTCTGTCATTTCCCCACCACTCACTCATCATTGGTTCAGTGGCTTTTAAAGAAGGTAGGTGTGGGGCTTGAGAGATGCTCAGAGGTCTTGTTCTCCCAAAGATCCTGAGTTCAATTCCCAGCAACCACATGGTGGCTCACAACCATCTACAATGAGATCTGGTGCCCTCTTCTGGCCTGTAGGCACACATTCAGGCAAAAATACTGTATAAATAATAAACAAATAAATAAATAAATTCTGAAGAAGGAGGAGGAGGACATTGGAAAACAGCTGTTATTAGCCCTAAACAAAATGAATTTTTATTTTACTACTGAGCAAGCTGTCTTGCTGTGTTCCTTCCATCCAAGACAATTTAGACAACAGCAGAAACTCTGCAGAAGCAATGGCACCACCTCATTCAGCCCACTCCAATGCCTTGGATTTGCTCCTCCTAACAAGGGTGGAGCCAAGGGTAGGACTGCAAAAGCTAATAGCTTTGAATGTTGCCATGAAGGGTCTGGGAGCCAGGAGCCAGGGTAGCTGGCACCTTATGTAAAGAGCATGAAAGAGTCCATGGGATTATTAGGGTGACAGGCTTTGATGGACACGTTGCCAACTCTAGGGAACAGGAATGATTTAGGCAATGTCACTCTCTAATAGGAAACCCATCACTGCAGGGGAGAAAGACTTTCATGGGGCATACAAGATGGGTCCACCCCATACTACCTGACTACAGGGATTTAATGGATGGATAGACAGATGTTGAATGAATGGGCAGAGAATGGATGAAGAAAGGATGGCTAGAAGGTAGGTGAATAGATGGAGGGATGAATATATGGACAGATGAGTGAATAGATGATGGATGGATGGATGAATGGATGGATGTGATAGATGATGGATGCATAGAATGATGGATGCATAGAATGATGGATGCATAGAATAATGGATGGATGGTGGATGGATAAATGGTTGAATAGATGATGGATGGATGATGGATAGATGGAGGGTGAATGGACAGATGAGTGTACTGAGTGCTCATCAATATGTTCTGGTTCTCCCATTAAGTGCAGTAAATAAGATTTATTTACTAGCTTTATGGCCCCAGGACCTCCACACAGCCCAGGTCAGAGAAGCATGGAGGATTCTGAAAGGCAGAGACATTTAGACTGGGAAATACAAACAGGAGTTCACTTGGCACACAAAGGAGAGGCCCATACACCAGAATCAGAGAGCGGAAGCAGAAAGAGACCCATGGGAGTCTGCAGCACAAGTTCATGACTGGGACTGGATGGCCACTGGGACTTAGAGGAGGCAGATGAAAGTTGCATTGTTGACTCACTTGGAGGCACTGGACATTTTGAATCAGAGATGGGATATGGGATATGGTCTAGGAGGAGGCAAGAGGGCTCTAATGAGAAGGGAAAATGTGGAGTTTGAATAGGCTCATGGGAGAGGGGAGGCATGTCCCAAGAGCACAGGGGCCATTCTGAGAAAGAGCTGTACTCTGAAGGGGCAAATACAGCTTCACGGTGCAGTAGGGAGTGTGGTGGGGAGCTGGGACTGGCTTAAAATGTTACTCCTGGGGCCAGCCTCACCCACATTTCACAGGCCCAGAAACTGAGGCTTGGAAGAAGCCATTCTGATTGGTACTAGGGTCAGGCAAGAGCATCCTTCAAGGTTGCCTCCTTGCCTTGCTCATGGTCTGGCATGAACAATAGAAAACAGCTAAGGATGTGGGTTAGAGGATGACACATTGAGTTAGTATCAAACACAGGGCTTGAGTAGCTTGTCAGTGGTCACTGTGTGACTATGGTCAGATGGCTTCTCTCTGTGAGCCTGTCTTCTATGAGCAGGGCAGTTTTTTTTTAATTTTTTATTAATTTATTCTTGTTACATCTCAATGTTTATCACATCCCTTGTATCCTCCCATTCTTCCCTCCCTCCCATTTTCCCCTTATTCCCCTCCCCTATGACTGTTCCTGAGGGGGATTTCCTCCCCCTGTATATGCTCATAGGGTATCAAGTCTCTTCTTGGTAACCTGCTATCCTTCCTCTGAGTGCCACCAGGTCTCCCCCTCCAGGGGACATGGTCAAATATGAGGCACCAGAGTTCGTGTGAAAGTCATAACCCACTCTCCACTCAACTGTGGAGAATGTTCTGTCCATTGGCTAGATCTGGGTAGGGGTTTAAAGTTTACCACCTGTATTGTCCTTGGCTGGTGCCTTAGTTTGAGTGGGACCCCTGGGCCCAAATCTGCCTTTCATAATGTTCTACTTGTAGGTTTCTAGGACCCTCTGGATCCTTCTACTTTGCTATTCTCCCATGCTTCTCTCATCTAGAGTCGAGCAGGGCAGTTTGATGTAACAGCACCTCAATCTGTAGCAGGCTCCAGGCCCAGCTGACCAGTAAACTGGCTGAGCAGTTTCCTCGTGTGTGGCAAGGTTGGAGCTCTCAGAGCGGAGGACGAAAACATGTGGGGAGCTCAAGTCTCTGCCACACAGTAGGCATTTAGGAGACACTGAGTGTGATGCTGCTGTCCCCACACAGAACCCCATGACCCCATAGTGGTCACTGGGCCTTGGTGACTGACCTTGACATTCTCCCTTTCAAAGCTTTTAATAAAACTCTCTATAGATAGCATGTATTGATGCATGTATTTTCATGAGTCAGTGTGGCACATCAGCACATAGATAGACGATGTGTGGGTACCATTTACCCTCTGCTCACACACCCTGCTTCCTGCCTCCAGTAATCGCTCCTCTCCATTTGGGTAGATGGGCCACCTCTTCAGCCCGCACAGATGAGCAAAGGCACACAGCATGCATACCTGCCCTTGCTCACCTATGCAGGCTAAACGAGACAGCAGCAGGGGTACTGCAGTGTTGTTGGTTTTTCTTAATCTCAAATGTTCAATTTTACCAATGAAGACTCAGGAGCCAGATGCTAGAGTGAAAATTTGCTAGCTCGGAGAGGCAGAGAAAGCACCCAGCTGACCTTCTTACTCCAATGATGTCCCAGAAGGAAAAAGCCCCTTCTCCACACTGTTTCAAAACAAAACAAAGCAAAAACAAAAACAAAACAAAAAACAAACAAACCAAAAAAACCCTCAACTCAATGTCCTTCCTGTGCTTTCTTATGTCAATTGGTTGCTTGCTCCACCTCATGACCCCTCGCCATCATAACCAGATAATGGAAAAGATTAGCACCTGGACCTGCCCTTACCAGCTAGTTTTTCGTTTGTTTGTTTGGTTGATTGGTTGGTTTGGTTTGGTTTTTCGAGACAGGGTTTCTCTGTGTAGCCTTGGCTATCCTGAACTCACTCCAGGTTGGCCTAGAACTCACAGCGATCCGCCTGCCTCTGCCTCCCAAGTGCTGGGATTAATTTCTGGGACATTCCAAGAGAGCTCAATGTACCTCCCCTTCCCAGCCCACCCTCAGGAGCCCTGGATAGTCAGTGGTGGGGCACAGTAGAGGCAGCCATCCATACTCCACCAGCGTCTGGCCCAGTTCAGAGCCCCTCCCTGCCACTGCCTCACAGGAGTATCTACACTGAGAGCACACACTAAAGACCCGCATCAGAGGCCCTGGAGCCTGTGTGTGCTTCTAGAGGGGAAGGAGAATAAATCCAAGGAGTGCATACCCACATGTCCCGCCAAAGCCCCCCACCCCGGACTGCAGACCACAGCGACCAGCACGCCCCCCTCTCAAGCCCCAGCCCAAAGAAGGGCCATGCTCAGTGAGTGCTTCCTTCCCTCCAGATGAGGAGATGGTCACTGGGGCAGACAAATGGGCGCAGAGGAAGGCAGCTCTGCGGCCTCGTGTGAAACTCCTTGTCTGCAAATGAGAACTGTGTGACTCATGTCACATAGCAGTGGTGACGATTCAGTGGGTCAAGAACGAAGGGGTTGCAGCCTGGATTTCTGCACGGGACCGCCCCGCCCCCTCCCCCCCCCCCCAACAGTAGCCCTGGCGTGGGATGGGAGCTGTTTGTGGACAGTGTCCGAATCCAATCTATAAGAGGCCATTCTGCTCCCTTCTTCCCCTGTGAATTGTGTGGACCATTTTCATGTGTGGCCAGGAAAGGCACCCTTCTTGAGGGGAGGTCACAGGCGATCTGGCCTCCCGGTGGACGGTCTCTTGCAAGGGTGAAGGAAGCTATGAACTTGGGGCGGTGTGGGGCGCCACCTAGTGACCAAAGAGGACATGGCAGGTCTGAGTAGACTAATTCTATATTGATGAGTCAGGGTTAGGTACTGAGCCACCTCTGCTCCAGGGAGAGAACACTGCTGGGCAGACAGATAATACATTCACAAGGAAAGGAGAGTGTAGCTGAGTCTTTCAGGGAAGCACAAAGATGCCAGGCTCCATAGTCAGGTCTCCAGGAGTGGGCGTTTTCAGATCTCAGTGAGTGAGTTTTGGGACAGATCAGCCAGTGCAGAAGCAGGAATGTTGTGACCATCTCCTAAACAACATAGCACGGTGATTGCTGACAGAGCAGGTTTGTTCTATGCTGAGTGAAAGTAACCTAGGTAATGTGTGAACATCATGCCTTATCTACCTCCGATACTGAGGGAAAAACCTCTGTGTGTGTGTGTGTGTGTGTGTGTGTGTGTGTGTGTGTGTGATGTATGTGTTGTGTGTGTGTGTACGTATATGTGTGTGCTGTGTGTTGTGTTTGTCTGTGTATATCTGTGTATGTGTGTGGTATATATATGTGAATGTGTATGTGTTAGACATGTAACAGTTCATAGCATCCTCAGACATTTCTGTCAGGAACTGCAGCACCGGCCAGTCTTCTGTAAGGCACAAACTAGCTTGTCGGATCACCTGCTTGTAATTCCAGCTCTATAATATGCTGTGTGGCCTTAATTATGTTGCTTCGTGTCTCTAGACTTCTTCTCTTTTTCCTTCGTCTTCTATAAGAGAACCCGGAAGATTTATTAATGTTGATGTTTCAAGGGCCCTTAGCTCCAAGTCTCTTGCTATCTTCCACACTCTGTTTAGAGGTAGCACCTTACCCTCTGTCCAAACAGGCTCGTGTCCTTGTCAGCACTTGGAATACCACTGCACACAGTCATTTGCTTCCTTACAGCCTGAACCCTTCCAGAGCTTTCAGGGGCACCCCACACCCCCAGCTTCTCAGCTTGGGACAGGGACTGTCGCCAACTCTCCCCTGATATGGTGATGACTCCTCAGTGGTGAGTCTGGGTCATAATGACATGGTCTCATCCACACCCCAGATCTCCAAGCGGGTGTTTTCCATCTCAGGCATATCCCCATTTGTTGGGGAGGACAGATTGCTGCTCCCCCCAGGTCCTATGGCCAGCCACAGCTCAGCCAAGAAGAAAGGGCAGTTTTTAGGGAGCAGAAAACGGGGTGTATTTGCCTAGAGCCTTAAATGTTCTGCTCACATTCTTGGCCACCCTCCCTCATCATCTCATTTCTCCCATTGGAAGATGGAGGTTAAGCATGTGCCCATCTGTCTGAAGTCATACATGGCTTAAATGGACTGATCCAGGATGGTACATCAGGCTGTCCCACATGAAAGTCCTCCACGTGGGCAGTGGCCAGCTGCTCACATCCAACCACCACATATACACAGAGTGAAATAAGCAGAGACTAAAGCACAGTGAACCAGAACCCTTTCAAGTCAAGGGCACTGGCACAGCCACATCACCCACATCAGACACACTCCCCAGCAACATCCCATCCATATGTGCTTAGTGCAAATATGCATTGTTCTCCCAGGAACTACCAGGCCAGCTGTGACACCCATGAGCTGTCTCTTCCTCCCAGGCCCTCAGCATCCGACAAAGCTTCCCACCCAGAAGCAGCCAGCCCAGTGCACACACCCACTGGCCCTCCAGCTGGACTTTTACAGGAGCCTCTCCCACTCCCTGCCCTGGGCCCCACCCCACTCACTCCCTTTCAGTCCGGCCACCCTTGGCTTCTTTAGCCGTCCCAAGTGCGGCGCCTTTCACCCAAGATGTCCACAATTGCACTCTAAAATCGTTATACAAATCACTTGCTGACAATTGTAAATTTCTTTTAAAACAAATCTCTGGAGTAAATTTCATTTTGCCGTGCATTAAAGAAGAAATCGTTTGCATACTGATGAGATGGGTGTGCCTATTTATCTTTACGTGAAAACTGGATCCTGGCTGGGTAGTGCTACAGGGCACAGAGCATCCTAGAGGTTTGACAGGTCTGTTCTATAGTCATGAGTGCAGAGAACATCACTTAGCACAAATGTGTATATAGTGGAAGACATATGTTGAGCTCCATTTTAGAAACTGGTGTAAATTCTCTCCAAAGATGAAGCCAAAATTCACTGAATGGTTTTGTTTTTTAAATGATACTCAAGTCAGCAAGTTTTAAAATCAAGTATTCTAACACAGTGCAACCCAAAGATATACTAATTTGATACATATATGCTGAGGGATGACAGAAGGAAAATATTAAGTCTTTTTTTTCCTCCTGTAATTAAACAATTATGTTTCTATACTTCGGAGACTGCGGTTCACAGCAGGCCATAATCAGGGGAGGTATGCAGCACGCACAACGCCAGCCTGTGCTCAGAACGGAGGCCTCTGCAAAGTGTCTTCCTGCAGCATGCATGGGCGAGGCCTGCCGGAAGCAGCCAGAGCCACTGAGGGTTGGATGTTTAATTAATCTTTGGTCATTGTGTGCTCAGGAACTTTTATACACTGGCAAACTGCTCATGTCCCCTTCGTTCACTGGTAAGACTCCATACAGGGCTGTGACCCACAGTTTAAAGAAGCTTGGGCATAGTCTCACTTCAGTCCATGGACAAACGGGTGCCTCCCAGGCAAGGCTGACCACGTGCATCTCTGCTCAGAACCCCTCTACTGCTTTCTCTTTCGCTCAGAGCAAAAGGCACGGGAGCCCCATGCTGTCCTTGACACCCACACTTCCCAGCACCTCCACTCTACAGCTCACTGATGTTGCCCTGTCCACCTTGGCCTCCTTGACAGCCCATAAATGTGATTTCCATGTCCCCACCTCAGAGCCTTTGCACATGCTGGGGCTGGTACTAGTGCGGTCGTCACACAGGTGGACTCAGCTCCTCTCCTTCCCCACATTCTTTCTGCCCTGTGACTTTCACACTATTTAACATAACATCGTCTTCCTTGTTTGCATAGCTCCATTCAGCCACCCCTGTGGACATCTTGCCTTTTCTAGGTGGACATAAGCTCTGCCAAGGCTACCAGATCACCAGTTTTATCCTCTTGGGTGGTGAGCTCCGCACAGGAATTCCATAAGTATTTGTTGAATGCACTGATTCTAATAAACCAGCCTGCAGCTCTGGAAAAGATGGCTTTCTGTTCTGGCCCATCTTGGTTCAGCTCAAAGCAGAGAGAGGTACCCAAGGGATGCACAGGCTCCAGGGAGAAGTGGTTTCCAGAGAGAAGGAGGCTGGGCTCAGAGCTCTCCCAGATTATAGCCTGCACTTCAGAGAGCAGACAACCCTCATGGGACTCCAAGGCCAACTGTCCTATAGGAGGAAGTCAGGGGCAGGGAGGAGGGCTGATGCTCTGTGCAGTCCTGATGCTGAGGCTGGAGTGCACCTCAGCCCACCTGCCTGGGGTCCATGAGTCCTCTCATTCACAGCTGACAGCTGGGGTGCCCCAAGTGACCCCCTCCCCACAGAGATTTCTGATAACTCTCCCAAGGTCATGTACGTGTAGCGACAGAGGCACAGGTTCATCCAGGCAGTTTGACTTGACACAAGGGGAAGGAAGCTATTTTGCTGTTCTGAATGGCAGATTCCGCTCTGGGTGTAGAGGCTGAGGTTAAAGCTGATAATAAAGTGCCCACGGTGCCTCACCTAGACCTCGCCCCAGTCTCCTCCTCTTCAACCTGGTCCTAGCTCTCAAAGTAGCAGTTCCTGGAAACACGCCTTACATAAAGTGGTCTCTTCCTTCACCCCCAAAACTCATACAACTGCTCCTCATGCTAGGATGACAGGGACTGTAGGAGCTAAGTCCACTAGGGAGGCATCCAGAAAGCCCCTAAAAAATCTTTGTCTCAGGCTTCTAATGGCCAGCTCTGCTAAATGTGCACCAGTTCCAGCAGTGACCAGCAGAGGGCAGCAGCAGCCTGGAGAAGGCCCAGAGGCCCAGGCACAGAGGATCACTTCAAGACCAGCAACACCTGTGCTGCCTGCACCACAGGATTCCACCTATTTTTTCAAAAGATTCCACCTGAGCTCCTCTTTGGTTAAGGTCTGCGTCTTCCTCTCCTTCCATGGCTACTGCTGCTACTCACAGAAGATAGCCTAAGAAGGCAGAACCTTCGGTAGCCTCTTCTCTCCTTCCACAGTGAGTTCTGGGGTATAAACTCAGGTCATCCGGCTTGCTCAGCAAATGCTCTGACTCTGTGAGCCATCTCCCAGGCCCCAAAAGGGAAAAACAAAACAAAAAGCACGCTTCCGTGTTGTTAGCTGTTGAGGGCAGGACTCTGGGGCCAGACTTCTTCCCAGCTTTGAATCCTTCACTACCTGAGCTCTCTTAGGGCCTGTTCCAGTGGAAGAGACGCCATGACCACGCCAACTCTTATGAAACTACAGTTTCAGAGGTTTCGTCCATTCTCGACATGGCAGGGAGCATGGCAGCGTGCAGGCAGACATGGCGCTGGGGAAGGAGCCGAGGGCCCTACATCTGCCTCCACAGGCAGCAGGAACTGGTTTGGGTGTTTGAAACCCCACAAGCCCACTCCCAGTGACGCACTTCCTGCAGCGAGGCCACGCCCCCTTAACCTTCTCAGTAGTGCCACTCCCTCTTGATGAGCAAACATTCGCATTTATATGAGCCTTTGGGGGCCATTCTCACTCAAACCAGCACAGCTGCTTTGGCCAGTGACTTCCTCTCCATGCATCCAGGTGGATGGGCAGTGTCCGTGCTATTGGGCACAGTGTTAATTGCTGGGCCACCTGAGGCTCCCAAGGTCACACATCCCCCTTGATTCAATCTCCCATCCCTCCTAGCCGGTCACACTAAAATGAGAAGTCAGGCCTGTCTTGGCAGAGGACTCCTACTTGTGGGTCAAACTCCTGTCCGTGAGTAACTATGGTAGATAAAGATTGTCTACCAGATATATGTACGTGATCAAGCCTCCCCTCCCTCCACAAAATTATCTGGGGGTGTATAGAAAAGTTTATTTCTTTTACTCATAAGAAGTTAGAAGGCACACACTGGTGCAGTAGCTTCAAGAGATCTTTTTCTTATTTATTTATTTATTTATTTATTTATTTATTTATTCACTTTACATCCCTATTGAAGACCCCCCCTTCCCTTTTCTCCTCCAGATCCCATCCTCCTACCCTCTTTCCCCTTCCCCCCTCCTCCTCAAAAAAAAAACGGGAGCGCCCCTCACCAACCTGCCCCGGCACATCAAGTCTCATCAGAACTAAGTGCATCCTCTTCTTTGAGGCCCAACAAGGCAGCACAGCCAGGGCAAAGTGTTCCAAAAGCAGGTAACAGAGTCCATGTCAGAGACAGCCCCTGCTTTAATTACTAAGGGGACCCTCATGAAGACCAAGCTGCCTGAAAGCTACATATGTGTCTGGGGCCTAGGTCCACTCCATGTGCACAGTCTCTGTGAGCCTCCATGGTCCTCCGTGAGTTCCCTCTATTGGTCTTCTTGTAGAGTTCTTGTTCCCTTTCAGGTCCCTCTATCCTTTCCCCAACTCTTCCACAAGACTCCCCACGCTCCACTTAATGTTTGGCTGTGGGTTTGTTTTGATCTGCTGCTGGGTGCAGCTTCTCAGAGGACAGCTAGGCTAGGCTCCTATCTGCAAGCACAGCAGAGCATCATTAATAATGTCAGGGGTTGGCTCTCTCCCATGGGGTGGGTCTCAAGTCGAGCCAGGCATTGTTTGGCTCTTCCCTCATCCCTGCTCCACTTATATCCCTGCACACCTTGTAGGCATGGTAAGTTTAGGGGTGAAATGTTTTGTGGGTGGGTTGGTGTCTCCCCCTCCCTCCATTGGAAATCCTGGCTTTTAAAGGAGGTGGCCACTTCAGTCTCCATGTCCCCCACTGCTAGGAGTCTCGGGTAGAGTCACCCCCATTTCCTCCCAGGAGCCTGCCCTGTCACAGGTCTCTAGCTTGTCCCCGAGATGCCACCACATCTGTTTCCCTTCTTTCTCCCAGCACTTCTGCCTCCCACACCTGCTCTCCCCCAGCCTGATCCCCACCCTTGTTCCTCTTCCCACGCCCCTCCCCCACCCAGTTCTCTCTCTCTCTCTCTCTCTCTCTCTCTCTCCATCCACTTCCAGTGTCTATTTTATTTCCCCTTCTGAGGGAGACTCAAGCATCCTCCCTTGGGCCCTCCTTAATACTTAGCTTCTTAAGTCTGTAGATTGTAGCATTGTTGTCCTGTTACTATATGGCTGATATATACTTATAAGCGAGAACATACCATGTTTGTTTTTCTGGGTCTGGGTTACCTCACTCAGGAATTTATTTATTTATTTATTTATTTGCCTGCAAATTGCATTGTTTTTAATAGCTAAGTAGTATTCTATTGCATAAATGTGCCACAGTTTCTTTGTTCACTCTTTGGTTGTTTCCAGATTCAGGCTATTAGTAATAAAGCTACTATGAACATAGTTGAGCAAATGTTCTTGTTGTACGGTGGCATCTTTTGGGTATATACCCAGGAGTGGTATGGCTGGGTCTTGAGGTAGATCTATTCCAAATTTTCTGAGAAACCTCCAGATTGATTTCCACAGTAGTTGTACAAATTTTCACTCCCACCAGCAATGGAGGAGCATTCCCCTTGCTCCACATCCTTGCCAGCAGGTGCTGTCACTTGAGTGTTTGATCTTAGCCGTCGTGATGGGTATAATATGGAATCTCAGAGTCATTTGGATTTGCATTTCCCTAGTAGCTAAGGGCATGCTTCAAGAGATTTTAAGGGACCTGGGCTTCCTCCATCTTCTGCTGGTATCCATGGCTGTATTTCAGGGTCCAGGATGACTGCTGGGCAACCATTTACACAGCTAGGAGCTGAGGCAAGCTAGCCACAGTCCATTCCAGAGAATTCCAGGAAGTAGGAACAACAGGACTTTGGTGGCACCAAAAGAGACTCACATGTAGCTGGTATGAGAACCAGGAAGATATTGACTCATCATATGAGACACAGGCAATGGCTGGCTAGCCAGGAAGTGGTGAGCAGAAAATCACGGTGCTTATTAGCATACCAACTGTGTAAGGAGGCACTGAGGGAAGAATGCTGCCTAAGCCCTCATGGCATAAGGGAGACATTAGCAGGTTGTGAGAAAGTGATTAAATCTAAGTCACTGGGCACCAAAGCCACCGTCTTGAATTGAGGACATTTATCTTACCATTTTGACTCTGTGTCCCTGAATGACAGGTGGTATTCCCAAATTGCAGATTGATATATTGACTTGAGATGAGTAATATCGTGCAAATGATAGACAGAGAACTTGTTCTCCCCACTCTCAGAGGTTGTGACGACAGGAGTGGGTCATTTTTACACACACACACACACACACACACACACACGGATGTGGGCTACAACACAGGGGCACAGTTTGCTAAAATCTCCCAGTGTGCATCAGGCATATTTGTATCCTGAGGAGAGGTATCAGTATGGAGAATTCTCAGCTCTGTCTTGTGTAGCATCCCAGCATGTCCTCTGAGCCTGAGAACCATGAAGTCAAGGCTGGGAACCTCCAACAAGGTAAGCCTGGCATAGGACGCACTGAGACCGCCTCCGGTGCAAGTGAACAGTGGGTGAGGAAGAAGGCTAAACTCCACCCACTTTCGCTCATTCCTTTTGGCTTGCAGCTCTGCAGAGGTTTTAGTAAATTTATCAATGGCCTGTTACGGAAAAAAAAGAAAAGAAAAGAAAAGAAAAGAAAAGAAAAGAAAAGAAAAGAA
>OU015755.1:65824793-65853285 GCA_907169655.1 Acomys percivali | reverse complement strand
TGTGTGTGTGTGTGTGTGTGTGTGTGTGTGTGTGTGTGTGTGTGTGTCAGAGAGAGAGAGACAGAGAGAGAGAGCGACAGAGATGTAACTTGGGTACAGCTAGAGACTGTGGACTGGACAGGATCTTCTAACAAGTCAGGACTGTGGAAACAGTAAGCACCTGTCTCAGAGAGGGGTACAAATCTAAAGTGTGACCTGGGTCACAACCAATCCTAATCTTGTCCTGAGAGTCTCAAAGGTCTATTTCCCCAGAGGAAGGGATGTTCCTGGAGGTTTTTCTTTCTCCCACCTATGCAGAGAGTTTGGGCACACGTAAGCAGCTGATGATGTCAACCGAGCAGGAATGCCACGCTTAGATCGGCCTCCACTCCAACGCTCTCCCAGGCCCCATCATCCCTCCTCACCTCCCCTTGTCTCCTTAGCAAATGGCATTCCTGAAAGCTACAGCTGTCTTGGAGCCTTCGCCATTTATAATCTTCTACCTCCCCCCTACTGACTTTTTTCTTTTTATGTCTCCTTCCTGGACATTACTTATTCGTTACTTTTAAATATTTGTTTCCGTTAAAAAAAAAAAAAAAAAAAAAAAAAAAGAACGCCAGGGACAGATTTATAAAGAGTGTTCCTGGAGAGGCGGCGGATTAATTATTCAGCATCCGCTCCCTTTGTAACTATTTATTGTCTCATATGCATTTATATGGCACCTATCACCGCGCTCTCCCTCCGTGCCGGAGACATTTTTCCCAGGGATTGACTACTTGTCTAAGATGCCTATGTACTTTTTTTTATTCCCGACTGTAACGGCACGTGCCATTGTTGGGTAATTGTGTTCATGTTTTTAAATGTGAAAAATAATCAAATATAACTCGAAAGAGATTGTACAGTAATTCAAGGGGATATTAAACCACCAGGAAGTTAGTCGGCAAATAAATAGGCGTTTGTGGCTGCCAAGGTGAGCGATGGGAGAAGGTCTGGCAGTGGGGGAGGAGAGGCAGGAGAAAGGCACAAAGGATGGGTGAAGCTTCCAGAGTTTGTTGTGCTGTGGAAAAGGGGCATTCTAGGGGCCCACAAGTAGGAGACCTGACATCACTGGGTTTTATCAGAGGTAGCCAGAAGGGGGTGGGGGTGGGAAGCAAGGTTACCCACCAAGGATGAAAAGCAGAAGGCTGGACAGGAGGTTAAAGGATGTCCTGTGTGCTGACCTTTGACATCAGACTCAAGGGTGCTCTGCTGGGACAGGGAAAGCCTAGCATCACACAACTATGGCCACCGGACGTGTGCTACTTCCTTTGTGTTCCTCATCTCTGCTCGAGTCACTAAAATACCCTGTGGGATGAATCGGTACGGTTGTCCCATTTTACAGATGAAGGAACAGGAGAGCTGAGTGGTTATGCAACTTCTGGGCGCCCACTCTGACGCCGCTCTGCACCATCCCAGCTCACCCTTACGCAACTAACAGAAGTCCAAGCAGTGGTCCCTGCCTCCCTACCTAGAGCTTCCAGACATGGGGGCAGACTCTGCAAGCCAATCTGCCAGGAATGTGCTCCTTTCAGGGATTCAAGATCATACAGCTGAGGCAGTAAAGGAGTGAGGAGTGAGGCTTGCCTCCTCCCACCCTTAGGGACTGCTCACAAAGATGCAGAAGTGGGAAGTACAGACAGCAGAATTAGGAAGGACATAGGAGGACATGGGAGAAGGTGAGGAAAGACACACAGCTCTGGGCCCATTTTCTTCCCACCATACCTAAGACGGATGTCGCGTGTCAGAGGGGTGAGAAGCTCCTGCTGTGCTGGCTTGAGACCTCAGCATCTAACAGGAAGCCTGTCTCGAAGGCATCTTTATTGCCTACCTTCCCCATCATGGCGTGTGGATCTGACCAGTGTTGAAACTGGGTTTTGTTGAATAACGCATGAGGCACACCATGCCTCTTGCAGCCCCATGTTGCAAATGTATATGAAAATCTTCAGGCTGCGCTGCTTATCTACACCAAGAGCATCCTGCTGGACGGCGGCAAGAGGACCTCATGCAAGGCAGGGTCCAGAGTGGCCCAGCTTTCCCAGGAATCTTCTCATTTTCTCATTCCTGCCCAAAGTTGGTTTTACCTATGGATAGACCGTCAGTAAACTAGATAGGCTGTGCATTCTAATCCACAGTGCGAATACCTGAAAATTTGAAGCTCTTTGCTGATGACAAAAAGTGAAAATTCCACACCAGCAAACTGTTCCCTGCACAAAAAGTTGAAACCTACTTCCTAAGATTATTTTCAGGTTATATGCATAAGATGTACAGGAAGTAAGTTTCACAGCTAAGTGAATTACATCGCCTGGACAATATCCCCTAGTGCACATGCAAATACCCCACACTCTGAAGGAAAAACAAAAGATATCAAAACCCCAAACCCTTCTGGTTCCTAGCATTTTGGTCAGGGAGTAGCACCTGTGTCGTGCTTGCTGGAACGCCATTCTCGCCAACAAGACAGCCATGCCCAGTGTAGAAGCCCTTCCCCCAGCTTCACTCATTCATATAAGATCAGCACTGCTCTAGTCTGGACCCATGTGCTAACCAGGGAGCAGGTTCATCCTAAGAATGCTACCATTTCTACTAAGAGTCTGAGAAGACCACGGGGATCTCTCTCACTCAGGTTACACGGTTCCTTCCCGCTTTCCTACCTCTGCACACCTGCATGCGTCTTTCTTCGGATGCCTCTTACATGCTCTCTGCACACTGTTTCCCCAGTGCCGAGCTTTGCTCAGCCTCACCTCCTCCAGAAGGCCAGCTTGGGCTCTTGTGGTCACCGTGACCGGCCTTCTCTGTGCTCTTCTGCCACTGTGGTTCCAGGCATCACCTGAGCACTGTTATCCCTCATTTGCTGAAGGTTGCTGAGCACCAGCCAGGTGCCAGGTACTGTGATTCCAGTCTATGGTGACGCCCCAGAGGACAAAAGATAGACAAGACGCAGAAAGAAGGAACTCACATCACAGACACACTCACAAAGAGGAAATACGTTCACAACACTATTCTAGTCAATACTAAAACCATGTTGTACATTGATGATGAGTATCCATTAGAAAAGGGGGGCTTGGTTGAATCTGGGTCATTACAGTAGGAAATTTATATGTATATAATCTGTTACTCATGAATATTAATGCATTTAATGAGGGTAAAACATATTACTTAAAACAAAGTATTTCCAGTTGCTACTAGATTCCCTCATTATTTTTTCCTCTGCAGATACTGCCCACAAATTACCTGTACGTCAAGGGTCTGCACTTAGCTCAAGTCCACCTGTGGCCAGACTTAACCCTTTGTTGGCAGAGACTGCAACAGTAACTAAACCGCATGGTGTTCTAGGACTTTCTGCTTTCACACTTAGGGCCACCGCTTGCATTAAAAATATCTGGTTCATGGTGTGAAAAGAACTTTTCCTGTGCTTTTTCTAAAGCCAGTAAGAAACTGTGCATCTGATAAGGTCAGGACTGCCTGCTCTGGAACTCCAGTTACAACGTGCTCCTAAAGGCATGTCTGCAGAGCATGCTCATCTGGAAGCTCGGAACTGTTTTTAAAAATTAGCTGAGATCACCGTTGCTCCGTTGCTATTCACAAAAAATAAGAGTCTATAAGTTAGCTGGGTGAAAGATTAAGTAATGAGCTTGGTAACTACAGCTAACACATAAAAATTGAGCACAGTGGCAATTATCCTCATTATCTTTTAAATCATCCTTAAAATATGGTATATGTAAATAAACCAACTCAAAATACATCCAACCAAACAATTTCTTTTCCTCCAACACTGGCAAGAGAAACTCTTTTTTTTTTTTTTTTTAATTGAACATAAGCTGCTGTTGGGGCTTCCTTGGGTCTGTATCGTTGAGAAACAACATGTGTCCAGTGCACGCTCATGCTGATGTGCAAGTCACGTTCAGCCTAGTAAGATGCTCTAGGCAGAAGAGGACACTGAAGCCAAGCAAGGCAGGTAGCAGCTCCCTCTGGAGCCTGGCTTCAGATGTCCACCAATCTCTCCCCTATTCCCGTTACACTCTGGTTAAAGTCACATGTGGTTAACCAACACCAATGAGGTCCAGAGCCACAGTTCTTATGTGCACCTGCAGGACAGCAGGCCATACAGGAAAGGCTGGGCCAACAGGAACATAGTAATCTCTGTAAATGATTTCTTCCCCAGGTGTATGTGCCCAGCCTGGTCTCAGTGTGTCACAGTAGGAGGAAGACTTGGGTGTCCATGCCTGAAGAGTGGGCATGCCACATGCCTGGGAGTGTGACCTTGTTTCCACTCCAATATTGATTGCACCGTGCTCTGAGAACTGACAGTCGGCTTGGGGAACCTTTGTCCTCCCAGCTGTAACAAAGTTTAATTACCACATTCCTGCTGTGGGGGGAAAATCTTATTCTAGAAGCACCGCTCACAGACCCGTCCGTCATCTTGTTCATTGACCAATGGTTTCACCACAGGGCAGGGAATTTTTTTAAAAGCTCTGTGCTGAGAAGAAAGCTTCTAGACTGTTGCCACAGAGATGGGAGAGAGGTCTGGTGTGAGAGACAGGAGGAGAAGGAAACACCAGGTCTGGTACTAACAGTCCTCATTCTACAAGGCTGAGAGCCTCGGTCATCTTGCCTTTCCAGTGCTGCTGGGGCAGCATATCCCTGAGTTGGCATGACCATCTTAGGAGGTCTTCCAGTTACCAGAAACCTAGTCATGGGCAACGTTAGTGGACGGTGTGTGTGTGTGTGTGTGTGTGTGTATGTGTGTGTGTGTATTGAGCACCTTGCCCATTTTCCCAGAAGGAATCTCAATGCATGCACTAATGGTGTAAGAAATAAACTGGATGCTGGGCAGAATGGCACACGCCCATACTCTTCAAGCTTTGGAGATCATGTGTTCAAAGCCATCCTGGGCTATGTAGGGAAAGCCATCTCCAATCTCTCTCCAACTTACCCCTGAGTTAGGATAGAATTGACTACATCTTCAGTACTTGTGACACCATGGGCTATAGCCTACATTTCCCACCTTCCCTCCCAGCTGGTGTCTGCTCAGGTATCACCCATAGGACACTGTGAGGATGACTTGTCTTTGAAGAACATCTCTTGCAGACTGGTGGTCATGACTTGGCCAAAGCTCAGCTGAATGATGCCTCTGTTCTGTGCAGCATTACTGTTAGTGTATAGTGAGAAACAGTCTTGCCTCACACACGCTGCACTGTCTAAAATGGTCACACGTCTAATACCTTGTCATGGATGGTGAAAAAGTTGCACTACCAAGGCCCTGTCCCCCCAGAAGCCTCCAAGGAATTTCTCCAGTTTTACAGTCTGGCTTTTTATAAAGCAGTACAGGATTCCAAAAGACCAAGGCTGAAGTCACTGGCCCCCTTTAAATGGTCGAACCCAGAACCAGTGTATTACTTTTTGTAGTTGTACTTTTTGGGCTCTTCACTGGGTTTTTATATCTCTACCTCCCTTCCGACCCTTATTCCACCCTAATCCCTCCCAACCCCCCGACATTGGGTAGGAGGGAAAGAAGGTTAGATTACTTCCTGATGATTAGGAGCTTTGTGCTCCTAGGGGCAAGCCCAATCAGAGGCAAGCAGATCTCAGTAAGTTCAAGGCCAGCCTGGTCTACACAGAGAAATCCTGTCTCGAAAAACAACAACAAAAAAAGTATCCATCAATCCAGAAAACCAGCAGTCCCCAGAATTAAACTATCTGCAGCTGGCAAAAATCATGCCCTCCTAGAGTTCAAGACAGTCCCTCAGCTCCAGTGTTCTCCAGGGTGGACATGACCATAGCTTCCTCACAGCCACTCTAATAGCCAGTTTGTTTGTTTTTTTTTAATTGAGCAGTGTAATGTCAATGGCCTGGGGAGTTCCCATAGGTCCGAGCCTCTTGGAAACTCATGCAACACTAAGCCACCCACCCGGCCCCTCACCTGCCACCTACCCAGCACACTCTCTATTGAGAAACTTATCATTCTCAGAACACAGCCATACATGGATGACTACCCTGTTCCCTGCTGTCCTACCTAGAAACCTTGAGGTCTGAGCCTGCCTTGCCCCTCCCGCCCCTCCAGCCACCCAGCACTGTATCTTGCCATTTTCTACTGGAGGCCTTCTCAGCTTTCTCACTAGACTGAGGATCCCAAGATCTCCCCTTCTGTATTTCTGTCTCTTCCCCTATTGTCAGAGACCCTGGTTTCTCAAGAGAAGTAACAAGCAACCCCTCCCCATCTCCCCATCATCTCCCCATCTCCCCATCTCCCCATGTCCCCATGTCCCCATCTCCCTATGTCCCCATGCCTGTACTTGAAGTGTTTTATCTTGGCTTCATATCCTTCTGCAGTTCTGAGTTCTGGGTCTTTTCAAAACAAAACTCAGGCACATTGCTGTTGTTTGTTCATTGCGCCTGTCATATTCCCTGAGTAGGGTACTCTGCGTTTTGAACTGGACCAAGTGAGGAGCGGAAATAAACAGAGCAAAATGCTAAGAAGGTTGTGGGCAGAGTCCAAAAGCAGTGCCCAAGAAATGACAGATGTTTCAGGATAGGGCTGTGCATATAGGTGTAGTAAAGGCTTAGAGACATAGGGGGAGAAGATAGGATGCTCCAACAAGGACGTGGACAGCCAGCCTGAGACTGAAGCGCAGAACCCCAAGAGTCATGCTGCTGCAGGCCAGTGCTGCCCAGCAAGACCTTCAGTGTCATACTGTCTTTGTTACCCATATCCCAACAAGGAAGGGGCTAGAAAGCGTACTTCCTACTAGATCTTGCCAGGGCTTCCCAGAGACTGCAGTGGTTCTCAACCTTCCTAATGCTGTGACCCTTTAATACAGCTTCTCAGGTCGCGGTGACCCCCAACTATAAAATTATTTTCATTGCTGCTTCATTCTGTTATTTTGTTACTGTTAGGAATCATAGTATAGATGTCTGATATGCAACCTCTGTTAAAGGATCATTAGCCCTCCAAGGGGGTCAAGACCCACAGGTTGAGAACCACTGCCTTGGGATCCAGCAGTCATGGAAATCTGGAAATGTGCAAGTTTCTCAGAACCTTGAAGAACTGGCAGGAGCTGAGAAGAAAGTTTAAGCTGAAGCTTCCAAAACCTTGAGGCCTCTGTTTTGTGACTGTATTGGGATGGTACGTGAGATCGGCACCAAAACACTGAGAAACAGGCTGAGACGGGTATTCCAGGACTTCCGTCACTCAAGGACAAAGTTGCACCTCTTACATGCACACATTTAAGGCCTCTCAAATCCAGGCAGGCTTCTGTCACCATTCTTTTTTAACCCAAAGAAGAGCCACACGATAAGCCACATCCTCTCAATGAAACCTCACGGCATTGCTCTTCTTAGTTGTCTCCATGGTTACAATGACCTGTTTATGGCATGTGCCCATCAGAAACCTGACAAGAGATATCCAAGGTGGGACATCTTAAAGTTACTCTGGACAAACGTGTGGGCAAGTGTAGGGGAACACAAGAGAGAGTGCAGGGCCTGGCCCTTCCATGGACACTGTGTGGTCACCTGGGAAATGAGGGACCAAGGACCAGCAAGAAGCAAAACATCTGAAACTCTGCTGCACAGGAGGCTGGGGAGTCTCTCCTCTCTTTCTCCTGTTTGTAGAGCAAGATGTTTCCCAAAATCTTCCAAGAGCCTTAGTTGTTTGAAATTTCAAAACTTTACCGAGGTGAAGACAGTGAATTCCCACAGTTCGGAGAGCATCTTGCCTTTTATCCATCACTGGCTCAGAACAAGACATCTGGCCTTTCCTGTCCTGCGTTCAGAACTTTGATCTTGAGGGAAACGTGTCCTGTTAGAATTACTTTCACTACATCCTGCATTATCTCCCTGTTGCCCATCTCCAAAGGACACCCTGGACTTTTTTCTTGACCTCTTGGTGCTCCCCAGTTTAAATGATTCCCCCCCTCCATCCCTCCCTCCCTCCCTCCCTAGCTCTCTCTCTCTTTCCCTATTTCTGTCTTTCTCTCCTCTGCCTGTCTCTCTTCTGTCTATCTCTGCCTCAGTCTGTCTCTTTCTCTCCTCTCTGTCTTTATCTCTCTCCCTCTCTCTGTCTTTCCCCCATCTCTGTTCTCTCTCTGTCTCTGTCTCTCTGTCTCGCTGTGTCTGTCTCTGTCTGTCTGTCTATCTGTCTCTGTCTCTCTCTCTGTCTCTCTCTCTCTGTCTCTCTGTCTCTGTCTCTGTCTCTCTCTCTCTCTCTCCCTCCCTCCCTCTCTCTCTCTCTCTCCCTCTCTCTCTCTATCTCTCTCTCTCTCACTGTTTGGCTTTTTGCTCAAGCAGAGTCCACTCATTCCTTACCACAAGTCACCGAACTGGTTACAAGGAAATACAAAAATAATGCTTATCTCAAGGCGTCCCTGCCCTCAGAACAGTGAGCACACCACTGGCATGAAGGAGTCCTGGATTCTGTTGGCTCAAACAGCCAGCGTGTGTCATGGAGATAGATAGGTCCAGCCTTCAGAATTCCGGACACAGTCCAAAACCGTTGGCTGTAACACCATGTTTCTGAAATTCAATCATGTTCCTCATTGATTTCCATCTTAAAATTGGAAGTCTTTGCCCTCAAGACATAATAAAAAGCCACACAAAAGAAAATGGGAAAGCCCCACCCCCTTAATATTTAAAGGAGAATGATTTTTTATACAAAATACTCATTTGTCTGCTTAAAAGTAAATTACATTGTAGTGCCAGTTGGGGTTGAGACTGGAACACTCTTGATTTATGGCTTCTGGAAGGAGAGGCCCAGCTAATGAGATTTGTTCTTTTCTTCAGCCTAGACTAGCTGGGTGGCAGCTAAAGACCCCAGGCAATGGGAGCAGGTTGCTACTGTCTGGCTCATGTCCCTACCTTAGTGCTATTGTCCTGCACATACCCAGAGTTCAGATTGTCTGTCTATAGCTAAGAGACACCAAGAAAGTGGGACAGAGGGGAAGATGGAGATAGGTCCTGTCCTGTCTCCTCTTCATGTGGTCCATACAACCCTGCCAAGGTGCAGCTCTATGCTCTTGATAAACCCTCCACCTCACCCAACAGCTGCCTGTCTTCATGCTCCTGCCCACCACCAGCAGAGGATGTGTTCAGGCCATCCTTTCTTGAGTCCTGAACACAGAGCCAACACACAGCCAGTGATGCACAAGAACCAAGCGAGAGCCACATGCAGAGTCCTGAGGTCTGTCTCAGAGCCTGGTCCAGTGAAGGGTTTCCATGGCAACTAGGAGGTGGAGGAAAGAAAAGACACAATGCTGGGCATAATGTAATTGGCTCTGGCATGGAGATCAGCTAAGGCTAGAGTCACACACATGGGAGTCACCCATGTAAGCGACATATGGGTTGCCCTTAACTATGCTGCATTTCCACCAACATGGGAACACATGAGCACTTATCCACATGTGCACACTGCTACAGGTAACCTACAACATCACATCTATCACAGCTTCCTGTTTGTCTTAAGCCAAGGACGTCTGACTTCCCCCTAGTGTGTATATAAGGAGATGCTGGCATCAAAGCTCTAGGAACTGGAGAATGACAAAGAGGGAGCCAGCCATGGTTTAGATGTGCACGAGTGGGAAAGTCTTAGACTCCATAGCATGCAGCTCAATGTAGGCAGCTCCCCATCTGGATCCTTCCTCTGTTTCACACCCTAAACTTACTGAAGACTTTCCTGAGCTCCAAGATCAGCAAGATTCAGAGCCCAGAAGCCCCATCAGTTACTGCTCACTTGGTATCATAATCCACATTTTTACCTCTTTGCAATTCAACACAAAGTGATGTATTTCATAGCCATCCATCTCACGCTTTAATTAAGAACCTAAAAATGGAAAGGGAAAAATGCCAAGTGATAGTGGCACACACCTTTAATCCCAGTACTCGGGAGGCAGAGGGCAGGCAGATCCCTGAGTTCAAGGCCAGCCTGGTCTACAGAGTAAGTTCCAGGACAGCTAGGACTACACAAAGAAACTCCATCTCAGAAAACCATACATGTATATACATACATATATACATACATACATACATACATACATACATACATACATACATACATAGATACAAAATTTTAAAGAACCTAAAAATGTGCTGGGCCCATGGGTTGATCTCATGATGCCCAGAGAAGCTCAACTCTTCTCAACATATGCTTCCACTTCCCGGGCCTCCTCTCAACATGTGTGATATGACAAGGAACATCCCTTGCTAAGCCACAGCATAGTAGCAGCACAGTCCTCATCTCTGGGACTGAATGGCTGCAGCCACCAGGAGAGGCTCTCACTGCCACTTGAAGTCTAGTCAGGAAAAGACACAATCTGCCATCAAATGCTAGGAGCCAGCACTTAGCAAACACAGTCCTCTAGTAGGTCATGGGTCAGACCCCTGACACAGTGTGCACAAGAGTCGCTTCTAATTTTTTTTATAATTAAGCTTGATTTCTGTCCTGGGTTTCCATTCTGTGGATATTTTAATTTTAGAATACGTGGATAAGCTCAGCCAGTGCAGAGATTTTTTGTGATTTGCTTAGTGTTTTCTTTCTGCTCTCTCCTTGCCAGAGAATTTACCGATGCCCTGCCACTGTAGGGGAGAACCCCTGGGAAAGGATGGCCTCCCACATCAATGTCAGGGTTGGAATGCCATTCCCTCCATCGCCCTCTGTGTTTAATGAGGCCTTTGAAGGCTTGTCCTCCCTCCCTGCTCTCTTCTAACTCCTTTACAGAAGATCCTCAGCTGCCAGGAGCATCTCCTCTCTGAAACAAGTGATAGGACCGCCTCTTCTCCCCATGCCTGGGCTTCTGTTGCCACGGAAGTCCCTGAGCAGAGGAGAGAGACTGGAGCATTATCACCACCCAGCTACACAGGAGAGAGTATTCAGCATGCACATCCTGAATCCCAAAGGACAAGGGAGGGGTCCATGGTCCCAAGGCCACATGCATAAACCCTACTGTATCCCTATAGAGAATAGGTCCGGCATGCCCCTCTCTTGCTTCTCTTCTGTCTGGACTTCCTCTTCTCTGGACTTCAAAGATGGAGAGCCTGTCACATGTGTCCTCATCCATTCTCAAGATCTATACCAGTTCAGGGACTTGGTTTGGAAACCAAGAACATGGGTTGCAAACTCCACTCTAAAGTTCACAATCTGGGTCTTAGTTGGTGTTCATCCCTCTTCTTGGCATTTGTCCTAATAATGTTGTCCTTCCCTGAGGCCCAGTCACTACTGCAGGCACCAGAAAGGTCAAGGGAAGAGAAAACACCAAGGAAAGGTACTCTGGTGAACTTCAGAAGTTCATCCTGACTCATGTGCTGTCTGAGCCTCTCCAGACCCATGGCAGCAGGGTGCTGCCAGCCACATTCTCCAGGGGAAGATGTGAACTCAGACACAGATACTAGCATAGCAAGATTGGAATCCTGGAATATTTGTTTGGGTTTTTGTTTGTTTGTTTGTTTGATTTTTGTTGTTGGGTTGGTTTTTTTTTGTTTTGTTTTGTTTTTTGTTTTTTTGAGACAGGGTTTCTCTGTATTCTTGGCTATCCTGGGCTCGCTTTGTAGACCAGGCTGGCCTCCAACTCACAGTGATCCACCTGTCTCTGCCTCTCACTTACTGAGATTAAAAGTGTGCACCACCACACCCAACTTGAATATTTGACTTTTAAAATTCAAGCCTTTAAGCTATGTGTGGTGATGTCTAAGGCTAGAGAATCACTATAAGTTCAAGGCCTGCCTGAGCTATGGAATGGGACTCTGTCTGTAGTAATAATAATAATAACAACAATAATAACAAATTCTAGTCTTTAAACTCCCCCACCTTGAGTCATTGTAACTTGAACTGGTCAGGGTCATGTGGACAGATTGTTCTCCACCACATCAACCAAAGGGGAAGAATGAAGTTGTTGAGTGATGTTGACTTCAGGACTTCGGCTGACACCTCCTGCCTCACCCTGCCCACCATCTTACATGCCTGTACATTGTGCAGCCAGTGGGGATCTTAGCCCATCTCTAGAGTTTCTCCTGCAGAAGGCAAGACATTGCATGTTGGGTAAATTCTCAGAATTAGAAGATCAAAACAGACTTCCTGTCTCCCACATCACATGATGCTGGATTTCCTCCTTTGGAAATGTGACAGCTCTGTCATCTAAGAGAGCATCACTTTAGCAGTGAATTGAAGATATAGTAGATCCTCAGTAATGTTTGCTTAACTCATTCGCTACAGTAGTCATATCTGAACTGCTGCAATGAAATGCATGTGACAAGTCACTTACAAAGATAAAAGGGGCTTTACACTCACAGGTCTACACTTCCCAATCATAAGTTAAGTGGTCCTTGTACTAGGAGCCTCTGGCTGGGACCATACACCAGAGGGAGGAATGTGACAGAATAAACCACTTACACTTGGGCCAGAAAGCGACAAGGAAAATAACAATCAGAGTTGAGGAAGATTAGGATTCTGCAGCCGCAGGTCACTTCAAGGACCTCCCATCAGACCCCACCTCTCAAAGGCCCCTCTACTTCTTCTCTGTCATGCCACCCTAGGAGCCAAGCCCCAATGCACAGGACTTTAGTGGACAGTTCCTAGAAATCTTTTCCTACAGTTAATTTTGTTCCTTGTCTCGGCATGTGGTGTGAGGGAGCGAGCACGTGTTTTAATTAACCTGTACAGCAAAGAGGATGGCAGCTCCAAACCCCAGAAGCCCTTTCTGCAAAAGGTCCTGAGCTCAGATAATAAAATGGTGCTTTCATTCTCATTAATGGGCAATTGATTTGAGGACCAGACCCAGTGGGTTATTGATCAGTGTTAATCATTAGAAAATGCCAAGTTAATGAATCTAACTGCCAGGAGACCCAGTGGGACTTGGGGAAAGCCAGTTAGACACAATAACCTTGTCCCCTTCCAGTTATGCAAAAATGTGGATTTTTCTCAGGGAAGTGGAGCAGCTAGTAATAACGTGCTGAGCAGGCCAGATGAACCAGCCTAGCCTTTGGGGGTGTGCCTCAGCTTCCCCTGCAAGACTCAAAATAAGTTCCATTTGAAAATATTTTTCTATTTACAGAACATCTTCTGACTCTCATGCCCTGCCTAGGTTAGCCTTGCCGCAGTAATGGTCTAATTGCTACATTTGTAATATTAACTAAAGTTCATTTTTAATTTAGATTGCCTTTATTTTCACCTATTGCCCTTTCTGTGGTCCCAGGCACCACCTCACACCCAGTGGTTCAGCCTCCTTACGCATCTCCTGGCTGAGTTTCTTTGTCCTTCCTTCATTTTTATGGGTTTGACGATTTTCTCTTTTTCTTTTTGATGTGGAAGGGTGTTTGGCCTGCATGTGTACCTGTGCACCAAGTAGTGTCTGGTACCCACAGAACCCAGGAGAAGGCATAAGATCCCCTGGGACTGGAGTTACAGATGGTTGTGAGCTGCCATATAGGTGCTGAGAGTTAGCCCCAGGTCCCCAGAAGAACAGAGCAGCCAGTGCTTTTAACCACTGAGCCATCGCTCTACTTCTGACCTTAACAGTTTTAAAGAGACCTCCTACAGATATTTGGCTTTTGTGTTTGCTTGTCTCAAAGCACATTCTTGAGATGTCCAGGAATCTGTTTTTCAAACATGTAGCACTGTATGCATTAATGTGTTCACACTGATGTTTGAACGTGTACTATGGTGTTAAATCAAATCTGTCTTCCCTCTACCTGCCTCCTGACTCCCTGACACTTCTGCAACTTCTTGTCACCTCTGTTCTACAACCAGTGTTTTAGCTAAGTATGCTAGACAGACATCATACACAGACAGATACAGATACATACACAGTCACATATACACATCACACACAGACATCATACACAGACAGATACAGATACATACACAGACACAGACATATATCACACACAGACAAATACACACATCATATGCAGACATAATACACAGATAGATACAGACAAGGATATATGATCCTTGTTTTTCTGGGTCTGACTCATTTTATTTAACATGATGTCCTCTAGTTCCATCCATATTGTTACAAATGCCAATTGTTGTTTTCTTTACTTCTTCTAAACAGCTTTTCTCTATGTAGCTCTGGCTGTTCTGGAAACTTGCTCTATAGACCAGGCTGATCTCAAACTTACAGAGATTTGCCTGCTTCTGCCTCTCGGGTGCTGAGATTAAAGGTGCAAGCCACCATCACCCCAAATGTCAATTTTTATGCCTTAATACTATCCATGTGTATGTGTGTGCATGCATACATGCGTGTGTGCACATGCACGTGTGTTACATCTTCTTTACCCACCCCTCCCCCATTGATGGGCCTCTAGAATGATCCCATATTGTAAATAAACACACACATGCGGGGAATTCTCCACTATGCTGCTTCGTTTCCTTGGTACTTGTACCCAGGAGGAATTCTTTAGATGTTTTGCAGAATGTCCCTCCACTGGGTTTTATCTGAAATCACCATCTTGATTAGTATGGGGTTTGGGGAAGGAAAAAACAGAGGCAAATGCCATTGTTTCCACTGTTTAAGGGCCACACTGTTGACATTGACCCACCACTGCCGGTGGTGACCTTGGTCCCTGGTAAGGTAGTGTGTTCTGGTAACTCTCCCTCCCAGGTTGTACAGATCTCTCAGGAAGGAAGTCGTTCTGCACAGCCCACAAGTCAGGAGTGAGGTTTCATTACCAGCTCACTGAGGGTGTCTACCTAAGTCGCTGGTCTTCTGTATGGACAGCTTGCTTATGTTGCTGTGGGCTCATAGATGCTTTCACTAATACTTTGGGTTGTGATCTAATACTATTTTTCTTTGTTAGAAGTATCTGACTGTAGGCTGTAGAGAGCTCCTTCGGTTTGCACTTATGTCCTTTTGTATGACTCTGCCACTAAGGTGTGTGTGTGTGTGTGTGTGTGTGTGTGTGTGTGTGTGTGTGTGTAAGCACTTCCTTACTTTTGCACCACACATTGCTCTAGGCTCCTCTTACAGATTTTCTGCTGAATCCCCAGAGTTGTCATTGCTCCGAGGGACCCAATCCTGAGTTGGTTTTCATCATGGATTGCTATTTGTTTTGCTTCCTTTATTAAGGAAGAAACTGAGCCATATTTGCCACGGAAAACGTTTGCAAGTATGTGGAGGAATAAAGATGAAAATAAATATTCCTCATAGCCTAAGGGCAGAAACCGCCACCACTGACGCCTTGGGGTATGTCCCTCAAGTCTTTCTGCCTGAGGCACTCCCCACTCACTTCCTTTCTGTGTATTTCGGTTTTGCCTGCATGTATGTAAGTGCATTGTAAGTGCCCAGTGCCTGCAGAAGCCAGAAGAGGGCGCTGGATCCCTGGAAAGGAAGTTACAATGTGCTGTTGGTAATGGCACCCAGGTCCTCTGCAAGAGCAACAATGCTCTTAACCAATAAGCCATCTCTCCAGCCCCTAGTTGCTGGCTCTTAAAACCTTTCCATGTTTTCCTGCTTGATCTCTGCCAAACGCAAGTGCATCCCCAGGGACGGTGAGCTATCCAGCCTTCTGCCCCACCAGCTGCGGTTGGAGAAGAGGAGTCATGTGGTCCTTTCTGGACCTTTCTGTTCACTGGGTTCTTTTGGACTCTCCTCCCTCACAGGCCCCAGAGGCCAAGAGAAGGGGAGTGTCCATCAGACTCTGAAGAGGTGGGCATCCTTTCTTGTGTGCCATAGTTGACCCAACTTTCCTGGTCTCCAAGGATTAACCGTGAGCGTGTGATAAAGGGTGGGAAAGATGGTCCAGCAAGTAAAATTGTTCTCATTATAATATTGTTATCAACACTCAAAGATGCAAGTATTTAATAACTGATGTTCAGGCTTAATGTGGCGGGCAAGACTCTGTGTGGGAGAGATCTCTGGCTAGGAAAGCAAAACGGTACCATATGAGAGCCAAGAATCTTGGGCCCAAGTGATGACTCTACACTCTGGCACAGAGTGGATGGCTTGCCTGGGTGTAGGCCCCTGTGTCTGTCCTCGACAGTCGGAGGGTTACTACCTAGTCAGCCCTAAAAAAATCTCATTCCTGGGCGTATCAAAAGCCATTATTTTCCTCCAATAGCGGGCAACTGTGGGCTAGGGGAGTGCAGGAGAGGGAACTGGTGCAAAGCCATACTTGGCTTGCTCAGGAACCGACAAAGGCGAGGAAGAGAGGGCAGAGAGACAGCACTACCAGCCAATGGTAGACAGACTACGTGCTAGGGTCCGTCCTTGCCATGCTGTGTGGGCAGGGTGTCCAGTTGATTCCTGGAGTCTAGCCAGATGGGCTCTGCTGATGCTTGTGACTGGGTGGCTCGACTTAAGGTTCCAGAGACCCCGGAAGAAGCATTAGAACGCTTTCAGGCTAGATACTCACTAGGAATTCTGGATGAAACTATTTCACTAGTCCTTCCTCCTAGGAGTACTCTCCCTGTGTCCCCAAGCTGGGTCTTGTGACCCCAGCATCACAGCCCCACAACCACCCTGATTCCTTTTCTCAGTATCCGCTCTACCGTCCAGTTGAGCAGCCCGCTCATCTGAACCTATGAGGAGAGAGATTAACTCACCCCAGACCTCAGTGCTGGCCCTAGTACACAGGAAAGAGATCATGTTTGTTGAATGAACAAATTTAGGTAAACCAGAATCATCTTCCCAGCTCCACGTTGTAAAAAGAGATAAGCATGGAATTGATAGTGTTGGGGTGAATTGCCTAATCTCTCTGAGTTTTAGTCCCACTTCCCGCACAGTAGAATAAATAAGAATTTTCTCTCACTCCAGAGGATTAAACGAGGCCATCTATGTGTGTTGTGTAAGATAACATGCACCGTCACTGTCCAGCACTGCTCGAATGTCCCTGTGTCCTGGTGCTATCTTAGGCTGTAATATGATGTACTTAAACTAATGAATATAGTAACACTTAAAATACTGGCTTCTTTCTCCTGGAAATACTGTAAAGTTTATTAATTAAAAAAATGGTGAATGCTGGATGACAGTGGTGCACATCTTTAATCCCAGCATTCAGGAGGTAGAGACAGGCGGGTTTCTATGGGTTCAAAGCCAACCTGGTCTATAAAATGAGTCCAGGAAAGCCAGTGCTACACAGAGAAACTCTGTCCTGAAAAACTTAAAATAAAATGGAGCTGGAAAGATGGCTCAGCAGTTAAGAGCACTGGCTGCTCTTCCAAAGGTCCTGAGTTCAATTCCCAGCAACCACATGGTGTCTCACAATGATCTGTAATGTGATCTGATGCCCTTATACTTAATAAATTTTTTTTAAAGCAGAAAAAAGAAAAACTAGCCAGGTGTGGTGGTGCACGTCTTTAATCCCAGCACTGGGGAGGCAGAGGCAGGTGGATTGCTGTGAGTTCGAGGCCAGCCTGGTCTACAAAGCAAGTCCAGGACAGCCAAGGCTACACAGAGAAACCCTGTCTCGAAAAAACAAACAAATCCCCCCCCCAAAAAAACCACAACAACAAAAAGATGGGCAGATGGATGAATGACAGGTGACGAAGGATGGTGGATGTATAGATATATAGTGGGTGAACAATAGATGGATGCAGGCCAGACAGAGCATCCTTCCAGTAGCCGTGGCTAGCATAAGTTCAGAAATCCCACTGGCAGAGCAGAAGGCTGCACCACTCTGGGATAACGATCCTGGACTTCAGAGAGCTCCTGGGTGAGAAGACTTAGCTTTAATTAAAGTCTCAGCACAGTGTTAAATGTCATTTTATTTTAGTTCATAATTAACACTAATGAGATGAGCAGATCACACACTGCACATGTTTTGAGAAAGTGAAAAACAGCATCTGAGCTCAGTGGTTTCCACTATTGCTCCCCCACCCCACCCCGGCCCTCGCATGCTATGTTCAATTAAAAGTTTTGAGAAAATATTGCAACTATGCTCCTTGTCTTTGTGGTAATGAAGCATATTAATTTGAATGTGATAAATTCAATGTTCCACTGACTTTTTATTCCCTTATCTACAAAAGTTTAAAATAATGGGCCAATTAAATCAGGGGAGACGAAGGCAGGGTTTGCCTGGGCCTCCAATTCAGCAACCCAGCAACTGAAGGAGCAAAACCATGAGGCTGCATCTGAGGCCGGTTGCACCCCAGGACCACAGCTGGCAGGCCTCACTCATAAGGGCAGATGTGGGCCAGGACAAATATGTGCTGTATCGGGGATTAACAGACTGGTTCCAGGCTTCCCTCCAGCATAGTTTTCTCTGAGTAGTGATTGGATGATGTGCGGATGGATGGAGAGTTGAACAAAATGACTTCCAAGTTTCCCCAAAGTAGTAAATCAAGTCTTCTATGGAACTCATCTGACTCTTCCAAAACGTAGAAGTTAGAAGCAGAATGTATAGGTAAGCACCCGCTTCCTGACTCTAGAAGGTAGAGGCAGCGTTTTCAGGTCAGGGCTAGCTCTCTGCCTCTTTACTCTAGGGCAACATCTATTTGTTACAGAGCCAGCCTATGTACTGCCCAGGGGATCTTCTCCATCTCTGAAGTAGAGCTTCCTGGATGCAGCTAGCTTCCAGATTCACTGAGTCTTCCTCCACACATAGCCAGGTGTGTGAGCCTGGCACTTAGCCCAGGTATCTCCCTAATGGCCTCTGGAGGGCTGCCCACTCTTCCACTTTAGTCATTAACTCCACCTTGCTGCTCAGACTTTTGAGGCGATCTGTAGTTGCACACTATCCAATCTGTGTGTGCTGTGCCCATATACTCTGTTCCCCATCTTGTGGACATTCTAAACACATGTGCGCGTGCGCGCGCACACACACACACACACACACACACACACACACACACATACACACACACAGACAGACAGTTATTCTTTTGCTTAAAACCCATTTGTTCAGCCAGAAATACAAATTCTTTGCATGGTCTATGGCGCTCTGTACATCCAACCCTGCTTGCAAAGGCCCACCCAACTTTATCTGTTGCCATGGCTTTTCCATCTCTGTCTACTCCTAAACATCTTTTCACCTTCCTCAGGTCCTTTACATGTGCTTTTGGTTGAACCTTCTTGCCTCGCCTCTTATCTAGTTAATGTTTATTTATCCACCACTCTTAACTCAAAACATCACTTCAGGGAAGACATCTGGAATGACTCCTGGCACCAGTTCCATCCACACGGCTGCTACCACTGCTACGAACAGCAATCCTTCACAGAGCTGGCACAGCCGATAACCATATAGCTATGCTATTACTTGAGTCATGGATGTCTCCATGACTAGGCCATTTGCAGTAAACCATGTGTGGTTCATAATAGATGCTCAGTACATAGGCACTGCATGGATAGATTAATTAATTAACTAATGCCTAATTCAAAAGCTTTACTCTTAGGCCAGAGAGATGCTCAGCAGTTAAGAGCACTCTATTGGTTCCCAGCACCCACATAAGGCAGATTAAAAGCACCAGCAATTCCAGCTCTAGGGCATTGGACAACTTCTTCTAGCCCTCACAGACACCTACATACATGTGCACATATACAGACACAGACAATCACATGTATATTTTAAATATAAATTCAATTATTTTAAAAAAAAGAGCTTTGCTCTTCCTACTTCGCTATATTGCTTTTGGTTTTGGACTTCTTTATTCCCAAAGTACTTCCTTTGTGCTTGGCTTTGTGCTGGGAGCTTAAATATCTTAGCTTTATCTTGCCTTCAGTCAGCTGACTATGTAACAAGAGACATGCGGCTACTCACTGAAATACGATGTGTCGTGTTCTACAACGGGCTGTAAGCATGGGGCTTCCTGGAAACAGGAGGAAACCTCCTACTCCTCACCAGGGAGGCTTCGCAGAAAATGTAAACCCTAAGCTGATCCTGAAAGGAGAATGTGCTGACCCAGAGAAAAATCCAGGCAGCCTCAGAGCTTCAGCTGACAGACCCCACGTTGGAAACTTGGAAAGCAGAGACCAGTGCTGGAAGAAAACAACCACCATGGTGACTGAGCATGGGAGGGAGGGGCTGGGCTGGAGAAGGGAGGCTGGGAGGCAGGGGAGCACCTTGCATGGAGAACTAAAGACTGGGCAGAGGGCCTGGCCACAAGACCTCAAATTTGAGGAGTTCTCCCTAAAGACACTGTAGAGAAGAATGTTTGTGTTTCAAGTGAAGAACGCCAGCTCTGGGGAGACCAAGGTAGACTCACACTTCTCCCCAAAACCTAAGCAGTCTTTTTTCCCTTGGGGTGGGGGGACCCGGTGTGGCTGACCTTGCTCATTCATTGCAGGAGGAATTCATTTCAGGGTGGGAGATTTTTTAAAAAGTACAAGATTAAGCGGCGTAATCAGCTGCTGCTGAGAATTGGAAACGCAATAAATAATAATAGCGTTGAGCGCTGTTTTTAATAACTCACCCGTGTAATTTAGCCTCTGCTTCTTGGAGCATATGTAAAACATGTCAGAATGGGTGTACTGGCAAATGCCTCATTGCCAGCCTCTGAAGACAAATGTCTTCCCGGGAGGGAGGGGGAGGGAGGAGAACTCGCAGGACTCTGTTGAAAATGAGATGCAGGAAGGCAGGCATTGTTCATTTGGACTCTGCTACCACCACACTGTGACCTCTCGCCCAGGTGACAGGTCTCACTGGGTTGTCTTCAAAGGCGGACAGGCTACCGCAATAACACCAGATGATTCTTCTAATCTGAGGGACAGTGAGGTTGTCTGCAGGCTGTAGAATCACTGTTTGCATGTAGCTGGTGTCTGGTACAGCATCTCTGGGGATAGAGTCATGGCAGTATTTGCTTCACTTTCTTGCTGAATACTTCTGCAACCACTGAAATTCATTGTTCTAAGTGTCTGTTGGATTCTAGCTGCTAGCAGTTCCTGTGGACTGCCCTGATTGCTGGGGTCCAGATTGTCATAATGGAGCTAGGAGTCCTCAGATCTTAGGACGATAACTTGACACCCTTGGAATGAAAGGATCACCATTATTGTCAGACAGTGTTCCATGAGGAAGTTGACTGTGACACCTGATAATTACAGTCGCCTGTCACTTTATCTCTACCACAATACTGTGGTGTTGCTCATCGGGGACTTCATCCTACAGATGAGAAAAAGTGGAGCTTAGAGATCTTTCCTAAGGCAAGGGCTAGTAAATACTTGTTCTTGGAGCCTGATAGCAATGCCATCTGATGTCAGAGCCTATGCCATCAAATTCTGCAATGCTCTGCTGCCAGTCTGTGCAGTTTGGGGGAAGATTCTAGAAGCTGTAGTTTCCAGCGAGCAATAGAAACTGGTAAATGACCCTTTAACTGAAGGATATGATTTCTCTTCCTTTGCTGCGTCCTCTCTGGGGAGATGTAACATCGGTGTCTCTGTCAAAGCGTTATTAGTGTCCTGTCTCTGGCCATCCTTGTCTAAGCCATTCTATGAGCCTTCAAAGCCTCAGGTCCATGGTGTATAAAATGTACTTTACTCATTGAAGTGTACATTAGGAATATGGCTTTGGAGGGTAATTGGCAATATCATATCTAGTAACTCAGAAAACACACCCATGACACAGTCATCCTCCTGGGGCTCTCTGGAAGGCAAGTTCTTCCACCTCTGTACATGTTTGGAGGGAGTGATATTCTTTATTATGCTATGGGGCTGCTGTGTGCATCTGGGAACCACAGCGTCCTAAGCAATGTCTTCCTATGGAGAAGAAGAAAAGTGAGAAGAAAAGAGACAGAGGAGAGGCCCGCAGTTAATTAGCTTAAGCCAGGTCCTTAGGCTGAGTTACAAATGTGTGTGTTGCCTTAGAACTTCTGCTGCTGAAATTCTGACAGAGCCCAGCACCCTCTTGAGAAAGCAGAGGAAGAAATATGGAAACAAGCCTGCGGGCAGCAGGGGGGTGGAGGGGGGCCAGGGGGGACGGTATCCAAACACCCTTACTAGCTGGTGTTGTCTCAACTGACATCAGGCAAAATTTGCTCAGACTCCCAAGTGGGGAGCCACGGATAACCCACGCAGATGCTGGGTGCTCACTGACAAGCTTGTGCTTGGTGCCCTCTCACTGTTCATGGAAGCGGAGCTCTGCTCTCTGGTCTGTTTTTAAGCCAGAACCCACAGCTTTGCTCCCGGGCCTGGAGCCAAGGAAGGAGAGGCAGATGTTCAGGAGATTGAAAAGGGAGAAGATGCACTGCAGGCTGGAAGTTTGGAGAACTGGTCCCTGACTATCCATTCCAAAAAGCACAAGATCCTGAAAACAAGGCCCAGGGTGCCTCCAATTTGACTTCCCCAAATGCCTGCAAGGAGATTTTCCCCAGGGTTTTCCTAAACTCCGAGGGCAGAAACCAGTGCAGTTTCTCTGCAGTCAGTCCCCTTCCCTCACCTTGGGTCTCCATGGCACCAAGAAGATGCTGGTGGAGAATGGAGTCCTGAGAACTGGACCGGGAATTTGGGTAGGAGCGAGCCTCTGGGAGAGTAGGGGAAGGAAATGGGAGAGGGGAGGGGAGTGGAAAGCCAGGCCAGCCAGACTGAGGGAAAGCCAACTAAAGCAGGGCACTACTTCTCAGAGACAGGGTTCTGACAGAGGGCTGCTAGTGAGGTGCATCCTTCAGCCCCTGTGTAAAATTGCACTGTCCGGTTGACACCAATGAAAACCGTCTTGACTGCTGCAATCATTCAGACAAAGAAACCAGAATAGAGTCACGCATGATACCTGTTCGTGGACGCCACACACAGGTAGTCTCCTTCAGTCGCCCTTGCTTTCTTATCTGAACAACAGGTCAGGGTGTACCCTAACTAAAAATCTAATTAGGGACCATACCACAGTAATTTCTCAACAAGGATTTATTGAAATCAGGAAATATACAAAGAATTTAAAGAGTTAAGCAGTAATTTTTTTTTAAAAAGCTTGTAATGGGTCTTTCTAAACATTGTAAACTTGTGGGTGGATGTAATTCTTTTCTCCTGGTCTATTCACAGTGTAAAAGAGAAACACAGAAAGTAGAGGACAGGGAACAACTGAGATTGGGAAGAAACAAGGGATGAGGGGGAGGCAGGTAGGAAGAAAGGTAAATATCATTGCTCTATTAGTATACAATTATCACCATCATTAGAAAACTAATTCAAACAAGCTCAGCCTGTGTCCCCAAAAGGGCACCAAGCAAAGAGCAAGGCTCAAAAACACAGAAATAGCTTCCTCATTTTGACTGGTGATGGGAATAATAATGATTTTTTTTCTCTCTGAACCATAGCCATTTTGCAGTTAAATAATTTCCTTTCAGGCCAGATCAGAAGCCCTTAGGCAGCACTCTGAGGGATTCTTTCATTTCTTCCGAACCTTTTAAAGAAAAGAAAACTCCAGGTGCAATTATTGGCATTATATTTATACCTGCAGCAGAGCATTCCAGAAAATGGGGCTCCTACCAAATTTGCTTAACCAAATGAAGTTTAGACAGTACCTTAGCGGGGGTGGGGGGGATTCAGCTGAACAATTTGTCTCAATGGCCCAAGAGCCGGAGAACCACTCAGAGAAGCCACATGCTAGCAGCAGCAAGCCTTGTTCAGTCAGGTTGGAGTATTGCATGTGTTTTCAGCCAGTCAAATAGATGGCTCCCTCCTGTGGGTCACTGAATCACAGGGCCCCTACATTAGCTTAGATTACCAAGCAGCAAGCTAGCTGGGGTGCAGGTGTAAGTGGCTAAAATAGAATTTGATTTCATGATTGCTTGGGGCAGACTCTCAGGCAGGGTTTAAGCAACAACAAATTATTCTCAGCTGAGAACATCTGTCTGGAAGGAGGAGTTGTAGCTGACGAGTGGAAGTTCAACAACCCATAAAGTTTCACAGAAAGTCTGAAACACGCCCTCTCTGTTCTCCAGATTGAAACCTGCCAGATATACGATTACGGCTTATCACTTCTGTTTCAGGGATGAGTCAACTCAGGGACCAACAGGGAGGTGGAGCGAGGATGTAATTCATCAGTCTTGCCTCCTCCTTGTTGGCACTGCTATTCAGCGTACAGCAGGGACTGTGTTAAGCACTCTGTGGCACTCACAGCCTTACTTAGTTATAGTGAGTGGGTATAGCTCAGGGGTACAATGTGCACCCAGAGTATGCAAGGCCATAGGATTGATCCATACCATGGAAGTAAGGAAGAAGAGAGATTAAAATGACTTGGCCCAGGTCACCCACCTACAAGGTGACAGTTAAAACTCAAACCTAGGAAGACAATGGCTATTTGGCAGAAATTCGCCACTTATAAGTATGTGCTTCTTGATTTCTGGGATTCCTGAGAGACATCACAAAGCATGGCAGGGCTCACCTACCAATCAGAGTGGAGACCTGTGTTAGAACCTGGCCTTCTGTGGTTTTGGAGTCAGAACAGAAGTCAGATATCTAGTCCCTACAACTGATAGTCACCCAGTGAGTCTCAGGGGATCAAGCCTTCATTTCTTATGGCAAACGCCTGCTAGTGCCAATGAATGATTGAAGAAGGCCAGCAAGGTGAAAATAGTTAGCCAAAAATAGTAATGTGGGACAAACTAATGAGAAAATTGTCAAGTTCTGTGCACACTTAGACCACCCATATAAACAGGTTTACCTTATAGTCCACTGGAAATAAGAAATGGCAATTTGCAAAATGGATTTCACAAATGGTCCAAGGAGAGCAAAATTTTCTCAAGTGAAGATGATGGAGCTTAAAGGAGGCTGTGGGTAGGGGAAGCTCTGTGCAGGGCCCTGTAGGTGGATGAGGCTGTGATGTGAGAGGCAGTTTCTAGAGTCAGTGAGTCCTGGAGCTCTCACAAATGCCAAACCACAGACATGCTTTTATCAGCCGGATGTCCGGGGATGCTGCAGGTCTTGGACTCAGGTGGGCAGGGCGTATTCAGAAGACCTGAGTTTCCCTCTGATCTTCCTGGAGACCACCTTGCAGTTTCTTGGAAGTTTTTAGCCTTTACATGATGACAGCAGAGCAGAAAGTGGAGCCGTCGTGACCCCTTTGCACCGCTCACTCACAGAGGACTTGGCAAGCAGTTAAATCTCGTTTCTGTCATCTTACAGATGCTCAAATATACCTGGTGGTGGAACGAAGTGAAGTAGGAGTGTGTGTGTGTGTGTGTGTGTGTGTGTGTGTGTGTGAGAGAGAGAGAGAGAGAGAGAGAGAGAGAGAGAGAGAGAGAGAGAGAGAGAGAGAAATCAAATAGGAAAATAAGTGAAAGTTGGGGGTGAGGCAGGAGCCCAGGAGAGGAGCTAAGATGGAGCCATCTGCCCAGAGCTGTCATCTGATGCAGTAAGCATGCATGCACACACTTTCAAGGATGGAGAAGGCGGAGGCCAAAGGAGCCAGAGCAGCACAGTCTTGGGGAGCCCAAGACTTACTGGAGAGGAAGCAATAAAGTGGGAGAAAGGGACATGTGCTGGCAAGGCTCAGGGTAGAGACACTTACTTAGGGGTCTTCCATGTTTATTGCCATTTCACATGCCTGGATAGCCTGGTCCTGGCAGGGTCACTGAAGCCAGTCCTCCAGGGTACAAAACGTGCTTAATCACGAAGGCTCTGCACAGGTGGGTTGGCCAGGTTTCCTTCTGGATAGATGGACTCCAGAAGGGCATCGTGGTGTCTTGTAAACCAGGAGCAGTGAGGAGATAGATGAAATGTTCATCTATAACATTTGCTGACTTCTGAAGTATAGATGTTTCTACCATGCTGATGACTATCTTTTTAATTTTGAAAAGAAAAAAAAAAAGAATAGCTTTATAAGCCAGTACAGGCTGACTCCCAGGTGCTGTGGTTAGACACGGTTTGGCTCCCATCGATTCAAGTACTAAAGTCTTAGTCCCCAGGAACCCTTAAGAGTTGGGGTCTAGGAGGCAGCAATTAGGTCACAGAGGCTTCCCCTCCTGAACGGATTAATGCTGTCTGAAAAGAATGAGTCTGCTCTGGTCATAAAGGGTTCTGAAACAACTTATTATATTAAGAGCAAACCTGGCTGCCCAGTCTCTCACCCCAGGTCTTGCCATGTCACCTTTCTAGTTTTCATACACATTCCTACCATTGTGATGCTGTCTGCTCTGGGACCCTCTTGGAGCCAAACAGATGCAAGTAACAAGGATTATGGGCTGACTTTTGTTTATAAAGTCCCCCCCTACTTACTTTATTATTGCAACAGATATTGTATAACACTCCAGGATATCACTGCCCAGACACCAGTGAGATCGGACACAAACAGGTCAAACTGAGTTATGTAGAACCATCCCCTTTTTAAAATAAGAAAAAGAAAGGCTAGATTTGCTGCTCACATTTAGTTGTTACTATTATTTTAAATCCATTCTACAGATATGTGAGGAAACGTCAATAAAGGCGTGACCTCTAATCCAATCCTTTAATTCTCTACAGAGGCAATCAAATTTGTCAATGAGTCATTATATCCACCTAGAGAAATTTTATGAATATGCCAGGAGGTGCATATATCTTTTCAACATTAAAATGGTAATGTGAAAACAAATTGTTTCTTCATTTAACCATGTATCTTTGGAGACCACACCCAAACAGACCTAGATTTTAATGGCTACACGGTATTCTCCCCCCCCCCCCCCCCCCCCCGGTGCCTTATTATTTAACCATCTCCTCAGTGATAAGCACAGAACATTTTTTCAATTTTTTTTCTACAATCAAGTGAACAAAATATAAAATAAAATAAAATATGCCTGTCCGTACTGGCGCACATGGGTACGCATCCCTACAGGTGAAATCTCTGGGTCAAAGAAATGTCTTCAGTTTTATTTACACATTTGCACTCCTGCTGGCTCCCATGGAGGCGCGGGAGGTCAGGTGTCCATGACTCTAAATCTCTGGTCTTCCCTGTCAGTGCGTTTAATATTTCCCCCAGCAAGCGTACTCTTAGCGTTCTGTGTAAGAAGAGACTGAAGCCTGCACAGAACCTGAAAGTTTAGAGCGACATCACCCCTTTGCGTCCCCGTATTTTGTTTCTGGATTGGCTCTTTCACTGCAGCCCCGGGGATCACGTGGTCAGCCTGACCACCAACGTATACTCCCGACACTGTTAGGGGACTGCCAAGAGACGATGTGAATGTGCGTGTGCCCAGTTTATGATAACTTTCTTGATGATCATTTTCAGGGCCACTTCATAACAACATCTCTGAAATCACCTGTATTCTGGAATCGGCTTGTCTGATTTTTCACTAGGAAAGGAGAAGAGAGAGAGGGGGCGGAGAGGGAGGGAGGGAGAGAGGGAGGGAGAACTTTCATTTTCATGTCTGGATTTGAGATCTGAAGCAATCAATGTCTTTGTCTTTAAAACTGTGTACACTGGCACACAACGCCCCCTTAATCCTTAGGAGGATATGCCATGAGGTGTTGTCAATTATTGTTTCTCTCGGCTGGCAGATGTTTAGGGGCTGGCTAAACCTTTGGAGAAATTACCTTAGGAAACAGGGAAATAAAAGCAAAGATTACCATAAAACGTAGAGATTGCAAGGTAGGAGGAGAGAGCTGGAGGGAGGAGTAGAAAGGAGGGAGGGAGAAAGTGAGAGGAAGCGAGGCTGGTGGAAAGAAACGTGCTCTCGGAACAGCGAGAAAAGAAGCGCGGTTTTACAGCTTTAAATGCCTGCCCGCATCCTGCTTGCCAACCAGGGATCCATCCGAGATGTTGACCGAGGGAGAGTCCGAAGGGCTCCAGACCTTGGGGATAGTGGTGGTCTTGTGTTCCTCTCTGAAACTATTGCACTACCTCGGGCTGATTGACTTGTCGGACGGTAAGCGAGCCCCGCAGCTTCCCCGTTTTATACGAACATGTTTTCTGGCTTAGACTGTTGTGAAACTAGTTCAGAAAAAAAAAAAAAAAAAAAAAAAAAAAAAAAAAAAAAAAAAAAAAAGCACGCGGGAAATAGCGCGGAGTCCTGTAGGATTTAAGGGCGCAACCTGCACGAGCTAACCAGTTGCCCTCCTGGCGCTGTCCGTGGTGCTGAACTGTGCCGAGCCAGTGAAGCGCGTGTGTGTGTTTGCTGAGTGAGAGCACAATATAAATCCTTCTCCTGGAAGGTGTCTGATAAATATGCATGTTTTGGTAGAAGCCAAAGACTTTTAAAAGTCATTATGATGTTGATTAACTTGCAGCAGCTGAAAATATTATAGGGAGGTAAAAATGCTAATCATAGTGCCTAACAATTAGAAAGCATTTAAGAAACACTAGCTCCTTTCCCTAACCCTCAACCCTCATAAAGACCCTTGTTCTAAAACCACTTCATCAGCTGTGACTTTAACTTCCAGTTCTTAATGAGAATGTAGCTATAAATCTGGGTCACCAGCATTGTTTATGATTGCAAAATTAGTAGTGGGTTTGGAGCATTTGAGTTCCTCTCTTCCGGTTATACATAAAATGCATAATAGGTTTTTCAAACTGCAGTCTCCTGCACTGCTCTGTAGAATACAAGACTTAGTACTTATATGTGACTGTTTGAGTAATGACAAGGAGATGAAAATGTTAATTACCTCAATACTGCTAGTAATATATATATATATATATATATATATATATATATATATATATATAT
>OU015755.1:65812747-65824783 GCA_907169655.1 Acomys percivali | reverse complement strand
ATATATATATATATATATATATATATATATATATATATATATATATCAGACCATAACCCTTAGACATGTGTAATTATTATTCTCTAATCAAAATAATTTAATCCTGCTGATGGGATTTCAAACTACCCAGATTTGATTATCATATGCTGCATACATGTACCACATTGTTATACAATGTCTTACAAATTTGTGCTATTGAGTTAAGACATTTTGAAAACAAAAGAATTCAAAGCCACACAAAAGAAAGTTAGTAGCAAGTTTCGCAAACTTAATGGAACGCTATTAATTTTTCTTCCTTTTTGTGATATATTGTTCCCGGTATAGTGTCTCTGATTTTTGTCACATAGAACCAAGCCCCTGGAAAGATTTGCAGTTTGATGAGCAGAGTATTAAACAATGTCAGCCTTCAACATTTACAGTCAGTGTATACACAAAGCATATGCAAATGCATTTAATATGTATTCTTTCATAACTACATAGTGTGGGCAGAAGTTCCCCTCCAATGGGCATTGTATGACTAATACTGGGTAATAATGAAATATGGTTTGTTTATCAATAACTAGTCAAAGCTGAGGTAGACCAAAAACCAAGCAGTAACAGTGCTTGGTTGACTGAGCCCCTGAACAAGAGCCAAGAGTCTAGTTCAATTTCATCTTGGTTAAGTTTGTTTTTAAGTATCTGGATCTCCTTCTTTAGGCTGGATGTGATGACATGTGCCTTTGATCTCCCATAGGCAGACACAGATGGATCTCTGTGAGTCTCAGGCTACCTGATCTATACCATGAGTTCCAAACCAGCCCGGGCTGCAGAGTGAGACTCTGTCTCAAAAAAAAAAAAAAAATCCAATCTGTGTCTTGAATTTTTCTGTCTGGTGTGTTTTAATCTTTTCTCCAAGGAATTTTAGAGCTAGTTCTTTTAACTGCGTTTTGTGATTTGAGATGGTAACTAACTCCAAGTCCCCCATCTCTGCTTCAGCCGGCCCAGCTAACAGGGCTGTCTGGGTTAGGCTTGTATTTAGGAGGCTTTAGCTAAAACTGTAGTGAATCAATAGTTTTATAACCCTAGTTCCCTGAGATGTTGAAAACTGAAACACATTTAGAAAAACTTTTCTTCCTTTAAAAAGAAAAAAAAAAGCCACCTGAAATCTAAAAATCTGTAAGAACAGACCTACACACATAGAGAGATGTGGTCTCTTCAGTGAATCCATCAAATATACAAGCTCAGCCCACCCACCCACAACAGACATAACTGACCAACATAGTGTCTCTGTTGCTCAACAGACCTTGGGAGACCATGTTTCAGGCCTGCTCAGAGCTTCAGAGTAGGTACGAACTGACACATAAGTGAGTGCATATGCTGCCCGCTGCCTCATGAGGCTAGGGGTGATATAGGAATATTCTGTTCCTCCCACTGGTATCCATCTCCCTGGCCTCACTAGTGCGTCTAAAGACTGTACCTTGCTGCTTTGCTACCAGAGGGGATATCTCATTCGTCTGATGTTATGTTATATAAATGGGGAGGAGGTAAAGCTAAAGAGTGGGGACATACTTAGTACTATCACTAGGAACCCCACATGAAGGAAAGGAGGGGGTGAGCATTCATGCGGCACCGATAATGCACCAAGGATAGTTAAATGTTTTTATGCTCAAGAGAGAATGCAACCAGCAGAGTAACACTCTAAGGAAGATAAACAAATAAATAAATAATTCTGGAAAGCAGGTGTCATTATGCCTTTTGTTGAGAAAAGTTTGACAGGTTGAGAAAAGTTAAACAAAATTTCCAAAGGTTCAGTTGCTTGGTGGAAGAGCTTGCCTCTATAGCTCCATCTTCTGCCTTACAGACCATCAGGCAGTAAGCTGGTCCAGATGAGGTCTGCAGTGTCATTAGCCTATAGCTAGACCCTCACAATAACGTGTGGAATGGCATCGCAAGCTCATTAACCTACTGGGGTGAGTACTGAAGGGACAGCACACCTCCAGGAAAGGGCATAGTGTCCATATGACATGTCACTCTAAGGAGAGGAAAGCACCTTTATGGGACTCATCAGTGGTGTCTCTAGGACCTTAGTCTTATTCTTAACATATTCTCTAAGGGGCAATATTAGAGAGGTGCAGAGCTGTCAGGTCCCAGGATCAGAAGAGTTGGGATCCAGTCCTGGGTGAACATTGCATTGTTTGTGAGTTTCAGTTAGTCCTTTCTCTCTTCCATCTTCCTCATTTGTAAGAAAAAAGGAATCAGTACAGTCATTTCCTAGGTGCTGCATACCAGGTAACTACAAATTAGGAGTTTTAAAATAACAGACAAGCACCCTTTCGGGTTCCAGATGCTAGGTATCCAAAATCAAGGTGTTGGCAGACTCTGGAGTTTGGGGCATCTTGGGAAAGGTCCTTCCTGCCCTCTTCTACCTTATGGTACTCCGGGTGCCCTTTAGCTTCCAGCAGCACGGCATCACTGTCAGCATCAACCGAGGCTCTTCTCCCTCTGTGCATCTGTCTTCACGTGGTCGTTTTCTCTTTTTATAAGGACCGCAGTCACGTTGTGTCAGGGACTCTCTAATAATCGCATTTTAACTTCATTACATCTGCAAAGACCTATTTCCAAATAAGTGTTGTGGTTAGAACTTCGATAAGCCTTTCGGGACGGTGCAATTCAATTTATAACAAGTGGGGGTGTGTAATTCAATTTGTAACAGCCGCAGTCATGCTCCTATAGCTGCATAAAAGATTAAATGAAAGACACGTGGGGAAAGGGCCAACCTTCCTACCTATGGCTGTGCTTCATCTGTGCTTAACATTCCTTTGACCTGAAAGCGTTCCAATAAAAAGAATGTAGTATTCATTAGAGAAATAACATGCACTGCTATGGCTATGTCCCTGGGCAGTATAATCCTTTCCTTTGGATTTGGGAGGGAAGAATTGGTATGGCAGTTGGTATAGAAGTTTACCAAATAAGAATTCTAGCAACACCCTGTATGCTGTGTCACCATGGACGCTTCACTTTCCCTACAGTACCTGCCAGTCTCTGAACTCATCATTGCTTCCACCTAATGGAGGATAGCAAGTGCTTATAGAGGGGGTGAGGGCAAGTGAGCAGATTCTAGAAGTTTAGAAAGCTTCACCAGTCTGTTAGCTGTCTCTCTGCTCACCTGCTGCTTGGTGGGCCAGCCTTACCAGGAACCTCATCTCCACCAGGTATTACCCCTAGCCATGTCTATGAGCTCTGCCATAGCAACTTCAGCAGGTATCTGCTATTCCAAGTCAAGTTACTGGCTGAGACAGCAAAGCATACATCAGTGTCTCTTAAACAGGCTTTTCCTATAGTCATATCTTACATCTGTCTAAGAAAGGGATGATTTTATTATACCCTCATAACTCATTCATGAAATCACTAATAGCACAGGCTCTAGAAGAGCTTCAACCAAAAACAAGAGCAGCAGCAATAATTACAAGTCTTGGGAAAATAATGAGAATCCAGGTTCTTCGGGGCCCTTGGATCAATTTTCTATGCATTCTATATTAGCAGAAACATGTACTAACACTGCTACTCTGTAGGCTTGCTAAGCCCACTCGATAGTGAAGAGGTTGAATATGGTTCTTAAGAAGGCCACTACTGCCAGGCGTGGTGGCACACACCTTTAATCCCATCACTTGGGAGGCAGAGGCAGGCGGATCTCTGTGAGTTCGAAGCCAGCCTACAGAGAAACCCTGTCCGAAAAACAAAACAAAACAAACAAAAAAAGAAGGCCACTACCATATGCGCCTAGATTCAACCATTATTTACAGGCTTATCACTTGTCTAACAGTTCAACACTTCATTCATTGCCCATACAGTGTTTGACTTGAACATCAGAACAGTTCTATGATATACAAAAGCTGTATATTGTTGATGCACTAAACTTATAGGTCTAAAAATCCCTGAGACTTGAGCTCTCTCTTCAAACAGAATGACCAAGAAGTAACTATTTGAAGGCTTAGTTCAAGACTTTGGGTTTCTTCTGTCTAAGAATAGTTAGGCTTGTGCTTAAATTGTGCCTGGAACATGCAGAGTATGGCTAATCCACTCAGTGGGCATCTAGGCTATTTTTCACAACCTGATACAGCCAGGTTTGTAGAAAGCTGCATAATGACTGTGCAAAGTGACCAGGTGTGAGCCCCTGGAATGCGTATCAGTTACCTTTAAAAAAAAGGTTCTTTACAGATGTGACAAAGCTAAAGGGCCTGAGATGAGATTATCCTGGATTGTTGGGTGGGTCCTAGATGCCAGCACAAATGTCCTGAGAGGCAGATAGAGTTGAGACACAGACAAGTGAGATGATAGACAGAAACAGGGCTTGAAGTGATGTGCCGATAAATCAAGGTGAGCTGGCAGTCCCCTGGGCCCAAAGCTAGAGGAGGCAAAGAATTAGTTTCCTATGTGGCCCTGCTAACTCCTTAATTTCAGCATAAGATATTGAACTTCTGGCCTTTGGTGCACAGCATAAATTTTGACTAGTTTAGCTATCAGCTTGTAGTAATTTGTTGTGACAGCCTTAGGAAAACAATGTGAAAGCCTTTTAAAAGTATGTCTTCAATTGCTATAATAGAATATGAAATAAAATACATACACTTAAAAGCTCAGAAATGGATAGACTTATTGATCCAGAATGCTAGTAATATAAGGACTCAGGTTACATTTTCTCAGCACTAGAGGAAAGATGAGAAGTAGCAGACCTGACCTCTTGTCAGCACCAATGGGAGGGGGACTGGAGAGATTTACCTTAAGGGTGAAGGGCAGCAATAAGAGAGCACATCCAGGGTGGACCAAGCCAAATTCCTCATAGTAAATTCCCCTGAGCTAGAGAGATGGCTCAGTGGTTAAAAGTGCATACTGTTCTTGCAAAAGACCTGCATCTGGTTCTTAGCACATGCATTATGCAGTTCACAAGTGCCTATAACTCCAGCTTCTAGGGATCCAACACCCTCTTCTGGACTCTGCTGGCACATGCATGCATACATGCACATACCCACACACAGATACGTGCATATACATGTCATGTTTAAACAATAAAAAACTCTTAATGAACCAAGACTCATGAACAGAAGCATTTCTCCTCTACAACCTCAAGCTTTCCTGTTGCATCTTCTTCCTTTTGCTCAGTTTTCAGGGCTTCTGTAGATGTAGTCATGCTTTGAACACATTTGGCCCTGATTACTTGTCTGTTTGCTTTAAGCCATGTCCATAACCCAGCTTTCCCAGGATAGGAGAAGACAAGGACACCTCCTTCACTTCCTCCTACTTTTTCCATCCTGTCTACCCTGTCTATTCATTGCCACGAGCATTTTGATGCACCCCCCCCCCAAAACATCCTTATTCCAGTGCTAATGGGAAGCTCTTCCCGCATCTCATTCAGCTTGAGGGCAACCCCCACCCCCACCCGGGCTCCTGTTTTGGGTGCTTCCCAGTTCTGTCTGCCAACTTCTCTGCTTGTGTGGTCAGGAACACCTCCCCTTCTCCTTCGCCAGCAGAACACCCTGTGTTCAGGAGTTCTTCTGGCCTTTCCCATCTCCAGAGGACAGTGAGAGCTGCCCAGGGCCAGGCCTTCTATCCTCCCTTCAGCTTGAAGATCCCAAATCTGACCAACCTGCTGTGACTCTTCTTGTCCCCAGACTCGTCCTACAGCTCAGAATCTCCTAAAACCAGGGCCCCAAGTTTTGAGGACTGTACTTTGCAATATACTCTAGCAAACACAGTAGAGCATTGCGAATTTTAATTTTCTGTCAAAGATCATAAGCCCTGAGCAGGGTTTGGGGAGAAACATGTCCGTGTGGAAGTGAGTGCGTTGAACCGGACTCTGTTCAAGAAAATAAAAATAAAAACCATTCAGTTTATCTGCTTTAAATTTTTAGTGCATGAATCTTTTCAGGAACCCCTTACCATATAAGAAGAGGTGCCTACTACAACCCTCTGTGTGTCTGTCCCCTCTCTGTCTCCAGCCTCAGGAAGCCAAGCCTGTACGCCCATCCTGTGATCCTCAGGACAAAATGACATTAGGATATTTGGGTTCAGATGCTAGAAATCATGGGGCAGATTGCTTGGGATTGACACCTGCATCTTACATTAAGAAAAGCCAATATAAATGTAATAGAAGAAGAAGAAAAAAGCTACCGAGTAAGTTTATAACATCTCCAGTTACAGAAAGGGAAGAAAAGGAAAGGTAAGATAGGAAGGGGAGAGGTACAGAGTAGAGAGAAAGCATGGCAGGGTGGAAAGAGACACATGAGTAAAAGAGAGAGAGGAATGGAGAGACATTAATAGGAAGCCTCGCCATTCTCGGGCAAGCATGTTGCTCTCTGGTTCACATAATGTTTGAGTAATTCACTGCAATTGGCTTAGCCTTCATTCACAGCGACCTGCCCTGTGCTTAAGCTCTGGCCAGGATACAATTCCCAGACAAACCAGCGCTACAGCTGAAGCAGATTTGCACAAGACAAGGCTCCCACTTCAGTAAACCCTGGAGCAGGTCACTGGAGACTTTTGTTTGTTTAGTGTGCTCAACACTGTTCTCCACGGGTCCGCTCTCCTTGACAGTGAGTAAGTGACACTGTCATTCTGTTGCTTCCCTCAAAGCAGCACACAAAGGAAAGAGCTAGGCTGTGCCTAGGTTGCTCCTCTTGACTTCCAACCCACCTCTGTATGTGTGTGTGTCTTCTCAGCCTCCAGACCCAAGATGTCATCACTACCCTGCGCCTCAGGGCATCCTACTGTGATGTCCCCTGGAACTGGCCTCCATTTATGCTCTTTTTGGCTTCTACTTTTAGTCTGTCAGTATCAATAATTGCCCAGCCTGTGTCCCTTCCCTCCCCTTATAGTTTTGGACTCTGACTGCTCTTGAGTTATACTAAAAAAATCCTACCAAGGCAACTGTCTTAGTTTGGGTTTTATTGCTGTGAAGAGACACCATGACCAAGGCAACTCTTATAAATGAAAACATTTATTTGGGGCTGGCTTACAGTTTCAGAGGTTTAGTCCATTATTATCATGGTGGGAAATGTAGCAGTGTGCAGGCAGACATGGTGCCGGAGAGGTAGCTGTGAGTTCTGCATCTTGATCCTAAGGCAGCCAGGAGAGATTGTGCATCACACTGGACATAGCTTGAGCATAGGAGACCACAAGCCCACTTCTACAGTGACACACTTCCTCCAACAAGGCCACATCTTCTAATAGTTCCTCTCCTTATGGGTCAATCATTCAAACACATGAATGTATGGGGGCTACTCCTATTCAAGCCACCACAGCAGACATTTGGTCACTGGTTGAGCCTGACATATAAACTGTATTTTTCCTGGTTTATTGTTTCTTTGTTGAAATTGTAATCTTGGCATTGTGGCTTTAAACTGTAGGCTGCCTTCAGATTTGCCTCATTTTAAAGAGGATTGATGTGATATGTTCTTTCCAGAAGTCAGCTTAAGCTGTGCCTCCTGGGAAATTTGGGTTTAAGGAATGAGCTGATATGCTATATGCTGGGTAACGTGCCCACTTCTTGAGTTACAGGCAGGGTTTGAATCCCAAAACTATAGTATGCACAGTGTTACCATACAAAGTCAATGTCACCTCCTTGAAACTCACCTTTTAAATCTGCAACATGGGTAGAAAGTTATTGTCTCACATGGGTGTCGTGAGATTCAGTGTGAGAGGGTGTTCCCTGAGCATGGAATGATGCTGCACTAAATGCCATCTCTCTCCAGAAGATCCCAAGTCACCTAGCTGAAGACGGGAAAACAGGTGGTGCCTAACAGAAGAGGGGCCAGAGCAGCAGTGCTAAGGCTGAAGGAAAGAGCCCTAGAGGTTTTACAAGAGAAAAAGAATATGACTGTATTATAATAGGTACATTTACTAAGATCTCCCTGTCAAGCAATATTTTAAAATACATTTCAAAAAGTGATGCCTTCATGTCCTCAGGGGATTAGGTCTGGAATGCCCATGGATATCAAAACCCTTATGTAAAATGGTGCTGGGTTTGCACAAAGCCTCCTCACAACCTCCTGTGTACTTTAAACCATCTCTAGACAACAGGTAAGCCCTAACACAGTATGAGAGCTATAGAAATAAATATTACCCTATGTTGTTCAGGAACCAACATTGGGAAACATGGCTGCATGTTTCCTCAGAACAGATGCATACACTTTTTCAGGCAGTCTTGATCTGTGTTCGGCTGAACTTCAGAGGACTATAAATTCATTTGGTCCTTGAGCACCATCACCTCCCCCATCTCACACACGAAGCACAAAGAACTGAAGCCACTCAATTAAGGAGGCAGCAAACTGGGACTCAAACCTCAGAAGTTGGTTTTCAGAGCTCAGCCTTTCTCAAGAGAACTACAATGATTGGTTTAACAACAAAAAAAACCCATTCCCCGCCTCAAGCAGAAATGAGACTTAGGCTCTATAAGCATAACACTACTGAGCTATAGCCTTGCTCTGGGGCCTTCGCACTGTTTTGACATGGACATGTCACTCTCTGTTCTGCTCAGTGGCTATGTTCCACTTGAAGGAAGCCTGCAAGCCTAGTTTATCCTGTAGCCAGAGGGAGCAGCTGACTGAAGAGTCATCATGAGGACAACCCAACACATAGTGGGTGGCCTAGAGATGTTGCATGAATGAATGAACAAAGAAGTAGTGTGTGGTTAGCCTGCCTGGGGATCTATCACCAAAACTTCCTTTTATACCGTTAGGTGCATTTGGTGGCCCAATACACACAGCAAATGCTTTCAAATTCACCAATAAAGACTTCAGCACCCATACCCCACAAATACCTCTTGCTGATGTCTACTAGGCTTTGGCTTTCTTCCTCCAATTACCGGCTCATTAACCCTCTCTACTCCCTCCCTGATGTATAGAGACTGAGACTCTCACCTTAGTACCAGCCCCCAGGCACTTTGGAATCACTTTACAACTGTGAAATGAGCAGCTTCGTTAAATCAGTGTTTTCCAGGTTATGATCATCAGACTCCCCTTTAGGACCACTTTGTAAGAATTGGCGAATGAAAGCGCCATCTTTCCAACATTCCACTTTAACCCAGCCATCTGTTCCACCTACTGAGCTCCCCGTATGTGATTTCCCTCCATTAAAGAACTTGTTACCTTTATGCAACTTTGGAAAGCAATGGATGAAATGTGAGGTGTGCCCAGCCATGAAGTCTTCGTGACCCCATCACTTTCCTTTACTGACGTAAGAAGGCACACAGCATTCTGGCTTTCGGGGTAGTCAAGAGTAATGTGACCCAGGGGCATAGCATTTCTCTACAGAATCATTACTATTACAAACATCAGGTAGGATGCTTTTATGGGCACATCCTAGGGTTTATATAGTGGGCCCAGGTATCTATCTCTGTGATACAGGAGTCAGAAAGCAGCCACAAGGACTAAAGAGGAAGACTTCTATTTATAGCCTAAATAAGTTTTTATAGTTTAAATAAGTTAAAGAAATACTGAAAACCCAAAATGAGACCCTCAAGCTTCTTGTGCGGACAAGGTACGAGTCCTGGAATGCTTGGCCACACAAGCCCTTTGAAAAGTATAGAAATTATCTGATGTTATGGAAATAACCCTAAGAATGAGAGTTTAAGAATAAAACAGATTTAGACTGAGCTCTGCCATCTGCTCTCTAGTGACTCCTGCTTCTGTGAATGGGGTGATGGGGTCCATCTCTAGCATATTGGAAGGCTTAGTTGAAATACACTGTGTAAGATCTTGACTCAGTCCTAAAGCTGTCTACAAATACCTTGCAAGGGCACAAAGAGAAAATGACTAGCCCAAGCCGCTTTCAAGCAGTCTCCCAGTAGTCATGGCCATCACATGGCCCACGGGCAGACAGTGGGCACAGCCAGACTGGCTCAGCATTGCTAGGGTCCAAAAGGCCCCTGGCACCTAGAGAGCCACTGTCCCTGCCCCCAGGCTCCTCCTCAGCTCCCCAAAGTGGCCCCCAGGCGCCAGCGCACAGGGGCTAGGCCCTGGAGGGGGCGCTGGAATGTCACAAGACCTCGCTTTCAGGAATTCAATATAGAAAACACATTAAGACCTGTTTACATGGAACTGCTGTTTATAATTATTGTTCCCTATGGGATATTCCCCCACTGCTTCCTCCAATCCTGCTTTAAACTGCTCAACTAATAGAGCTTTCCTGGCTTCCCCGGGGAGACATTCACAGACGCTAATAGAGCCATAATTCAAAAATTGCTTGATATACATGCCCTCAATTTTCCCCAAGAACCACCTAAGTGAAGATCCCTAAGCATGCAGCTTGCTCATTGGCCAGAGGCAAATAAACATGCCTGGCATTAAATATACAGCCGGCTGTTCATCCAGGTCGCCACCAAGCCACAACAATTACTATGCTTTATCCTAAGCGATCCCTCCGCCACAGGCGCAACAGGGAAAAAGCCAGCTGCTGGGTGGGACCTCCGGTGGCCTCCGGAGTTTACAAACCTTTTCCAAAATACAAGCAGGGAGGTCAAGGGTAAACAAGACTCTGGAGATGCCAAGATTCAACGCTTAGAAGCTCCAGACAGAATGACTTCATCTTTCTGATGCGTAAGGGAGAGGGCAGAAAGAGAATCACATGGGGGCATTGCATCAGTGCATCACCACTTTGCATAAGCCACGCCACCATTACAGCATTTTACCGGAAGTATAATCTGCCTTCAGACACCAGGGTGAATTATGGCTCTGGTGACTGTGCATCACTTCAGTTTCCTGAGAGCTGGCTTAGCGAATGGAATGATGGGGAGACCGCTACCACCCAGGATTATTAGGGCATAGAGGGAAATTAGTGAGCACAAAAGTATTAATTTATCTTTACAGGCAGCGGTTCAATAAATGTCCCTCTGTCTTCTCTGCTGATATCTGACTATGGTAGGAATGGATGCTTTGATGAGCTTGTTAAGCAAGTATGTGAGTGGTTACGCAATCCTAAACATGCTGAAATTAGGTGATTAAGAGAAGTAAATTAGGACTGATTAAAATAAGGTTGACTTCCACAAATGAATACATTTAATGAAATTTGCTGTCTTGAGAGGAAATTCATAAAAATTGAAAATAGCATGGGTTCAAATGACTTTAGAGACCATTCTCAAGACAGAATTCATAGCTGATTAATAAACTAAAAATAGAGAGAGTCAACCAATGCTGGTAAAGTAGAAACCCAGCGTCCTCCTGGGGCTTGTGGCAGAAGGAAGAGAGGAACAAGAAAGTGGAAGTCCCTATCCCAGAATTGGGGGTGCTGGCCCAGATCCCAAGTCTCTCATCCCGCCCCTCATGCTCGCTCAGTCATTCCTACTGGCCAGTGTTCTTTGCATTGTTGACATTCTTGGGGACAGGATGGCCGACCTCCACTTTGTACCTTGTTGATAGAGCCAAGCCGGCACATGGGCGAGGTGACCACAGATGTCTATGTGGGCTAACATCCCACCTTTCTTTGCACATGGGTAGACTAGAGGGACAGGAAACGCATCACAACCTACTGCCCACCCTCTGAGTACCATGTTTTGGAAACAAGTCCCTGGTTCCTCACATCCCCTGGAAGGCCCTGAGAAATGCGTGCCCTTTACGGATGAGGCCACTGGACAAGCAAAGCCACTCGTAAGCCTCACAGGATGCATGTGACAGAAATAACATTGTAATCATTCCAGTGTCTGGGTTCGGCAGCCAGCTCTCTCCATTTCTCCACCTTTCTTGATGCAAAATACCTTACCATGAGAGGCTCAATCATCCTGAACTCACACACTGACACAAATGAGCCTCCACTGACGTATAAATGAATTTTCCACTTGTAAATACGTAAGAAAATCCCTTAAGCTCCCATTCCACAGTTACATTACTGTGGCAGACAATTTTCTATTTGAGTAAGTCTTGGCAAACATAAAAGACGTAGAATAACGGTTCTCACCCTTCATAATGCTGAGACCCTTTAATACAGTTCCTCGTGTTGCGGTGACTCTCAACCATAAAATTAGTCCATTGCTATTTCATAACTGTAATTTTGCTACTGTAAATATGTGAT
>OU015755.1:65780061-65812737 GCA_907169655.1 Acomys percivali | reverse complement strand
GGAAGATCAGGAATGAGTAGGAATCTGCATGGCCCTCCAGGATGACAGATGCTCTTGTTGAAAGATGGGGAGAATGCCGAAATGCTCTCAGCCGAAGACTTCAATTTATCTTCTGGACCATTTTAATCGGCAGTCTCATGTCGCAGTTGCACACTTTTTCAGGAGTAATTAGAGTGCTAATCTGTAAGAAAGCTGTCTATTAAGAATAAATTAATAATAGCTAGTGCATTTTGGCTGGCAATCTTGAATGATATGGCCATCCTATAAAAATTCATGTGTTTTTAATGAGCCTGAGACATGTTTTTCAATGAACCACAGATGGTTCATTTTTTTAGTATCCTATCGTCCTAGTGTGTTTCTTCGATGCCGTGAAAGGGTTTATTTTGTTTCCAAGTTACGATCATCATGGAGAGAAGCCAGGGCAGAAGTTCAATGCAGGCACTAAAGCAGAGACCACAGAGGAATGCTACTTACTGGCTTGCTTTCTCTGGCTTGCACAGCTCGTTTCTTATATAGCCCAGGCCCACCTGCCCAGGGATGGAACTGCCCACAGTGAGTTGGGCCCTCCTGCATCCATTAGCAATTATAAGAAAATGCCTCACAGACATGCCAGAGGCCAAGAGGCCAATCCGATAGAAGGCTGTTGTTGTTGTTGTTGTTGTTGTTGTTGTTGTTGTTGTTGTTGTTTTAATTGTTGTTCCATCTTCCTGGGTGTATCAGGTTGACTGATGGTAACTACAGCACCTATAAGAAGACATTATGGGAAGGTGTATTTTAAATGGTAAAACAACTAGAACAGGTCTTGCTTGAGGAAACTCTTTATAATCTTCAAAGTTCACCCTATCATCACAGGGAAGGGGTTCGGCTGATAGTCCCACCCTTCTCCAGCACCCCAGTGAGCCCCTTTCACCAGTGGGCCGGCAAAAGCAAGGGTGCGTAAGCCTGACAGCTACTAATGAGGCTTTCCTGACAGAAGAAATGGGAACTGCAAAATAATCCTCGTAAATGTGGTGAATGGAGGGTATGAAACGCATTTGGCATAGTGCTTTCCACTGAAGAGATTCCTTTAAGGCTTGCTCCCCTTCCCAGTCACACTCAGAACCTTGAAGAGCATTTGAAGTGCTTCCAGTGCAGGCCTGTGCACATTCAGCAGCGCCGTAAGGCTAGAGAGAGCACCGCTCAGATGTGGTCTCTGCCAGTGCAGCCCTGGTGGTGTGGGTACAATGGGATACACCCAGAGACCTGGAAACGATCCAGTGGTGAGGGAAGGCAAGCAGGCACCAGAGGGAGACAAGAGCATGTGTGGGCGTGTGCAATTGTCAACAGAGAACCGAAGTGTGCGAGTGTCCATCAGGGAGTCGACATGTGCAAGTGTCAATCAGGGAATCAAAGTGTGCAAGTGTCAGGAAATCAAACTGTAGAAGCAGTAAGCCCGGAGACAGGGAGGGAGAAGAGGAGAAACTAGCGTGGCATGAATAGGAGAGACAGAACCTGAAGGTTTATTTATTATGTATACAATTTTCTGCCTGCATGTGCACCTGCACGCCAGAAGAGGGCACCAGATCTCATTATAGATGGTTGTGAGCCACCATGTGGTTTCTGGGAATTAAACTCAGGACCTCTGGAAGAGTAGACAGTGCTCTTAACCTCTGAGCCATCTCTCCAACCAGAACCTGAAGGTTAAACAGGTCATAAAGTAGCTTGAATGTCACATTCAAAAGCATAGCCTTTCACCTCAGGCAATGGGAGCCAGAGAGGGCTTTGAAGTGAAGACATGGTCAAATATATGCCCCTTAAATGCATTCTATTTCCCTCTGCCCACATACATCTGCACAGAAGGTTCTTGAAAGCCCTTCCTATCCTCCCTCCACACAGAGAATCTTCCTGCCCATCATACATGCACTGGCGCGCGCACACACACACACACACACACACACACACACACACACACACACACAAGACTGCTTCTCATCTACTAAGCCCCATAAGCCCCATTTCTTTGAGTTTCATCCCCACCATCACTTCTTTGAGGAAGCAGCCCCTGCAAGCCTACACATCCCCTGAGCCCAGCCACACACACACACACCCCAGTGCCAGTGTACCCTCTTGCAGCATCTCCTACTGCTGTAACACTTCACACCTGTAATTCTTAGCTTCTCTCCCTCGGGTACCACACCATAGTCTCCAGGGACAAGACCCTGCCTGGCTCGGCTCACCAATGCCTGTCAATGAGACTGGCACTTACCAGATGCTCCACAGTTACCTGCTCTTTGTTGTCTCCAAAAGATCCTTCTACAATGTTTACACAGGGAGCTTATCTACTGGCAGGGTCCAACCTATAGGCCTAAGACCATGGATGTCTTAGGGAGAGATCCCAGGTCCTTGGAATTAAATCTAAAGAAGGTTAATGCCTGACGTTGACGTTAGGAAATGTCAAGAGAGACTTTTCGAGCCTGTGTGTCTGGCAGCAGAGCCTACCGTTCTGATGCAGGCAGGAATCCCAACCTCAGGGTTGCAACTGTACCATGACCATCTTTCTAATCCTTATAGCCCCTGACATGGCACTTGACATTCAGAAGGCATTCTGTGAGTGCAATTAGAGAGAGAACACAAAGCTCCCAGGAGCCCTGGTCTCCAGAGAATCCACTTCAGCTCACGTAGCAGGCCCGGGCAGGAGCTTCTCCCCACAGCCTCAGGACCAACCAGTTTTTACAAATTATCAACATCTCCCCATTAGCTGTTGCAATATTAAATTGTGTGACTGGAAATGAATGAATATTCCCACGGGCGAGTGAGAAAGACCAAGCAGCAGGATTTAATAACAAGTCCTGCCCTCTCTCCAAGCAGAAGGTCTCCCTAATTAAATATTAAAAATCTATCCACACAGCCAGAGCCAAAAAAAAATTGCTTTTTCAGCAGCGTGGCTTGGAGTCACTGCCTCAAAAAACCCAGGTACTGTAAGAATGACCTCTCAGGGACCAGCCAGGGCACCAAGGACAGCTGCATGGTAAACAGACATTCGTGTTGCTCGGGTTCTCTCATTTCCCCATGTTCCATCTTTGGGGTGACTATGAGCTATGGATGACATCACATACTCAGTTTTCATGAGTAAACTGAGGCTGGGGATGGGGGGAGCAGTGACAACCACAAGACCATGTAGCATCCAGTAATGATGTTTGTATTTGAATCATTGTACATGGTTATGAAACTTGTTCAGCGATTGCAGCAGATAGGAATATGGACTTCAGGGCTGGAGAGATGGCTCAGAGGTTAAGAGCACTGGCTGTTCTTCCAAAGGTCCTGAGTTCAATTCCCAGCAACCACATGGTGGCTCACGACCATCTGTAGTGTGATTTGATGCCCTCTTCTGCAGATAAAAACGCTCATCTACAATAAATAATAAATAAATAAATCTTTTTTTAAAAAAAAAAAAGGATGTGGACTTTGGCATCAAGCTGGCTCGGATTTGAACCCAGCTCTACTGATTGCTGTGGTGCCTTGCTTGGGCAGATCACCCTGTATTCCTAAGTCTCGGGGGTTTTTTTCCTTTGTAATAAGTGGTAGCATGTTGCCCACAGGGTTTCAGGATGGTGACAGGAGATAACGCATGAGGCACACACTACTGAAATGTTAGTTACTGTAGTGATGAGAAGGTCACCAATGCTCTAGCTCCAACTGCAACCCCCATTGTCCCGGGAAGTCCTCTGAATCAGGTCCCTGCCTGATCCACTGCTCCTAACCAGGCCGGGGTCTCAAGGCAGAGAAGTATTAGTAGCTGAGTAGCATTAACCAAATACTCAATGCCGATGACACCTCCACTTATTATTTCATTTAAATACCACACATCTGGCAACGTGTAGATTGGCCATACTCTTTCCCAGATGCTGAAGCACAGGCTGATAAATGAAACAAGTGACCAAGATTACTTCAGAGATGGCCTCTAAGCCAGAGGCTCCGCCCTTACCTACCTGGCTTCCCAGAATGCATTGCAGAGAGATACTCCAAGCCCAGGGTTTCACTCTATCCCTCCGGGATTTCTTGGGGTTGAGGAACTCTCTACATGTACTTTTGAAACTCCTAAGCAAAGGCTCTTATGAATTTCTTCATAATTGAAATCCAAAGTCATGGACTGAAGATTTAGAAAAACACACCTAAGCAAAGAAGGTAACACTCATCCATAACCCTAGCCCTCAGAGACAGCCAGTACAACTTGCCTATAGTATAGTATCTAAGCAGGAAGGGATAGAGAGGTGCAAGACATGTGATATGATATGACATGATATGATGTAATAGATGTGACCAGAGACACACGTTTCCTGTTTCATGACATTTGTTCCTTCTAGTTGCTTCAATTAAAAAAATCACATCTTTTTCTCATGTTAAATCTCCTCCTTTTAATTACAACTATCAAGACCTGTTTCCCCCTGCAGGTCATGAGGCAACTAAAGTGAGAATGAAAGAGGAAGTTACTGATTAACTGGGAAAAAAATTTCAGTCCTGGGAGATTTTTTCCAGCCTTATAATATTCTCAGGCCATGCAGTCAGGTCCCCAGCCAAACCTGAATCAGCCTTTGGCATTCTAAACAGGAATTATCAAGCCCTTTGGTATTCTAGCTGAAACCTCAAATACCTCAGATTGTAGCTTTTATTAACTGAGAAGGGGAAATGGATGTTCTTTCCCTTGACCTCATTTGCAGGGAACTGGGACCTAGTGGAAAGCCTCAGACCCATGTAATTCATCAGGGCCTCTACTGCAGTGAGCCAGCGAAGTGGGAGGGGAGCAAGCAAGCAAAGCCCTCAGGCAGAGAGCTAGCCATGAATTCCCAGCCAGTGGGGAAGGGCGGTGTGGTCCCCAGTTCTTCTATGACTGACATCAGACCTCACAGGGGTCTGATACATATAATTACTATTATAATTCATGGCTCTTCCCTGCCTTCTCGTGGCACACATAAATTAACACTGGGTTTGCTGCTGCTGGAACTTCTAACATAGCTCCTAAGTCCAGGACAAGATGGAGCAGGATGCCTTGCTCTCCTCTGGCCCTCCTTCCCCTTTTAAACACATCCCACTGTTTCTCCTCCTTCTCAAGTTCTTGTAGGGGCTGTTCCACCCACTCAACAACATTCTGTACCCCTCACCTGACTTTCCACCTGCTCAGTAACAACGATGCTACAGAGAGACCTCCCTGGGGCAAGGAGGGTTCTTAGGCAGAATCATGGGACATAAGCCAGCTGGGCTACTGGGGATACACATCACCCCTGTTTATATTGGACTGGCCAGTGCCAGCCACAGGGACAAGAAGTACATGGAGGAGAAGACACAGAAGCTGATGGTGATGAGCACCAGTGACCGCCACAGGGTCATATTTTGAAAAATAAATTTTATTCAATAAAAACAACATAGGCAAGAAGTCTCAAGCCCATCTTTCAATGGGATTTACCTATTATCACAAAAAGAAAGGAAAGAAAGAAAGAAAGAAAGAAAGAAAGAAAGAAAGAAAGAAAGAAAGAAAGAAAAGATTACAGTTCTCAATGCAGTTCATACCAGTGGCTTTTACAGAAGGTCAAACAAGGCTGACACAGTGTCTCAGCAGAACTTAATGCTGAACCTTATGACCTAAGTTTAATCCCTCAGACCCACACAGTGGAAGGAGAACTGACTCCCAAAAGTTGTCCTCTGACTTTCATACACACACTCTGGCATGTAGGCATGCACACACACACACACACACACACACACACACACACACACACACACACACACGCACACACACGCACACACACACATGCACTCCTCATGCACGCTCACACACAAATGAATCTAAGTGAAGGGGAAGGCGTGTCTCCACCCCAGCCTCAGAACCCCAGGATGTGGTCTTCACGAAGAAGAGCTTTGGAGCTTGAAGTGCAGGTACCAGCTGGGAACATGAGAAAGGCTTCATGCATGACTTGAAGCTTGCTCTTGTATGTGAGGCTTAATTTTCAAAGATTCTTCTAATCCAACAGAAGCTTTATGGAGAACTTCCCCCTCCCCCCCCCACCCCCGAGGCCTGACTGCTGAGAGGCCCTGCTACCTCCCTGAGAGACATTCAGAAGGGTTGACAATTTGAAGGCAGAACTCCATCTGGAAACCTCCCTTAAAGCATTGCGCCAGGATCGGCAGTTACTATTACCTACCGCTAGGCAGATTCAACAGATTCAGAGCCCTGTGACCCGTCAATGTATTCACAGCTTCACGTGGCTAATTAATCCAGGCTCATCTGTCCTCGTCAACTACGAACGGCTTCCAGCCAGCTCTCCCACTTGCTCCCCAGTTACTCATGTGTGAGCTCTCCCTAGGTCTCAACCGACTCACAGCCCAGCAAAGACATTGAGTAGGAAGCTAAGCCCCAGGCCCTTGCCTACAAATTGGGAGACACTAGAGAAGTAGTGCCTGGTAGATGCCAGGCCTTTCTCTGCAGAGGTCCCCTTGACCTTCATGGATGGGGAGGCTGAGGTCCCTGGGATCTGTCTGCTGTTGCACCCTCTGAATTTGGGAAGGCTGCTCAGGTCTGCTGAGCTGGGATTTCAGCCTGCCTCTCCTCATCTTCTGCTTGTTCATGGCCACCACGCCACCACCCTGCCTCCTGTAGCTATCCTGTATAAAACAGTGCCCCCTACGACCTGTTTCGCTCTAGTCTTGTAACCCCATTTATCTTCATTCAGAGCTCCAACACCACATTTGGGCCCGCTAGTCACTGCTCTCATTTAATAATGTCTATATGACATCTACTAGAGACTTAGAAATTATTTGGTAAACAGGCACATGAATAATGAGCGGATGATGCTGTCCTTTCAACAATGGAACCTAAGTTTCATCTTCTGTGCCAGAGAGCCAGTGTATGACCTTGGGCAAATCCAGTTACCTTTCAGGACCGCAGTTTGCAAACATAGAATAAAAAGTCTCTCTCCACAGTTAGAATGCCCTGGGTCTTGGATACATCAACTGAACTGAAGCCTGCCTCGATGCTGAGAAAAGAGAAACAAAGGCAGAAATGCTAGACGGGTAGCAGAGGTGAGGGGTGAGGGGTGGGGGGATAAGGGGGTGGGGAGTGAAGGAGGCCACGGGAAGTGGACTCCTGGAGCTATTTAGAGACCTCCCTTCTGGCTACCTCAGATGGGGGTCCCTAAAATTCACAGAAGTAGAGAGGCTTGACTAGAGGAATATGGTCTCCAACTTGTGGAGACAGACACACCACAGACATGGGAGTACGGACCCAGCAGAGACCTTTGGGATGACTGAAAAGCATCGGGCCAAGCAGGGTCTGCAATTTGTCTCTGCTCTCCACTCATCACCTCTGGGATGTTTCTGATGCTGTGTCTCCAGATAAAACGGGAATGGAAATATTTAGCTGATAATAAACTGACACTGAATATGTCATAGTGATATTGAAAAGCTACAGGGAATTAAATGAGATGATGTAAACAAAGCACCCAGGATGCTCGGTGTTTGAGATCCCTTCCCCCCCCAAAAAAAAAAAATGAAATTGGGTCATGTTTCTAGACTGCCACAAACACCTAAAAGTCACTTGGAAAAATACAGTACAGGGCAGAGAAGAGGTGCTGTCAGGGTAGGATTGCATCACTGCCCAGGGAGTTTGAATGAGTCACAATGAATAAAATGCTCCTTGCACTTCCCATGCAAGGAGTAATGGCACCTTACTAGAAAGTGCATTTTCTGGCCGGAACTGACTGCTGCTCTTCTGCTGCTAGAGTTCTCATATAGGAATGGAAGTCCGGCACAGCCACCACCTCTAGAGAAGCCAGCGTCCCAAATTTTTATGTGAAATAAATGGTGAAATTCCCACTTAAAAGAAGTGAGCCAATGATGGGAGAGTAACCATGATTTGTGAGCTAAACTGTCGAATTACAGAATGAGCCGGTCAATGAACACAGCACTATTTCCGGCCACACTCGCATAGTGCTACTCACTTTAACACATACTGAGGACTTGATAGGTACTCCAGTCAGGTTTCAAGGGTGAGTGGGAATGGTGTCAGCTGGTGCTGTACTCTCATAGAGACAGAGGTTTGCGTGTGACTGGATTCCAAGGCTGTTACAGAGGATCCCCACAGAGGTTTGTGGAGGGTCACCCCAAGGTAAACAGCACCTCAGTGTAAACCTTTCTATGCTAGGGTGAAGCTGAGTTACCTCAGCAGGCAAGTAGTGGGTGTAGTGGTGAACCTCACAGAAAGAGACCCCCATCTTCCTCCAGGACGGTCTGGGAACCAGCCCCGGCCCTCTCCCACATCAAACCCCCTCCTCACTTCTTGATTTCTATTTCAGTCCATGTGATCTATTTTTACTCAGAGTAGATGTAAGTGGGACAGAGCCCTCCAAGACACTCCCCCACTGCCTGGGTTTCATTGCTGGGGTGCCTTTGTGGTACTGATCTGAGTCCTGAAACAATTCAGGAAGCCAGCAGGGCTTTGAAACTGGCTGCATTTCCTCTTTTTATGATGGCTCATTTTACATTTTTATTGGCTCTCTGCTGATTGCTCCCGGCTCTCTGACGGGATGTGAGATGCGCTGACATTTCTGGAGATCAATATATTAATAAATCACGAAGTTCATAATGCCTGATTTGCTTCTAAATGAGACAGAACTATTATCACCATAAAGCTACATATAAAATATGCCCAATTGTGATGTATTGTGTAGTCTAAGCAAAGGCTTTGAGTGAATAACCTTTCCCCAAAAGAAGGAAACAATCAAAGCTGAATAACTTCATTAATAATTCAAAGTGTGTCTGCCAAGGCTTCATTTATTAAGTGCACAGTTAAGAGGCTTCCACACTGAGTCCTGGGAAGGAGGGTGCTACCTTGACATCGCCTCGTGCCTCTGGGCAGGCGCACACATTCTCATACAAACTGACTGACTGCAGTCCTCACATTTGGCAGTTCATATGCCAGCTGAGGGTAATGTCCAGTGGCCTTCTCCAGCTAAGAAACAGACCAAAACAATACACGCAATGACTGCCTGGATTATTAAGGGCAGAGGACATGGAGCCATGTGATAACTTGAGGGAGAAAGAGGCAAGAAATCCTCTCAATGACTGTCAGTTATTGTGTCTATTTGCTAATGCTCCAGGCACTGTTTCTGGTCTCATTACCCACAGATACCTTGCCCTGTTCCATGGCCACCTTCAGTCTTTATGCTCTTTCATCCTGAGTCTTGAGTCTGCTAACAGCCATTACAGTTAATATAGACAATAATGGGCATGTTAGCCAGCCAGAGTCCAACCTGAACTGACAATTGAGTGCCCTTTTAACAGAGTAAATCACAGAAGAGGAAACTCTCCCTATATGAAAAAAGAAGCCCATTTAATTAACTAGATCTGTCAGGATATGCATATTCATGACCTGCACAGTGTCTGACTGCTTGCCCATTGGATTCCGCCGTTGAGAATGCCTTTAAAATCACTGTCATAATACAAGCAAGAATTGAATTATGCAGTTTGGTTCCTATTGTGCACGGAGACATTGTGCAGACCTCATCTCACCTAGATTTACAGCTACAAGGCACTTATGGTTATAACTCATATTAGTCTAATAGCCATATTCCTCCTAGGGACAGTGAGATGATCAGATCAATTCTAAAACTATTACTGTGGTGCTCTCTGAGCCCACCAAGCAAGGCACCTAATACCGCAGACACGGTCTCAGCCACCTTCCTTCCATTACATCTCTGCCTGAGCTATCCCACAGAATGCGTGGAAGTTTATGTTTGCACTAGTGACAAGGAAAAGCTGTTATCTTGGATTACAGACTAAGCTGATTAGATGAAATCAGCTTTTGACTCTTCAGCACACTGATTTGAGGCAGTTGAACGCATGTCACGTGTCCTGAAATAGAAGTGATAATATGCTGGGGACCTGTTATCCTGGGGAATCATCTTCCCCAAAGCAGAACCACTTCACTTCTTCACTTCACACCGATAGCCTGGTGGGAATATTGACAGGAAGAACATTGATAAGTGATGACATCTTCCTGCCCAAGAGCAGCTGTTGGGCATTTAAGAACCCACCAAAGAGAACACTCTGCTTGGAGAGCATCTGTACCTAGCAGGTGGACAAAGGGCACACCTCACCCATTTGGTGAATTTCCACCATGAGTAAACGTTAGGCTCATCTGAGATAAATCCTCTTGGACTCTCACTCTGAGCAATTTCTTCAGTTTCTCTGTTCACTTCTTCTTTCCTCCGCCTTAAACAAACAAACAAAAACAAAAACTCACCCTTCCTTCCTGGAGACTTTTCATTTGCAATAAATTGTCATCACTGTTTCTTGGTCAGGAGGAACAGTAAGAAGCCACCCATGTTCTCCTGTCATTTCCTGTAGAGATAGCCTAGCTCTTGAGACTGCTGCCCCCTACACAGGTCAGCAGTGCTCATTAACAGGCTAGCTCCACAGGCTGGAAGGTCAGGGTCACCATCCTGCTGAGTCCAAAGGAGAGCCCACGGGAGGGGGGCTGGCAGGGGGGCTTCCCCCCGCCCCCTCCCGCTGCCATCCAAATGCTAGCCGGTGGTAGGATTTGGATTTTGTTTGACTAATTGCCCCCTAGAGCCACAGAGACTACTTGAGTGACTAAGTAAACTGTCAAAATTTTCATCTTGGGCACTTTTTCTATACAAAACGCTCAAGTTAAAATATCACCTGGATCCTTCTGCCTGTGGCTGAGGAGCTCCAGGGAGAGCGACGATCCTAAGTTGCAGCACAGCCGTAGGTTCAGCTGCAGAAGATGCCGCTTGGAGACACGGGGACGTGGACTCCATTGTGTATACAGTGACTTGTGGACTTTTAATGGCTGTGTTAGATTGCTGAGACTTATTTCTGACAGTAAATGCCCACCTGCTAAGAAGCTGCAGGAGATGTTTGACAGCCTTCATCTGCACACACATTCAGTGCCCTGTGGATCAGAAGACCAAGTGTGCCCTCCCGTTGGGAGAAAGGGCAGTGAGCCCTAACAGGCTCCATGCTGAAGGTCTCTCAGCTCCTTTGATCCTTAGCTTCCATTTAACAGAAGCAAGAAGCACTCAAGTATTTTTTTTTTTTCTCTCTCTCTCTATAGGATTGCTTCTTAGGAACGTTCTCAGGACAGGTGTAAATGAATGAGTAATGTATAAATTCAATTTTGCTTAAAAAGGGCAGGAGGGGTTTCGAGATTAAGAGAACAAACGCTTGAAGCAAAACATGATTTGAGTTTTATTGAACCAAGAAGACTGAAAAAATATATATATCTGGAACACTCAGAAAAATCTTTCTCAGGCTGAGCTTAGGCACTCATGGGACTCGTTAGGTAGATAAAGATCAGAGCTGACGAGCCGTGTGCAATGCGTGGGTCTGGGTAGATTTTTTGACTCACCTCAGAGTCTCAGCTGTGAGAATCTAAGCCTTACGGTTTTGAGACCAAATGGGACTTTTTCCCCTCTCCGCTATCTGCAAGGACAGAAAAGGATCTTTAGCCCTGATTGGTAGGGGAAGCCATTGATCAAAAATGACTGCTGACCTCACGAGGACAAAGCATTCATCTGTGTCTAAGGGAACGGTCAAAGTAACACTTTAAATGCCAGCATATGATCACTGATGCAGCTCCTACTGGGAGTAAGATTTTTAAGAGGGAGTACGATGCCTGTACTGTTTGTACACATTGTCATATAAATTATTTACAGCTTCTAGAACCTCCTTTTGAGCATAGCTTCAACACCATCCCACATGTTTTGACACGTCCTGTCATCGTACTTTAGTGCAGAACAGCATGAGTGTTTCTGAGACATGAGCGCCTTAGAAATTAATATGTGATAAATTGGGAGAATGAGGAATTTCCCAGGGGCGTGCTTGGTTCGTCACTGAGGACTTCTTAGCACTCTGGTTTGTTCCTGGCTTCATGCTTGGTTCCCATCTACGAACACACCCTGAGTAACTTCGGTCCTCAGACTTCATGGAGACTAGCTCTAGGTCCCTGGGAAAGATCGGTCTAGGTAAATGTTCCTCATGCACTGCGAAAGAATGAACAGTATTTGTGACAGTTAGGTAGAAGCTCTGTGCATCGCTGAGGCCTTTCATGTGCTGTGTTGATCAGATCTCCTATGCTAATACTGACGTGATGGGTTGTTTATATTTGTGCGTGTGTGTGTGTGTGTGTATGTGTGATATTTTTACTGACTCTTTGAGAATTTTATGTATGCATGCAATGCACTTCTATAATATTGATCTCCAGCTTCTCCCAGATTCCCCCTTCTCTCTCGCTCGCGCGCACACACACACACACACACACACACACACACACACACACACACAGGGAGAGAGAGAGAGAGAGAGAGAGAGAGAGAGAGAGAGAGAGAGAGAGCAACAACAACAACTCTTTCTTTTTAATAACCTGCTGCATCTAATTAATGCTACTCACATTTGCATGATTTTTGGGTCATCTATTGGAGCAGTGGTTCTCAACCTGTGGGTCATGACCCCTTTGGCAAACCTCTATCTCCAAAAATATTTACATTATGATTCCTAACAGTAGAAAAATTAGTTATGAAGTAGCAAGGAAAATAGTTTGATGGCTGGGGGTCACCACAGCATGAGGAGCTGTATTAAAGAGTCTCAGCTTTAGAAAAGTTGAGAACCACTGTACTGAAGAATGGTCACGCTTGTGACCACACCCCTGACCACGCCCTGACCACACCCCTGAAAAGAATTGACTCTTCCTTCCCTAGCAGTCACTAACTGTCAATAGCTTGTTCCAAGAGAGGAATTTTTAACTCTTCAGTTATGTCTGTGAATGTGTTATTTTTTTTCTTTTAGTTCAGTTAGTCTTTGCTTTAAGTATATTTGAAACAATGTTAATTCATACTAACAGAGTTGGCACATTCTCCTAAATGACGAACTTTCTAATGTCCCGAAACTTCTTTTTATCTTTACTAAAGCTTCTTAACTTAGCATGTACTTCACCTGATAGAACTCAGCCACTCCAGTATTTTTGAATTTATGTTTGCATGGAGCATCCTTCAAGTGGCATTGGGTTAGGTCTGGTTTTTATCTGATGATCAGCATCTTGCATTGACAAATTTCTACTTATATTTGTTGTTGTTGTTGTTGTTGTTGTTGTTTTTAGTGGTGTATCTCTAGGGTTTTCCATGTGGTTTTGTTTTTATGTTGCTTGTGTTTATTTATAGAGCTTCCTGAATCTGTGTCTTCTTTTATTCTTTTCTTTCTTTTTTGGAAGGAGTTGGTTTTTTGAAATAAGAGTTTCTCTGTGCAGTTCTGGCTATCCTGGACTCACGTTACAGACCAGGCTGCCTCTGCTTCCTGAGTGCTGGGATTAAAGGTGTGCACCACCACACAGACTCGAGTCTGTGGTTTCTTATGTTTCAGTCTTAGTGTCTCTTTAAATATTGCATCATCAGCATTATTTGTTTCCTTCTTTGGGGGAGGTGTTAATCATATATATGTTTATGTACGTATACACGCATATGTACCTTATCTACATTCTCTTCCTTCATCCCTCCCTCCTTCTCACTCTTTCCTTCTATCTTTCCTGTTCTGTCTACCAAATAGTTGATTCTCTTTTCATCTGTGTCTAATCTGTTCTGAAATAATTCTGGTGAATTGGTGATCTTGGGTAATATATTTTTCAATTCTACAATTCTTAATTAACATTTTGTATACATTCTGGTTCTCTGATGGAATTCTCCAGGTTTTGGAGTCTCTTTTCTTGGGCATATATCCATTGTTCATTTTATTTCTGTGCCTGATCTGTCTCATATACAAAGCACCTATATATCTGTTGCTGTATCCATCTCATTCCCCTAGGTCCTGCCTTTTACACACCCAACAAATTCCACTAAATGGTGAACATAATGTTTCCCACATGGAAGGCATTTGGTTCAGTCTTCAACTTCTGAGAAATAATAAAAGACAACCTTGATCTAGACAGGGGTTGCTTCTTTGAGGCAAGCCGCCCTCTTAGCTTTCAAACACCTTCAAAGAGATGAGATGTTTTAAAGCTATCTTGCCCAGTTGTTCTCTGTGGGAGTTCAGCTTAGCTACAAAATAACCCACTCTATTTGGTCTCTTTGCTTCTGTGTTTTTACAAATGTTCCCCCCTTGTCTCTCTTTTCTTCAAGACTCAATTAAGTTATTCTCTTTCTTTGGAATCTTCTCTGACTTCTCTCCCATCCGGTCCTGAGCCTTTAGGAGGTGGCGTTAAGCCACTTCTTCCCTTCAGGCCTCTGTTCTTAGCCACCCACGCTGCTGCTCTGGAATGGGTTTCCAATGAAGAGCATGAGACCAGCAGCTCATAGCATCCTTCCCACAGTGTGTTTATCCTGAGACCAGCAGCTCATAGCATCCTTCCCACAGTGTGTTTATCCTGAGACCAGCAGCTCATAGCATCCTTCCCACGGTCATGTTTATTCTATCACATGTTATATGTTTTAGATGTCATTTGTTGATATCATCTAAGATTTGAGTAACACACATTTTTCATTCATGGCTTCTCTTGACAAATCTAAATATCTGGACTCTGTACATGAAGACAGGTGGTTGAAAATGTTTCACCCTCTTTCACCAAGCAGTTACTCTCCAGCCCTCAGCCTCATATACCTCACAAGTCTATCACCTGGACCTATCTAGACTACCTTCCCATGACCCTTTGCACTTGATTTGCAGCCTCTGGTCTGCTTGTGTGCCTCCCTGGCAACATGACTACATTGTAGACAATTGTTGAATCTTGTCATTCCTTCCAGAACCTATCACATTTCTGGCAGGGAAGAGAGGATCAATTCATATTTGTAAGCACATGGGCAAGGCAGTAAGATTATTCTATGGGATGCTGTAGCAATAGACCCTTGACATGCATTTGTCGAAACCCATAGAACCACAAAGCACAATGATTGAAATCTAAGATGAATAATGGACTTCCATTTTTACTACTGTGTCAATATTGGCTCATCGGTCATTAGTATTTCAACTTTAACAAATAAACTATGCAATACAGAGAAACGTCAATACTTTTAAAAAAATATTTATTTATGTATTATTATGTATATAGTGCTCTGCCTGCATGTACACCCGCAGGCCAGAAGAGGGCATCAGATCACATTATAGATGGCTGTGAGCCACCATATGGTTCCTGGGCATTGAACTCAGGACCTCTGGAAGAACAGTCAGTGCTCTTAACCTCTGAGCCATCTCTCCAGCCCAAAACTTCAATACTTTCTGGGGGAACTTTTCTACTAATCTAATACTGCTTTTAAAAATGCAGCCCACAGAGCTTGAGATGGCTCAGCACTTAGTCTCACTTGCTGCTCAGTCCTGAGAACTGGAATCCTAGCACTCAGGTCACAGGGCTCACAAATGTCTATAACACAGAAGGAGGAAGAGTGAGAGGGAGGGAGGGAGAAAGGAGGGGAGGAAGGGAGGAAGGGAAGGAGAGAATTTTAAAACATCCTACTAGAGCTAGTGAGATGCTCAAGGGGTAAAGCTGCTTATCCCCAAACTGGATGACCTGACTTTGATCTCTGGGATACATTTGGTGGTAGGAGAAAACCGACCCCTACAAGTTGTCCTCTGTCTTACACATGTATGCCACAACATGTGAGTGTGCACACATACACTCAAGTGCCATGTTTGGTATCAGTGAATACCCAGCTCTCTGTACTACCACTCTTAGGAACAGCATGAATAGAAGCCATTCCAGTTTGGGGCTGTGGGGCTGTGGGGACTAGAACGCACTGAGGATGCTGGCTGGACTGTCTGACACACTTTTAGCCAAGGGTGCAAGCAAGGTAGGAGTGAGTTCAAGTAGGAGCCCATAGGGGAAAGCAAGAGTAGCCAGCACATAGACCCGAAAGGCCAGCAGGAAGGTATCCAGCAGAGCTCTCTGGGAACCTAGGCTCACCCAGCTCACGTGCCATGGGGGATTTTCCAGGTTTGGTGTTTCTCCTGTATTTCATACACGGCACAGTAAAAGACTTAGCCTGCATCCGCTCTGTCACACACATAATATGCTAATTCTTAACATCAATTGCACTCTTTCTCTTCTATATGTGAGTTGCTTATCGCACTTAAGGAGGAAAGGAGCCGAACTGTGTAGCTTGCAAGCTCCGTGAGAGCAGTAAATGTATTTTTATTTTATTTTATTTTATTTGTTTATTCACTGGTGTATAACAATAGATACTTTATTGATAGTTGTTGAAGAAATTACCCTACAAGATCCATAGCTTAATCACAAAGAAGTAAGAGGTAATGGGGCCTTCTCATGGTGGAGGGTGTCTTAAAAGCCACTCTTCAATCAAAGCTGTGGGCATTTCCAAGAAGCCATCCACATCTGCATCCTCTGCCACGTGCCATCCCATCTCTCTTTGGGCTGCATGACTGCATGGCTCAGAGCATGCTGGGTGAGCCCTGCTGGTGGCGTGGGCACTGGGTGGTGACCCGATGCTCGTGCCTGTTCTGACTGTGGGAAAGCCAGGCTCCGCCCTGCTGGTCCAAGGCCTCTTGCATATGGCAAGCTGGGTGGTGACCAGAACTTCCTCACAGTGCCTCTCCGATGACAATAAAAGTGTGTTGTGCTTTTGAAATGAATGGATTTGGTAAAATGTTTTCTTACTTTTTCCTAGACATCGCCTGGTGGTATTACCAGTATCAGAGAGGTAAAAAAAAAAAAAAAAAAAAAAAAAAAAAAAGTCTACACTAACTTGATTGTCTTGGTCACATTACTTGGAAAGGAACAACTTCTCAATCAAGTGTATATTCTGCAATTAGCTTTCTAGTTTACCAGAGTTTGTGCCCCTTCTTAGCAAACTCAGTCTGTGTAGAAACAGGTAGGGGTGTTTCACTTAGAGATGGGGTTTAACAAAAGCTTTGTTCCTCTAAAGAGACTCATAATTTTCCTTCCGTGGTTATTGAACAACCATAAAATAAAGCTCAGAGCTGAGCTGTAGCTTAAGTATATTAACTGTTTAGAATAAATGACCTGATTTTTCTCTGTTCTTCTCCCCTCCCCCAACACAGTCTGGCCATCCAATCAAATTAGCATATTTCTAAAGCAGTTTTCCTTTATCCATGTTTATTGTATTATCTAGTTCCTATCATCCACTTCATTTTCTTTGTGAGAAAATATCATAGTCTGTTTGACAAAGACAGTAGAAAGGCAGGTGGTGGGGAGGCTAAGGAAGTCTCATCATGAGCCGTACTCAATGGCCTCTGAGCCAGGCAGGCAGCTTTGTTGCATTGAAAGAACCTGAGGAGAAGCTGGGCATGGTGGAGAAGCTCGGCATGGTGGCACATGCCCAGGATATACAGAAAGAGCCTGTCTCAAAAAGAGAAACAAAACAGAAAAAAAAAAAAAAAAAAAAAAGTCCTAGGTGAATGACAGAGTCTACTTACCCAGAATGCCTAGCTCTGGTAAATGATGCCCTGGTGAGAATTTCAGACTCAAGATTTTCCAAGAGAAGTCAGAAATACAAACCTGGTCATGGATTTCTTGTTTATAAACATTGGCAGCTGGTTTTAAATATATTTCATTTATTTTATATAAAATATTAGCTTCTTTCTATGTATTTCTTATACAACCCCTCTTTGGACTGCATTCAAGCTAAGGATCACACAATTTTGTAGCCTCAAAATGGAATAGAAGGGTGGATGGGTGCCCAACACACACATACACATACACACACACACACACACACACACACACACACACACACACACACACACACGAGAAGCTTTATTCCAAGGCAGGAAGGAAATGGTCATAGTTTTGGGTCATGGCCTTTATTATCAGCCAGAGAAGACACTTTGAGTGCCAGATGCACCCCAGGTGTGGGTCCCCACTGCTTGTTCACAGACATCAGTACCTCAAGGCTAGTCACAAACCAGCTGGTCGTCTGTGATCCAATGAGGTAGAAGCCACCGTGGGGACATATGGAAGCTGAATCTGATGAAAGAGTCCTGGACTGGCTGAAATCAAGGTCCAGCTTTGTCACGATTGGTCGATGTCATCAAAGCCTCAGACAAAAAGTTAGTGCCAGAGCTTGGGGGGAAATGACAATTGAAGACCTTTGCATGGACCCTGTTCAACAGACACAGAACTCACTGGCACTATGGCCGACTTGATACATACAATTTTTTTCTAGGAGGTCTAAAGTTTTCATGCTCCAATACCCTGACTAACTCAAAACCCTAAAGTATTAAAAAACCATTTACTCTAAATCATACACTGTTTTGTCTGGGCCTCTCCACAGTGTCATCCTCTACAGTGTGTTGTTCTGGCTCACATTTCTCCCCAGTGGTAGATTTCCATCACCTTGTGAGTCACTTGTCAGAAAAAAAATATCACTTTCTCTATTAAGATAACTTACTTCTAAATATCAGGTAGGAAGAGCACTGGACCCCTCACACCATCACACACAAAGTCGCATGAAAGCAGTTGACAGATTATTTTTTAAATAACATTTACAAATAGAAAATAATTTTCATTGCTTTTTATCAAACAGAAATTCTCACAGCATTAACCTGAAGTTTAGTTTTCACCCAAACTCAGTCTGACTTAGTAATTAGTTCATCATTATCTTTAATAATGAAAACAACAGCAAGCAGCATTTGGCATTGAACACTCACAAGAGCCAAACAGTAAAGAAGCTCCCCGTGTGTGAGTTCTGGGAGCTAGTCCAATGTCTTCCCTCTACTGGCTCTTCCTAGAGACATCCAAGGAATCCCTGAGTGGCTTCAGGAGAGATGTGAAAAACCACCCTTCCAAAATATATATATTTACAATGGTCTGGGTCATTGAACCTGCAAAGTGGTATGAAGGAGAGGAATGTGCAGATGTGGTCAAGCCTAGACAGCTGCAAAAGCTGTGGGCAAGTTAAAGTATTGCTTTCCAGTCAAAGGCCATGACTCACAAGGGTCCCATCAGCACAGGTTTGCCAAGGCTAAAGTACATCTCACATCAGTCAATGACAGTGTCGCTTCATCAAGTTTTACCTTTGAAATAGTTGACAATTTTTATGCATATATGCATATACTGGTTTGCTACACAAGTCACATTTTTACTTACTGGTTTAAGCCCCTAGTGTTCATAGGTGGCTACTTCCCTACATCTTGAACCCCAGTGACCTAAATTGCTCCTATCACGGATGAAAGGCCACTACTGGGAAGCACAAGCTTGGCCATCAATAGGCTAATCACAGCCTGTAGAATCTCTTAACATGGAACTCGACCCTGCCTCCCAGAGAGCAAGCCTATCATTAGTTAACGGGAGCAACTTCTCTGTCTTAATAAAGCGGGTTTAACAGTTGGTGTCTCAATAATCAGCACATCTTAGCAAGGGGATGGGAAGTGAGTGCTGGTCTGAGTTGAAAATTTTCCTTTAAGCTTCTGCAAAGAAGTTCCTTAGCTTATAAAGAATCAGCCACAAGGAGATTAAGAAATAGCTCAATAGCACACACTCATGCACACACACACACATACACACACACACACACACACACACACACACACACACACAATCTTTACTCTTCTGGGTCTGATAAACATTTACAGGTAGACACCTTCAAAAATAAATCATTTCTTTCCAAAATATAGTTTTCCATTTTCTAATTTATATTTTAATGTAATTTGTTAACTCTTCTTCCTTTACTGGGGCTACCCAGGCATTGCCCAGTGAATCTTTGAGGGGCGATATGTGAGGTATATTATAAACCTACAGCCCCTTCTGAAGTTTAAAGACTTCATGCATTTTTAAAGACACATGCATGTTTGTGCTAGGACTAACCAGCAGCTGGTCTCAGGGTGAGTTTGCGATCTCACGAGACACATGTGAGCTTTCTGCATTACACTTAGGGTTCCTTTGCTATCCTTCGTGGGCACTGGTCCTTTGATTTACACAGAAACTTTCTGCATTTAGGTAATTGGTACTTAACTCATTAGCTACAAGCTTGACAATAATTAAAGGCTCTGTACGAATTGTGAGGAAATTGGCCACTTGCCACAATGTAACATAAACAGAGTATCTTATTCCTATTGAATCATTATCTGCCTCAATCCCAGAAGGATTAGGTGATGTGTGCCGCTCAGCACATAAGAGAGATAACAATTAGGCTTTGCTGCCACATTATTGGAGCTTTACTCTCTAACATCCATTACCGTTGGGACTCTGCACAAGGATATAATTTTGATGGATCTGTTTCGTATTGGGATTTAAGTAGCAGAGAGAAAATTGGCAACAGCAGAGGAAATCTGGCACGAAGAGCCCAACCCTGATTACAGGAAGCCTACCGTTATTACACCTGCTCACCCTGTTCTGTGAGGCAAACCCACGCCTGCCTCCTCTCTGACTTGTCACAGTGCAGTGGGGTTCCTATGCTCCCAGCAGCCTGCCCACCTCACCCGTGTTTTCACGAGGCGGAAGTTGGACTTGTTCAATATCTGGATTGGCTGATGTCTGCATGATAACACCAGGCAGAGCAGGGTAGATGCTAAACGATCCTTGACTGGAATAAATTTGCAGACAGCATTCTGGCAGGGCCCAAAGGAACGTAAGTACTCATCCCTGAGTGAGGCTGAGCCTGGAAGTACCACTGATGGGTGGTGACCTTTGAGGTGCTCTGAGGGAAGTTAGGTAGTTCAGCCCACAGGCAGTTTGCAAACAAGCTGTGCACCCACCCTTAGACCCCATTTCAGCGCACACGCTGGAAGTGGAACCCCTATTCTCTGTGACTGTTTATAGAGCCCTTCAGACGCCCTGAAGATCTTCACTTATACAAAGATGCTCACACTGCTCACCTAGTGCTTAAGGATTTCTAGCAGGAATTGTAGAATAACTGCCTGTAAAATATATCCGGGTTCTTTAAAGCCATGTTTTTCCATTCCATAATTTGAACCTCCCACTAAGTCTCCCGTGCATCTCCCTTGCTGGTCCACGTGGTGAAACTCTATCCTTCTCGAGAATAGTTCTGACTTCTTCCTCTTTACTACTTGGAAGCACTCATTCTGTTCTGTTACCTGTGTCTCTGCGTAGAACGCAGTGCCAGCGGCATCGATTTGAATATGCAAATAAGGTCATTTAAAAGAGAAGTTTTTTTGTGTGTGTGGTTAGGTTTTGAACACTTCTACCCTCACCCCTCTCTCTCTCTCTCTCTCTCTCTCTCTCTCTCTCTCTCTCTCTCTCAGAGATGCTCTTCCCTCCCCTTTGCTGTTTGTCACACCTAGAGTAACATAGGGGACAGATTTGTAAAACAGAGTGAGTGGCCAGGGGAGTGAGGCTCAAGGCCCAGGACCACCTACAGCGTGATTCAGCCCAAGCCCTACCCCCCCAAGTCCCAGATCCCAATGTCACTCTCTTAACAACTCAGACTATAGTCCCCACAGAGACCAAAGAGGCCCCGCTCTGACGCCATACTCTCTGCTTCCAGACAAGATCGAGGATGAGCTAGAGATGACCATGGTTTGCCACCGGCCTGAGGGACTGGAGCAGCTCGAGGCCCAGACGAACTTCACCAAGAGAGAACTGCAAGTCCTGTACCGGGGATTCAAAAATGTGAGACCTCCCCCTCCCCCAGAGGCTCGAAGCCTGCTGTGGTTTCCCCAAAGGGGGTCCCCAGAGTGCAGAGGTTAGGGAAGGCTACCGCTGTGAACCCTCATCTGGTGAGAAGGCAAGCTCGCAGGAAGATGAGGCAGACCGGAACCTCACCCACTGCAGAGAAGGGCCACAGCATGGTGTGACCTCAGAGAGGCTGTCCTAGCCCAGATGTCAACCTTAGCTTGACATTTACACTTTGCCCTCTGTTTGGTGGCCAAATAGTGATGGAATTGAGCTCTAGAGATTTGTGCTAATGGGACCCACAAAGACTGATGTATAAGCCTGAATGTCACTGTGCTCGCTTGTCCTGAAAGCTAGATCAGTGGCAGTGACATTCCTCTCCTGCTGTTGGGACCTTATTTTTCTGTGAGCTACACAGAAAGCAAAGGCGCGTGTAAGGAAGAAAGTTCAACACACACCACACACACACACACACACACACACACACACACACACACGAGTCCACCCCTGCCTTCTGGGCCTGCTCTGGGTGCTTTGGGAGCTCTCATACCCCAGCCTGGATATGGAGTTTGCATTTAAAGCTTACATCTCAGAGCACAGTCATATCCTGAAATTGCTGGGTGGAGTAGAGCAGGAGTGTCCCGGTTGCCTCCCTCCAGGTGAACCCTCCTGGTGGAGGGTGGTTTATTGTCCTACAGCCAGACTATGCCAGTCACATGTCCGGGCTGCTACCACTGGGCTCTCTTCCTTCTAATGTTGAAGAGGCCATGTTAATAGTGGCCACTGAGTTGGAGCAGGGCCCTGGGAGGTTGTTGCCCAATTGGGCATTTGGCTGAGAAGAGACCAGAAAAGAGAAGAAAAATCCACATTTTAGGCATCTACCATAGTCTCAGTACCACCTAACATTGTTGAGAGGGAGCCACATTCCACCGGTAAGTGTATTCAAGATCACAGGATGTGTTGGATAAAGTAAAAAGTTAGGACAGGCTTAACCAGGATCCAAACGGAGACCTTTCTAGCCCTAAAGCCAAGACTCTCCCAGCACAGTGCCTATTCTGTGATGACTTCCCCTCACTTCAGGCTAGCTTTTCATGATAAGGTTTCCTCCGAGGCTCCCCTGAAGATACCCAGTGCACGGATGCTTCCCAGTCTCTGCCCAGAAGAGGGCTTGAGGAACCTGCTCACGCTCCACGCCCAGCACAGGTTCCCAGACACTTGGCACTCACTCTCTCTCCCCTTCACACAGGAATGCCCCAGTGGTGTGGTCAATGAGGAGACATTCAAGCAGATCTACGCTCAGTTTTTCCCTCATGGAGGTGAGTATATCCTTGGAAAATAGCCCCCCAGTATCCTCTCTAACCAGAATCCTTCCCTTCCTCAACCCCCATGCCCTTTGTCTCTGTCATCTTCGGGGCCAGAGGAGAACTCATGACAAGATTTCTCCTTACTACAAAATATAGACTTCTCTGAAAAACAAAAGTGGACCTACTCTAAAGGACGAGTTGATAATGCAGAGCCAGAAACTCTCACAACAGCTCTAGGAAGAGAGTGTCGTGACTCCAAAAGGAACAATTGAGTTTCAGAGACCTTAAGCAATTTACTCGAGATCACACAGCTCATATGTGGCCAGGAATACAAAGGTATATGAGGCAAAAGCCTTGCCATCTTGGTTCCTTAAACAGCTAAGACAACATCAGGAACTACTACAGACCATAAAAATCAGTGAACAAAATAAATTGTGGATAGTGGAAAGCTGTACTTATTTGTAAAGTCAGGTTACTGAGCCCTGGACCCCCACCACCTGTCTAGTTCCACACATCAGGAGATCCTTCCTCCTGTGGCTTTCTTGTGTCACCTGTCCACAGGTGCAAACTGGACAGGTGCAGAACGCCTCTTCTGAGTTCTAACATTAGAGAGACTCAAGTGTCCCACACCCTTCTTGGGCCCTCTCTGTCATGGGCGTTTCCAGCAGTACACAAGTGTCTCTCTAGCATGGGACTCAGTGCAGGGCCTCTCTCTCTGTATTAGGGACAAATAGATTCACTTCATGCTAGCAGCAGACTCCCAGTTATGACTTCCATACAGATGGTTTTCTGCTGTGTGGCAAGGAAAATTCAGTTTAATGTATTCCTTCACATGTTTCAAGAGTCAGGTCTTGCTACCTCCCACTTTATGGAGGTGTGGATTGGACGCTCTGAAGTGCTGCACTGGCTGTCTATGGGCGCAGCTATTTGGAAACAGCTTTGCTCCAAGCTCAGGTCTTTGCTTGCGATGGAGAGCCCATGCCATAGCAAGGCCCACTGCTCAGGACATCTCATTCCAGGCACCACATTATCACCCACCAGAGAAACAGGCAGTAGAACTGTTCTCAAGATGACAAGGTCAGGAGAGAGACAAGAACCTATCTGTCATTTCGCTAGAACTTACCTCTCACCTAAACTCCCGGGGGGCTTAGTGGATCTTCCCTTTCCTCTCTCTGGCCCCACGCTTGCCCGTTTTCCAGTGCTGCCTCTGCCCTCTGTGGAGCCTTGCCCCCAGCTCACCCGCCTTCCCCTCTCCTTTGCAGATGCCAGCACATATGCCCATTACCTCTTCAATGCCTTTGACACCACCCAGACAGGCTCCGTGAAGTTCGAGGTACAGTACACGGGTCCAGACTGGGTGTCCCCTGGTTCCACGTTGCCTCTCCTTCCTAATCTGGGACCCCGAGGGAAAGGGTTAATTATCAAATGCCTTCAGTTAAGACAAGAAACTATTTAACAAGCGTCACCTGAAGACGGGGAGGAGACGTTTCCTTTTCGCCCAGATCCTGGGAGTGGTAGAGATGGCTTAAGAGCCCCTTGTGCTCTGCTTGCCAGAGCTTAACTTTTATGATAGCACTACAAGGCAAGGCTGTATCGCCATTTATTGTCATTTTACAGAAGAAGAAAACAAGACAGAGAGACTGAGTAGCTTTTTCAAGAGGGTTTAAGAAAGAGTAAGTGGCCGAGGAGGCTTTTGAACACAGGCAGTATGCTTCCTCGGCCCATGCTCATAGCCACTGGAATGTACAGGCTCTTTGATGCTGAGCAGCAATTGCAGCCACGGGTTAGGATCAGCACAGTAAGCTGAACTAACTGCCTAGAAGCGTCCCCACATACAGAGCTCTCGTCTTCCCCAAGGGGCATCAGGAAGTGCAATGGTGTGGGTGCAGGGAATGGAAGAGAGGAGCTCTTCACTGAAATGGGCCATTTCCATCCCGCTGACAAGAGATGTGGGAGGTGTCAGTTTGTAAAAACACACAGTCCCACCTGGAGGTCAGGCTCCTCTCCACCCACACGGTGGCTGGTGATTAATGTTATGCCCGCCTTTTCTACTCCTTAGGACTTTGTGACTGCTCTGTCAATTTTACTGAGAGGGACAGTCCATGAAAAACTAAGGTGGACGTTTAATTTGTATGACATCAATAAAGACGGCTACATAAACAAAGAGGTAAGTGAGCTGGGAGCAGGGGACATGAGATGGATACGGTGAAAAGTGCTGGCATTCAAAGCCACCCGAGACCTGGGAAAACACTCTCTGAGTGAAACCAAGTGTTTCACATGAAGCTCATTGCTGATGTGCCTACTTCTCACCCTGCCCTAGTGGCTCAGGAAGGAGCCATTTCTCAAAAGCTCAGGCATGTGGATGCCTGGGTAAAGTCTTCTCCCCAGGGAACCTGCATTTCTGCTGATTAGCAGCCTCATATTAAAGCTCAAGGTGAGCATGGAAGGCTGCAGGAAGTGCCCAGAACAGAGAGCTCTTTAAGGTGAAGGTGACAGCCATCAGATCCCATTACTGGCAGCCTAATAAAACCAAACAAAGGGAAGATTGGGGTGGTGGGCAGCTATCTCAAAACAAACAAACAAAAAACAAACAAACAAACAAACAAAACCCCAGCATTTCAGAATCTTCACTGCTCACTCAGGGCATGTGTACATGTGTTTAGCCAGGGACTATATCAAGTTGCCTGGGTGTCTGCTGTAAACACAGGGGCTTTACTGTAACATCTGGAGCACCATCTTGCTGAACTCCTGTATCTCAGGCGTGTTGCCTTGAGCTGTGAACATCATCTCTGACCTCCACCTCAACACTGTATAGTTCTCTTTGTTGAGGGAGGAGTCACACTCAGAGTGCATTCATTCACTTGGTCATGCGAGCTGAATACGGATCTGAGAACTCAATCAGCTTCCTGGGTGCTAGAGACATAACAGTGAAAATTCAGACCAGGTCTGATTGTCGTGTAGCAGTGTGGTGGCATGGGCAACAACAGAAAAGTGCAGGGCGACGTGCAGATGTTTGATAAGAGTCAGCAATGGCCTCTCTACAATGGAACTGCCATACCAAGGCCAGTCACCCCAAAAGTCAGGAAAAGTGTCCCAGGAAGAAGGAACAGCCACTAGAGGGGGTTTCAAGGAAGGCGGAGTTCCACATGCCCTCCAAACAGAAAGCCCTGCAGATGGCTGCAGGCTAGGGCACAAAAGAAAATCAGGTCAGTCTTGGGAGGAAGCCTGAAAGTTGAGCTCAAAGGATAGAAGACTGGTTAGCTAGCTCACTGCACTCACCAGGAACTGGGGTGTGCAGCTGGTTACATAGCCCACTGCACCCACCGGGAACTGGGGTGTGCAGCTGGTTACATAGCCCACTGCACCCACTGGGAACTGGGGTGTGCAACTGGTTACATAGCCCACTACACCCACCTGGAACTGGGGTGTGCAGCTGGTTATATAGCCCACTGCACCCACCGGGAACTGGGGTGTGCAGCAGAGTCTTTGCGAGACAGTAAGTACTAAATAAAGGTGATCCAAAGACAGCAGGAAATGTTGAATAGTTCTTTGTCACTAAGAGAAATAAAATTCACATTAAAAACCCCAGAAAAGTTTAATTTCCTCAGATGACTTCCTAGTGACATCTAACACAAACCCACAAAGCTGAGGTGGAAAGAAGTTTCCAGCTTTTTTTCCCTCAAGCCCAACAATATCCTGATTCTCAAATTTGAAATAAATAAAAAAGGTCTTATGGAGCAGGCAACTACCATTATTTCTCATGATGACAGATACAAAATAAAAAAGTTTATCAAAACATTAGCAAACCGAACCCATCAATACTTTAAAAAGTACAATATAGTGTAACTAAGTAAAGTTTAGTCCAGAATTGCAGGGGTGGTTTAACACTCAAACATCTACATCATTTGCTGTAAACACATAATAAAAAGAAAAAATTATATTGAGTCAACAAATGCAGAAAAAGCACTTGACAAAATGCTACTCATTCATGGAAATGTTTTTAACAAACTAAGACTAGAAGATCCCTTTCTCAGCCTAATATCTGACAACAACTTTGTAAAATCCTACAGCTAACATCTGTTTAATGGTGAACACTAAATACTTTCTCCTCAAGAATTAAACAAGGAAACTGAGGCAATAAAAAAACAAATTTTTAATCTTTAATAAGCTTGAATTCATGGTAAACCCTAAGGAGTCTCAAACTACTAGAAAAAAATTATAAACTTATTTATCAAGGTGGCTGGATATGAATTCTACTTTTTAAAATCAATAGATATGCATATATATGTGTTAAAACTATCTTAAAAACAACTCCATTTATGACAGTGTCCATATATGCACATTTTTGACAACTTCAACAAAGCTAATGTAAGACTTATCCATAGAAAACCACAAAATATTGCTGAAAATTGAGACCTAAGTAAACAGATGTGCCATGCTTACTTGTGTAACTCAACGGTGTTAAAATGGAGATTCTCAAACCTTCAGCTTGTAGATTCAGTGTAGTATAGTCTCAACCAAAATTCCCAGCAGGTGCTTTACAGAAACTGATAAACTGACCTAAAATGTATACGAAAATGCAAGAACCAAAGCAACCAAAGTGCACAAAGTCAGGGCACTGCAGCCACTTTCTCTCAAGATTAACATAGAAGTGAAGTGATGGACGTTCTGAGGATTTGGCATCCTGGTAGACACACAGCTTACAAGATCAAGATGAGTGGTCCAGAAGGGGCCTGGGACCACGGCTCGGCTGTACAGCATTTGCCTAGCCAGTGTAAGACTCCACGTCTGATCCCCTTCCAGAGTGCTTGCTATTGACCCACACCATCTGTTCACACTTCCAAACGCCCTTCAAACTCCATGGGACAGAAGCACACATCTGGGAAGCTAGGGCGGTCTTTGTTAATGACATGACTTTCTTTTCTCTCATACTCTCACACTGTAACTCAAGCTGATTGGAGCACAATGTGTAACCCAGACTGGCCTTGATTGCATGGTGGTCCTCCTGCCTCGGCCTCCTTACACTGGGATTACAAGTGTGAGCCTCCATATTCAGCAATGGCATGATTTCATACTTAGTGGAGGAAAGACAAGAGAAACCACTTAAACAATTAGACCTAAAGATCATGTCCAGAGATTAATATATCTAAACTGTGTTATTCATGTCTCAGTTATGAATACTTAGAAAGTTGTAACTAAGATATTCTAATTATGTAAGTGTAAAATGTAATGTGCATGAGCATTTAAGAACATTCATAACTTAGATGAAGAAAAAAGTTTTCTGAGAAATACAAAACAAAAACAGAAACACCTCCCGTTTTCTCAAGGGAAGTCCATTATAAAGATGGCGCTATTGTAAAAACAGCTAATTTTAAATTTAGTTGTTCCTAACCAAAATAAAATGGTTGTTTGAAGAGAAAATTGAAAAAGTCACCAGTGAAAATAGGAAAGGTAATTTTCAAAAGGTGGAAACTGGAGCTATGACATACTGTGGTGTGTGAAAAGATGGGAGGGGCCATAGATAGACTGGGGGAGCAGAAGCGGAAGCTGGGAACCAACAGAAATTCAGTTCATACTGGAACAAGCATGAAGAGCAGAACAAACAGATATGAATAAGGAAAGAGGTGATTCCAGGGAAACTGGCTCAATATCACATCTCAGCAGTAAGGGGATGAGCGTTCTGGATGTCACAGGTGTGAGTCAATCACAGACACACAGGTGACCTCTATCTTAAACAAACAAACAAACAAACAAACTAGGAGCTGAGCCAGGAAGCAGGACCCCTCTATGCTCTCTGCTTCGGTGCTTGTCTCTGGGCTCATGCCTTAAGTTCAAGCACTGGCTTCCCTTCATGATAGACAGTAAGCTGTAAGATGATGTAAACCCGAAGAAGAAGAAGAAGAAGAAGAAGAAGAAGAAGAAGAAGAAGAAGAAGAAGAAGAAGAAGAAGAAGAAGAAGAAGAAGAAGAAGAAGAAGAAGACGACATCACATCTAAACTCAGAATGGTAAAAGCATAACATTAAAACACAAAGAAAAATATGATGACATTATTCTAAATAGTCTTAAACCTTTCACCTTGGGGAGAAAAAAAAAATGCCGTGAGCAAAGTTGAAAAGCAAGTGACACTGTTGCTAAAACATCCGCAACGTGCAGAAAGTGATGGGGTTTCTTACTAGACATTGCTAACAACGGTCTTGCATCTGCTTCGCTTCTCTCTGTATTTCCTTGGCATCATATCTAGCCTATGGTGCATACTTTTAAACATCTTTCAAATAAACTTATCCATCCCCAAAGTATACAAAGAGATCTCACAATCAAATTGAAAATGAACAATGAACAAATAGTTTGTGAAAATGCAATAAGAACTAGTCATTGCATTTAAAAACTCACATAGAAGCCAAAGCTAGTAAAATAACAACGGAATTTCTATCAGATCACGGAAGCTCTACATTTTAACTCTTTAATTAGGGGGTGGATTTGCCCAGTACCAACAAAGGCCAGAAGAGGGCACCAGATCCCCTAGCGCTGGAGTTAAAGGCTGCTTGGCGCCACCTGGGCGCTGGGGAGCAGAGTTCCAGAAGAGCTCTTGTTCTTGTCCACTGAGCCATCTTTCCAGGCCAGATTTCGAACACTCATTACATAGCAGGTGATCATTTAAAAATCACAGAATATTAACAGCTGTTTGTAATTTTACATGTTTTTAAAATCACTTTACAAACCCTGTCTCAAAAATCAAAGACAAAAATCACTTTTAAAAGTACTGTGATAGCATCATATCAGTTTTCTAGGCAGCTAAGCTCTTTGATACATGGTCACATGTCTGGTGCTCTAAATTAAAATATTCAAATACTACTTCACAGAACACCTAAAGAAAGGAGTCTCGGGTGGGATTTGTACCACCTGGTTTTCTACCTTGGTTCAATCCATTTTTCCATCACATCACTGAGTAATCGTACCAAATATTCCCTTTTTTATAATGGGCAAAGAAGACAGAGCTGTCCCCACTAATGCCTGCCAGGCATCTTTAGATGGCAGAGTTAATGAAGGCTAGAGACAGGTGTGTGTAAGGAGTTTTCTTAAACCTCGTCTTTGCAGTCTAGAACATTCTAATCAAACTTGCAGGCAATGAGAATCCCAAGCATATTCCAAATTCTTTCCTCTGCCCTTTCTTTGATACAAGTTCTCAAGTGGAAAAGGTCTCAGTGGCCACATGGTTGTAAGAGGCTAGCACAGTGCACCCTGCGGCGTGAATGCGTGGATACAAACCCATTTCCTAGTTCTACGTGTTGGGGGAGACCCCCAGTGGCACCCAGATCATCCTTTCTAAACACCTTTCTCCAATTAAAAAAAAAAAAAAAAAAAAGGAGCCAGTCTCCTTAGAGAGCTGTGTGTCTTAGGACTGGGAAAGGAGAAATAGAAAATGAACCTGAATCCTGGTTGGGGCAGGTCAGACAGCTACAGGCATCTGCCTAGAGGAGTTTTAGTAAGTCAAAGCTAAAGCAATTTAATCAACAAAATAAACTGTGATCACATTAAATAGTCACAAACAAAATATAATAGATATCCATAAGTTCAAAGAACTAAGTACATAAATAAACGAAGTCACCTCTTGCTTATAGAAGTATTCCAGGACGTCTACAATTATTAGTAATCTATGTAAAGAAAGCCTCAGGTGCCCTATGGACATTGGCTATTGGCTCTTCTGTCCTAATTTGACACAGCAACAGATTCTGAGAAGATTTTTTAATCTGTGATCTAAAACACTAACTTTCTAAGAGAGAATATAGAATGTTCAATAGGCAAACACCATAGAGATTTCTGCTGTCAATGTGTGTTGACAGATACTGAAATCAGAGAATTACAGACAACTCCTTAATCAAGTAATCGCCAGTCACAAGACATAGCCACACCATGTACCTCCCTGATGGAGCCCTGAGGGTGGGACACCCATCACTTCTACAAAGTCTTACCCAAGCTGAGAGCACTCTGAGCTGACCAGCACTCTCATCATACATGACAAGGTCCCAAAAATGTGAAGAACACACAGTTTGACACAAAATGGACTCTCAAGTAGAAAAGCATATCAGTGGAAAAACATGTGATATGAACAAAATCTATAGTTTAGATAATAATATTATAGCAATGTTAATTTCCTGGTTTTGATTATTTTAATACATTTATATAAGTTTTAATATTAAGGGAAAGTGGGTGAAAATATACATGACCCCTCTGTATTGGTTTCATGACTTGTCTGCAAGTCTAAACCTATTAATTACAGGTTTGGAGAAAAACTCAGTGTCCTGTAGATAATCCTTACGTTGGCTACTTTCTCTTATCTTAAAATAGCAATAGAACCTGTGAGGATGTCTTCAAGGCTAGTCTAAAACAGCCATTATTTACCTGTAAGTCGGAAAAATTCTTCATTGTCTCAGTCTGCAAATGGGGACTCCAGTGTCACCCCTCACTGGGGACAGTGCAAGAAGAGGTAGCCTGACCAAGATCTCTGAAGGCAGAGAGGATTCCACCACTTTCTCCGAGGAGGGTGTTTCGTCTCCCTAACTCCCATTCATCTGTTAAAAGGGTCCGCTTTGCCATTCTTCTTGGCAAGAGGAACCCTAAATAAATCACATATGAAGGTTTGGCCTCCGTGTCCCCTTCCAGGAGATGATGGACATAGTCAAAGCCATCTACGACATGATGGGGAAATACACCTACCCTGTGCTCAGAGAGGACACGCCCAGGCAGCACGTGGACGTCTTCTTCCAGGTACGCATGCGCATGTGCACGGCCTTACACTGATTGGCCAGGAGATGCTCCGGCAAGGTGGGCCAGTACGTTACCCAAGAGAACAGGGCGGGAGGGGTGGGGGGAAGAGTTGTCATTAACTACAGATGGCAAATCTCATAAGAATCCTTGCAGAAGCTGAGCAGATAGAGGAGACTTTATTCATCCCTTCTGGGTACTTACTGAGCACGTTTGTCTGGGCTGCAAAGGGGAATAAAATTGGAAACCAGGGCAAAGCCAGCCTGTGAGATTCTGAAGTGGGACAGTTCAGCCTTGATCTAGTAAAGAGTGGGTGGACACTGCTGACGACTGAGTAGAGATGTGGCATACGCATAGCTGCACCCAGCTTTAAATTTAAAAAAAAAAAAAAAAAAAAAGTCTACCAAAGAATTCAGAGCTCACTCAGCTCAAGCCTCCCTCTCTGCAGCTAGGAAAACAGAAATCCCTCTGATATCTTAAAAGTTTGCACAGAAAGTCTGCACAGAGATGGACCAGAACCTCTTATCCCCCAGAGTTCTTTCTGCCAGATAGAGAAGCCAGCAGAAAGTGGGCAGGCAGAACACACGTGTTATGGTCCGGAAGTGCTTTGGGCGTGTGTCCAAGGTTCACCACGGAAGCCTGGTCCTCAGCGTGGCAGTGTTTAAGGTCCTGGAATCCTTCCTGGGTGGAGCCTGATGGGAAGTGACTAGGTCCTTGGGAGAGCTACCTCAGATATTAGTGCTGTGGTTGCCATGAGGCTGAGTTGAATGATCAAGGCCAGCCCTTTCTCACATCCTCTGGCTTCTTGTTTTAGTTGTGTGACCTCTTCCACATGTCCCCACTATGACGATACACCGTCCTCCATGAGGCCCTCGCTTGATAGAAACTGGTGGTGTGCTCTTGGACCTCTATTACAGCAGTTCTCAACCTGTGGGTCATGACCCCTTTGGCAAACCTCTATCTCCAAAAAGAGTTGCATGACAACTCATACAGTAGCAGAATTACAGTTATTAAGTAGCAAGAAAAAT
>OU015755.1:65759602-65774123 GCA_907169655.1 Acomys percivali | reverse complement strand
AAGAAGAAGAAGAAGAAGAAGAAGAAGAAGAAGAAGAAGAAGAAGAAGAAGAAGAAGAAGAAGAAGAAGAAGAAATACCAATGTCTATGACACAGCTGGGGCCTGGGCATCAACATGTTTTGGACACTCCCCGGGGAGTTGTACTGTGCATTCAAGGCTAAGATGGGAAACTGACCACATCCATCTCTAGAATGGAGCTCAGGATTTGAACTACTTATGGCCATAGCAACTGAGAGTAGAATGGGGCCTAAGGGTAGCTCAAACAGCCTGACTCTCAAAACATGTGCTGGGAATAATGGGACAATGATGCTTTCTCTTCTGGGCATGAAAAGGAAGGAATATGCCCTAGGATGCACTGGTACCTATTTAGGCATTACAATCACCTTTCTGACAACAAAAGGGCTAAGGAAACAGATATCAATTATACAAGGTAAGGCAGAGGTGTAATGATCAAAGAAATTGAGACCCTAGTGGCATCATGAACCATCAAATCAAGCTGTACACAAAGTTAGACAATTTGACCTTCACAGATGCTTGCATTAGCTGCTTATGTAATGACTATTTCATGTTATATCATAATCCCCTAGGGAGTAGAGAAGGGGACATTTTTTTTGAAATGTTAAATGCAGAAACATTATTCCAGATGGGTTGGGACAAGGTCTCTAATGGTGGAGCACTGAGCATCAGGCTACTTTAAGGCAATCCAGGTGACACCAGTGTGCACCTAGGTTGAGAATCCAAACTCTAGGCTAAAGGAAGGACTGGTACCTCTATCCCTGTGATAGCCAGACCACACAAAAGAAGCTAAAATGAGCCCTGAGCATCCTCAGGATGTTCAGACAAAAATTAGATTGTGGAGACTCAAAACATTCTTCAAATTAATAGAATTCATTCTTCAAATGAAAGGAAGAGGACTGCCCTGGGTTGGTGGCATATTGTGATCATGGTCACCATTTTCTAGTCAGCTGTGTAGTGGATACTGGGGCTGCCTCATCCACACTCCCTCAGCACTCACCATCACTGTGCAGGTGGGCTCAACCACTACCAACAGCAAGTGACAAGACTTTAGGGTGGGGGTGTCTTTGAAACATAATTACTCTGGCCATGAGAGTCCTGCTCTGCCTGTGGGCAGGGCGAGGCAGAATAAATAGGTCACCAGTGTCTGTAGTGAGAGGACCTAACCTCATGACCATTGCGACTTGGTGGATTGATGCCCCACGCCCTTCGCCTCTTGGTAGGGGAATCTTGGAGGTCTCCTCTGTCTCCCAGCATCCTCAGTCACACTGCCCTCAATTTCCCACAGCAGTAGCCTACAATCGGTCAGATAGATATGTGCCCTGCATCTGTGAGCCTTATATTCTGGTGGGAGGAAACAGATAACAGAACTATTTTCAATGAAGAGGGTAAGGGTGAGGGTGGATGCTCTATATAGGATTATAAATGATACATGTCTGAAAAGCAGATGGCCCAGCATGGTGTGACCTCCAGCTATGAAATTCTCTATACACATATTCTTGCTACGGCGTGGACATGTCCTGAATGTGCCCTGACAGCAGGACTGTCATCCTACTGTGGAAGTATCGGGTGGTGGTAGAGCTTTTAAGATAGGAGAAGCGGTGGTGCAAGTGGGTCACTAGTTGTGCTGCTCTTGGAAAGAATTTATGTACTTCTCACAGAACCTTAGTTAGTCCTCAAGACAGGTTTGTTATCAAAGACCATGCCTGGCTGCTCCCTACACTCCTACTTCCAGACTTACTATAGGATCCTTCCCACTGTGATGCTACCTGCCACTGGACCCTCACTATAGAAAGTGAACCCAAGGGGCTAGCCAGCTTGGGACTTTCAGCCTCCAAAACTGTAACCTTTTTAACAAAAAAATCTATTCCCTTTAGGAAAGACCCAGCCTCCCAGATTTTGTTACAGTAACAGAAAGCATCCCAACCCAAGCTCTCTAACAGCCCCATAAGCTAGCTGTCCCAGGAACCTGTTTTTGCAGACGAAAAGATGATTCCCAGGAACATTGAAGCAGCTGCTTACGTAGTTGGGTGTAGGTTTAGCCAACCTCCAAAATCCATGCTAGTTTTATTTCTGAATGAGGCTGAAGCTCAGCCCTGGCTTTACAGATGCACAAACACCAGAAGGTATTGGAAAGCAGTTACCATGAAAACTACTAGTAAGAATAGCCATGGGGGGAAAGTCCATGAATCCAAACCAAATCACTCTTTCTCTGTGGGAAATAATGCCAAGAACAAGTGCAAAGATGGCCATATGGTTTCTTAGAGGAGCTAAAACGAGATATCCTTCTCCATCAAAAACAAGGATCAGCTAAACTGGCAGACTGCTACAATCTCTGCTCTATCTAAAACTCGGACTTAGGGACACCCTGAGGGCAGCCAACCCCTGGGTGGAACTTTGAAGACCCATAAAATTCTGGGGAGATGACAGTATCCCAGTCCTAAGAATGAAGGATATGACAGTGTGCCAAGCCAAGCATTGCCTCCCGTGCCCCTGGTTGCAAGGATTGTTTTGAGAATCAAAGAGAACCAATTTCAGTAGCAACAGTGTTAGGGCTTGTGAGCAGAACAATGCAACGATATTGTTCGTCTTTCCTGCTGGACAATTTAAAATACACAGCCCACACTTACCCATTTTATAATGCACAGAGAAGCCAACATGTAGGTCAGCACAGACATAAAGGCAAAGAGATGAAGAGTAGACTCGTGTTTGTTTGTTTGTTTGTTTGTTTGTGAGACAGAGTCTCACTGTATATCCTCTGGCTAGCCTAGAACTTGCTATGTAGTCTAGGCTGGCCTCAGACTTAACAGATATACATTGCCTCTGCTTCCTGAGTTCTGGGATTAACGGCGTGTGCCACTATGCCCAGCTTCCATTTCTTTATTTGTATATTTTAAAAATAATGCCTACTCAGGTTTTTTTTGTCAATTTGCAAGTGGGTTGCTTGGTTTTGTTTGATTGGGGGTTTTTGTTTTTTGATGTTGTTTTATTTGTTTTTTGCTTTGGGGTTGTTTGAATTCCTTATATATTTTGCATATCCACTCTTTATCAAATACGTAGTTTTCAAACTTTTCCTCCAACCCTATAGGCTGTCTTTTCGCTCTGTTGATTATTTCCCCTGTTATTCAATGACTGGAGCGTGATGAGGTCCTCTTGCCTTTTGTTAACTGGTCACTGGGTTGTATCCAAACTACGATGCCCAGACAGTACCAGGAAACTTCTCTGCTCTCTTCCACTAGTTTCAAGTTTAGGTTTTACACTTAAATGTTAATCAATCATAAAATGAATTTGTATGTTTCAGATAAGGATTTGATTTGATTATTTTGCATGACTACATGTTTTCCCACTTTTTTTTTTCCTGGACAGTTGAGAAACCACTGTGCTTTCTTGGAACCTCTGTTGAAGACCAACCAGGCATAAACTGGGTCAGCACAGGAAGAAGTAATGGGCCTTGCTTTAAAATGCAGAGAGATTTCCAGTCTTCAAGGTGCAGAAAGTTCTGGAAGATGGTGGCATAACAATGTGAATTAACACTATCGAACTTAAAAGTAGTTAAGAGAATAAGGGCCCAGTGTGGTGGCGTATACTTGTGTTGGGAGCTACTTAGGAAGGTGAGGCAGTAGGACAGCTTAAACCTGAGAGTACAAAACCATCCAGCATAGCAAGACACCATCTCCAGGATAACGTGCTGAACGTGTATTTCACCACACTTAACATTTCTAAAAATAATAGAACAAATTGACCAAATCAGGAAAAACACTCCAGGTTCGTATGACTTCATCAATAAATTTCATCCAATATTTAAAGGAAAAAATAAGATGAGGCAGGTGGATCTCTCTGTGTTTGAGACCAGCCTGATCTACAAAGCGAGTCCAGGACAGCTAAGGCTACACAGAAAAACCCTGTCTCAAAAAACCAAAATAATAAGAATAATAGTAGTAGTAGTAGTTGTTGTTGTTGTTGTAATGTAGCAATGAATTAATTTTATGCTTGAGGGTCACCACAACATGAGGAAGTGTATTAAAGGCGTTAGGAAGGTTGAGAACCACTGAGCTAGAATAGGGAATTCTACAAGAATAGATTTTGCCACTTCAGCTCACCATTGCTCTGGAGGCTCTGGCTTGTGCACTAGGGCAAGAAAACAAACCAAGTCATCCAGAAAAAGTTAAAAAAAAAAAAAGGGGGGGGGTGAAGTACAAGTTTATTCTCTCAGATGACATGAAAATGAAAATTCTTTCAGAAAACCCAATGGATTTATCTATAAATTGATCAATAAGTAAATAAAGAAATAAATTCTGCAGTTAATAATTGTGTTACTTCGCTAATGGAATTCAAGATCTATACATATCAACTCAGTTGTTATGTCTTTATGCTAGAAACAATCTGAAATTAAAATTATTAAAACAGGACCAATCATAATGCTGTCATAAACAAATACTGAAGAAGTACTCAAATGCTTTAAAACTCTGCTCCATGGAAATCTAAAACAATTAAATGGAGAACATTAGAGTGTTCAAGGGTTGATGGCCTCAGTATTAGGATGTCTTCCCAAATCCACTTATATATTCAATTCCAGTTAAAATCCCTTTCAGAATTGATAAAATTAGTCCATATTTTCTATAAAAGCTGAAGGACTAACCTAAACTAGTCCAAATGATTTTTTTAACAACAGCCAAATGAAAGGACTAGCATTACTTAATTTCAAGTTTTATTATTAAGCTGAAATAGCTGAGACACAGACAGACAGAGGAGCAACTAAAACAGAGACAACACCGAGGAAACTGGAAGTCCGTGTGTGAAGAAATGACACTGTATCTGTGAGCTGCCTCTCTTACTGGGGTAAAAACACCGAGGCAACTTATGGACGCTTAGTTTGTCTTACAGTCTCAGAGGGAGAGCCCATGATGGTGTGTGAGACCTACCAAAGCAGGGAGCTGAGAGATGACATCCTCAACTGTAAGCAAGAAGGGCAGAGTGAGCCAGGTATGGTGGCTCACGCCTTTATTCCAGCACTCGGGAGGCAGGGGCAGGTGGATCGCTGTGAGTTCGAGGCCAGCCTGGTCTACAAAGTGAGTTCAAGGCCAGTCTGGGCTACACAGAGAAATCCTGTTTCAGAAAAAAAATAGAAAGGCAGAGTGTAAACTGGAAGTGAAGTAAGACTATGAACTCTTGAAACCCGTGCCCAGTGATGCTCTCCCTCCAACAAGGCTGCACCTCCCACAACATCACCAAACAACAGCACCACCAGCTGGGGACCAAGCATTCAAATACTAGAGCCTGTGGGGGACATTCTCATTGAAACAAAAACATTAGATATCTTACCGTATACAAGAATTAGTGCAAATGAATAATAAACTTAAGCTTAAACCAGAGGTGTGTACATGTGTATATACACAAATGTACACACCCATTTGAAAATGCAGGAGAAACTCTATGATCTTACATTAGGCAAACATCTCTGGAATGGCACAATCCACAAAAGTGCAAGATGATGACACAAACTTTATCAGAATGAAAACGCTTGCTCTTTGATTTTTTTTTTTTTTGGTTTTTTATTTTAAATTTTCTTTTTAATTGACATGTCACACTTGCATATATTTATGGAGTACAGGATAATATTTCAATGTGTGCATACAATGTGTCCTGATTAGATATTGAGGCAATTAGCATTTCTATCCCCCCTAATTTCTTTACTTTTAGAACTTTTGAGTTCCTCAGAACATCTGCTGTTTGAATGACTTTATGAGGAGAGTGAAAGGACAAGCTAAATATTGAGAAAAATATCTACACAGCATGTATTTTACATAGAACTCATATTCAGAATTCATAAAGGATTCTCACAACTCAATCAGACAAAAACTTTTAAAAGAGCAAAGGAGTTGAACAGATACTTCATCCGAACAGAATGGAGGTCACGTATGAAGGCTAGTCTCTATTGCTCGGCATCAAGAGTTCAAATGTGCACCATCATAAACTTGCCAAACTAGCCATGGTTAAGACTGGTCATACGTGGTGCTGACAGATGACATGAGCTCCAACTTACTCAATATTTGTGGGAATGGGTTTAAAACTGCTGTTTTAAAGAGACAACCATGGTAATCTAAAGAGTTGTAATAATCACCATGGAAACACATCCCTGGATGTGCCTGTGAGGGTATTTATAGAATAGATTAATTGAGGAGAGAAATCTCACCCAGCCTTTAAAACAGTGCTTCTCAACTTGTAGGTCATGACCCCTTTGGGGATTGAATGACCCTTTCACAGGAGTCACATGTCAGATACCCTTCATACCAGATACTTACATCATGATTCATAACAGTAGCAAAAAAATTACAGTTATGAATAAATATTACAATGATTTTTTGGTTAGGGGTCACCACAACATGAGGAACTGCATTAAAGAGTCACAGCTTTAGGAAGGTTGAGAATCACTGCTTTAAAAATTTAGTATGTACCCACTCAATTACCAGCCATTTCACTCGTACATTTTTACTTGAGATGAATGGAAGCATATATATTCACAAAAATTCACAATAGCTTTTATTTAACAGCAAGGTAACTAAAATAACCCAAATGCCTAGCAACAGGTGCATAAACAAACGCATAAAGAAACCTGTGGCATACTCAGTGCAGCGAAATACTACTTGGTGAAGAAAATGAATAAACTATTGATATCCAAAATAGATGCCTCTCAAAATCAACGATGCTTCTGAGAAAATTCTTTTGTGTTACCACATGATAAAGGTCTTCATTCACCCCCCAAATCATATTGGGCTGCAATGGAGCCTGGAGACATGCATTTGGATCCCCAAAATCCGTGAAAAAAGCCAAGAGTGGCAGCAACCACAGAGCAATGATAGAAGGGTCTTTACTGGCCAGCTAGCCTACCTAATCAGTGAGCTCCACGTGCTGTTGAGAGACCCTGTTTCGGTGATAATGATGGTGGCGGCGGCAATGGTGATGATGGTGATGATGATAATGATGGTGGTGGTGGTGATGATGGTGATGATGATAAGTAAATCAGAGGAAGACATCTGATAGTGACATCTAGACTTCACACATACACACACACACACACACACACACACACACACACACACACACACACTACATAACATAACATACAGAAAAGTACTTTTACAATTTCTGATTCTTAAGAGCTTTCCACCACAAGAATGTCTCTGGATCTTCACAAATCAACCTCTCAGTGTGGTTAGGTGTAGTTAGAGGCTCTGCAGGCTACATGGTTTATTCATTTAGTTAAGAAGTAAGGCTGTCTATGAAAGCTCACCTGCACCCAGACAGCCATTCAATCACGTAGCTCAGATTGTATAAGATAACACAAGGCAGTCTCCAATCACTCAGCTGAGTAGGACTTGGACCAAAGGCTACACTGTGTGCCTGGGCTGTAAGGAGAACACAATAGGCTCTTTCAAGGGACAGAGGGCAGCATTGCCAACTGGGCCTTCCCTGCAGTGTGACCTTGACAGAAATGAAAAGCATTTCCATCTCGGAATCGCAGCAACAGAATGCTAAACGGCATACGTTTTCACAGAAGCATCCACTGGAGAAGTACAGTGAGCAGATGGTCAGCCGCATCTATTGAGGGTTTTAAAAATGGAAGGAAGGGCTGGGGTTGGTGTCTCTAGACCCAGTGAGGATCAGGTTGTGGCTTTGTATGTGAAATAATACCCTATGGAATCCCGGGGGGGGGTGCGGGGGACGACTTCTTGGAATCTGTGAAATAGCATGCACTTGTCTGCATAAGCAGCTAAAGCCAGAGATAGAGAACCACCATTCCTACAGCAACCATCTGGAGAGGGTGAAGGTCACTGTGTCAGCTGGACAGGGAGGACCATGCTTGCCCAGGTGCTGTTTGGTCATTTCAGGAAGTTGTTGTGCTACTGCCTGAGGTGAAGTGACATTAGAGGCCTTGGCAAAGCTTCCTGGGCGGGCAGTGAGGCAGAAAGAAACACAGTGTCTCCTGACAATACCCTATACAGAGCACAGCTGCCCCCACCCTCAGCAGAATGCAAGCATCCTGGGCCGTGCCTAGAGACATGAGCAGAAATGGTAGAAGAAAAACTTAAGCTGACTTAGTGGTTTAAGTTGTCTTTCATGAAAGGTGCTCTTCCACAGCATCAAGATTTCAGCTTGCAAGGTCACAACCACCCGACCATGTCTAGTGACACAGCAGGTGGCCCTTTCTATTTTTCTTTTCTTCTTACATGATTTCCTTTTTTATTAAATTTATTTGTTTACTTAGTGTATGAGTGCCCTACCTGCATGTATGCCTGCATGCCAGGAGAGGGCGTCAGATCCCATCATAGATGGCTGTGAGCCACCATGTGGTGGCTGGGAATGGAACTCGGGACTTCTGGAAGAGCAGACAGTGCTCTTAACCGCTGAGCCATCTCTCCAGCCCCCTACATTTCCTTCCATGTTTTCAACATGTTTTTCCTAAAAGGATCCCATCAGCCATATGAGGGCCTTTGACTGGAGTCCCCTGTCCTTAGACCTATGGAGGTCAGTGCTGCACACGCTCCAAATTCACTCTTCCTCCGTGAAAACACTCTTCACGCTCAGCAGAAGAAAGCACTACAGATACAAGTGATCTTACAAATTCAGTACCTTTAGTTTGAATAATTTTGACTTCTGAACATACAGGATTTTAAGAAAATGGATGGATTTTCTGAACTAGTTAGAAATATCGCTGTAACATGTTTATCTTCAAACTTGATAAAACATTACAATGGGGGTGGGGGGAATCCTCTAAAGCAGTGCTTCTCAACATGTGAGTCGCAACCCCTTTGGGTCACATATTAGATACTGACACTTTGATTCATAACAGTAGCAAAGTTACGGTTGTGACTAAGGCACCAGCCAAGGACAATACAGGCGGTAAACTTTAAACCCCTACCCAGATCTAGCCAATGGGCAGAACAGTCTCCACAGCTGAGTGGAGAGTCGGGTATGACTTTCACACGTACTCTGGTGCCTCATATTTGACCACATCCCCTGGAGGGGGAGACCTGGTGGCACTCAGAGGAAGGATAGCAGGATACCAAGAAGAGACTTGATACCCTATGAGCATATACAGGGGGAGGAAATCCCCCTCAGTCACAGTCATATGGGAGGGGAGTAAGGGGAAAATGGGAGGGAGGGAAGAATGGGAGGATACAAGGGATGGGATAACCATTGAGATGTAACAAGAATAAATTAATAAAAAAAAATTTTTTTTAAGTTACGATTGTGACACAGCAGTGAAGGATTTTTATGGTTGGGGTCACCACAACATGAGGAACTGAACTAAAGGGTTGCAGCGTTAGGAAGGTTGAGACCCATCGGGCTAGACCGAGATGAAAAACTACCTTTTAGAAAGAGCTGTGTCTCCGCAGGGGAAAATTGCTCACAAGTAAAATTACACTTCTTGGAAAATAAACCCTACTACTTCCTTGTGTTGCAATAAACAGGCATTCCTCCCTCCATTTTTAATTTTCCGTCAGGACAATGGTGCAGATCATGGTGTGTGCTCTGCGTGCGTGCATGTAGGGCTGCATGTCACAGCACTGAAGAGAAAACACTTGTGAATTCAGAAGGTGTGTTTTAAAAGATTGTATGCTTTTTTTTTTTTTTTTGTAAGAACAGGTCTCTTGTTTAAGTAATCTTTCACGCCTGTCACACAAGTTTACAAAAGCCTGCATTCCTTCATTTGTCGCTGTAACCTCAAAATCCAAGAAATTCTGAAAACAAGGTTTTCATAAGCTTGATGGCAAAATTAATTTGCTTCCAAATCTCGTATGAACAGAAATTGAATCTTCTCATCCCATTTAGTGTGAATATTCATTTATTTTAGTTGTTTGATTATGAGGGAGTGCTGGTTAATGTTGTAGCATCTGCAGACTGAACTACGTTTCTAAAATCTTGAAGAAAAAAAAAAGGTCAAAATTCTGGAATACTTGGTTGGAACGTGGTTTTCAGGTAAAGGTATGTTGATCTCTGCCAAAGATGTATTATTTGTTTAAAAATGTAAATGTTTTATATTCTAATTTTTCACTTGGTGTATAGAATGATTTTTTATTTAAAATCGGGAATAGACTGAGCCAAAAAGCTGGAGGTACCTGGAGACCCTAGAAAATAATACAAAGGATGTGGCAATTTGCTGGGGATGTGGAGTAAGGTGAGGCAGAGGGGGTGACTCTAGCCAAGGAGTCCATCTAAGAAGCAAGAAGCGGTTGTTGTTCTTCTTCGCGCCGCTAGATGGAGTAAGCTCCCCGCCGAAAGCGCCGCATCCGCCTCTCGATTTGACTCTTAGGCCTGGCTGCCTAAAGTCCAGAGCCACACCCAGCTCCCAAACCAGGTGCCAGCAACTTCCTACACTCACACAGCTGAGGTTTGATTTAATGCTTGTTCATGCCGCGTTGACACTTAAAGTAACTTGTGAACAAAGAAACCATTCCACTGTTGGACTCGGCCCGCAAATTACAAAAGCTGGTCCTGTTCAGGACGTAGGGTTTTGAGCAGTTGCACGTTGGGACTCACTTAGCCCTCCAACAACCACAGTGAGGTAAAGATGTGATCTTATCTTAGAGACCAAGAAAGTGTGGCTCCAGAGGATGAAAGGCCTATCGGGGGGAACAAGTATGGGTGGTGCTGAGCCCAGAGCCATGCCTGGGGTCCCTCCTACCCAGGAGGCTGCTTTGCGCACAGATCACAGACCAAAGCCTCCACCCACCCAAGCCGGGAGCCACCTCCAGGCCCTTCTATGCTTGATGTAGCTCAAGGTCAGGGGAGCCTGGATTTGTGGTGCAGGCTCCTGTCCCCAAGAGGATGGGCTGAAGCTGAGGCATGCATGTAAGAAAGATGCTCCATTTCTTCTGAGGACCAGAAAGCCCTGGGAAACTTGGAGATGAGGCAGTGACTCCAGGCCCAAGCTCTATGTTTGGACAGACTTCCAGCCACAAATAGAGAGGACAGACAGAGGCCATCAGAAGCAAGCACCTGCTGGGCCGGTCTGGAGGGAAGAAGGCCACCTTCTGGGCACACCCCTCTGCTCAGCTGCAAGCTCCTGGACAGGCACCTTTGTGGGTCTGGCCTTCATCAAAAGTAGACAGAGGATCAAATTCGCAGCGCTGCTGCCGCAGAGATTAAACTCGGACGTGTCCAGCAAACATTCAAGGATTTACTTTTGGGTTTCATCACCAAAGCAGACAGCCAGGTTGTCAGCTCTGGAATGTCCCCTCAGGAGATGAGAGTTCAGGTGGGAGAAGAAGTCAGAGGTCTCCAGAGGAGTGGGGTCCGGCTGCCGAGCTAGAGACCTGAGAGAAATGTGGTCCAGCCTGCCAGACCAGGCGTAGAGGGGCCAACTGCTGGTCTGGACAGGTGGGTGGAGGGGAGCCATGAAGTACAGCAAAATAAATAAATAGATAAATGATAGATAGATAGATAGATAGATAGATAGATAGATAGATAGACAGATAGACAGACAGATGGATAGACAGACAGCAGATGAACAGACAGACAGACAGATAGATAGACAGATGGATAGACAGATAGATAGACAGATGGATAGACAGACAGCAGATGAACAGACAGACAGACAGATAGATAGATAGATAGACAGACAGACAGACAGACAGATGGATAGACAGACAGATGAACAGACAGACAGATGGATAGACAGACAAATAGATAGACAGGCAGACAGATAGATAGGCTACTTGTGTACTGTGCCACTCCCCATCGGTAGAGTCAGACCGCTCTGGGCTGGTCACATAGTCACACAGCCACCTGTCCTTTGCATCCACTTTATAAATCAGTGGCTTGCCCAAGAGCAAGAGGATCGCACAAGTTGACCCCGCCTCCCGTGTTTGTCTCAGTATGCACCCTGACACTGTGGAGAGTGGCTTTTTATGTCCAGGGCGTGGAAAAACAGGGCAAGATAAGCAGGCCACACCCTCCTTGTCTCTCCCTGACCCTGACCCACAAGCTGCAAGTGGCACTGGAAACCACAGGGCTGGATGATCACAAGTTTCCCTCAGCCTAGGGCCTTGCTCTCCTCAGAGGTGAACCAGGATGGAAAGCTGTCCTTGGGGACTGAGAGGGGCCTAGGTGCCAGCTCCAGTACTGCATGTATTTGCTGTGCGTTCCCAGGGAAGTGACTTGACTCCTCTGAGCCTGTCGTCTATAAGACAGGAATGATGGTAGAGCGTTTAACTCACGGATAAGAACTGTGTTGAGGAAGCCTGTGAATACTACAGTCATACGGGGTACAGATCCTTAAATCCCTTTATCTTTTTTCCTTTGGGCCTCAATTTCCCCAACTGAAAAGTAGAGATATAAAGTCCTGCCTAAGACAGCAATTCCATAACCTTCTTCTCTGGAAAGGAGGCAGAGGCGGGGGTTTGTATCTGTCTTTTGTTAAAGAGGCCATTCCTGTACCAAGGCTGCCTTCCACCTGACCCCAGAATCCTGAGCTCCACCCTAAACCCTAGGTGCCACCAAGCCTCACAACAGCACCATTTACTATCTTCCTGGGCCTCAGTTTCCCCCATCTGTAAGGCTGAGCTAACAAGGGCACTAGTGACAGAGAGCCACAGAAGCAGTCAGAGAAGTTCCTGACATAGAGCAAGCACTCAGGGACAGAACAACAGAGTGACAATATAATGCCAGGTGATAGCACTAACAGTGAAGATACTGTCTGAGACACATGGCTCAAGGCAACTTAGAAGTGGCCTGAGCCTCAGAGTGTCCTCTCATGAACCCAGATGATACCAGCTGAGTGCCATATATGGCCTCCTGAGGCAGTGGCTGCCCCTGGTCACACATGGGGCACAGTTATACAATGGTTTTTATACAAGGTGAGGGAGCACGCTTTAAAATGGTGATTAAATGCATAAGGCAGTAAATGTGCAAGGCAGTGGCAATCTTTTATCGTCTTTATCGAGTATTGCACAACATACAGTAGAAATCTGTAGATACCAGCTCCTCATAAACACATGAGTAAGCATGGCACTGTGACGTCACTGAGCACTGGGGATTTTTCAGCTTAGTGTATTGCTCCCGGTGTAAAGGGGAAAACCCAGCTGCTCATGTAAGACCCTAAGATCTTCACAGTGAAGCCTGTCCCTCCCTCCCACCCATCTGCATCTGCCACAAACTTCTTTCCTTAGAGTCCTAACTCATACAATTGAACCAAACTAGTGGCAGCTCCCTGACAGCTTTCACGCCATGGCACCATTGCTTCTCTTTAGAATAGAGCTCAGCCCTGGCCATAGACAAGCCTCAGACCAGTCATCAGGCCCCTCACAATTGTTACCAATCGTGAGAAACACTCACACAATCTTCCTTCTCCTACCATGGCATCCTTGTGTTAGGGACTTTCTACCTTTGCTCACCCGCTCCACTGCTCCCGTGTCAAGATCTTCTTAAGGCATAGGTCCCCCTCCCAGCACAAACACAGCAGGCACTCAAGAGTGTCTTGTCGAATGACCACCTCTCTTGTGGCCTCCCCACGGTCCCAGCTACATTGAAGGAGCACAGTGATTGTGGCAAAACTATGGCGCTAACCTGACGCCACTTATATATAACTTGGCACTTATTTCCCCCAAGGTTGGTAACTAGAATTTGCTGGGAGTTGGGTCTCTCCATGAAACTCGGGACATTTAAAATACCAAGACAACTTTCCATTTCCCATAGGCTAGAGCCTTGGATCCTGTAAGAGGTTCTACACCAGAGTCCCTGAGCGATGGCTAGAGGCCACTTCACATTATTGCTCCCTGCCTAGAGATGGACCCCAAAGGTGGGTTTCCATAATTCAACCAGGATCAGGGAGAGAGGGAAGGCAAGGCCTGCATTATAACCAACCCACCTCCTGCAGACCAGCCATGCCCTGAGCTGCCAGGGAGGAATATTGGACTGTTAACCACGCAGCTTCTGTTAGTGATGGTGAGAATATTCGAGACCCAGACAGTGGTGACAGCTGTACAACCCGGCAAGTGACCTGAGTTTATAATAATTTTAGTGGTAAGTTTTGCCTGTATTTTGTTACAGTGTAAGACAATAAAGCCACATTACTGATAGCCACAGGCACCACACAGCAGTCTCTCTCCTTACCCTTGGGTCATCCATCTACCTCTTGTGCTTCCACTTCCGCAGCTTTCACACCAAGGGCTGCTGAACTTCCAAACCCATCGACCCACCATTCATGAACCTTCTGGGTGCAATGCTTCTAGACACATTGACTTTTGGGGTGGCTTGTAGTGTGAAGGAAGGCCCCCACCCTGCATCTTTGTAAAAGCAACACATTTCAGTACAGGGAAGGGGCCACCATAGAGTCACCCATGGGTCTTTCTACCTTTGCTGTGTGCATGATCAGCCAAACGCCCAGGTCACTAGTGGGACATATGGGTGGTAGAGCCACAGCTCTGTTAGCAACTTGACCTGCAAGGTTGGGAGTTAGCAAATGGAGAGCTCTGCTTACTCTTTATAGCCAGCACACAATCAC
>OU015755.1:65713300-65759592 GCA_907169655.1 Acomys percivali | reverse complement strand
TGGTCTACAGAGTTCGAGACCAGCCTGGTCTACAGAGTTCGAGACCAGCCTGGTCTACAAAGTGAGTCCAGGTCAGAGAAACCCTGTCTTGAAAAACTAAATAAACAAACATAGAGTGAGCATCTACGAGGGAAGCCAGCACCCAGTGGCAGCAAGATATGTCCAGGTTCTTGCTACCTCCTACCACATCTGTCTCCCCTATCTATAAGGTAAACATGCTGTCTTACCCTTGGCCCACATTTTGCCTGAGTCCAGATGGTCTCTAGACAAACCTACAGGGACTGGGGTCTTCGTAAGGACTCAGAGCTATGGAGCCCTTGACCTCCTTCATGTGTGTCTCTCACGTGAGCTTTTCCTGAGTCCCTCATTCATCGTCTTGCCCTGTGGTCCAGCGTGGCTAAGTAAAAATGATGGTGTCATCCTCTAAGAAATGAGAAAAACCAAGGCAGGAGCAGTGGAGATACCTGCCCTGGGTTACAATAGCATGGGTTGGCTAGTGGTGAAGCCAACACTCAAACCCAAAACGGGTGGGGGCGTCTAACAAGCTCCAGGTGAAGGTGGGTGCTGGTTTTCCCAGCCGAGGAGCAAAAGGCAGCTTGCAGCCTTTACTAAAAAACAACTGCACAGCCTGAGATGCCTGTTTCTTGGGGAGACAGCTGAGGGTCCCAAGCATAAAGCTTGGGGTCCCCTCAGACTCAGACCCAAGAGCCAGGGGGGGGGATTGCGGAGGCATGTCCTAGGAAAGGGATCCAAGACACTTAGCTCTACATAAACCTGTTTGTCCTGCTTACTGGCTTGACTCTGTGGGATAGGATGTTTGCCATGTAGCCCTACCTGGCCTCAAACATGGAACCCAGCCTTCCGAGTGGATGTCTACACCACACCTGGCTTCCACATCTACCCATCCTTTCAGAAAAGGTTGGTGAAAACAGTCTTGTCAAAGAGTAAGGTAAGTCTTCACATTTGGTGGGTTTTAACTGGGTTTTCCTTACTGTGCATCTTCGCAGTGAAGCCTCAATGCAACTGACCAAGATGGGTATGAACAAGACGGGGCCTCCTCCAGGCAAAAGGATTGTTTGACTATGTTCACTTGGCCACTTGTGGCAAAGCTGGGTGCTCCCATCACTACTCACTCTCTTCCAAGATCCTTCTTTGTCAGTCGTCAGCCATCTCCTGTACCCACCCTCCCCCTCTATCCTCACTACTTACCCCAGCCAGTAACTGGAAGGTCACGGTCCTGACCCCAAGGAACAGGCTCACCCATTGGGGTCAGGTTACTGCTGGAAATTCTTTCCAGAGGGATGAAGTATGGGGGAGGTAGACAGACATCTGCAGGGTCACAGCCACAGACAGACATTGCCAGGAGGCAGCCACATGCCTTACCTCCCAGCTCATCCATCTGGTGGGAACAGACCCAGGCAGATGCTCTCATGATTGAGTTCCAGAGGCCCTGGGGGCTAGCAGAACCCTGTCAGCAGCTGCTTCGGCGCAGCCCATCTGGAACACTCTGCTTGCTGCAACCATAGCCCTTCTGAGGACCCTCAGGGCCAAGGGGTGCAGTACCCTGTGTGGAAGCAATGCCCCAAAGGGGAGAGGCCCCTCCATAGATGCTAAGTTGAATTATTCTGAACCCCACTTATCCCTCTTTTTTTCCCCCTGGGAGACAGGCTGGGTGGGAATGCTGGGAAAATGAGAGGCTAATATTCTGAGAAAGAAGCCACGAGCCTCTAAATTTTAGAAACAATGGAGGACCACATCCAAACACCCACCATAAGGCCACAGGCAAGACAAGAGACTCTGCAAGTCTCTGTGGCCAGCCTAGAAGAAGGCCCAGAAAGCATCTCTTCATAGCTATGTAACACTCTGAGAGAAGGCAAAAGCCAGGGGCCTCAGGTAACAGTGGGCATGCAGCCACCATTCCCAGTGAGGGAACAAAAGCCTCTCACAACTCTCTGGGAGGCCAGGCACCTCTGATCCCAAGCCATTCATGAATTCTCCCTCAGTCACCCAGCCCTGAGGCAGCCTGGACTGACTTGTGCATAGAGGCAGATCTGTTTCTCAAAAAAAAAAAAAAAAAAAAAAAAAAAAAAACTGGCCTGGGCAACCTGCTTGCTGAGGCTCCCCCCAGAAAGCAAAGCATCTGGAAGTGGAAGAAGGGGCGATTTGAGGCTGCTGCTCCAGAGGCCTCTCTGGGCTGGACTGCTGAGGATTCCCCAGACTTGGACTGCTCCCACATACCACTTCAGTGAAGATAGCCTCTCACTGTTGGGGCCTGCCCCATTGCCAAGATGGCCTCCCCTTCCTGCGCATGACAGGATTCATGACACTTATCACCTTCTGCGACCTTGAATGGAGACTGTGGACTTCTGTGGGTTGCAGCTCCCTTATCTATAAAATATGAAGATGGATGATACTGGCATCAAAAGATTGTGATGTGTACCCATACTGCGCATATCTGCAGAGGCAGGAAGCAAATCCCAGTGGTTGTCAAGGGCAGCAGGGGGTGGGGTGGGGGGTGGGGGGAGGAGGGGCTGGAGAACAATTGCAAATGGGTGCAGGGCTTCTGTTGTGGGTGATGAGAACTCTGTTGAAGTAGATTATCAGGAGCTTAATGTCTCTTTAAAATGCACAAAATTTAAGGTGGTTTCCATGGTCAATTTTACATCATCACAATGCAAGTGGACAGAGTTAGCATATTAAGTGAACTGAGGGTTGTAGAAATGTTAAATCAGAGACTTGCTCAAAAAAAAGATCCTCTACAGATTTCCGTGTCCTTCCTTCCCTCAGACCACCACACTGAGTTGGAGACAGCATGCCTTCCCACCCCATCCCTGCCAACTTGTCTCCCCAAGTCACATGGCTTTCCTGTAATATGCCTGCTCTGAGACACATGTCCATCCTATTGGATAAACCCTGCTGTTACCATCTGCCCTCCGACCTATACCCCCATACTCTTATGTCACCAGCCTAGCTCAGGGTAGGTGTCCCCTTAGATTGTATACTTTATTAAGCAGATAAAGAATGCCTTGGAAGAGGTTCCGTGTCACACATCTGAAACCTCAGCATTCAGGGGTTAAGTCTATGTAGATAGCCCTGTCTTGATGGTGCTGCTGCTGCTGCTGTTGCCAGGGGGGCTTCTCACTGTTTCCACAAACATTGTCATCTCAAATAATAAGCTGGTAACAAGAAGAGAGAGAGAGAGAAAGAGAGAGAGAGAGAGAGAGAGAGAGAGAGAGAGAGAGAGAGAGAGAGAGAGAGAGAGAGACTTCCTTTAGAGCAAGAGGCAGGATCACTGTTCACTATGGTTTCTCTCCTGAAATGCAGGCCATGGCATGTATGAATGACACCTGGCCCTGTATGGATGCAGAAGCTCATTGAAGGTCAAAAATAATTAATTACACAGCAAGACTCAATATTTATAACCATTGCTACTTACTTGTCTTTTTCCCCTACCTGGTTCTAAGCTCAATGAGGTTAGATAGATTTCCTTATTTCCTTTTGTATTTAAAAAAGCAAGAACTAGCTGGACATGGTGGCACATGCCTTTTATCCCAGCACTTGAGAGGCAGAGGCAGGAGGATTGCTGTGAGTTCAAGGCCAGCCTGGTCTACAAAGTGAGTCCAGGACAGCCAAGGCTACACAGAGAAACCCTGTCTCAAAAAAACAAAAAACAAAAACAAAACAAAAAAACAAGAACAATTGTCAATGCCATTGGTTACCCTCCACAACCTGATGGTAAGATCACATCGCTGAAGATACCACATACTTATGTCATCAAACATGGAGAAATCAACTGGTACTCCATTAGAAGCTTCACCCCGGTTGACTCATATTCATGGTTTTAGAAGGTACTATACATGATACTGGAAGGACCCATCAATCCCTCCCAGCTACAAACTCTGAGAGCTACAATAGCAACCTGTCTGCAGAGTATACCCACTGATGCAATAGCGGCATAAATGCTATGGAAGTAACCAACCACTTAAAAATATTTTTGGATTTAAGGTCCATGAGATGGAACCTATATCTGATACCACTGATGAAGGCAAGACCCTGAGGCCTGATAGATGAACTAGAGAGGAAGACCTACTAATATTTTTCCTGCTAAATGAACATGGCAAGAAAGTGACTCCTAAAGACACATTACTATACCCATAGATCAGTGTGTCACTCAACCCTCATCTCTTCTTGCAGTAGATGGTGATTTACACAGAGATCCACACTGAACAATGTGCTTAGAGTAAAAAAAAAAAGTTTTGGAGCACTTAGTTATAAATGGGATGTCTTATCACAACATCCCCTCAAGGTTCCCGGATATGTGTACAAGAGGTGACAAAAAGAGTATGAGTGAGAGATAGTGAAGGGCTCCAAGGGAACAGTTTTCCAGACACAACAGGGATGATGCACATTTGAACCCACAGAGACCATGACAACATGCCCAAAATCTGAACATGGCTAAGCCAAACAGGGTCCCAGCACTGAGAGGGGCAAGGGGGCACAATGTCATCCCCCAACCAAAAAACTATTCATAAATGGTAGCTGTTGGGAGAGGAAGTCAGTTTTCTTGTATGGAGACATTGGCTATATCAACCACATCCAGGGCAGGCCTCAGGGTCATGACAAAGACAAAATGGGCTCCATGTTTTGGTTTCTTGGCAGGGTGTGTGTGTGTGTGTGTGTGTGTGTGTGTGTGTGTGTGTGTCTTTGTGTGTCTTTGTGTGTGTGAGTGTATGTGTCTTTGTGTGTGTGTCTTTGTGTGTGTGTATGTGTGTGTGTCTTTGTGTGTGTGTCTTTGTGTGTGTGAGTGTGTGTGTTCTTTTTTGTTGTTGGTTTGGTTTATTTTTTAAGAGGAAAAAGAAACAAAACTGGACCATTAAGGAACAAAGAGGGGAAAAAAGGAACAAAGAGAGGAGAAGAAGAATCTAGAGGAGACCAGGCGTGGTGGCGCACGCCTTTAATCCCAGCACTCCGGAGGCAGAGGCAGGCGGATCGCTGTGAGTTTGAGGCCAGCCTGGTCTACAAAGTGAGTATCGAGTCCAGGATGGTCAAGGCTACATAGAGAAACCCTGTCTCGAAAAACCAAAAAAAAAAAAAGAATCTGGAGGAGATGGGAGATAGAAAAGAATATGATCAAAACACAATGTGTGAGAATCTTTTTAAATAAAAATTATTAAAAAGAGGTACTAAAAACAGAGACTTTGACATTTGCTGTTGGACCAGGGATTGAACCTAGGGATTTGCACATGTTGGGCCAGCATTTACCACTGAGCTATATACCAGTCCTCTAATTTTTTTATATTGAGATGACTCTTACTAAGTTACCCAGGTTGACATTGAACTGTGATCTTGGTGCCTCAGCCTGTTGAGTATCTGGGATTACATCCTGGCAGTCTTGTTTGTTTGTTTGTTTGTTTGTTTGTTTGTTTGAGACAGCTTTTTCTCACACCAGCTCCACACCCCTCCTTAAAACCTAGTGGCAGTTTGCTATTCAAGCACATCCAACAAGATATCTGTCCTGGGTACCAAACCATACGTTTCTAGTCATCACTAAATGAGACGAGCTAGGCATTTATTTCTGTTGGGCTAACCGGGAATCAGTATCAGGCATCTAGCAGGTTCTCAGTTAATATGTCCTTAATGAATGGATGAACAATCAAATTAATTGCTCCCATCTTTAAGCCAGCAGTCCTGAGCAACTTAGTTAGGGGGGAAAAAATGAAAACCTGAGCTAACAGCCTAGACATTGCTTTTGGCTCAGCACCCACACGGCAAACACAGTCTTCAGACTGGAGCAGTGACAGTGTCTGAAGTGACAACCCACGCTCACCTGAGATAAGAGCCCCTATCTGCATACACACGTCTGAAGTGCAGGGTGATTACAAAAGCGCCCCCGCTCTATGGCGCTGGCGGCTGCAGAGACAGCCTCAGCTCTTCTCCCGAAATGCAGAAGGTTGGTCAGTTGGCATCTTGCTGAGGGGAGCCAGTGGGGAAACAGCTGCTCAGTGCAAAGACTTCAGGGTGCATTTTTTTCACAAGGAAAGAAAGAAGCAGGCAACGGGCAACTGAAGTGGCAGGTCCTCCGGGAAGGGACCCTGATTTTCCAGACACAGGAGCAGTGCACTCTGTCCTGCATATTTCTCCTCATCTCATTTCTCGTGAAGGGGACAAGCTTTTCTTTCTCAACGAATAGTATTAATCTGGATGCTATTTGCTGTTATCCACCTACTTTTCAAGAATGCCTTTGTTTATTTATACACCCTTCATTCAAGAGATCTTGGCTGTCTATAGGAATTCACACACCAGGGTTGAAAGGCTGTGAGGGGGCTCAGTAGTGACAATATTTGCTGTGCAAGCACGGAATCTGAGTTTAAATCCCCAACACTCACATAAAAAAATAAAAAGCTGGTTGTATCCCTGTATACCTGTAACCCCAGTACTGTGGGGGAGGGGGCGGCAGGCAGGGACAGTGGTGTCACTGGGGCTTGCTGACTGTCTCAAAGGAGTCACGTGGAGATGAAGAATGATGAAGTGGGGTAACTAATGTCCTCCTCTGGTCTCTAAGAGCACCTGCACACACTTGTGTGACTGTATACTGCACACGGACGCACGCACGTGCGCACGCATTCAGAAAAATACAGGCAGTATTCACAAAAGTGTGCCCATGTTTGGCCCAAGATCTCAGAGACACAGTGGTCACATGCTAGGCCTTGGCTCACAGCATTTCAAGTCAGCAACCTGGTTTGGCCACTTCTCTTAGAGCCGACCAGCCTTTGAGAAAATTGATTCATACTACCAACCCCACCAGAGGCTTTTGTAGGAACAAGGATTAACTCTCATTGACAAATTTATTCTGAGAAACAAAGTCACATAAGGACGTTGGACAAAGAGAAGGAGGAGAAAGAAGAGGAAGAGGAGGAGGGAGGGAGGGATGGAAGGAGGGAGGGAGGGAGGGAGGGGAAAGGGAATGCTTGAGGGGCTGGAAGAGGGCTAGAGGGAAGAAAGCTGGTCTCTACTGGTGTCTCTGTATCACTCTGGGCTGAAACCAAAGCCAAGGAGGATGTGTGACTGGAGGAGAAGGGGCTGCCTCCTTGGTCCTAGCAACTCTTAAAACACTTTGGAGACCTACCCTTCTCCCACCTGAAGACATAGCTGGCCAGTCCCAGCCTTGTCTCCCTGGAGGGTCCTTACGAACACTCTCAGGTTCTCTAAGGCTTTATTTCTTTCCAAAGCTTTTAAATGACTGACCCTCCCCCCTGAAAAACTGCTGGTCCTTGGAGTAGATCTAGAGCCATCTTTAACCTTTAACCTTTCATTGCAGACCTCCCCACTCATCCCCTGGGTCACCTCCATTCAGTCGGGGGCTTTCCAAAGATAGCCCCTTAAACTGTGTTCATAGGTGATTTCTTCCATTGGCCTTGCTTAAATACCATTCTGCAACTCTTCAGGGGTTACCTTTATTCTAAATTATAGGGGAGAGGAGTGCCGCCCTTCCCCCCCCCCCCCGCCCTCCCCCTGCCCTGGCAGGAATAGTTTATTTACTAGCTGGATCAGTAAATTGCTGTTTATAGAGCAGAGTAGGGCCCTGGCCCAAAGCAGGTGTTTTCCAGTTTAATTACACATTAGCCATAATGGTTACAAACACCAAAAGAGCTCGATGAAGAGTGAAGGTGTTGATGGCGTGGCCTGGGGCACAGGCAAGGAGCTGGCCCTCCTTCTCAGGAATCTGGCGAATCTGTTCAAAGGGGAAACAGGCACTGAGGCAAACACTGCTCATGCGTAACCATCAAGAAATACGGATATTTGGATCCAATTTCTCACAGTCTTGGAGAGAGGCAGACATCAGAACTCCCCAGACACACGTATATTTTGATCCATTGTTTTAACCAATTCAAGTAGAAAGAGCTGCACGGCACAAATAAGTGTAAGTAATTGCTCTCTGGTCAGAGAAAACGGACGCGGGGCCATTCTCCCTCGGGCTTGTGCTAGGAGCTGAATGGTCATGGAAAACCCAGGAAAGCCAGTTGAATTTAAGTTTTGGATGTTAAAGGATGTGACATCTGGAACACGGCTCAGAACATTGGTCATTAATCTGAAGACTTACCTGGATGTTCTGTGTTTGTATTTGCTAAGTCTGGCAACCTCCACAAGAGTGAGAAAAATATAAATGCGTCCTTCAAGGTGATTTACATATAAGTCTTACTGCAGCACCATGCAGCCTCTAAATTAGAGTGTGTCAAGGTAAACCCTCTGCTGGCTCTTGTTGCTTACTTGACAAAGAGCTGTGCTACCAGGCTCTACCGAGGCAGCAACATACCTGCTGTGTCCTCATGCTGTCCTCTTCATGTTGCCCATGTCGGGGGTCTTCCTGGGACACACTTTTACCTTCAGCCTCTGGCCTTCTGCATAGGCCATTCCCTTTGTCCAGAAGGCTGTGTCACTCACCCTTTAAGAACCAGTTCGGTGGAGGGTGGGAGAGGGGGCCTGGAGAGATGGCTCAGAGGTTAAGAGCACTGCCTGCTCTTCCAAAGGTCATGAGTTCAAATCCCAGCAACCACATGCTGGCTAACAACCATATATAATGAGATCTGGTGCCCTCTTCAGCATGCAAGCATTACACACAGGCAGAACATTGTATACACAAATTTAAAATAAAATAAAAAAGAACCAGTTTTGCTTCTGCCCGCCTGAGCCTTTCCAGAGTCCCCAGGGAATGCCGCACTCAGACTCCTCTCTCCTTTCCCCTCATCAATAGTGTACCCCCAGTGGTTTTATGTGTTTCCATGGAATCGAGTGCTGGGCGCTCAGTTCCCAGTGTGATGTAATTGAGGGGCGTTGTGACCTCTTATGAGCAGGACCTAGAGAACGGACAGAAGTCACCAGGCCTCCCATCCAGATGCTGGTCTCCTGCCCTGTCTAGAGTTCTCCCCTTCTGTGGCTGTTCCTGTCCGTGGGTTGTCACTACCATGAGGCCATGCAGATGACGGGCAACCCTAAAGACCTAGCACCATGCTGTTTGTACTGCAGCCTCCTAACTTGTGAATTAACAGACTTCAACAAAACAACAAACACTGGATTAGTAAGTAGCACAATCCTCCCCACAATCACGAAGTTGCTTGCCTACAACTGTGTCTCTTATTTCACTGAGAATCCCTCAGGAGGGCTTCTTCACCACGAGGAAGGCATGTTTGGGTCCCCAGGGCTGACAGCACGGGGGACACGCACAAACCTTGACCCAGAGTAGATGCTAGTAAAACTTAGCCCATTGCGGGCATGGTGGCACACGCCTTTAATCACAGCACTCGGGAGGCAGAGGCAGGCGGATTGCTATGAGTTCAAAGCTATCCTGGTCTACAAAGCAAGTCCAGGACAGCCAAGGCAACACAGAGAGACTCTGTCTCAAAAAAATCCAAAAAAAAAAAAAAAAAAAAAGAAGGTGGCCCACTTCCCTCTGAGAGCATTTTCCCAGCTTGTTGTTATGGTGACCAAGACCATTCACCACCTGTGAAGAGTCCCACACACACCGTGAAATGGGACAAGGCAGTCACTGGGCAGGGGAACTACAGGAGGATGCTAACATTCTCTCTATGGGAGCAAGTCTGGAGTAGTCACATGCTTCCAGGCCATCCCAGACCCTCCCCACCCTAAGGCTTGGCTGCAGGCTGTCTGCTAAGTCCACAGTGCTAGAGTCTTCCTAGTATAGAAAGCTGGGAAGGGGGTGAGGTCACCCTGAGCCCCAGTTTGGAATGTCTCTTGCTCTAGAGCAGCCAGAAGAAGGTGGGAGGGAACTGCCACTCTCTGCTCAGGGGACTGGCCCAGCCTCCTGGCCTCGTGCCAGCTCCCAGAGAATTCACTTTCTCTAAAACCAGAGCTGAAACCCAAGAAGTGCCCACATAGAGGTCTATGTAGGGTAGCCAGCAGAGGCAGAAGAAAGCTTACTCCAAATGATATGTTGAGGTCACTTGAAGGAGAGAAACCTGTTCTTTAGGATCCCAAATGTGGGATCGGAACGGTCTAGTGAGAGAACAGGTGATGCTAATTTATTAGAAGAGCAACCACCTCGTGCAGGAGCTTAATTGCTACCAGATGAAAAAGATCCTGTGAACAGACTCTGGGAGGAGATCTATAAGTGAGCCCAGAACTGGCAGCGGCGCGGATTGGAGACTTGGGATAGATTTGGCTGTTCATCACTGCCCTTCAAGACGCTCCTAGAGAAAACCTCTTGAGGGAAAGCTTTGGAGCTCCGGCTCCTGCTGAGGCTCTGGAGTCTGGTTACCCCCGGTTCCAGTGGAAGAAATCCTGTAGCTCCCTGGAGAATCGTTCCTCGGGACTGATATCCTTAAGGTTTTGTTGTTGCGTCAATTAATCCTCATTTCCTACTGTTTTGGTTAATCGGGTTATAATTGATGTAGGTCCAGTCAATAAGTTGTTAATAAAATATTTTGGTTAAGAAAACTGGGTCTACGGTCACTAGACCCAATAACCTAGGGCACAGCATTCCATGTATGCTCCTCGGGGCCACACAACACCTAGACTGTGTATACACACACACACACACACACACACACACACACACACACACACATTCACACGCACACACACATTCACGCGCACACACGCACGCACACATGCACACAGGGACACACCAATAGGGCAACCTTCTCTCTCTGGCCTGGGCCTCTGTTTTCAGGGGCCCTGTTGATTGATGGTCCCAGATTCCCATCTGCCATCGCCACCCTGAGCTGAGTGATTGCCATTACTACTCTGCCCACACCCCTGAGTGGAGTAACTGTCTACAGACAGAAAGCAGAGCAAGCCTTTGCAGACACCTAGCACCCCACAAGGTCAGCATACCTTCCTCAGACCCTGCCTGTCTCCTGACCCATCTGCTGCCTAACCTGACGCAGACTCTGTGCTTGTCTAACTTTAGTCAGACTCCTGAACCTTCACTGAGACCCCTCTGTGACATTGCTTGCAAAAGTCCAGTTTCAACAGGAAACTTCCACCCTTGATGTCAGGTCACCCTGGTATCTACGAGCCCTCGATTTCCACCATGCCACAGGTGATGTCTGCTCATCCTGGCTTGTCTCAAACTACAATCCTGTGTGGTCAGGTTTTCCAGAATCTTTCTTACTCCTGGTGTTGTTTATTAGCCATTTCAGGTTCACGAGCTTTCTAGTCACCAGTTTGCATTCATGAACCCTCATTCTGTCCCTTGGCTGTAGGCAAACCCATTTGCCCATGCCGTGCCGGGAGTTGAGCTCAATCTAGCTCCTTCATTACTAAAATCCCATCGCCACGGTCTCTGAATAAAGTAAGCCTTAAGTTTCCTCTGGTGAGCATCGCCGAATAATTGCTTCTTTAACATTAAGACCCTCCCGCCTAGAACTGGATTGAATCCGGAGTCCCTTACAGCGTTTCCAAGTGTATTTACACCTTCCGAAACTACATTTTACCCCTACGTTCACCTCGGGATGCTTCTCTCTCAGCCACAGCATGGACCTCAGTGAGGGCCACTCACCTGTGGGGACGCAGATAAATGGGTTAAGCTTGGAGACTCCTAACCCTCCTTACAGAGGGAGCATAACCCCTCACAGGAAGTCGGCCTGGTGCTAGGAATATCAGCAACATGAATGCCTTTTCATTTCCTCCCTGCAAGTCACCTGGCTGCTTTTCGTTTTTCTAATTTCCTGACCCGGCTCTGTGGAAGGAATGAAGAGAGTGGTGAGAGGTGACTTAGGTGCAGGCTTTTACAGCTACTGAACACCTATCAGCAAGAAGCCTCCAGTATTAAAACGATGTGCCCTGAATGGCAGAGGGGTGCCAGGCCTGGTTTTCACCTTCTATATTTAATAACTGGGTCCATCCACACTTCCTCCCCTTGGGCCCTTCCTTGCTCAATTACACCCAAAGGGTGGGAGATGCCAAGTTTACTCAAGAAGGGGAATGACCAATTAAAAAAATGCCTCTATCACCGCGAGGTGGTGGCGCACGCCTTTAATCTTAGCACTTGGGAGGCAGAGGCAGGTGGATGGCTGTGAGTTCGAGGCCAGCCTGGTCCAGGACAGCCAGAGCTGTTACACAGAGAAACCCTGTCTCAAAAACAAAAACAAAAAAACAAAAACAAACAAAAACAAAAAAACAAACAAAACCACCAAAAACAGAAAACAAACAAAAACAAAAACAAAAACAAAAAAATGCCTCTACCATTCAGTATCTATTGAACCCATGTTAAACACTGAGCTTGGCCATGAGGATTCAGGGATGGTGTGGAGAGCTCCTGACCTCTTGGTCGCTTCACCTGGTGCCTTCCTATACAGGTAAGGATTGCATGAGGAAGGGGAGAGCATGGCACAGACACGGAGCATTGCGATATAAAATAGTCAGAGAAAACGGATGGAAGCAAGGTAGTAGGGGAGAATCCAAACTATTACATGAACCCAGAAAACGGATGCAGGAAGGAGAGGTGGCAGGGTTCCCCCCTGAGGGGACTAGAGTTTAAACTGTGAGTGAGTGACTACTCACCAAGATGGAGTAGTAAACCCAGGAGCACATGGGGCTGAGTGAGCTGCCTTCATGGCCACTGAATTTGGACCTCAGTGCTAATGGGGGAAGTAACTGGGCAGGCTCCAAAGAGCTGTGTGGTATGGTACAGGGTCCACTGACCAGAGCATAGAGTGTGCCTTGAACCCTGATCCAGAGCCACCTCTTAAAGACACCAATCATCCGAGCTTTAGTGACTTGTACCAGAGATGGATGGATAATACTTACCCCCGCTCTCCTGTGGTATTGTGGGAAGGGTGGATTGAGACCACAGAAGTGAAGTGTAGTATGGTAAGGACTGCTGCGTCAGCCGATACATTTTGTTGTCAGGACAAAGGGCATCTGAGGAGGCAGCTGGTGATGGGCCCTAGCGAATATGCCACCTTAGAGGAGTCACGTCAGCACATTGTCATATGACTGTGATGATCGTGGGGAAAGTCTGATATCATGTCCAAATGAACCAAAATTCTTAGGTGATAAGAAACCACAGTGGGACTAGATATGCACAGTGTCAGCAGAGACGGGAACAGGCCCAGCGAGGGTCTGCTGTCAAAACGACCATCTGAATCAAGTAGCATCCAGGAGCAGCTCACACTATAGAGGGAAACTCCATCTGGTCCGCACACCCAGCCTATGGGATGGGTCCTACCATCATCTCCACTTTACAGATAAGAAAAACAGATGCTGAAGTAAGCCAAGCAGCTTGTCTGGCCTTGCACAGGTAGTAAGTGTGTGTGTGGGGGGGGAGTATGATTGGTACTTCCCTGTTGTCAAGGTAACCAGAAGTGCTCAGCCTGTCTTTGTAGGAAGACATTGTTTTGTTTATTTGAAGATAGGAAGGTGACTGAAGTGAAGATGACCTGAAATATTATGTTGGACATGAAATATGAGAAACCAATAACGATGTCCCTCACCTGGAGGAGGAAGAATGTTCGAGAACTCTCTGAGTTTACGCCAGGCCCTGGACAAAGGCTTTCAGTTACGGTCGCCATGAGGCCTGATTACTCCCCTCCCTTTCCCATTTGTTGACACCATCCATTCAAGGTTAACGCATGCCAGGGCTGGGAGCTAATTATCCCACCAATCAGACATTAATTTCCTCAGGAGAGCAGCCAGAGATGAGAGCTAGAGAGAAGAGTGAAGTTGGGTGAGGAGGGGCAGAGGCCACCTGGCTCTGACAAATGGTATAAGAAGATGTCACCATCGCCAGCACGCTCGCCAGGAAATTTGTTGTCTATCTGGATAAGTCCCTAAGATGACCACTGTACCACACAGCGATTTTCCTGGGTTCCTCAGCCATCAGTCGGGCTTCCATCCCTATTTGTCAGCCATAAAGGTTTCTACGAGAGTTTGCAGAAAACCTTTCAGCTTATCTGTGGTTATCATGCATCTTCTTCCCGTGGTCCTCAAAGGCCATCTCTGGCTTCTCACAGCCTCAAACAGAACATTCTATCCCATGCTACTATGGGCCCCCATCCTCTCTCCCACCTGCCTTTTCATGCCCTTATTCTAGTGCAAGCTGACTTCCAATGTGCCACTCCTGGGACAGCACACACAGAAAGCGGGCTCTGCTGCTTTTATTTCCCTCGATGTGAAGCGTGGTCTTGCTGCCTTTGTCCCTGGGCTGCCCTTCTCTTTCCACTTACTCCAGGTGCCCCAGGAGAACAAGGGAGCAGAGCACAACAGGACTAGAACACCAGGCAGCAGTACAGAAGTGCCACCCCTGCAAGGTCTGTGCGGACAGGTCTGGCTGCAGGGCTGTGAGCGCTGGAAGACACGGGCTCATCCAGGAGAAAGAAGAAAGGCCACACAGTGACTCCCGTTGCTCCACTCCTCTGGGCCTGGGCTTTGCAGCTGTCTGGACAGTCCTCACAAGTATACTATATTCCTAAGGCAGGCAAAATAGTGTCTCTGACAGTCCCTTTCTAGAGTTTTGTGACACTTTCCTGCTCAGACAGGGGTGAGAACTTTTTCCTGAGAGTTGAAACTAGAAGATGTGACCCTGAGGAACGTGAAGAAACTTGAGACTATTTTCAGATCAGTACAGCCAGGCATGGAGACTGTGATCAGAAGTATAAATGGGGCAGTATAATGAGGGAAGGGGCACACCTGAGGATCTAGGGTCAAGTCTGGATCACAGCTGGGACAGCGGGCTGAGCTCTGGAGCCCACCTTGCCTGTGAGTTCACATCAGGAACACACCCAGGATGGGGGCGCAGACATGTTGAAAGATATAAATGTGGCTCCAAATGAGACAGGCCAGTTCCACCTTCTCACTTTCAAACAAATCGGAGAAGATAAGAACACAGATGTGCATGAGTGTGTGTGGATACTATGTCCTATAGCCACTCTGAGCTGTGTGTATCTATTCAAAAATGCCTGATCTGAAGATGAGTGGATCGTCTGCTGGGTAGCAGTGCGTTTCACAGAGAGGAGCTGAGCAGAACAGGGACATTTCTGCAGCCAGAAGGTCCGGGTGATCCTAGGTGGAAGGCTGGGGAGATGGCTGGGTAGAAGGCAGGGCATGTTTGTCTGGGTCCAATGGCTGGAGAAGGAGGCCTTTGCTGTGCCTGGTAACAGGATCCTCACATATCACCTGCATCACAGCATCCCTGTCATGTATGCATAGTCAACTGCCTTCTGCAAACTAAAAAACTGAAGGAGTCCAGAGGCCAAAGCCACTTGCTGGGAACTGATGGAACTGGCGTTCACCTCCCAGAACTCAGCTTCCCATTTCTGCACGAGGGGGTGTCTCTAAAAATTATGATATTGGCATTCCTGTGGATTGTAGGGTGTGACAACATCCCCAAGCTCTACGCAATAGCATCAACCCCTGATGTGGGACAATTGAATGTCTCCAGATATTATTTGTAACATATCTACTGGGAAAAGGAGGCAAAATAATGCCCTATTAAGGTCCGCTGCTCTCCACTCTGCCATTTGTGGAGATTGCCTCCACCTGCCCTCTTTTGTCCACTTAACTACACTCCCATGAGCCTGCACAGTGCACAAGCTCTGAGAGTCAGGCTCCGGTGACACGGGGCTCAAGGGCTGACCCAGCCATTTGCATCCCTCAGGGTGGCAGACTTGACTCGTGGTGCCTGACCAACAGTGCAAGTAGAAGAAACTAGGGAACTGCTTAGGTCTCTTTTCTTTCCTATGTGTTCCTTTGTAGTGTTCAAAGTAAAGCTACCTTTTTCCTCCCAGTCCTGCTGAGGCCCAGGACAGCACAGTCCTGGTTAAAGAAAAAAAGAAGAAAAAAGGCATAGCTTAACATCACCAGGGCTCATTAGAACCCCTCCTTTTATGCACGAAGCCACCCAACTCACTCACATGCAATTACTCTTCAGGCCTGTCTGGGTACCAGTCACCATTCCAGGGACTGGGGTCCAGGGAGTAATTTTAGTGAATGAATGGATATCAAGAAACAAATAAGCCAGGCATGGTGGCGCATGCCTTTAATCCCAGCACTTGGGAGGCAAAGGCAGGTGGATGGCTGTGAGTTCGAGGCCAGCCTGGTCTACAAAGCAAGTCCAGGACAGCCAAGGCTACACAGAAAAACTCTGTCTCAAAAAACAAAAACAAACAAACAAACAAACCAAAAACCAAAAAAAGAAAGAAAGAAAGAAATAGAGCATGGCACGGAAGAGGACCCACTTAAGGATGGCTTTGTCCATGTTCTTTAGAGCATGGAGAAGGGATGACCAGCTGCTCTGGGAAGACATGAAGAGGGCTGTAAAGGAGTGAATAGGTGTGGCAATACAGGGCAGTGGAGTTCCCGCATATATATAAATAGAAAGGGTTTGAGGACATGCAGATACATGTGCATGTTAGAGGAAGACGGCCTAGTATATGTATGTGCATAGGGGTGTCCGTTACATGCAAACAGCATATAGGGTATACATGTATGGCGTGCCTTCAAGTATACATCTGTGTCATGAACCAGCTGGTAGGTGTGTCTGGCTATGTGTGTATGTGTGTAAGTGCATGGGCCAAATAGGGGTATAGGACATCTATGCATATGTGTGACACCAAAAGAGTCCAACTGAGTCATGATTTTACATAGATGTACTGGGGGAAGAAGGATGGCCCTTCCAAGAACAGAGATGAGACAGAGTATGCAAAGGCAGAGGTGTGGCTGGGCAGGGCGTGACCTGGGTATGACAGCCTCCGAGCATAAGGGAAAAGACAGAGATGAAGAGTCCACTAACGGCCATGCTGGCAGGTCCTGATCCAGTGTGGCCTCTTATAGGAGCGGAGGCAGGCACACCAACAGTTGAGGGGTAATATAGGGTAGCACCTATAAGGAAGATCAGATGTGTTCTAGCAAGGCCATGGCAGAGACCACGTGTGGAACAGCTACAGAGATGTTTATAAATGAATACCGCTGGAGGCTTCAGAACGCTATGCTCTCAGGCTGATCTTTGAGGCCCCTCCCAAAGTAACTGCACTGTCAAGACTAGCCTGTTTGCCTAAAAGCCCTTGGTGTCTTTCACCCATCCCCATCCCTCCATCTTTCCCACCTCTGGAAGCCAGGTATCCTTAACCCTATTAAATCAGGACACGAGAAGTTTCTACATGGTCCCCCAAATCAGCTCCCCAACTGCTTCTTCTTCCAGCCCACTGAGCCCGCAAGACCTTGAGAAGTACCTCGGGCTGCGTTCAGTGTGACAGCCAGAAGCTGGGAGGGGACACAGACTCAGCAGCCGGCCTCACTGGATCCGTGTCCTCATGCAAGGATTTTTCCTCCTCACCCTCTATTTCCTAAGACAGGAATCCCAGAAACTCCCAACAGCACGCAAGTGCTATGATTTGTTCGACAAAACATGCATACAGGCTGAGCACTCTTAATTTGAAATGCTTGGGGCCAGAAGTGTTTTAAATTTCAGGTGGGTTTTTTTTTCTTTTTTTCTTTCTTTTATGGATTTTGAAATCTTTACACAAACACCAGCTATGTTAAGTATAATTCCCAACTCTAAACAGTGTAGTCATTTATATTTCAGGCATGACTTATACAGAAAAGCTGAAAGTCATTTTACACTGCATTTTTGCACACCTGTTTTGGCGGTGACCCAACACAAAGCAACATGTAGAATTTGGTTGGTTGGTTGGTTTGGTTTTTTTGAAACAGGGTCTCTCTCTGTGTAGCCTTGGCTGTCCTAGACTCACTTTGTAGACCAGGCTGGCCTTAAACTCACAGCTATCTGCCTGCCTCTGCATCCTGAGTGCTGGGATTAAAGGCATGCGCCACCACTGTCAACACCACACTACTCCCCCCCGACACACTCACCCTCCCCAATCTTCCATGTGTAGAATTTCTTACAAGCAATGTCATCCCAGCACTCCAATGTAATTTTGGAGCATTCCGGATTCAGATGTTTGCCTTAGGGATGCCCCACCTGCACCTACCCTGCACCAGACACTGAAACATCAGGGAGCCAAACAGATACAGATCTTCAAGGAGCGTGATTTCTAGAAGGCCAGGAGGGGATAAACAATCAACATAACAAAAACTCATTTATGGCAGGTGCTAAGATCACACACACACACACACACACACACACACACACACACACAGCATGGAGTAAGGGAGAAAAAATGGCTTGGATAGCGGATACTGGACAACACGTTGTGACTGTTGGAGTAGGAACAACTAGAAAGAAACCAATGCAGATCTGTTGTGTGACACTATTCCTGCAGAGGTAAGAACAAGTGTCTTCCCACCCCTAGACAGAGCAACAATTTTGTGAATCAGTGAGTCAGAAGCAGGTGCCTAGTCCAGGGCAGCTCACCGGTTTGAGATCAGCAAGTCCGGGTACCACTTCAGGTTAGAGCAGTAAGGTAATCCTGTCCACCAGCACCCCAACAGCACCAGTAGGTCACTCTGCTGGGGATGGCAGTCAGCCTTGGGGGCTGTCCAGAATCTGAACTTTAGCCTGATGTTTGCCACTAAACATAGGACCCACTTCTTCCCACCCAAAGTAAGTGTTGAAGCTAACCCTAAGGCAATGGCCACAGGAGAAAAACAAAAACAAAAACAAAGAAAAGAAAAGAAAGAGGGACAAGCATGCTCACCCTCCACCCTAGTGTGAGGATGCAGGAGGGCCTTCCTCAGGTACCAAATAAGCCAGCATCCTGACCTTGGAATTCCTAGCCTCAAGAAGAAGAACGTCTCTGGGTAAACCCACACAGTCTATGATGTATTTTGTGTTTTGTAATAGCAGCCAAAGCTACCCCCCCACCCCCACCCCAGTGCCACTGTGTAGATCTTGGCTTCATATCACAAAGGCTTCTCAAACAAAAAGGGACAAAGGGGACTGAGAAGCAGCAAGAAGAGCATTGTGTGGGAATCCACAAAGCAAATAAAGTGTAGAGCCTTGGACTCGCAGGCCGCCTTCTTGGGAGAACACTGATTTGGTCAGTGGTTTCCTAAGTCCTAAGGGTACATGAGGATGCCTGAGGGAGAGCCTGGGAGACATATGGGCCTCCCCTACATCCCACTTCAGCTTGAACAAGCTCATGCTGACCTGCCTTACACACTGTGTTTCTTGACAACATTTATTTTTGGAAATTAAAAAAATAGAGAACAAAATGTTATCATTCTGATATCTACCCGCTAGAGATGGAACCAAAATGGAGTAGGATATGCTATTTAGTTTCAACCAATCAAGACACATTCCCAAAACTGGGGAAGACGCTAAACCCATTCACATCAGGCCAGAAAGGAAAAGGTCACACTCAACAACACCGAACTACAGATGTTCCAAGGATGAATGAGGAGCTCAGAATGCAGAAACAACCATTGTCTACTGCACTAGGAATGGTAGCTGCTCAAGGTTGAACTGCCGTTAGATGTGCACACTGTGCCTGCGAAACCAGAGGGCTTACCCTAGCTGCCCCTTCCTAGAAAAGACAAACAAGAGCCCAGGAGGCTAGAGTTGTGCTGGGAGCCTGAGTCTCTGACTTCTAGTCCAGTACTCACCTTAGTATCTAGACACCTCACGATGTTGCTTCCCATTTGTGGGAAGCTTAAAGAAGATCCATGGGCTGGTCTCAAAGGGTAATGAGTATCCACATCATGGACCACAAAGTGGAAGTTACAGAGAGGTAGTCCTCACAATAACCAAAAACAGAAGCATCTCAGGGGTTATCGGCATACAACCACACAGGATAGGGAGTACACCAGCAAGGGGCTATCGTCCAGCCTTACAAAGAAAGGCCGTTGATCGGAACAAGCTGCAATCAGAAGGACAGAAATCAGACACAAAAGGGCAGACATGCGACTCCACGAATAGGATGCACCCATGATGGTCAGATTCCTAGAGGCAGAAAGTAGAGCGGTGGTTGCCAAGAGTTGGAGAGAGAGGGGAGCAGGGAGCTGCTGTTTAAATGTTGGGGTTTCATATGAGAAGATAAGAAGGCTCTGGGGGTGCATGGTGCTGACCGTCACCTGAGTGAAGGTCCTCATGACACTGCACTTTACACTTAAAATGGTTGGAGGTGACAAATGTTACATTATGCATGTTCTCCCCAACCTGTGCTGGCTAGTTTTATGTTAACTGGGGGACACAAGCTAGAATTATCTGAAAGGATAATGCCCCCAGAACTTATTCATGTTACTTTGCTATGCTTGCAGACAGGAGCCTAGCATAACTCCTCTGAGAGGCTTCACCCAGCAGCTAGTGGAAACAGATGCAGAGACCCACAGCGAAACATTAGGCAGAGCTTGGGGAGTCTTATGGAAGAGTTGGGGTAATGACTGAGGGAGCCAGAGGGGTCAAGACACCACAAGAAGACCTACAGAGTCAAGTAACCTGGGCCCTTGGGGATTTACAGAGACTGAACCAACCAAAGAGCATGCATGGACTGGTCCTCGGCCCCCTGCACATATATAGCACATGCACAGCTTGGTCTTCACGTGGATCCCCCAACAACTGGAGCAAGAGGCCCTCTCTGACTCTGATGCCTCCCTTTAGAACCCGCTCCCCTAACCAGGCTGCCTTGCCTGTCCTCGATGAAAGAGGATGCACCTAGTTCTGCATCAACTTAATGTACTAGGCTGGGTTGGTACCCATGGGGGACCTCTGCCTTCTCTGAGGGGAAGGAGAGAGGAGAATGGGGGAGGGGTGCGCAAGGAAGAGACTGGGAAGAGCAAAGGGGGGGGGGGGACTGAAATCAGGGTGTAAAGTGAATAAATAAATTAATTTTTAAAAAATGGCTCCAGGAGATCAGGCTATATGTAGACGAACCTAAGGGCATTTTCTTAATTAGTGATTAATGGAGTAGATCTCAGGCCATCGTCAGTGGTGCCATGCCTGGGCTGATGGTCCTAGGTTCTATAAGAAAGCAGGCTGAGCAAGCCAAGAGGAGCAAGCCAGTTAGTGGTGTTACTCATGACCTCTGCTTCAGCTCCTGTCTCTGGGTTCCTGCCTTGAGTGGGTTCCTGCCCTGACTTCCCTCAGTGATGAACTGTGACCTGGAAGTGTGAACAGAATAAACTCCTTCCTCCTCCAGTTACGTGTGTTGTGATGTTTCATCAATACCCCACCTGTCTTTGCCTGTCTCTTTGTCTCTCTGTCTCTCTCTCAAACACACACACACACACACACACACACACACACCTGTGATGTATTGTTAATGAACATGAGCCTAGCTCAGCCAGACCAAGTCAGGGCCTTTCAGCATGTTTGGGTGCCAACAAGAGGGACCGTGAGAACAATATGGATCTTAACACAAACAAATCAATGTACAAAATGGTGGGTTACGTATTGGCGTCTTCACTCAGTGTATCACATACTTTGACCCTGTTTTCCCCCATTGCCGTCTCCTGTTACTCCTTCTCTCTCTCTCTCTCTCTCTCTCTCTCTCTCTCTCTCTCTCTCTCTCTCTCACATCTTCGTTCTCTCCCCAAATATCTCCCTTCTACTTCCATGTCATATATATGTATATACTACGTACGTATAGCCTAGCTTCCACTCGTGATAGAAAATATGTGATATTCGTCTGGATCTGGTTTATTTCACTCAATATAATGATCACCAGTGCCACCCATTTTCCTGCACACAGCATAATTTTATTCTTCTTTATGACTGAGTAAAACCTCATTGTGTCTATATGCCACACTTTCTGCATCCATTCATGTACTGAAGGACATGTTGAGTGATTGCACAGCCTGCCTATTGGGTGTTTGTTTGTTTGTTTGTTTGTTTCGTGTCTGTGTGTTTTTTGCGTTTTTTTATTTTGTTTTGTTTTGTTTTGTTTTTTGAGACAGGGTTTCTCTTGTAGCCTTGGCTGTCCTGGACTCACTCTGTAGACCAGGCTGGCTCTGACTCACAGTGATCTGCATGCCTCTGCATCCCAAGTGCTGGGATTAAAGGCGTGTGTCACCACCGCCCGGCTCAGACTGCCTATTGTAAATCACAGTGCAATAAGCATGGATTGGCAGGGACCTCCTGTAGTGTGCAAATGTACAATCCTTTGCGTATACTGCCAGGACTGGCTCAGCTAGGTCAGAGCAGTTTCAATTTCAGATTTTTGAGCAACTTCCATCTTTATTTCCACAGTAGTTGCATAAGTTTGCATTCCCACCAACAGTGTGTGTAAGGGTCCCTCAAACCAGCTTTGCCACCATGTGTTGTTTATTGTTGATTTGAACTTCTCTGGTGACTAAGGATGTTGCTCTGGTAATTTTTTCATGTATGTATTGGTCATTTCTACTTCATTCTTGAAAAATGACAGTTTATTTTTTTCATTGGATGGATGAATATATATTTATATATTTATTTATTTATAAATACTAACCCCATGAGATATAGAGCTGCCAAGGATTTTTCTCCCATTCTGTATGCTATCACTTTACTCTGCTATTTTCCTTAATGGTAAGGATTTAATGGATGTTAGAATTGGTCTCATGTGTTCAGAATTGAGTTGTAGGATCCGGATTTTTTTTTTTTTTTTCTATATAGAGATTTGGCGGCAGCAGAGCTGGTGTCAATTTGCAATGGCCGGCAAAAGAGGAAGAGAACATTTTTTTCCCTATAGTTTGTATTACATGCCAAACAAGAAACACACCCAGACGTGGAAACCTACACCCTAAAATTACCTGGCTGGGGTTTATGTACTATTAATATCTTGGTGAATAAGCACTGGTGGGAATTTACTGGGCTCCTCCACCTTGGCCCCGACTTCACACTGTCCTCCCCAGCGTCTTTTGATGTTCGGGGAAGGTGAACTCCACCTAGGACCTTGGGAAAGGCAAACAACCTTTAGTGGTTTTTCTAATTTAACCCTTCTTGCTGTTCATATAAGGAGCTCATGGAAGAAGCGACTGGCCCGAGGCCACATCCCTTAGTCCAGGCCACATTAGCCCTTGTATAGACCAGTGTCCTAATTACCCAGCCGAACCTTTCTTTTTTCCATTTCTCCAATCCACCTCATTCTCCTAAGGATTCTGTCTAGTCTTGACAGAATTGGGTGACCTTCCCTTCTGTATGCCCCACTGTTAACCTTAGGGTGCTGTGGCCTTATTTTCTTACATCCTCCCTTCGAGTGTATTTCATGTTCACAGGACGGCAGCTTTTAAACCGCAGGAGGATGAAGTGGTTGTGGATACGTAAGTCACATCCGAGAAACTGTGACCGATGGGCCGTGCCTGCCCGCTGCCTGCTTTTGTAAATAGAGTGCAATTGGCACGCATCCTTGCCCATCGGTTTGTGTGTCATCTATGACTGCCTTTACAGTTCAATGGCAGAGTTGAGAAACTGTAAGACTGTGTGACCCACAAAGCAAAAAATACTATCTGACCCTTCTCATACGATGTTTGCTGATCTGGACGTTCAGAGGGATGCGGACCATATCTGCTTTATACTTGGACCTTAAGGGGCACCTGTTAACTATTTATGAACGAAGGAGGAGGGGAGAGAGAGAGGAGGAGGGAGGGTTCAATGTAATCCCAACAGAAAAGGAAATTAAAACTGCAGTAAGAATAGTGTGGGAACAGGGCAGATCTGAGTATGGGTTTCCGGGAAGGTGCTGCAGGGATTAGAAGCACTTACTGCCAGGGTGGGGACCATGATCAGCCCCAAGATGTAGTGTAGTCCCTGATGCTTGCCTGCTGTGCCAGTTAGCCTTCACTGTCAATCGCCCAGGAGGCACGTGTCTGGGTATGTCTTTGAGGGTGCTTCCAGAGAGGTTTAACTGAGGAAGGAAGACCCCCCCCCCCAAACAAGGCAGTACCTTCTCACACGCTGAAATCCAAGACGGGATAAAAGGGACAAAGTCTGTTGTGTGCCCCCCATTTACCTTTCACTGCCTGTTGGTCTGCCCAGATAGGAACAGGCTTTGCTGCCACAGCCACTACCTGCTGCTCCCAACAAGCCTATACCACCACGATGGACTGTACTGTCTAAAACCAACATCCAAAATATACCCTTTTCCTCTCTGAAGTTCCTCTTTGTCAGCTATCCAGCCAAAGGACGTAGCTAACATATCTGACCTCAAAAAGGGAACGGTGTCTCCTAAAGCCCACTTGGGGAAACAATCAACCTGGTGTGGGAAAAGGAGTAGAAGCTAACTTGTAGGGTCTAGAAACTCCCAAGCTCTTCTCTTGTCCTGGCTGAGAAGCAATGCACCTGGAGCTGCCTGTGACCCAGCCACGCACATGTTTGTCTCCATGGGTTTGAAGTCAAGCCAAGCCTCGGATATTCCCAGCCACTGAGAAAGCTGTTTAGGTTACACCTTGAAAACACCAAGAGGTTAACCACATTGCTACACACACACACACACGCACACACACACACACACACACACACACACACACACACACACACACACAGAGCACATCGAAACCAGCCCCCCCGCCCCCGAGCCAAATTCCTGACTCTCTCTCTGAAGGGCATGCCCCGCCCCCTGGCTGTAGACACAGCAAAGTAGAAAAATCTCCTTTGTCCTTCCGTCTACCACAAGGGCCACTTCAGGGTTCCCTTGGGAATGCTCTGGGTTCATCTCCCTGGCTTGGTGCATCTTTCTTTGGTACTCCAACTTATCCTTTTCTGGAATTCCCTTGACACCATTGTTGCCCTCCCCCTCAACCAGCCACCCTTACCTCCCCACCCCCCTCCCACCCCTGCACCCCCACCCCCCACCCCCACCCCCACCCCGCAGTAAGCAGATGGAACCTAACTGCCTCTGGCTGGGATGACACTGCTAAGGTTCTTTAAGGGGGGCGGGGGCTGCTAAGAGTAAGGCAAGGCCTGCAGAGGAAAAAGCAACCTTGAGACTATCTATCCATTAATCTACTTATCACATATAGGACTATGTGTGTGTGTGTGTGTGTGTGTGTGTGTGTGTGTGTGTGTTGTACATTGTATATGCTATGGAAATAAGAAGAAGTTGGTGTTTATTTGATGTGGGAAGTTATTGAAACCCAGCACATTGAAAACACTGAACCTAAAAAGCCAGAAGACCACAATAGCTCTAAGCACAAGCTCAGATCTGTGAGTCATTAACCATCTAACAGAGGTCAGAAAGCTAAAGGTATGAGCTAAAGCCTGCCCCAGGCCTGGCTTTCCTAATAAAATCTAATGAAACACTCTCACCTATTCACTTGCACATTATCTGTGCCTGTTCGCATGCTACAGCAGAGAGATGATAAGGCCGCAAACCCTGAACTATTAACTCTCCAGCTCCTAACAGTAAACAGTAACTGGAACTTGAGTTCAAATCAGGCAGGCAAAGTCAGACCAAAGCTAAATGTCCCCTGAATGATGGCAAGCGCCTGAATGAATAGTCTCTTGATTGAAAACGTGACCAGGTCAAACAGTCTGGCCTCCAGGTTCCAGGCAAAGTGGTAAATCAAACAAATATAAGTCAGTGAATTTAAGTTCAATAGAATCAAGCTGTTAACTTACGGCAAAACCTAGGAAACCCCAAAGCCACGTCTGGATGGTGTGGGCAGGGGGAATGGCCCTCTGGACCTAAGGTCATGCGGTAGTGTAGAATGGACTACAGGCCAGCCACACTGGCTCACTGGATGGGTCCTAAGGTGTGACCAACTGAGAGTCGCAACTAGTTTCAAGTTGGGGACGTCAGAAGGACATCTTGGTTAGCAGGAGAAAGGTCTGGGTGAGCTGGGAGAGGTTTGAAGAGCTCTTTGACCTCTGCCATGAAGGAACGTTACGAAAGGTGACAGCGATCATATGCCAGGAAAAGAAAGAAAAAAATTACCAAAAAAAAGAAAAAAGAAAAGAAAAAGAAAGAAAGAAAGAAAAAGGAATCCCAAGAAGGAAGTAAGGAAATAGGATATTGAAAAGAGGGGAACAAATTTGATTTTCTCATTTGTAAAATGAGCCATGCTGGATGGGGCTCAGTAAGGGAACAGAGAACAGAGAGAATCCAGTTTTTCCATTATTCATCAACTCAGTCAGCACTACATATGTAGTTCTGTGCTGTGCATTGAGAATGGCTGTAGCACTGGGTGGTGGTGGCACATGCCTTTAATCCCAGCACTCGGGAGGCAGAGACAGGCAGATCTATGTGAGTTCAAGGCCAGCCTGGTCTACAAGGGAGTTCAGAACAGCCAAGACTACACAGAGAACCCCTGTCTCAAAAAACATAAAAAAAAAAAAAAAAAAAAGAATGGCTGTAGCAGTTTCCCAAGTAGGCTCATAGTCTGGTGTGGGGGCTGGCTTATGGTTTATGGTGTGACAGATATCAATGTGGTGTGAGTGGATTGGAGGGCAGGATATGACGATCCCAGGAGTCTTGCTGGAGTTGTCCTGGGAGATAAAAGGAGAAGATGAAGCAGGGCTCTGTGTAACAGAGAAACCCTGTTTTAAAAACTTGAAAAACCAAAGAGGAGGAGGAGGGGGAGGAGGAGGGGGAGGAGGGGGAGGAGGGGGAGGAGCAGGAGGAGGCGGAGGAGAGGGAGGAGGAGGAGGAGGAGAGGGAGGAGGAGGAGGAGGAGGCAAAGAGTATTCCGGGCAGGAGAACATTGTTCAGTGCAGGAATGTGGGGACAAAGAAATGGAGAAGCAGGGTGGGGAGTTTTGGAGAGCAATGCATTCAGCAAATGTCCATAGCTACTGGCCCTGGCTCCCTCTCCCTCTCTCTCTCCCTCTCCCTCTCCCTCTCCCTCTCCCTCTCCCTCTCCCTCTCCCTCTCCCTCTGTGTGTGTGTGTGTGTGTGTGTGTGTGTGTGTGTCTGTCTGTCTGTCTGTCTCTCTCTCTCTGTGTCTCTGTGTGTGTGTATGTCTCTCTGTCTCTCTTTGTCTCTCTGTGTGTGTGTCTCTCTGTGAGTCTCTCTGTTTCTGTCTCTGTGTGTGTGTATCTCTGTCTCTTTGTCTCCGTGTGTGTATCTGTATGTCTCTCTCTGTCTCTGTCTCTCTGTCTCTCTCTTACACACACACACACACACACACACACACACACACACACTACAAGAAAGAAGAGAAATGTTCCCATTGAAGGAGTTTTAAGCAGGAAAATGATTTGCTAGAAGAGAACAAGGCTAGGCCGAGCAGACAGAAGTCGGCCCCTGCCCCTTCTTGAGGCCTCTTGATAATGTCACATCTTCAGAGAACCTTTCTGTGTTCCTCTTCTTTAACATAAAAATCCCACCCCCACCCTTCATCAGCTTAACATCTCCCCACAGCATGTATTTCCTCCAAGCATGGCATCCGTGGATTTATTGTGTTTATATCCTGTTTGTCTGCACTCACCAGAACCTATGCTTTGTTCCAGCTGTGACTTTAACACTCAGAACATCTGACACGCAGGAGGATTTCAAGACAAAAAGAATAACAAAATTCCTATCTTTTAAAGAAATGGGAGGCTGAGGTTAGAGAGATGGCTCAGTAGTTTTAGAGTACTGGTTGCCCTTACAGAGGACTCCAGTTCAATTCCCAGGATTCTTATGGTGGATCAAAACCATCTGTAACTCCACTTCCAGGGGATCCAACACCCTCTTCTGGCCTCCACAGGCACCAGGCACACACAGGGTGCACAGCCACACATGCAGGCAGAATACTCATATACACATATGTATATATATGCACACTACACGTGCTGTCAAGAGTAATGGATACACTCACTAATAATGCATATATATATATGGAGCTTGCTGAACTGCCATCCTGAAGCAGTGGGCAGGATGGACTTGAGCTCTCACAGCAGGCACTTGGGAGACAGTCCTTCAAATCTGGGCCTGCCTAGAGTACCAGGTGGATGGAGCACTTTTGTGGGGGTTCACAGCAAAGGGCTGATGGGTTCACCCTCACAAGCTACCCAGTGTGCTTCCAGGTTACTATAATCCACCTTCCTTCCCCTGCCCTGTGGCTCACAGGCCAGTCAGTGAGTGTGTTTGTGGCTTATGGAGGATCTGTGAGGTCTGTAACTCAGAAGAAAATAAAGCAATAACTGAGCTAAGCTGGCTTCTCTGGGCAATCCCTCAGGGAATCTTCATGGTTTGCCTGCAGGCTGGTGACATTGCCAAGAGGAGAGATTTTACCACCTGCCATTTTTTTTTCTCTAGTCCTCTAAGCATATAGATTCAGAATATTTATGATTGGTATTGAAGACATTTGCAGAACAGTATGTATGTATGCATGCATGCACACATATATGTATGTACATGCATATTGCTATTATTAATTAGAATTAGTTGGAGCTATGGCTCAGTTGTACCAGCTTGAGGCCTGAGTTCAATAGAGTTAACAAAAGAGAGAAGAAATATAAGAAGGAGGAAGAGGGGAAGAAAGAAGAGAGAAAGAAAGGAATGAATGAATGAATGAATGAATTAGAAAAATATAAATAGCAAATACTATTCTAATGCTGCCTAGGTTCATTTGCATGGCTTGATTGCTTTCATTCAGTGGCTTCACTGGTTCTGTAGACTTGCTGGTTGGTTTGTTAGTTAGTTGGTTGGTTGTTGGGTTGGTTGGTTGGTTGGTTGGTTGTTGGGTTGGTTGGTTAGTTGGTTGGTTGGCTGACTGGTTGGTTGGTTGGTTGGTTGGCTGGCTGGTTGGTTGGTTGGTTGGTGAGTTGGTTGTTTGGTGAGTGGGCTGGTTGGTTGGCTGGTTGGGTAGTGCTACTGGGAATTGAACTCAGAGCCTTGATATGCAAGTGTTCTACCACTAAGATACATTCCCAGCTTTAGTTCTGTAGACTAAGGATTCACATATGGCCAAGGGATTGATTGACCTTAGTATTAGAGATATACCAGTTAATAAGACCTGACCTCAAACAGCACTCAGCTTCATAATAGAGCTGAGCTAGTAGTAGAGATAGGAAATAATGACTGTTGAATTCAACAAGTGCTGACAGGAGCAATGAGTACACTAATAATGCAGTTGACTCAGTTCCTAAGACCAAGTTCCAAACTGTGCTGGCTGGCTCTACCACTCCTTAGCTAGGTGGCTGTGATCAGAAAAAATGAGAATAAAGAAATAAGCTAGAGCTGGTGAGATGGCTAAGTGGGTAAGTACATTTGCCGCTAAGCATGATGACCTGAATTTAATCTCTGGAACCTAAATGGTGGGAAGAAGTCGTCCTCTAACCTCCACATATACACTTCCCCCGCAACAAAGCAAAGTAAGAAGTATTCTGAAAGAAGGAAACAAGACCCACTTGCATCACAAAATTGTTCAAAAATGATGATGGGTGAACAATAAAAACTTGGAGAATAGCAGTGCTCCACCAGAAGGCACAACACTAGGGAGACCGATCCGTGTCCTGAATGCATGTGAGGTACCAGGTTCACAAGGGGCAGGCTGACTCACGTCACCCTTTGTTTTCCTAGGACACATTCTAGGAGGGTATGTGGCCTCAAGGAGGGGAGGTGGGTACTGAGAGGGGTCACTCATGAGCAGTCAGTCTGCACAGCTGGACATCCTGAAACACCACTGGCTTCAGACATCCTGAGACTGGAGGCCACAGCTGGGACTAGGTGGCTTCTAGGCATTCTAGAGACTCGGGAGCAAGGCTGCCTGAGTCCACTGAAAATCAATGTAATTTCCCTGCAAACCCCACCCATTTCTTCAGTCAATCTAAAAGAAATCCAAAGTGAAGCTGGCACTATAGCAAAGCATTTTTGAAACTGAAGAGTGGATTTTTTAATATCTTATCACACCCACTTTATTAACTTCAAATATGATTTGCCTTGGCTCCAAGGTAGATATACACTACTAAAGGAGGCAACTAAAGCATCAACAATCTAATCAGAAGATTAATCACTAGATAGATGATAAACAGATAGGTAGTCAATAAATTATTGGATATAGATAATATAAAAATGCCAAATATATATATATACATATATATATATACATACATATATACATACATACACGCGCACACATACACAGCAACACACATGACGCATGGTAGATGTAAACCCGAATGGATAAGCACTAAGCAGACTGGAGTTTATTGTCAACTTGATATTTCATAGAGTCACGTGGAAAGCAAGAACATCAACTGAGGGATTGTTATTACTCTTGATTGATGTGAGGAGACCTAGCCCACTACGGGTTGATCTATTCCTCAGGCAGGTGGTCCTGGGTTATAAAAACAAAAAACAAAACAAAACCCCTAGGTAGGCTAGATGGCGAATTAGTAAGCATTGTTCCTCCATGGCCAGTGCTCCAGGCCCCACCTTGGCTTTCCTCAATGATGGACTGTAAGCCGAAACAAGCCCTTTCCTCCCCAAGTTGTTTTTTGGTCATGGTGTTTATCGCAGCAACAGAAAAAAAGACACCTGCAAACTGAAAAGATACAATTAGAGAAGACTGGTTTGTTGAGCAGCCATGTGTGGGGTCCTCTGTGTCAGAGACTTTCAGATCCAGCACTACCCCTGTCACTGCAGAGTTCTTTCAGCAGCCCTGCGAGTGGACCTCCACTGGTCACACAAGATGCCGCCCCAGAGACATTAAGCAGCTTGCCCAAAGCTGGGCACTAGCCAAACAGGTTGTTTCATCAAAACCCCTCATTCCCAGTTACCCCCTCCCACATGCTTCCCGGTGTGTGTGTGTGTGTGTGTGTGTGTGTGTGTGTGTGTGTGAGAGAGAGAGAGAGAGAGAGAGAGAGAGAGAGAGAGAGAGAGAGAGAGAGAGAGAGAACCTTCTTAGAAATTCTGAGAATTAGCCCCAAACCACGGTCTTTCAGGCAGAACTTGAAATCGCTTCTTAGTCATACTTGTCCTGGCCACCTTCAGGTTGCCAGGTGAAAGTGGGGTCACTCAGGAGATATGAAAGAGCTTTCTCTTTAGTATCCACTCCCTCCCTGGCAGCAGATGTTTGGGGGCGGGGGGGGGGGCTGGCCAGGCTCCAGAAGAACACTAAGCAAGTTGGTCTAGGGCCAGAAGCATCTATAGTGCATTGTACGCTAAGATCCTCCCCTCCTGCCCGCTTCCTTCTGCTTCCTGCAGCCAGCTCCCGCTCCCTGTGAACGCTCCTCCCTCTCTGTTTATTCTACCTCTAGGCTGGGCAGGGTCTGCACTGGAGCTTGGCCCAAGGTGGCCTTGGCATTGCCAAGAAGGAAGAAGGTGCCTCTCACGGTCCTGCCACAACCTCAGCTCTCTCCCTGGCCCTCCCTCCCTCCGCCAGCTCTTAGCCCTCTCAGGGTACGAGACCAACTCCCAGAGACGTCTCATCTTGCGGATAGTTTCAAAAGTGAGGTCCTGCACCATTGTCTGCAATGTCGAGAGAGACTGGGGGCATGGTACAAAAGCATGCACATCAGAATGTCAGCTGGTCTTGGAAAATGAAAGCCACACTCCACCTCTGAAGGAATTTTCTGGAGACTTAAAGGATATTTTGGGCATCTGAGATTCAGAAAAAGGAGATAGAAAAAAAAAGCTTCCAAACTGCCACCACCTCTTCTGAACTCCACTTTCCCAACCCTTTGGATTTTTGTCTGTCTTAGCAACTGGACAGTTTGGACAGTCTCTATTAACACAGAGCTGACTCTGTTAATTCCAGACCCAGTCAAGGCAAAGCCAGGACTGAGGCTCACAGAAAGGAAATAAGTTGTTTTGTGGTGTGAATCTGATGATTAGATTTGAGTGAAACGCCCAAGGTCATAACTCTAAGGGCCATCCCTGGGCATCATGTTGGAGGGGTCCTCTGAAAGCAGACTTGTCGTAGTAGTTGGGCCCACTCTCAAGGCTTCTTGGCTGGCAGAAGTCTTTCTTGGCTGAGGTTCAGGAGCATGGCTGAACGAGAACTCAGAATCAAACCTCTGGCATCCAGTAAGCGACAGCAAGAGCTGCCTGATTCTTGCTAACAACCCAGGACCTGCCAGAGGTCCACCAAGAAGGGAGGAGCTAGAGGAGTCCCCGCCCACCTGTACCTGGTTCCTTGCAGCTCCGCCTTCTGCAGAGAGGGCCATTCCATCGGAGAGTGGATGCATACCTACATCCAAGAGGTCAGGGCTGATATGAAAAGCACCCTGGGGACCCAAAAGACTATCTTTTGCATGAGAGTCCTGCCTGGGGGCCCGAAGTACCTGCGGCAACAGAGCCTCAACAGCTGCCTGGTAAGGGAACTGCTGCCCACCTCCTGGTCCCTGGAGAGAGAGCGTGAAGGAGCTCCAAGTGTAAGACCTGCCGGGGTGGATGGGAGGGAAGGGAGGCAGGCTTGGAATTTGCTGAGCCCTAATTCTGCCTCAGGTCTTACAGAATAGTATAATACCCTCTGTTAAAGCGAAGGAAAGTAAACATCGGGGTGGAAGAAACCTTCCAAGAGCAAGTGAGGGGCTCGGGTTAGAGCTCCCCCACCCTCACCCCTCACCCCTCACTCCCGCCCTGGCGCTGGAGCTGTCACTGTTCCCCTCTCTGTTACCAGGCTAGACCTGGCACAAGGCATACCTTCATGATTTTCTTGGGGAGGACCCAGGGCACGTAGACTGTTCCTCCACTCACGCCTGCCTCCCCACACATGCCTCTAAACACACTGAAGTGATTGAGGACAAGGGAACAGCCATGGGGGTGAAGGTGGCTAGGGTGTGACACATTGGGGCTTCATGTCGGTTTTTGTTTTGTTTTGTTTTGTTTTTTGTGATGGAGTGGAAGGAGAGAGGTAATCCCCATCAGAATCACCTCTGCTTCTCAGAGCCAGTCTAGAAAAACAAATGCCACTGGCCTCCCAGGTGACACTCACTTTCTGCGTCTGACCTGTTCTCCCTGAGTGGTGCCAACCAGGTATAGGGTGAGGGGGGGTGCGGGGGGGAGGGGCGGGCAGGCAAAGGAGAGCTTCAGCTTGGTGTTGTTTTTGTCCTAGTGAGATTGGGTGATGAAACATAATATTTATCGTTTGTATTTATTCCCATTTTTCAGGTGGCAAAACTGAGGCTGGGATGTTAACTATGACTCAGTTTTGTCTAACTCCAAAGGCCAGACTCTCCTCTACATATAGAGGTGGGATTTTAGCCAGAGAGGTCCAGCTAGTGCAAGAATGAATTGACTGCCCCAAGTCAAGAAATTCCCACCCGCTTCTTGTGTGCAATGGCTGACCGCTGGGGGGAGCTCTAGTCAGACTCTCCGGCTACCCAGAGTGGTCTATGATCACCACCAAGCACTGGCTTTGGTGTCTGTATGCAAGAGGGACGTCTGAGCCTCCACCAAGGCCAGTAGACATATAGTGACTTGAAGATTGGCTTACTAGACACATGGGCTGGTGGCTCCAGCTGGACTTTCAGCACCCCATGCCCAAAGTGGAGGGACTGGGGGCTTTCTTCATCATAAAGTGTACCCAAGCATGCCACAGTCTAGCTTCCTTCTAACTTAGTATTATTTTCTTGTCCTCGGCTACGTTCTCTTTTTAAAAAATTTTATTTATTTGTTTGTTTATTTATTTATTTATTATGTGTATAGTGTTCTGCCTGCACGTACACCTGCAGGCCAGAAGAAGGCTTCAGACCACATTATAGATGGTCATAAGCCACCATGAAGTAGCTGGGAATTGAACTCAGGTACTCTGGAAGAACAGTCAGTGCTCTTAACCTCTGTTAGTGTGCTCTGAGTTCTCTGTGTCAGGCTGGAGTGAGGAAAGGTATTAGTGGTGTGGGCCCTCCCCCAAGAAAACCATGATGGTAAAGCAGTGCCCGATGTGACCTCTGTACAGATCGGAGGACTTCGGAAATGCTGGTTCAGACCATGGCCTCTTAATTGCACTGTGATCTAAGGCAACTCTATCACAAATCTGAGGTTCCACTCCTGAACCAGATAGCCAAGATAAATAAATGACGGGGTGACACATGTGGCATCCAGGCTTCTCTGCTACTCTTAATACTGTGCTGAGCATGCTCAGCCCCTAGCGGAGCCAGCAGTCAAAATGCAGGCACGCTCCAGAGCCTGGGAGTCCTCAGAGGAGAGTTGGAGGCCCATGTTATGAATATTGCCTTCCTAATATAGACTAGTTGCCAGGAAAATCCCTATCTCACAGCAAACTTGACGACGAAGTCTAAATGGATCCCCAGATATATCTGATCAAAGGTGGCTTCTTATAGACGGTGGAAAAATTTACAGGGCCAGTTCAGGCCACACTGGGAAAAACTTGCAGATACCAAGGGCTTGGGGAAAAGGCTGAGTCTCGCCTGAGTGGTTTCCAGTGGCAATGGGTCAGCCTGCGTTTCTTTATCAGCCTCTAGAGGGCCCAGCCTCCTATGTCCAGCCAATACAACACAGTCTTCCAGCATCAAAGGAACATTTCTGCCATTCCCACCCTAGCCTTGTATCCTCCTCTTGGGGGGAGTTGGTGGCTCACTTTCTTTTTTTTTTTTTTTTAATTTTTTTTATTTTTTTCACTTTCTTATTATACCAAACATCCTGCTGCCTGGGCCCCTGCTGTAGGGCTGTGACAAGACATGTGACTTACAGTTAGCACCCCTCTGATGGCACATTTCTGCTCACACACCTCGGTTCCTGGCAGGCAGGGCCTCTCCTGGTCGTGTGTCTGGCTTCTAAGAGGAACCCCCGTTCACCCTTTAAATTATTAAATAAAGAAATAGAGGGTGTGCGAGCCATTCCAAGGACCCTCTTAAATGTTATGCTGAGCCATAGAGAGGACTTGGGACCAGGGAGCAGCACTAAAGAAAGAAAGTATACTTACTGGTTTTATAGCTGTTATTTCTGATGAGTGAGTGACTTCCTGCACTCATAGGCAAGCCTCCATTTCTTTACCAGCCTTTAGGAGCCACCTCTGTCCCATGGTGAGCAGGACAGGATAGGGTATATAAGACCATGGCAGTCAGTGCTGACTTTATGAGAGTAAAAACTTTGGAAATAACTTGGACGCCATGAGTAGGACATGTGGCATACAAATGTTGCATGTTCTCAGCACCCCTGCTGTCTTAAAGACTAGGGAGGCAGATCTATGCTGACAGGGAAAGGTGTAGGTGACACAGGAAAGAGCACGTTTTATGACGCTGTGATCAAAGGAAGGACTCGGATCAGCTACTTGCATTCAGGCTGTCGTCGCCTTACTTGCTGTGTAACCCTGGGAATGTCACTTCCCATCAGAGTCTCGGCTCTCTCCTTTGTAAATAGTCTTCATTATTTCAAAGATCTGTGAAGGCTGTAGGGGTGCTTAGCTAAGGCAAGTGAGTGTGAAGCCGTCAACAAATAGCAGCTGCTACACTCACATGGGGAAAAGAATAACAAAAGGACAAAAGCACGCCAATTTTCCTTTTATTTTTTTATACATAAATATGTATATTGGATGCCTGCTGTGGTAATACACACCTGTAATCCCAGCACTCAGGAAGGCAGAGGCAGGTGGATCTCTCTGATTTTAAGGCTAGCCCGGTCTACAAAGCAAATCCAGGACAACCAAGGCTACACAGAGAAACCACCATCAGCAGCACCCAAAAAAACAAAAAGAAGATAAAAGAAATATGTGTATTTGTAGATATAAGGATAAAAAATTGTTAACAATGGAAGTACCACAGGCATGAGGCTGATGAGAAAACATGGCAAAGGGACTAAACACTTGGTTTTTTTGAGACAGGCCTTTTTAAATCAACTTCATTTTTTTTAAAGAAAGTTTTAGGATTATACTAATATTAAGACACACACACATACAACTGCCAAACTCTCAGTATCTTGCACCATAAGGATGTGTCTGTTCCCATCTATAAATCTACACTGGGGCTGGAGAGATGGCTCAGTGGTTAAGAGCACTGTTCTTCCAGAGAACCTGGGTTTGAGTCCCAGCACCTACGTGCAGCTAAGAGTTGTCTGTAACTCCTGTTCCAAGACAATGCTAGGCACTCTACTGGCCTCCATGGACACCGCGTGCACATGATGCATAGACACACATGGTGCAAAAACACACATGCAGGCAAGCACCCATACACATACGCACTTCTGACTTAATGAACTGTCTGTTTTTGTTCTGTGAATGAGCAGATCTTGGCTTTGTGAACAGCATACTATTTTATAAACAAATGGCTGGATCTGATCCAAAGATCTAGGTTGCTTAGACTCCAGATGGTGGGAAGACTCACCAGGGCTTGCACAGAGAAGTAGGTGCCCAGAGTGGGCTACCTGGGAAGGGGCCTGACCTTGAGGCCACCGCCCTGCCATGTCACCAGCATAGCAGGTCTGCTAGCTGCGTGACTACAGATACCACACCCGAGGAAGCCGAGCCTCTGGAGCATGCTATTCAACTGTCCTCTTGTGCGCACCGGCACACAGCAGCTGAATGGCTTCAGAGCTCAATCAATTGGATGTGGCCGGCTATGGGGATGATGAACATCTTCAGGCCGAGAAAAGCATAGGCTGTTGCTGATTCTGGAGGGAAGGGACAAGGCAGCCAGCTCCAGATCTAAACTCACCTTTGGCATTCACAGGCATGGTGTACTTTTCATGAACTCGTTTCCTCGAGATTAGACAGGGATAAGCCCGCCCACTAATCATGAGGAAGATTAGGTAAGAACACAGCTGGGTAAAGCCCCTCAGAAGAGAGTTATGCTAGGATCCTGTCTGCAAGCATAGCAGAGTATCATTAATAGTGTCAGGGGTGGGCTCTCTCCCATGGAGTAGATCTCAAGTTAGGCCAGTCCTTGGTTTGCCATTCTCTCAGTCTCTACTCCATCTTTATGCCAACACTTCTTGTAGACAAGGCAATTTTTGGGTTGAAGGTTTTATGGGTGGGTTGGTGTCACCCTCTCTCCACTGGGAATCCCACCTGGCTATAGGAGGTGGCAACTTCAGGCTCCTTAACTCCTGCTATAAGAAGTCTCAGCTAGGGTCACCTCTATAGACTCCTGGGAGATGCTCTCCGCCCCCCCCCCATTTCCATTCTCTCTATCCATCCTCCCACTCCCACCCCGACCCCTGCTCTCCCCACACTTAATCCCCGTCCCCATTACCCTCCCCACATACTCTTTCACACAGGAGCCTAGCATAACTGTCTTCTGAGAGGCTTCATCCAGAAGATGATGGAAACAGATACAGAAACCCACAGCAAAACAATAAAGGCAAGCTCAGGGAGTTTTGAGGAAGAGTAGGAGGAAGGATTGAAGAAGCTGGAGGGGTCAAGGACACCAAAAGAAGACTTACAGACTAAACTAACCAGAGTCCATGGGGGCCTCACAGAGACAGAACCACCAACAAAGAACTTGCATGGGCCAGACCTAGTCTCCCTACACATACATAGCAGGTGTCCATCAGGGTCATCATGTATGTCCCCTAACAATGGGAGTAGGTGCTGTCTCTGACTCTGTTGCCTGCCTTTGGATCCCTTTCCCCTAGCTGGGATGCCTTGTCTGGCCTCAGTGGGAGAAGATGCACTTAGTTCAGTTGTGACTTGAGGTGTCAGGATGGGTTGGGTACTCCTTAGGAATCTCCTCTTCTCTGAAAAGGTATGGGGGTATGGGGGGAGGCAACATGAGGGTGGTACTGGGAAAAGAGGAAGGAGGGGGCTGGAATTGGCCTAGAAAGTGATAGAAAGAAAGAAAGAAAGAAAGAAAGAAAGAAAGAAAGAAAGAAAGAAAGAAAGAAAGAACACAGCTGCCTGGAAGGCCTGAACTCTTGACTAAACAGAACAATGTCTGGTTTCTTGGATGTAGAGCTAGAGATGTCAGGACAAGGACACAGTAAGGACAGTGTGGGGCTCCTATATGCACTCTAGACTGGCTATGAATGCTATTCCTGGTGAGCCGTTGGTATAAATTCCACCTGTATCTAGGGTGGGTTAAAAAGATTAGCTTCCCAAATGACAAGTGTACCTGGATGCTACACAGGGAGCAGGCGCTATACTAAAAGGTGTGTAAAGAGGCTGCTCTCCATGCACGTTGGGAAAATACCATGCCTGACAACCCACGGAAACAGCTGGGCTGGAGGTAGGTGACCTTTGGACTGCCCTGCTCACCTTGCCCCATCTGTCTCCCCAGGTGATTCTTCCTTCAATCTCTCTGTGTGTGAATTAGCTCCTTCAATATGAGCCACCGCCTCTACTTGGCCTTTGTATGTCTGAGTCTCCTTACTCAAAGGTGAGCGGTGCTGCCCAAGAACGGCCCAGTGTGAACTGCCCTGGTATGGCCATGTGATGGAAAGGCTTGCGTGCATGCCCCACTTAACTTATGGAAAGCCCAAAACCCAGTCCCTTCATCCCCTGAAACACCAGAGCAGTAAAATGTCTGTGGTTTGTTCTATTTCAGAGAACAAATGTTCCTAAAATGGCCACAGGCTGGTGGACTTGTGTTTGTTCATAAGATCTATGGTGAAAGGGAGCTGTGGAGATGGCTCTATGGTTACATGTGCTTCCTGTGTAAGCGTGAGGACCAGAGTCCAGATTCTGATGCCCATGTAGCAAGCCTGGCACCCACAAATGAGAGTAAATTGTGGGGCTGCCAAGTGGGGAGGAGATAGGAGGATCTCTGGGGATGTCTGTCTTCCAGCCTAGCTGAGAAAACTTGAGGCCCAGGAATAGGTAAAGAGAAATAGAGAGAAGGAAAGTTACTTAGAGGGCTTCCAAATTATCATGACAGTTTTCTCTGTAGCAAATGAGTAAGAAAATGGAAATGCTAACTAAATAGCTAGAAAATAAGAAATTTCTCCTTAGGAAAGCCACCATGTGAACACACACACGCTCGCACGCCAGGAGAGTCAGTCAAGTTCATGTCTGTCGGTGTTTATCAATATTTGAACAACATAGGCAACCAAAGCCACTCTCTCTTCCAGGACGTGCATCCAGGGGAACCAGTTCAACGTGGAGGGCAACAGAAGCGACAAGCTTTCCTTGCCTGGCTTTGAGAACCTCACTGCAGGATATAACAAGTTTCTCAGGCCCAATTTTGGTGGTAGGTTATCCTTTGTGACCAGGACGTTAGGTCAAAAGGACAGGCATGGGGTTAAAATGTAGCAGTGGGCTTTCAGGAAGCTTTGCTGACCCCACCCTGATCGGCAGCTGCTTTAGTGGTTGGAAAAGGATGGATAATAAGAACACGTGCCTGTGATTTTTCATGCTACCTTAAAGAAAGCACTTTATCTCTCCACTTGCAAGATAAAGGCATCCCTCCACCACTATGGTGGGCACAGGAGCCTCTGGCAACCTGTACCACTCTCTTCCTTCTCCCCTACTTCTATGGTCCCTGTTCCAGGAGCTCACCATGTACCACCAGCATTACTCCACCTGGCCTTCCTGGCCACCTATGATGGTCTCCTGTCATTTCCACCTGGATTTCTTCCTGGGTCATTTACCTGCTCAGAGCATAAGCATGTGCCCCAGCAGCCTGGCCTGAAGCCTAGGCATTCATTCCAAGTTCTTCTCAGCCCAGCTTCTGTCTGCCTGTCCTTCTCATTGTCCCACAATATCCTTCAATATGCCCCTAAGCACCCACCAGCATCCTTAGCCTCCTGGCTTCTGCGTCTTTGCGTAGGCTGCTCATCTGCCTGAAGCTACTCTTCCATTTGCCTCCCTAGAAACATGACAGACCTCCATCATGTCTCGGAGACAAGGCGACCCTCCTCAGAAAGGCTCTCCCTGATTCCTCCACTGCCCACCCCCTTGTTTTGAGCACACTCCTGAATCACGTCATTCTTTTATACTGTACCTAGCTTTACGCCCCTTTCCCCGCTGCTTCTCTTGTCTGATGGTGACAGTCTCTGGTCAGATCTAGGACAGCATATGTGGCCAGGTCCACTGGTGGTCAGATGAGAGGAGGCCATTGCCTCTTCAGATATTTGTTGGTCTGTAAAGAGTGGGGATAGAGGGAGAAGATGGAAGAAGGGCTCTCAGGTCACAAGGTGAGGAGAGAGGAGAGAGAAGGGGCGGGCAAGGAAGTCTGGACAGAGGTGTCTTGGACAGGAGTACTGATGGGAATGTGTTTGGAAAAGCCCCTAAGGAGTTCCTGAGCAAAGCTGCCCAGCAGATAACTCTCTGCCTCTGGGCATCCTGAATCCCCCCTGCCTTGGTGTGCTGTCATGTGCAGATTTCTGGGTGGCTGAGGTCCATGCTGCTACTTACCTGCATGGCCTTACAGCAAGGTCGCTGGCAGATTCCTCTGGGCAGCCACCGGGACCCCCAGGTAATGTCACCTGCTCAGCTGGAGAGCTGGACCATGTTTAGTCCCACAGTTAGGAATCTGAGTTCTTTATACCAAGGACCTAGAGAGCCACCACACGCCCTGGGTTCCCAGGCCTCACTATACACTGACAATAAGGACATACGTCTAAAGAGCTTGCTGAGATCAATTTCTCTTGCCTGACAAACCTCAAACAACTAGCATTATTCTTCTCGTTCGCACAAGGACAGGCCAACTAAGGCAGGGGTGTTGGGCGAGGAGATTGTTCTGAGAACAGGGCTCCTAGGGTGAGCTTAAGGGACTCTGAGGCCCAGTTCTACCCAAAGTGAATGGGCAGAAGCACCTCATATAAAAAGAGAGAAAGCAAGCTGGGCGTGGTGGCGCACACCTTTAATCCCAGCACTTGGGAGGCAAAGGCAGGTGGATTGCTGTGAGTTCGAGGCCAGCCTGGTCTACAAAGTGAGTCCAGGACAGCCAAGGCTACACAGAGAGACCCAGTCTCAGAGAGAGAGAGAGAGAGAGAGAGAGAGAGAGAGAGAGAGAGAGAGAGAGAGAGAGAGAGAAGGCTCACATCAGCATGCCAGGTGACCTTGGACACTCCACCTCTTAAGGGAACTGTCTTGCTGGGCACCCTGTAAACCCATGGAGGTGCCCTTGCTTCCTGTAGTACTTTTGCACCTGGCTTCTTGGCCACCGATGTCCTTGAAAGACAAAACCTCCATTGTATTTTCCAGGAACTAAGCTGGCTAAAGCAAAGGTTTTCAAGTGGGCACTGCACTGCCCAGCAGTTCAATTTACCTTTTTCCTAGAAGAAAAGTGCCCTCTGGTGGCACAGCTTTCATGTATAATTTCAGGGAATGGGAAACAAGCTGGTCCATAAAACATCCAACGCTGACCAGGCCTGGACTAGACTATAAGAAGAAACTAAGCAAAAAACACCATGGGACTAGAATTCCTGTGTGCTTTGCCTTGGTCTGCAGACTGCAGAGAAGGAGACCGAGGGAACCCACTGTTTTTCATGTTCTCCAACTCAGTCCTCTCTGATAGGCACTTGTCTTAGCCTGTTTTGTACAGCTATAGCCTAAGGCCTGGACCTGGGTAGTTTATAACAAAACCAATATTAAAATGCTGGCATTTGGCCGGGTGTGGTGGCACACGCCTTTAATGCCAGTACTCGGGAGGCAGAAGCAAGCGGATCGCTGTGAGTTCGAGGCCAGCCTGGTCTACAAAGTGAGTCCAGGACAGCTAAGGAAACCTTGTGGTGGAGGGGGGGTGGAGGGAGGAGGAGAAGAAGAAGAAGAAGAAGAAGAAGAAGAAGAAGAAGAAGAAGAAGAAGAAGAAGAAGAAGAAGAAGAAGAAGAAGAAGAAGAAACATTGGGAGTCATGGCAGCAAGTTACATATCATTTAAAGCACAGGAAAACAGCACAGAGAGATTTAACACTGGGCTTGAGGTCACACTGCAGCAATACCTACAACCCTCTCTCTCTCTCTGACTCTTCTCAGTGCTATGCTTTGCTGTTTTGAGTGGCAAAAAGCCACTTAGCACCACACCCTTCCACTCCATCCTCAAACCACCCCCCTTTCCACTTCCTTCAATTACATCAGCTCTAAAATTCCATTTCCAAATTCCTGCCTTCATTCTCTGGCTTGGTTTTCCTGGATTACTAATCCTTTAACTAATCTTTTAATTATTAGATTGCCTTGACTAGTTCTGACCAATTAGATGATTAGATTTTTTTTCCTAGTTCCTTTAGAACTCTCTTCTCTTCCTGGTTCATTGCCACAGCCCACCCCCCCATCCTCGCTCCCCCTTCCCCCCAACCAGGCTCTCTCAACTATTTAATGTAAGTGAGAGCTGTTTTATCCATTAACCTGATTCGCCAAGTGGTCCCTTTCCCAGCCTTAGCTGGATGCCAGTCACACCACTAACGTCACTGAATGCCCTTCATCACCCTCTTGCGGGTCAGAAAACTACAGTTCTAGGAGCTTGAGTGTCTTATCCCCAGTGGCAGAGTTAGGAGGTTTCAGAGCTGAGCTCTGCTCGCTCTCCTGGGCCCTTCTAACACATCCCCAATCCACAGTTGAGGAACGGGCCTGACCTGGGCAGCTTCTGAGAACAATGGCCCCTGCACTCCAGTCTCCAGAACTAAAAATGGTCCCCAGTGGAGTCTTTTGATCTCCCTAAACACCACTGCCGCTCATAGGAGCAACCAAGGTGACACAGTTCTGGCATCCTAAAGTTTAATTAGGGCTCCTAAGAGCAAAGGAAGAGAAAGGAAGAAAGGGCAAGCTCAGCAGGAGCTTGGCTGTGGTCAGCCTTCAATGCCATCATATGGTAAATTCCCTTAATGAAGGGAAATGAAAGTCATTTGTGTACAATCACATGAACAAATCTCTGTCCCACTCTACTTGATTAGTGCCCCCTCCCCCACCCCGCAGGCACCACAGAAGAAGGAGCAGATGCCCCCTACGGCCACCACCCACCCAACAACCCACCCCGACCCCCACCCCCACACGCACCACATCAGGAGCAGACCCCTTCCCACTAGCCTCTAATGTGCATACTAATGGCCAGGGAGAGGGCTCAGCAGGTGAAAGTGCTTGCCTCTCAGCCTGACTGCCTGAGTTCTAGTCTCTGAATTGGTGTAAAAGCTGGATATAGTGACACACATCTGTAACCCAGCACTTCTGTGGTGGTAGCAAAACTTTCAGAGCTCTCACGCCTGATGGCTTCGGGGCAGCTACCCTGTACCAAAATAACCAGAGAGACCCCACCTGAAAGCAAAGTAGAGGTGAAAACCAACTCCCCTAGTGTGTGGCTCTCTCTCTCTCTCTCTCTCTCTCTCTCTCTCTCTCTCTCTCTCTCTCTCTCTCTCAAATAAGTAAATTAATCTTAAAATGTTTTTTAAATACCCATTAGTTAATAATGGTGTGACCTCTCTTATATATCATAATGTCCCCATGTATCTGTGTATATTTTTCATACCGAATGGTTGCTCCTGGGAAGATAAAATTAATTTTCTTATTTTTATAGTTCAGATTATTTAAATATTTTTAATATGTGTGTATTGCTTTTATGATTTTTAATAGTTTCTGTTTCCAACCTACTAATGTAGATACACTGGCTGTGGAGTCTGTAGTGAGGCAGGGGATAAAATGGGTGTTTAGAAGGAAGAAAGCTGCCAGGCGGTGGTGGCGCACGCCTTTAATCCCAGCACTTGAGAGGCAGAGGCAGGTGGATCACTGTGAGTTCAAGGCCAGCCTGGTCTACAAACTGAGTCCAGGACACAGACAAACCCAGTCTGGGGGGAGGGGTGGAGGAGGAGGAGGAGGAGGAGGAGAGCTTGTGTCTGTGTTTCTATGTAAATCTTTCTGGTTTTTCTCCATTCCCAGGTGATCCAGTTCGGATAGCGCTGACTCTGGACATCGCAAGCATCTCTAGCATTTCGGAGAGTAACATGGTAACTGTCACCCAGTGGCATTCTCCCTGCTCCCTCTCCTTGCTTTTCATGGTTATGTCCTTTTAAGTTACTAAGAAACAGAATGGCAGATGCCAGAGTTCTGCCTCCCAATCGGAGACAGGTCTTCTGGGTGCCAGGAAGAGAGAGGAGAAAAGGAAGTGAGTATATTTACCAAGGAATAAAAATTAAGGAAAAGAGGCCGGGCATGGTGGTGCATGCCTGAGGCAGGCAGATCTCTGTGAGTTTGAGGCTAGCCTGGTCTACAGAGAGAGTTCTAGGACATCCAGGGCTACACTGAGAAATCCTGTTTTGAAAAGCATATGTGTGTGTGTATGTATGTATGTATGTATGTATGTATGTATGTATGTATGTATACATATATATATATGAAAGGAATAAAAGCGTGCTACAGAAGTCTGGACTTCATATGATCTTTCAGAGAAGAGGACAACTGATGAAAACTAACAATCCAATGGCCAACTTGAGAGGACACAGGAAAGATGAAGCCAGGAGGAAGGCAGTTTTCCAAGGGAGCTTGTGAGGCATGATGGGTAAATCCTAGGCAACCCTGGCCACCAAAGCCTTCCTCAGTTTAGTGATGACTGTGTTCTAGGCAGTGTGAACTTTTATGTCAGGTAGCTCAAGACCCTGAAAGTGGGCCTCGACAGAAGGAGTTTTCTAAAATAAGTAATGCACTTTGTTCTTTCCTTACTGTGCATAAGTATCACACCAATAACTTAATTCACCAATAGTAATACACACACACACACACACACACACACACACACATATATATACACACACACATATGTATATATGTATATATATATATCGTGTGTGTGTATATATATATATATATGGAAGTGGAGTGAAACTTGACCCCCTTTCTTCTATTTTTGGGGTTTCCCTACCCATGCACATCATTTCCATTTCCGGCTTTCCTCCCAGGACTACACTGCCACTATATACCTCCGGCAGCGCTGGACAGACCCACGGCTGGTGTTTGAAGGCAACAAGAGCTTCACTCTGGACGCCCGTCTCGTGGAGTTCCTTTGGGTACCAGACACTTACATTGTGGAGTCCAAGAAGTCCTTCCTCCATGAGGTCACGGTGGGAAACAGGCTCGTCCGCCTCTTCTCCAATGGCACTGTCCTGTACGCGCTCAGGTGAGTAGGCATATCCGGGAGACAGGTTGGAGGAAAAGATGCGTGTATGCTGGCTACTTCTGACCAGAACCAAAGCAGCCAGTCTGAGCTCCAATACCTCACAAGTTCCTCTATTTTTGTTTTGATTTAATTTGGTTTTATTTTTTTGTTTGGGAGTTTTGTTAGTGTTATTTTGGGATTTTATTGTTGGTGTTTGTGGAAAATTTAGGGGTGGATATTTTTGGTTTGTTTGTTTGGGTTTTTTGAGACAGGGCTTCTCTGTGTAGCCTTGGCTGTCCTGGACTTACTTTGTAGACCAGGCTGACTTCAAACTCAGAGATCTGCTTTCCTCTGCCTCCAGAGTGCTGGGATTAAAGCATGCATGACCACATCCAGCCTAGTTCCTCCATGTTATACCCCAGGCCCATTCAGAAGGGCTTCTTTCAGTACAGCCTGGCAGTTGGAGAGATAGCTTAGAGGTAAAAGCACTGTCTGCTCTTCCAAAGGTCCTGAGTTCAATTCTCAGTATAGCCTGGCTACAGAAGCATCTTCAGAGCAGCTTCTGGGTGCCAGGTCCTTGCAGGATACTGAGGGGGAGCCAGGTAAGACAGGTCCCACCTCTGAGAGAGTACCGCATGTAACCAAATGAAGTATTGGGTGCTAGGACCCAAGCTAATGGGTAGGGGTAATGTTAAAATATGCTTTCAGAGGATTATGAACTGAGCCTTTAAGAGTGAGGAAAGCACTGTGAGTGGTGGTGCACACCTTTAATCCCAGCACCTCAGGAGGCAGAGGCAGGTGGATCTCTACGAGTTCAAGGCCAGACTGGTCTAGAGCATGAGTGCAGGACAGGCAGGGATACACAGAGAAATCCCACCTCAAAAAGCTTCCCCCACCCCCCCAAAAAAGTGAGAAAGCTAGTAGAAAAAGAAGAAAGGATCCTAGAGAGGTAGCGTGAGGACCTGAGTCCAGAGTCCTTAAACTAGTGTAAAAGCTGAGCCTAGTGCCATGCATCTAAAACCCCAGTGGCTGATAGATCTTGCTGCTTACTGGCCATCCAGACTAACCTTAAGCTGCAAGCCCCGGGTTCAATGAGAGAGAAAAGAAAAATAGGGTGTGGACCGGATGGCGTCCTGAATAAAATGCTTGCAACCCAGGCATGAGGATTAGAGTTCGAAGCCCTACCACTCACTTAAACTCAGGGTGGGCATGACGGCCTCCCTGCACGCTCAGCTTTTGGAAGACAGAGACAGGCTCTCTAGCTAAATCCATGAGTTCCAGGTCCACTAAGAGACCATGCCTCAATATGTAAGACAGAGCATGATTGAGGAAGATACTCAAGCTCTGGCCTCCATGTGTGCACACACATGCAGGTGCCTGCACAGCCCTCACACTTATGCTTCTACAGACATGCACAAACAAATGTACACATTCATATACACAAATAAATAAGGTGGAAAAGAAATTGAGGAAGGTATTCCAATGCCAGTAACCCACATGCGCAAGTATGCCTGACATGCGCACAAACACACCTCTCTCTCTCTCTCTCTCTCTCTTTCTCTCTCTCTCTCTCTCTCATACACACACACACACACACACACACACACACACACACACACACACACA
>OU015755.1:65677603-65713290 GCA_907169655.1 Acomys percivali | reverse complement strand
CACACACACACACACACACACACACACACACACACACACACACACACGAGAAGGGGAGAATGAGGGAGAGGAGGCGGAGGGACAGAGGACAAGGAAGGGGAAAGCCATGAGCAAACAGAGAGATGTCTATGTAAGGGATTTGTCTTTCACGGGGCTCAGTGCAGGGGGGTATCTCTACGTTGCATCTCTGCGTGTCTGAGACATGTTTGCACAAAGAAGCAAGGTGTGTGTCCCAAAGACTCTACGTACTTGCAGCTACAGGCCACCTCCCCAAATTGCCAAGGCCTAAAGTTCCTTCCTTCTCGTGGATTTCCCCTCAATGGCTGAAACAGGAAAGAGGTGCCCTGTTCTGCGTCAGGCAGCCTACACGACTGTTTTATTGCAAGGGCTGTGCACACCTGGGCTCCCTGAGTCCTTGGGGAGCAGATCAAGTAGTAAATATGAACGGACTGACCTTTAATCACAAGAAGGGCCTGAAGTTATAAAGCAAGGACTGAGTGTAACTGATAAGTAGCAATTCTGGACATGCGTCAGCAATCCAGAGAGCAGCCCAGACCCCAAATCCTCTTCCAAGGAACCTAACTCTCCTTTGATTCCAAGTCTACATCTCCCTAAGCTTCCATGGCATCCTGTTAGCACAGTAGGTGTGTGCATATATACTCTGTGCCTGGGGTGTGCATCTGCTCTGTGTTACAGCACACAGCACAGTCAGCCTGGGTGAGAATTACCAATGAACCACAGTTGTCAGACAACGTGCTGCTGGAATTGTGACCTAAACAGCTCTGTGAACTTAGGCATGTACTAGACCCTCTGAGCCTCAGGTTCCTTAACAGCAAAATAAAAATAATAGCAGTTCGAGGGCTGCAGAGATGGCTCCATAGTTAAGAGTACTGGCTGCTCTTCCAGAGGGCCTAGGTTCAATTCCCATCACCTACATGGCAGTTCAAAACTGTAACTGTAACTCTAGTTCCAGGGGACCCGACACATTCACAGAGACATATATACAGGCAAAACACAATTATGTATAAAATAAATAAATCTTTTTAAAAATAGTAACAGTTCTTATATCATAGGCTAGTCTCTGAGCCCCTTTGTTTGTTCTTATTTTTTTAGAATCACAACAACTGTTACTTGTAACATGGATCTGTCTAAATACCCTATGGACACACAGACCTGCAAGTTGCAGCTAGAGAGCTGTGAGTATACATGCTGACGAAGGCCCCCGGGGTGACTCTCCTGGGTGATCTCTATCTCTTTTTTTGCAGAGTACTCATATCTATGACTTGTCTTTTTTCATGTTGAACCACAGTGGATTGAACCATTCGGCCTGTATGTCCAGGCAGAGTGAGATTCTTCTCAAAGGCAAATTGCAACATTACACCTTTAGGGAAGAATTATGGCGCATTAGTACCAAATATCTCCAGCCATGAGTAGAGAGATGATGAAAGAAGAGGCTTTAACATAGATGATTGTGTAGATCACGGTCAGCAAACTGCTTTCGTCTGCCAAGTCCTGCCTAGCTCCCATTTCTGGAAGTGCAGTTGTATTATAGAGAGATATGCCCACTCATTTGGGGATTGTCTATGGCCACTCGCTGTCACACTATAATAACAGAACTGAGTATTTGTGATAGAGACTGTATGGCCCACAAAGCCTAAAATAATGACATTTGTCATCACTGCAGAACTTTTAGAGGCCCCCAAGAGTTAGTTCCATGTGAAATTCCAAGGAGTGTGTCCTTTCCCAGACTCCATAAGCATAGATTCTTGTTTTATGGGATTTCTTTCTTTCTTTCTTTCTTTCTTTCTTTCTTTCTTTCTTTCTTTCTTTCCTTTTCTTTTCTGAGTGATCTATCTGCATGTACACCTGCAGGCCAGACGAGGGCATCAGCTCTCCTTATAGATGGTTGTGAGCCACTATGTGGTTGCTGGGAATTGAACTCAGGACCTCTGGAAGTCCAGACCGAGCTGACTGGAGCTAAGCCATCACTCCAGCCCCAAGTATTTCTCTGTTATAGAAAACATCTTGATGGAAACGGATCTAAGCTAGCACCTGACGCTTAGCACTTACAGTATTTTACTTATGCCATCTCTCAGACCACTCATCCTCGGGGGGGGGGGGGGGTCTGTGATTCCAGGTGAGTTCTTGGTGAGTCATTCTATGGCTGTGACCTTTGTGTGCACTCCCACTCTTGCTCTACCAAAACCAAACCAAACATGGGCTGCTCTAGAAGCTGATGCAGAAGTCCTGGACATCACCAACTCCCTTTCTTCTTTGTTACTAAATATGCCTCTGGCTGCCCTCAGCCTACCAGAAGGCCTCAAAAGATTTCTTTTTCTTTTCCTAATGGAAATAAATGCACCGTGGCCTCTAGCCACGCCTTGCTATGTGGCTGCAGAGGAAGTAGAGAAGCCAGTCGGGAAATGACTGTAGGAGGAACAACTAATGTGATGACCTCAATCTGCCTGTGCCCTGGTTGCCCTGACCAAACCACTTTTCCATTAGAACTGTGAAAATAATAATTAATAATAGAGCTCATTTCCTGTGATAAGTATCACTGCTTCCACATGCTAGCCACTCTCACAGATGCCTTCCAAACAAACGTATGTGTTGTTTTCCCACCTTATGAATATAGAAATTGAAGCTTATTACAATTTAGCATTTTGCTGAAGGGACCTGGGAAGCAGAAGCCCAGGTAGAGGGGCAGACAGTCCCAAGGGCTCTTCTACCAGCCAGCAAAGCCCACGAGGATTTTGCTCCAGTGGTTTGTTTGTGACCTGGGCTATACATTTTTCCTGGATATACCATAATGTGGCTTTAAGCAATTGTATGAGATTTCCAGGTTCCCTAATGCCCTTTGATTATCATCATTTTCCCCTCAGACTGAGGGACCATGTGACGCTTGTTTGGGATTCCCAGATCCTGCTGGATATTAAGTTGGGATACAATGTGACTATTGGACAGCAGTCTCCAGTTTCTTCCATGCCAGTTCCTTTTGGTTCCTTAGGACCACAGCCAGTGTTTTTCCCTTCCTCTGTATCTTAAGAAAAATATTTTGACTCAGTCTAATACCTCAGTTCTACATATTTTCCCGCTAAGGTCTCCAGCTAGTCTGGGTGACTGGTTGAGTTCCATCTGCCTGCCCTCAGTCCGTCCATCCATCCATTCAACAATTACACGCCTGTTCTGTGCTAAACACTGTGGTGAATGTTTTCAGTACAAAGATAAAATGATTTGCCAGTTTTCAAGAAGTGTACCTTCCTCCTTATAGAGAACACAGGACTTAAAATAATTGTGAAAGAATGAATGATAACAGTAAAAAAAAGTAATAGGACCATGGATGCCTGGGAGGAGTCAGAGATGCCCAGAGGGACTTAATCACCTGATATTAGAAGGGAGATCAGTTCCAGCTGGCTGAGGGGACAAAAAGCAGGGCACATTACCACAGGAACAAGAGGGAACAGAGCAAAGATTAGTAAGGAGTTGAGCCGGGCATGGTGGTGCAGGCCTTTAATCCCAGCACTCAGGAGGCAGAGGCAGGTGGATTGCTGTGAGTTCAAGACCAGTCTGGTCTACAAAATGAATCCAGGACAGCCAAGGCTAACACAGAGAGACCCTGTCTCAAAAATAATAATAATAAAAAAAAGATTAATAAGGAGCAAATAGAGTTGGGACATGGGGAGGGTTGTGGAGGGCAGAGGGCAGGGAGTGGGCAGGGAGTGGGCAGGGAGTGGCAGGGAATGCCTGTCTAGCATAGGAAAGGCCCTGGCTCAATCCCCAGCACAGGGACAGAAAAGCCAAATACGCAGTGCAATCACTGATGTTAATAATGCAGCTGCCTCCAACACGTAAAAGAACTTAGTTGGTATATGTAGAGCTTCATAAAGTGCTGTGGGTAAATGAGCCTCTAAATTATAATCTGGGAATTTCCTAGAAAGGAAAATGAGGGTTCACTTTAAATGGATGTAGGTCAAATCAATTCCTCGGGATTGTTTAACAATCTCCGTTGTTCTTTAGTAAGCTTCTCTGGCTATCCACCATATTTGGGCACCTGTGGTAGAGAAATAGTGCCACCAGTATGACTCATTAAGGCATCAAAGTGGAAAATAACTACAGGCAAGCCTTGGGGACCACTGGGTACTCTACACAGAAGGGCACAAGTGAGCAACTCCGGGAGAGAAGAGGCATTTTGAGAAAAAGCCATTTTTCAGAAGCACACATTTAATTAAAGACTTAGGCAGATTAATTATCCTGTTGATTCAGTGCAAGCAACCCCTTCTCGAAGCCACGCAGCTGTGTGGTGGCAGAATGCAACTGAGGCTGTCAAAAACAGGAGTCATGCCCACGCAGCACAATAGAAATAATTGCCCTCCATGTGTCTTGGCCAGCTCACCTCAAATCCCAGGAGCAAGATTCTCCAGGAAACTTCAGCACTGTATGTGCGCAGACACCATCCCCAAGGAGCAGAGGGAGCTTCCACAGAATGATTATTAGCAGGCATTTAGGTATCAAAACACCTCACTAGGATTTGTGTGTGTGTATGTGTGTGTGTGTGTATATATGTGTATATGTGTGTGTTTACACTATTTACATGTGTGTATATACGTACACATATACACTAAAAAAAGAATTGATATCATCTTCACTTGGGACTATGAGCCTCTACTAGGGTTGATACCGAGTACCCCGGTAGAAACTTGAATTTCTCATTTTCATAGAGATGTCTTCATTCCTTGGGGATTCCAGGCTAATTTCAGTGGCTAACTTCCTTCCTTTCATTTTTGGATGATTCCAAAGGAAAACACACAACCTTCCCTGGAAATCCCCAAGAAGCTTGGTCAGGCATCATAAGATAAAGCCTACTGAATACCTCCTCCATAATGATGCTTCTTAGCACAGTATTGGCCCCAACAGCAGCACCATCATCTTCAGTAACCTTTGAAGCCATGGCAATAGACATTTGTGTTTATGACCACAGGTGCTGGAACCATGGTGCTATGTTACCAGCTGTATGACTTCAGCTAATGACCCTCTCAGCTTCCTACTCATTGAAATGGAAAAAGTAACAGGAACTGGCTCAATGAGTTGCTTTCTATTAATCAAGTTTATTGACCTATAATTTATGCACTATAAAAGTCACCTTTTTTGAGATAGGATTTCTCTGTGTATCCTTGGATATCCTAAAGCTCACTCTATAGACCAGGTTGGCCTCAAACTCAGAGATCCACCTGCCTCTGCCTCTTGAATGCTAGGATTAAAGGCATGCACTACCACTGCCCAACTAAATTCACTTGTTTTTAATTTGTGTGTGATTCAAAGTGTGTAGCCATTGGTAGGTTGCGTTGCTGGAACATTCTCATCACCCCCAAAGACCCTTTGTACTTACTGTGATCATCCCAATTTCCTACCACTGACTCCAGGTACCACTAACTTACATTCTACCACAATGAATTTGTCTCTCCTGGGCACATCATGTAAATAAGACCAAGGTAATCTGTTCCCTTTGCATCTGGTGTTTTCCACAGAATACAGTACTTCATTCCTTTTGATTGCTCAGTACTGTTTCTTTCCAGTTTTTTCAGTGGATGGGCTTTTGAGTTATTCTTACATCTAGTCACTGTAGATAATGGTGCTGCACATGCCTTTCTGTGACTTCATCCCTCTTAAGTACATACTTCTGGAATAGAGCTCTGATTCCAAGGATACATTTCCTATTTAGTCTTTTTATGGTAGTCTTTGTGGCTGTTTATCTTACATTCCTACCCATGAAGTTCCAGCTTGCCAATGCCTTCATCACGTTCCTCATCTCTCCCTTACCATTGCTGTCTTAACAGGTACGAATTAGTGTGTGGGTTTGCTTTGCTTTTTCCTAGTGACTGATGATTTTTTTCCTTTTTTTTTTTTTTTTTTTTTTTTTTTTTTTTTGCTTGGTAACTACATACCCATGGCTGCAGCCAGGATTATAGCAGATGATAATGCTACAAGGCTCTTACAAGTTGCTTACAGAGTAGTAGATATGGCAGTTATTATCAGCACAAGCCATGGGCTTTGAGAGTAAGCTTTCCCGAGCCAGGCACTGTGCTGGCTTTTGTCTATATCTTGAGAAAGTTAAGAAACCCCCTAGATTCTGAGAATGTTCACATATAATGGGCAAATGATTCCACAAGTCTAAGGTGCAGTATTTAGTGAATAGGCATATTTTAAGAGAAAACGCAAGCTCTACCTCACACACATAAGTTGAGGGTAAGATCAATCACAATTTCAGATATGTAAAAACAAAAGTCCATCTTAAAATGGAAGAAACATATAAACGTCTACCTTACAGGACTGTGAAAGCATTAGAGATGCATTGTGTAAGGGACAACATAAGCGGCTCCTAAAAGAGAGCTGTTATCCGTACCATCAACTGATATTAGTAAAGTTAACGCTTAGCAAAAGCACAGACTGACTGGTATTCATAAAGTGGCTGGCTTCATGATATTTTAGTTTTGCATTCATACCAATAGGATAATGACTAGATCACTTCCAAAGTCTCAGACAGCATTATTGAAGCTTAGACTCCTCTGAAAGGCAGAATCTAGCATAGCTCTCTTTGTGATAACATGCTTTATAAGTGTCTTTCAGTAATGAAGGGAGCCATTTTTTACCATCCACCAGGCTTGGACAAATGCTTAGCACAGAACTCCTTCTCAACCAACTTAAAAAAAAAAAAAAAAAATGGCCCTAGCAAAGGATTTCCCTCTGCAGTGCTTAAGAAACCTTGCCAACATTTGCATGGCATGCTGCTGTGGACTTAATGCCACCAGGATAGAGCTCTTGCAGTGTCTGCACTGGAGCATTTCCCAAACCAACTGAGTCTGCAGCACCCATGCATTGACCAGGGATCACTCTCGTTCGCCAGGGGGATATGATGGCAGTGATGTGGAGTTCTCCTGGCTGAGAGGGAACGATTCTGTGCGTGGACTTGAAAACCTGCGCCTTGCTCAGTACACCATCCAACAGTATTTCACCTTGGTCACCGTATCCCAGCAGGAAACAGGTAATTCTTGTGACCCATCGCACAGAATAAAAATACTTAAAGGAGGGGTTGTAGAGATGGGCCAGGGGTTAAGAGCACTGGCTGCTCTTCCAGAGATCCTGGGTTCAATTCCCAGCATCTACAGTGCAGCTCACAACCATAAGTAATTCCCGTTCCAGGGGACCTGATAACCCTGGAACATACAGACATACATGAAGGCAAAATATGAATGCACGTAAAGTAAAAATAAGTGACTAAATAAAAATACTTAAAGAAAAGGTTGCACCCTGGATGATAAGTCGCATCACCTCTGTCTCTATTCCTATAAGGTGCAAGCATCCTTTAGTGGTACGGAGGGGGGAAGGGTGATAGCCATGGGACGGAGGCTTCTGTGCACTCCACATTCAGGGTTGACATGGTCTTCTGGAGAGTGTAACCCTCTGGGCCAGCACTGAAGTTTAGCTGATTACCTTCCGGGATGTTCTGACTGTTCAAACGCAGCACTCCCTGGCGCATAAAAGTCACTCGCGTTTCTAATGAGTACACGGGTCACTGAAGGGCAAGGCTAAGAAAGTCCTCACAGGTGCAGAAGGCGGCGGCAGCACCACGTGATCTCCTCGTTACTGAAAGTATTGGTTCATCGTGGGTAGAGCTGGATCTCTGGGAGCTGGTGGTCTTAAGTAGGTGTCTTCTAAATGGCCTGATTTTATATACAAACAGTGGCATTTTCTTCTCAGTTCCTCCCGGTCAAGTTAGTGATGATTTGTCTCATCAGTATTTACATTCTTTAAAACCTTACCCTGTACTTTAGTTCAGTCTAGATGACCTTGTAAATCAAAATGTGTGCCAAAACTGCGCCTGGAAAAGGGAGGGAAGATATAGCTCCCTATTGCTTACATTCCACGCATGTAGCATGTGTACATTGGTAGTTTCCTAAGTCTGATCCTGAAGCGATGCTTCTGAAGTGAACAAAAATTAAATTATAGGGGCTGGATGGATCACTCTGTCAGTAAATTATGAAGACTTGAGTTCAATCCCCACAATCCACTGCGGGTGGGGAGGGAGGGGCGGGGCGGGAGCTGAGCACACCACTTGTAATTCCAGCCCCAGTGAGGCAAAGACAGGTGGCACTCCGAGGCTCACTGGCCAGCCGCCTAGCCTACTTGGCAAGCTCCAGGACTGGAAGAGATCCTGTCTCAAACAAAAGGATAACCGATGCCCAAGCAACTTCTGTGCAATACGCATGCGCACACGCGCTTACACGCAAAAATTAAACTGTGTCTCATAATCCTGGTCCCTTTAATATTGAAAACAATGGGCTGTCTTAAGTAATCTTCATTAAAGAGGTATTTATTAACAACTTAACTTGTGAACGCAAGACTGAGAGATGCAGGGTTTGCCCCCTTGGCGTTCACAGTGATCTGGATGTTAGGAAGACTGGTGCTCACAGTGCTGAAGCAATTCTTTGATAAAGGATGAGTGTGGGGTTAGGTAGCAGCAGCCCTGTAAGTCCCACGCCAGGCAGTGTTGAGGTCTTTTGTGGTAACCAGAGTGACAGTTCATAGGTGACTAGATTACGGAGACAGAGGACTTAACGTGAGTGTGGTTTGGTTAAGCACCTCATCACGCAGCTACTCTGTGTGAACAGACACAATTTCTTATCTCTTGTTTGCACTCTCAGGAAACTACACGCGATTGGTTTTGCAATTTGAGCTTCGGAGGAACGTCCTGTATTTCATCCTGGAGACCTACGTTCCTTCCACGTTCCTGGTGGTGCTATCCTGGCTTTCCTTTTGGATCTCTCTGGATTCAGTGCCTGCGAGAACGTGCATTGGTAAGCGGCTCCCGCAGGCAACGTCTAAGAACTAGGTCAATCAGGTGCCTTTAAATGTCATCATTATTTTCACTGATATTTGTGTAGCTATCAAAAGAGTTGGTATCTTGAAAAATGAATTCAGAGTTAGAAAGATAACATTAGAAGAATTTCTTTTTTATATATGTTCTATTGTGACAGAAGAGGTCAGCTTGTGCGTGAACAGTCCACGGTCAGTTACTTTATGCATTGGCTATTCTTCCCTAAGAGAAGACAGAAGATGCCATATTTAGAAAACCATGTCACTTATATCTGGTCAAGATGATTCAATTAGCCCTATTCCAGAAGGTCACAGCCTCTTTAAAAACGAGATCTGGACTATTCTTGCGTCCTGTCCTCATTTTGCTAGCTCCAATCAGCCAATTTGGGGGGGGGGGCATGGTCAATGGGACACCAGCACGGAACAGTTTGTGCTTGTTTTCTCAGGGGTGACAACGGTGTTATCCATGACCACGCTGATGATTGGCTCGAGAACATCCCTACCCAACACCAACTGCTTCATAAAGGCCATCGACGTGTACCTGGGGATCTGTTTCAGCTTCGTGTTTGGGGCTTTACTGGAGTATGCGGTTGCTCACTACAGCGCCTTACAGCAGATGGCAGTCAAAGATAGGGTAAGGACTTTGAGGGTGGTGTCTCTGATCTGTCACTTAGAGGGACCTGCTCTGCTCTGAAGAGGATATCCTATCCAGGTTTGGGTCCCAGCCCCAGAGTAACCTACTTTGTTCTAGTGAATCTCATGCTCACTAAGGTGGGCACACTTGGAGGTCATGGTGTCCCTTGGCCAAGGTTGCTCTTTTCACCAAATAAAATAAGGATATCAAACTTTAATTTTCTAGCAGAAAACTATTATTCATATGCAACATGAAAGTATAAGAGCAAGCATCTCAGAAAAAGCCCAGTATCAAACTAGACATGCTTAGATGGTCACACCTTTCAGATTAACATATAGTTAATATATTCTTAAATTACACAAGTACCAGTTTATCCAGGGGGGAAAAAAAGACATATAGAAGAAATTGACTTGTAACAAAATCCCGGAGGCAAGGAGACTGAGAAGTAGAGGTGAGAATCTCACCTAAGACTTACTTGCTCCAATGTGATGCATTGTTTTCCCCTCACACAGTAAGCAACAGGCCATCTCTATAACGATTACTCTTTGCAGCCCCACTAGACCTCGGGGTTATCTGGAAACTAAATTTGATAGACATGAGCATACTGAAGCCCATACAAAGAAACAAAAATGACAGGGAACCAGCCGGGCATGGTGGCACACGCCTTTAATCCCAGCACTTGGGAGGCAGAGGCAGGTGGATCGCTGTGAGTTCCAGGCCAGCCTGGTCTACATAGTGAGTCTAGGACAGCCAAGGCTACACAGAGAAACCTTGTCTCGAAAAACAAAAACAAGACAAAACAAAAAAAAAAACCCAAACAAGCAAAGAAACAAAAATGACAGGGAACCAACTCAGAAAAGCGCCACCTAAGCAGCGTGCTAGGACTACCAGGGTCTAATAGTGAGGGTGTGGGCAACCAGGAGATCCAGTGGCTTTGTCATTGTGTTTGGTTGTTGAGACCAATCCAAGCACCAAAGACAAAGGAGCGTGTGTAGCAGCCAGAGAGAATATGGATTTCATGTGTCCCGTGACATGGAAATCCAGACCTGCTGGACTGACAGATGAGGGTTGGAGAATTCCCTAGATCTTCTTCTACCAAAGGCACCAGTATGCCCTCCCATCGCCCCAACCCCACGCCAATGCATAGAAACACAGGTGCACTATGGAGTATATGCTGTGTTCTTTCCATCTGAGGATCCCAAATCGCAGTGAGACAAAACCATAGTTTTCCTTATTTTATTATTGAGAATTTTTTAAAAGATTTCTTTATTTATTATGTATACAATATCCTGCCTGCAAGCCAGAAGAGGACACCAGATCTCATTATAGATGGTTGTGAGCCACCATGTGGTTGCTGGGAATTGAACTCAGGACCTTTGGAAGAGCAGTCGGTGCTCTTAACCTCTGAGCCAGTGGTGAAGCAACTCAGGCAAGACCCCACAATCTGTGTCACCAACCCTTGCTTGATAGTGGAAATTCCCCAATTTGCAGGGAATACCACTATTTCTATGCCTGTGGCAAAGATCACATGAACACAATGGGCTTATATTATCTCTCACAATCTCTTCTCTCTGGAACAGACTAGAACTTTACCAAGTACCCACCAGGTGCTTCACACAACTTATACCACTTTACCTTCCCCATAGTGTCATGAAGGAATAATTAATGAATATCATTAGCATGTCGCAGACAAGGAGATCACACCTTAAAGGGATTTAGGTAACTGAAGTTTCCAGTGGTAACAGAGTGACTGAGATTTAAGCCCAGATCGGCTACCTTCATAGCACACTGTTTATCACATCACCTGCGTGTGCTACTGTGTCCTGTCTTCCGAGCTAACTATTGTCTATGGCCCAGGGGACAGCGAAGGAACCGGAAGAAGTCAGCATCACTAACATCATCAACAGCTCCATCTCCAGCTTTAAGCGAAAGATCAGCTTTGCCAGCATTGAACTATCCGGTGACAGTGTCAACTATAGTGACTTGACAATGAAAACCAGCGACAAGTTCAAGTTCGTCTTCCGAGAAAAGCTCGGCAGACTTGTTGATTATTTCACAATTCAGAACCCCAGCAATGTGGATCGATATTCCAAACTACTATTTCCTTTGATTTTTATGTTAGCCAATGTATTTTACTGGGCATACTACATGTACTTTTGAGACGACGCTGAACTTTTGCATGCCATGTGTCTTTAACAGAATTACACAATAATGTTAAGGGTATTCCAGGACATGTGTGTGCACTCCAGCCCAAGAAGCTACAAATGGGCTAACATAACAATTATTCTAAGTTGTGTAGAAATCCTACTGTGACAGGAGTCAATACAGGATCATTATAAACCCTTTGCTTCTTCAGTTTGGGCAGAGCATTCCCACAGAACCCAAGATTGCACCCCTACTCAGGGCTATTTGCTCTCTGGATCCCTGGTCTGTATTCAATGCATAAAAATGTGGGAAGAAGGTGATTACATATACTGAAGTGTTTATTTTTAAAAAGAATTCATAGTGCCCTTTACTAAATCTCTGCAATGCCTATAAGATGCATCCTTGCCTATTTAGGGAGCAGCATTTTCTAATTTTTGTCTCTCCTTGAAATGAAATATAGGCTTATGTCAAGTCACTGGTGGTCACACCTCACCTCATCAACTCAGTACCGATGAGTTCTGAGTACCATTTAATGCCACAGAATTCCAATAAGTCCTATTATTGAAAAATCAAATGTAAATGAATAAAATTAATGGATCAATAAACTAAAACATAAATTGTTTAATATAGTTTCCCAGATTCAAGGGACTCTAGGCTTTACTTCACTATTACATGTATTTTATTGTTATGCACCTTAGGCCTAAACTGTATAAAAGCCCTTTTCCCACATCAGGAAAACAAGAGGAGATTTTGAAACTTATCCCTTAATACAGAATGCTGCCGTGAAGACTTGCTGGATCAAGTCTATATTCTAGCAACCTTTACTCACATACTGGCTAGGTACCCAGTAGACCATAGCATGCCCTGTTGACCTGTCATTGTTGACCTCACATTGGGGAATATTTTGCCAGAGGCAGATCCCCTGTATCCTTCCAGGAGGAGCTCCATCCCTGTGCTCCAGTGACCAGGCAGGAGTGATGTCAATTAGATAAGGAGCCACATTACCTAGATGCAAGTCGCTTAGCTACCCTTCTAGCTAGACTACTTTAAGTGGCTTATCCCGCATGAGCAGGAGACCACTGGCCCCGAGTCCTGACTGTTCTGAGCACTGGTAAGATGTGTTGCACAACCCACATGAGCTATCTTCTCTGAGTTCAGCCAGTGTCACCCTGACCTAGGAGCTCCTGTGTGCCTCTCCCTCTCGCTCCTTGGGACTCAGCTATACACGGCTCCAATTCAGCCTCGATTATTTCAGAGACTCTCATCATCTTCGGCTCTTTGGCTTCCTTTTCTGATGAATATGCGGCTTTAACTGTCCTTTCTAAAACAAACCAGAACTTGAGATGGTCTTTCCTTCACTTCCTTCGCCCATGGGCTCTCCTTTTTATCATCATGATACATCCCATAATTCAGCTTTTATGAGCTTGACTGCCTGCCGTTTAACAAATGTTGCTACTTTAGAACTCGCTTTGTCCATTGGAATATACTTCTAAGCTAGGTGTAGTTGCACCATTAGGGCTCTTAATAAAATATCTCTTTATAGTTTATATCTGCTATGTACATCCTCGAGGGGAAGGGCTGGGGAAATGTGGTTGAATGATTCAATCATATCTGTGATTTTTTTAAAAACAAAAATGCTTAAAATATTATGTCACTGAGACCTCATTTAAGCAGTTAAATAATGACAATTGTAAATATGTGAAAGTATAAAATAAATACATCAGATGAGTTACTGAGTGGTAATTGTAAAGTAATGTTAATACATTTCACAAATAAAAGATGTGTATGCTAATCCAGTAGGCTCAACTCCTCCATACTCATATTCTCGTCCACCCCAGACAGTACACACACATCCATTCACCCACATGAGGGGAAGAAATACAAGTTTAGTGTGATGTATATTTTGGGAGAGAAAAAAACTTTTAGATTTTAAAACCACACTGCACTTTGGGTAGTAGGCAACAGCATCTGAATTCTTTTTCTTTCTTTCTTTCTTTCTTTCTTTCTTTCTTTCTTTCTTTCTTTCTTTCTTTTTTGTAATTTATTATTATGTATACAGTGCTCTAACTACATGTACACCTGCAGTCCAGAAGAGGGCATCAGATCACATATTATAGATGGTTGTGAGCCACCATGTGGTTGCTGGGAATTGAACTCAGGACCTCTAGAAGCCCAGTCAGTGCTCTTAACCACTGAGCTATCTCTCCATCCCCCAGAATTCGAATTCTTAATAATAATTAAAAAAAAAAAAACCTGCTAATTCCTTACATTTGTCCCAAATATTCTGCCTACTGAGAGTATTACCAAAACAGATTTTATTCAAAATACTAGCTTTAGAATAGTGGGTCTCAAGCTTCCCAATGCTGTGACCTGTTAATACAGTTCCTCGTGTTGTGCGTTCACAACCATAAAATTGTTTTCATTGCTACTTTATAACTGCAATTTTGTTACTGTTATGAATCATTATGTAAAGGCTTTTAGAAATAGAAGTTTGTCAGAGGGGTCGAGACCCACAGTTTGAGAACCACGGTTTTATCACACATCCAGTTGCACGTTAACTAGGCGCTGTAAAAAGTAGTCTTAAGTCATGGAAATACGATGTTTAACTGTTTTGTTATTGAGAATACCAAATGTCTCCATGGAGGGAATTGTGTTAATATAGGAAGACATTCAATAACAAGTAAATGTCAGAAGGCTCATTTCAAATGGAGGCGGAAAAAGGAGGAAGTGAGCACAACAGAAAAGAGTTAGAGCGCTGCAGACAGAAAGCTGAAGAGTAGCCATGCAGGGTGTGCAGGGGATAGAAACAGAGCAGTGCACAGGACCAGGCTCAGACAGTGACCTCGTGTTAGGGGCAGTTTGAGGTCTATGTCTAGGGTTGCCGTATGACCTTTCTTTGGTGATGGGTGTTACCGTTTCAGGTGGAGGGCTGTCCTCAACTGCTGGCACATGGTGAATTTTCATTAGTTCATGATACATTTTGCTACAAAAGATCCTTAATTCTTTTTTTTTTTCTTTTTTCTTTTTTTTTTGTTTTTTGTTTTTTCAGAGACAGGGTTTCTTTGTGTAGCCTTGACTGTCCTGGACTTGCATTGTAGACCAGGCTGGCCTCGAACTCACAGGGATCCACCTGCCTCTGTCTCCTGAGTGCTGGGATTAAAGGCGTGCGCCACCACCTCCCGGCAAGATCCTTAATTCTTAAACCATACATTTTAAGAATTGACTCTTAATGCTTAGGTAACATGATTCAACATATGGTTGATATGATTTCTGTACCATACTAAGGACTTAAAAAAGAATTTTTCATTTTATTTATTTATTTATTTTGGTTTTTCAAGACAGAGTTTCTCTGTGTAGCATTGGTTGTCCTGGACTCACATTTTAGACCAGGCTGGTCTTGAACTTACAGAGCTCTGCCTGCCTTTACCTCCCCCAAATGCTGGGATTACAGTCATGTGCCACCACACCTGGAAAATAAGAAAAAATTCTTAGGGAATAAATTTCATCTATTTTTTTTTATTTTAAAGGTATAAATAGAAGGGGCTGGAGAGATGGTTTCTCGGCTAAGAGCATTTGCTGCGGTTGCAGAGGACTCAGATTCCATCACCTACATGGTGCCTCACAGCTGGGTATAAATCCAGCCTCAGGGCATCTGATACCTTTTCCCAGTCTCCACAAACACTACATAAATGTGATGCACACCTACATGCAGGCAAAACACCCATATACATCAAATAAAAGTCATTTTAAAGCCAGGAGTAGTAACACATGCCTTTAATCCCTGCCTCAGGTGGATCTCTGAATTTGAGGCCAGCCTGGTCTACAGAGCAAGTTCTAGAACAAGCAGGGCAACACAGAGGAACCTTATCTCAAAAATAATGACAATTTAAAATAATACATATATTAATTGAGTCGTGGTGGTGCATGCTGGATATCAGTAAGTTGGAGGCTAGCCTGGTCTACATAACAAGTTCCAGGTCAGTCAGGGCTACATAATGAGTCTCTGTCTTAAAAAATGTGTTTTAAATTATTTTTTAAAGAATAGGTATCCGATTACAGTAAATTGGGTTTAAAGAACTATTGAATTCAATTCTGGGCACTACTTTTAAAAACAATGTATAGAGTGTAAAAATTTTTTAAAAAAATGTTAGTGGTAACTAAAATTGTGAAAAACAAGCTGGGCGTGGTGACGCGCACCTTTTATCCCAGCACTCGGGAGGTGGAGGCAGGCAGATCACTGTGAGTTCGAGGCCAGCCTGGACTACACAGCGAGACCCTGTCTTGAAAAACAAAAAAAAAAATTTTTTTTAAATTAAAAATGAGATAAAATTGTGAAAAAACAAGTCCAGGAGCTTTGCACCTTGAAGTGCAAGGCTGAGTGGCTGTGCCTGTCCTTGCTCGGTGCTCTAGAGGGGTTTATAAGGGACAGGCTGCTCTACTTGTCACCTGAGTCAGTGACCTGAATACAAGTAAACAGGTGTAGATGAACAGACGAGAAAGTCTAATTGTTTAGAAGGAAGAAAACATGCTAGTTGAATAACGAAGTACTGGGGTTCACCATCTGGAAACTTCCTTTGGGAATAAACAATAAGTAATAATAAGCAATCATCTCTCTCGCCTTTGATCTTGCCATCCCCCTGCCGTAAGCAGATGGCTCTACTCTACCAGGTAATCTTGGGAGGGTTGTAGATGCAGGCTGGTGCTTCTCAGTGATGGAAATTAAAGTCCTATACAATGCATTGCTATCACAGAAGCAAATGCTTATGAATAGTCCTAGCAGCCCAGGGAAATAAGCCTCACAATCATGATTTATTTGGGCGGACTTAGAGTGGAATGGTGTGCCTCACGGCTTTCAGTGACCATCCATCTAGTTTATTTTTAAGGGTACCTTTCCAAGATCTAGAGAAAAGACTATTCTATTTGGAAAATTAAGCATAATTTTTAAAAATCTGCATATCTGAATGTTCCTCAGCATCCCTATAGCCATTGAAGGCTTACGTGTTTGTAAACATGCTGTCTATTCTTCTATAAACGAACACAAGGCAATAGCCAAGAGGTCTTGGAAGTTGGGTGGTTCACATCTTTCTGCCATAGCTGCTTTCTTCTCAAATAAGAGCAGGTGGATGTTGATAGTAAGATCCTCAGGAAGGTCTAGAAAGATGTCCTGCCATGCATGCCAAGCAGTAGTGGTGCATGCTTTGAATCCTGGCATTTGGGAGGCAGAAGCAGGTAGGTCTCTGAGTTCGAGGCCAGCCTGGTCTCCAAAGCAAGTCCAGGACAGCAAGGGCTACACAGAGAAACCCTGTTTGGGAAAAAAAAAAGCCATGCAAGCATGAGGATCTGTATCCAGTTCCCAGAACCACACAAGGAGCCCACTGCGGCCACACACTCTTATAACTCCAGCTGTGTGAAGTGTGATGTCTACATAGAAGGATGGCCAGGGATTCCTGGCTACCAGCCCAGCTCCTGGTTCAGTGAAAGGCCCTGCTTCAAGGGAATAAGACAGTGTGACAGAACAGGACATTACACCACCACCACCACTACACACACATGCCCCATACAATAGATAGATAGATAGATAGATGATCGATAGATAGATATGATACACATACACCACAATCACACACATACACACATATGCACTCATCTAAAACCAAGCACAGTGGCTATAACCCTAGCACTGCGCAAGTGAAGACAGGTGCCAGTCTAGCTGAATCAGCAAACTCCAGGTTCAGTGAGAGACCATGTCTCAAAATAAATAAATAAGTAAATAAATAAAAAATAAAAAAACAAGGTGGAGAGAAATTGAGGAAGACACCCAGTGTTGAACCTCTGGCTTGCACATGTTCACACACAAATGTACATACACTCCCACACAAATGTATGCACGTGTGTGTGTGTGTGTGTGTATACATACATATACATAGAACCCCCCAAATTCCCAATGAAATAAGATTTTCTATTGCATTGCTACAATACCTTTCTTGACTCCTCAGTCTTCCTTTTCTGCCTTTTATGGTTTGAATTTGAAATGTTCCCCCCAAAGGTTCATGTCTTGAACATTTATTCCCTAGTTGGTGGCACTACTTTGAGAGGCAGGGAAACCTTTAGAAAGTAGTAGACCTTGGGGCTGGAGAGATAGCTCAGTAGTTAAGAACACTGACTGCTCCTCCAGAAGACCCGGGCTCAAATCCCAGCACCCACATGGCAGCTCACAACTGTCTGTAATTCCAGTTCCAAGGGATCTGACACCTTCACATGGACATACCAGGCAAAACACCAGTGCACATATAATAAAAAATTTAAAACCCTTGGAAAAAGTGAGACTTATCCAGAAGAAATAAGTCCCTAGGGGAAGTCTTTTAAAGGTTATACTTGCCTCTACTTGCAACCTGCTCTCTATGTCTTGTCTTTGTTTTTTAATGTGTTTTGGAAAGGGTGTGTGTGTGTGTGTGTGTGTGTGTGTGTGTGTGTGTATGTGTCTGTCTGTCTGCTTGTCTGTACACTCATCCCCTAGAATTGAAGTTACAGGCAGTTGTGAGCCACCACATGGGTGCTGAGAACTGAACCCAGGTCCTCTTGAAGAGCAGCCAGTGCTCTTAAGCACTGAGCCATCCTCCAGCCTCCTGCTCTCTACTTCTTGCACCATCTGGAGCTCTGCTACATGCATTGACCACCATCACCTCTGCCTTGCCTGCTCCACCATGAAACCCTCGAAAACCATGAACAAAAATAAATCCCTCCCCTCCTAAATGGTTCCCATCAGGTATTATAGTCACACTGATACAAAAGGCACTAGCATATTCCCATTAGTTAACACACTTTGAAAGTCTGGAGCTGTTTGTAGGGTTGGCTTCAGCTGGCATTGAGGAGTCTGGGTTTGGGGAAGGTACCATCATTTTTAGCCAATGAGTGCAGCTGAAGGTGCCTAAGTCATCTGCCAAAGGCATGAGCTCTTTGCAGGAGTCTAGACTGTTGGTGCATGGTAGGCAGATGGAGACTGATACCTTGTACAAATCAGGGGCACTGAATCTCTCATGGGCATCTTAGTGAGCAGCGTCTCCTAGTTGCCAGGACTCTATACCAGAGGAATTAATCAGGTACTGGCTGGTTCTACTGAGGAGAGCTCTTGTTTCCTCTGAGTTGTTTCCCATAATAGTATTCCCTTTACTGACTTTCCTATGAATCCTCTTGGGGTGTTTTTTTTTTTTAATATACCCATGCAAACAACTATATTCTGAGTCTTATAACTCATCTTAGGGCAATGGTTCTCACCCTTCCTAATAGCACAACCCTTTAATACATGCAGTTCCTCATGTTGTGGTAACCCCTAATTATAAAATTATTTCATCAGAGCTGGGTGTGATGGTGCACACCTTTAATCCCAGCACCCAGAGAAGCAGAGGCAGAAGGATACCTGTGAATTCAAGGCCAGCCTGATCTACAAAGTGAGTCTGGGTCAGTCAAGGCTACACAGAGAAACCCTGTCTTGAAAAAAAGGTTTTTTTTATCACTACTTCCTACCTGCAATTTTGCTACTGTTGTGAATTGTAATGTAAAGGTCAGATATGCAACCCCAGTGGGAGTCTTCACTCACAGCTTGAAAACCCCGGTCCTAAAGACTCATTCACCCTAGAGGTGGTGTTGAGGGCTTGGGCACACATGCTTTGAAGCCATGTCCCAAATCTGGCTAACCAAAAGACCCATCTTTGTAGGCAAGAGATCCCAGAGTCTTAACCTGGGTTCTTGGGCTCAAGACCTATATATTTCAAAGGTTTCAGACTCTCTATCTGTGTTCTCTGTGTCTCTGTGTCTCTGTGTCTCTGTGTCTCTGTCTCCATCTCTCTCTCTCTCTCTCTCTCTCTCTCTCTCTCTCTCTCTCTCTCTCTCTGTGTGTGTGTGTGTGTGTGTGTGTGTGTGTGTGTGTGTGTGTGTGTGAATAGATGCCAAATCAAATGCCTCAGTAAAAAAAACAAAAACAGAAAACAGCTGGAAGAAAACTATTTTCAAAGAACTTTTCAGGGAATGATCATACCGTGTGTCTGCCACATAGAAGACTCTAGCTGAATATATGAATAATGTATACAGCAATCAGGAAGCAGGGTTTTTCCCCCTTTGTGTCATTTGAATCTTCTATGTCAGTGTCAAGAAGGAGCAGGTAAATGTCTATTTCTGAAAAGACTGCAACATAAAAAAAAAAAAAAAATGGCATCCAGTGATAAAACTTCAATTGAAGAGTAAGGCAGGCATACAAGGGTAGAGTTGCTCTTCATCACAACCCCCAGTGTTTGAGACACTGATTTGAAAGTCAAGCGAAGGAGCAGACAAATGTCCCAGGAGAGCAAAAGTTAGACTCTGTGCAGCCAGTGTTTGGCTTTTACAGTGGTTGGGAACAGCTGTTAGTAGAATACCGTGTAAGTATTGAGGAGCGCAGGTGTACAACTCCAAAGCCTCTTTTCAAAAATCAACAGAGGTGTGTGTGTGTGTGTGTGTGTGTGTGTGTGTGTGTGTGTGTGTGTGAAATTAGAATGGGAAGGAGCAGTGTAGATGAGAAACATGCATCCTTCAGACCTGTGACTGACAGAGAGGGAACTTTGAAACACTGAGCTTGCTCTCGCTCTCCCTCTCTTTGGTTTTTTTGGAGACAGGGTTTCTCTCTATAGCTCTAGCTGTCCTACAGCTTGCTCTGTAGACCAGGATGGCTTCAAACTTAGAGATCCTCTGCCTCCTGAGTGCTTTTGGCTTCTAACAGTCTGACCTCGGTTCTCTGGGCTGTACCAAAGGCAAAGGCCTCGCAATCCAGACTGTTTTGTGCATGTCCCTTGTGAATGAAGACATTCATTTAATTTTCCCAAATATTACAAGATGCCTGAAAGCTGGTGTTTTAGGTTGAACACTTTCACAGACATCCCTAACAAACAAAAAATATGACTATGTCCTCATAAACTCCAGGGCTGAGGCGTTGGTGATGAATAAACAGTTTCTAAGAGAGACTTCTTAGAGAAGTAGGCAGATGCATCCCTGATGGATTTTGCTTTTCAATAACAAGTTATTGAACCAATTCACCAAAATATATCTCGAAGAATCAAAAAGCTCTCGTTCATAAATCAAACCGTGTCTATGCAGCAGAACAAAGGAAGCGAAAAGGATGACAGTGGAAACTGAAAACCACAGGTGCCACCAATAAAAGTTAGATGCCATGGCATTTAAAGCCACAATCCTTAGAATGCAATAATAAAGTGAATTTTCAGAATGTAAAGAAGTCCCAGGAGAAATTACCCATTTAGAAGGATATGAGCTGTGTACCTTTTCTGGATTTGTACATTGCTTACATTCTAACAAAACGTTCTAATCCATTTCACAGTGGGATTCAAAGGCAAATTCTCCACAAGGGAAATAGAAGTTTGTTTTTTACCTACTGTAGTAATTTAATATAATTTATCAAGTTATTTTTTTTCCACAAAGAATTCAGCTGCACACCCTTCCACACTGATCCCAAAAGACTAATCCAAGGTTAATTTAGTGTAGGAGCCCAGAAATGAGAGCCGGGAGACCTGGTCCCCACCATTAACTTAATCTCTATTTGCCTAAGTTGCCTACTATGTCAAATAGGACAACAGCATTTACCCGCCCTATTTCACAGGTTTGTGGCAGGCTTAAAAAACGTGATTAAAATATGAAGGTGTTTGGGAAATATGACATAAATCATACAAATAGGTGCTAATTAATTGGACCTGTGATCGCACACACATCGTACGGCTCTAGAAAGTTAGACTTCAGAGATATCTGGGATATCATGAAGTTCAATCGGCTTATTCACCAAATTGATAAATGGGGGTCAGAGATCACATGATGCCTCCCAGATGAAACACCACAACCAGGTCTAGAAGCCACGCTGCCTAGACCCCGTGTTTTTCCCATTGATTCACATCCTCTCCCCCAAAAGGACGCCATTCCTGCAACTCATGCCCTAGCTACCAAGAACCAGAGTTACAAGACAGCAGTACATCCGTGTGAGGAAAAGCTACTGTGCCATGAAGCCGTAGTGCAATTATCCGGCCCTTCTGGATCTGCCAGAGCTACTCTCCCCCAGAAACCAGAAGTATCTCTGGACCCTTTGCCACCAAACACATCATTCTTCTCCCAAAAGGAATTTAAAAGACTTTCCTTTTTTAAAGCATAGAGAAGCCAGCTTTTCACCCTTGTCTTTAAAAGAACCTACAAAGATAACAAAAGATATCTTTGACCTGGCTTAGCTGCTCCAAGAAGACAATTCGCAAGAACCTCCTATTTCATTACTGCAGAGGGAAAAGCCTAACAGCGGGATCCCTTTGGCACCACACAGGTGATTGTTCTTAAAGATGCTTTTGTTGTCTACACAACGCCAGCCATGAATCGTTTGCATTCTTAAAGGTAAGTTACATGTTCTGACACCGTAAATGGTGGTAAAAGTATTTCAAATTATCTCCCATTTGCTTACTGTATTAAACAAGAGAGTACATAAAAAGGCAATAAAGTTATATCTTTATCAGAAAAGCATATGGTGCTTTGGCAAGCGTTGTACTAACGTGCCATTGTCTGCTCAAAGTTTTATAATGTTTTCCAGATTGAACGCAGGCATAAAGCAACTTGCATGCAGTTTGCTGGGGAAAAATATTAAGAATGATCGCCATAATGCACTCCATCGGTGCTTTCCCACTTCGCTTCTTCCCTGATGTTTCAGATAGACCTGATGTTCCGAGTCACGTAAAACAACAGGAGTCCAGGGCGCAAAGGCGCTAGTCAACAACAACTTAGGAAAAGCCAGCCACATACCAACCGAGCACCTCATCTGCCCAACCTCTTGTTCCGTGTCTAACCCTTTAAGACGCTATTAACTCATTTTTACAAACAGAAAAGCAGTGACTTGTCACGGCTACCTGGGTGGCCGAAGGTTGTGTGCGTGGGAAGTGGCAGAGCTGGGACGGAAACCTGGCCTGTTTGGACTAGGATTTGATGCTGCAAGTTTATTTACCTAAGCCTTACAAGTTGATGGAAGTATCTGTTAGACAATAATAAGGATGAGAGGAAGGCGAATAACAAGGGCGTGTCTCCTTAACTGCCTGAGCCTTACCGTCCCCCAAACACGAGCTCAAGTCAGGTTGATATGGGCAAAGTGACTCTGAGGGACTCAGGTTGTGGATTGGAGCCATTGACCTGAGTCCACTTGAGTTTAAATCCAGGTCCTGCCCTCCATCACAAGGTTTGCGTGGCCTGATTTAACCGCTTGCAGCTTTACACCCTTCTCAGTAAAGTAAGGGAAACACTCTCGTGGGCGTCAGTGACACAACACGTCTGGTGCTTGCAAAGAGTGAGGTGTGCAAACAGTCGCTGCTGCTTCCACGCGTGCTGCTGGGCGCACAGTAAATGATAGCTCTTTTTATTGGCACTATTGTTGAGAGGTTGCTGTATAAAAATAAAAGACACATTATCGGGGAAACAAAACAAAGCTCACATGTTCTGGTTTAACTGGTTTCTGTTGGCACCTAACGGCTGCACTGCTCTAGATTTAGGAGCATCTTAAAAACAAGAAGTGGGTATCAAGCACCAGGTTTCTGTTTTCAAAAACAGAACCTCTCTCCCTCTCTCACTCCCTCCCTCCCTCCCTCTCCCCCTCCTTCCCTCTCCCTCTCTCCTCCTCTCTCCCTCCCTCCCCCTCTCTCCCCCTCTCCCCCCTCCCTCTCTCTGTGAACACTAAAGTCGGTCTGACAGCTTAAAATAAAACCCACTTGCTTTCCTCCCGACAGTTGAAGTAGGTTAGTGCTGCTAAAGGCGTGAAGGGTTCCTGGGATTTCTAATTAGTATGTCAGTCCCTAAGCTGCACATCCCACGCTTTTGCAGTTTTACATAATAATCTCTTAACCCTCGTTCACACCACTCCCAAACTCTTCTAAAATCAACAGATGACAACAACAACAAAATACTTACAAGGTCTACTGAAAATAAAATAGCGGCCTGACTACTTGCAAAGCTATAGGGAATGGAACAGAAATGAATTTGCATGAATTTTCTGCCCAAGGAAGCTCTAGGAGACTCGCAATTCTTTTTGGTTTTTTGTTTGTTTGTTTGTTTGATTGATTGATTTTTGTTTTTTGAGACAGAGTCTTGGCTGTCCTTGAGCTCACAGAAATCCTCCTGCCTCTACCTCCCAAGTGCTAAGATTAAAGATGTACTCGACCTTGGCTGTTCAATCTTTTTGCTTATGCCTTGCTACAGGAGAAAATGCAGATGTCCTTAGAAGGAAAACACTTCCATTAGTTTGTTTTTCCATTGCTGTAATAAAATATCTAGAGCAGGCTAACATTGTAAAGAAATTAGGCTTATAATTTAGGGTGCTAAAAGTCTAAACAGCAAGGTGGGACTCTGGCAAGGCCCTCACCTTGGATGCATCACATTGTGGTAGATGGCTCTGTTGGAGCACCTTTAAGGACAGATATCATATCACAAAGCAGGAAGCAGGAGGGTGACCAGGGCGTGGCCTTACTCTTATTAAAACTTGCTCTGGAACCAGATGTGGTGGCACACGCCTGTAATTCCAGGACTCAGGGTGGCAGAGGCTGGCGGATCTCTGTGAGTTTAAGGGCAGCCTGGTCTACAAAGTCAGTCCAGGATAGCCAAGGCTACACAGAGAAACCCTGTGTCAGAAAACAAAAACAAACACAAACCCATAGTTTACAGTAAGTCAAACAGAAGTTGTTATGGGAGGTTTTGTTAAAATCACCCACAAGGCTGAGTCCCAAGAGAATTAGTTTTCGCTTAATTTTCAGTTCCCAGGGAAGGCTTTTTATCTTTTCTGTGCAGTTCAAGTCTCCTGTCTCACAGACTACAGTGGTATAAGTACAGGAGAAAATTCTGTCAGAATCACATTGATACTTGAAACATGCTTTGGGAAATAGTAAGACACAATCTTTGCTTTAAAAAATATATTTGGGATGAAATGTTGTTTAAATGTTTTGATATTAAAGAAATACTAACAAGTAACTCTTTCTTTAAACTTAATAAGCTAGGTGATGGTGGTGCAAGCCTTTAATCCCAGCACTTGGGGAGGCAGAGGCAGGTGGATCTTTGTGAGTTCAAAGGTAGCCTGGCCTACAGAGTGAGAGTTTCAGGACAGCCAGGGCTAAAACAGAGAAACCCTGTTTCGAAAATCAAATAAATAAATAAATTTAAAACTTATTGAGACAAAAAGATGTGAAAGCCGGAAGTGTGAGGTACTGGAGTTTGGGAGCTTGCAGGTGAACCCTGATACACCGTGTAGAAGAATACAAGCACAGGACATGGAAGTGATCAACACTTAGTACTTCATGCTTTGAAAAGTGGGCCCATGGCTTGGAGAGGTACTGAGCAGGCAAAAACATGCACTGCTCTTCCAGAGGCCCTAAGTTCAGTTCCCAGCACCTACATTAAACTGCTCATAAGCCACCTATAGCTCCAGTTCCAAGGAGGCCTAACCGCTTCTGGCCTCCATGGGCGCCTGCACTTAAATGCACACAATGCCTCCAAACACACACATATACATAATTTAAAAAATAAAACCTTTCATTAAGCAGTACCACCTGTATTTGGTGATTTGCACAGTTGTAAATTAGGTTTCTTTCCTCCTCTTCTTCCTCCAAATGACCTAGGAGTTTGCTAGCCACCACCATAACTCTCGTAACCAGCTTAAAACTGTAGCTACTCAGGCTGGACAGTGGTGGCGCACATCTTTAATCCCAGCACTTAGGAGGCAGAAGCAAGCAGGTCTCTGGGAGTTTGAGGCCAGCCTGGACTGCAGAGCAAGTTCCAGGACAGCCAGAGCTGTCTCAAAAAACAATAAAAGTTAAAAAAAAGTTAAAAAACAAAACAAAAAACTGTAGTTCCTCTATTAACACCTGCTTTTGTCTTTAGCATAACAGAAGCCATTTTGTTTTTAGGTCTCCATTTTGATCATAAGTTGAAATTAAGTTCAGGTTCTTAGGCTCTACCTAACTGGGAGCTTGAATAACCTTTTATTTATATTTCAATACTTGTTGAATGTTCTGCTTGAATTAATGATATATGTTCTACTTAAACAATACCACAATACTCTGCCATGTTCCATTCTCTCGGAATGGTGGGGAACTGGAAAGTCCCCAAGCCTGTATCCTACCCAATAAGCTTAAAACGCGTTCTCTAGCCACCTGGATACAATGTGCTCTGAACAAAATCAAATCTTATGTTTAGCTAGTCAAAATTATGTAAGGCTGCTCTCCCCTTGCTTCCCACATGGTTACCTGGTTGTTACCTGGTTACGGTTTTCTTACAAAAAGCCTGCCTTAGAAACAGGCTACCATCACAGTAAGGCTCCTTTCTGTGTCCTTTCTGTGGCCCTGACTGCAATCAGCCTTGTCTTGTGTATTCACTCAATAAACTATCGATATCTCACTGAGATTGGTGCTCAAGTGGTTGGTTTGTGTGGCAATTCTTGTACTGCAACAATAATAAAGTTCCATAGGTTGGGTGACTCAAAGAACAGAAATTTATTTATTGTCCCACAATTCAGTTCATTAGCTATGATGGTTAATATTGATCTAGGATTCCTACCTGGGAGACAAGCCTCGGGGCATGCCTCTGGGAAGCTATCTAAAAAGTCTAGTCTCTGGGTACTTGTGTGAGGGGTCATCTAGGCAAGGTTCAGTGAGCTGAAAAGACCCACACTGAGCACCATCTTGTGGTTTAGGGTCCCCAAGTAGATAAAAAGCAGAAAGTTGCTGGTCCTGGTGGTACACATTTAATCCCAGCACTTGGGAGGCAGAGGCAGGGGGATCTCTTTGAGTTCAAGGCCAGCCTGGTCTACAAAGCCAGTTCTAGGACAGCCAAGGCTACACACAGAGAATCACTGTCTCAAAAAACCAGGAAAAAGAAAAAAAGGGCAGAAAGTCGGCTGCTTCCTCACTGCAAATACAATAAGACCAGCTACCTCAAATTGCTGTTGCCGCAAAGGACCAGTGCCTCGAGCTCTGAGTTAAAATAAAACCTTTCTTTTTTTAGGTTGATTCTGTCAGGCATTTTGCCAACAAAACAAGCATCTAACAGAGTAAGATAGAAGTCCTTGATGCAAGGTTTTGGCAGGGTAGGTTCCTTCTGAAGTGTCTGTCCTCGGCTGGTAGGTGACCGTCCTTTTCCTGTGTCTTCACACAAGCCTCTCTTTATATTGGTTCTATGCCTGAACTTTTTCTTACAGGGACACCAGGCATTGTGGATTTGGACCTACCCTAGGGCTCCCATTTCCCCTTGCTCATCCCTCTACAGGCCTTATCTCCGAACACAGCCAGACTCTGAGGTAATGATAGTTGAGACGTCAGAGCCAAGTCCTAGGGTAGCTTCTCACTGATCTCTCAAAGGAGTGAGCAGCTGCTGCAGGCCCTGTTCAACTGTCTGCGTTACAAAAACAAGAGCAGAAAAATCTTAAGTCCTCTGCTAAGTTCTCAGCTGCCCTTATTTCATGCCCACTTTTGGTTGGTTGTTCTGTGCATATTTAGCCTAACCAGTTAGCTCTTGCTGTGACTCCCCAACTGAGAAAGCCCATGTTCTTCCTCAGCCTTTCACAGGACTCCCTTTCTTTCCAGAGAGCAATATGGTGCTGTGCTAAAACTTGACAAATAGTTCTCATAATTCTATTTTAGCCTTAGCCTGTAGCCTTAATTTGACCTATGTTCCTTGCCCTAACTATAACGTTAGACCTAGCCAGTGAGCTTAGAGCTTAGAGAGCACTTCTTTGTCTAGATAGCCTAAATGTTGCAAGTGCATCTGTTTGTGGTTTTTTCCATATAAAAGCTGACCCTGGGAACTGCCCACGGTAGCAGTCTTGGCTCCCAAGTCCAGCTGTGTCCCCAATTGATCGGTTTGGAAAAGAATGTTCAATAAATCATCTGTTTGGAATCAATTATTGAGTCTGAATGGCCTGTGGGCTGTGGGCTGTTGGCAGTCCCCAACAGTGGTGCCTCTCTACAGATTTCCAGGGTCCATCTTTGTAATGCCCTCTTAGGAACCTGCCTGACTCCATTTTGAGGGCAGGAGTCGTTATGCTGTACTGGTTTTTGTTTGTTTTGTTTTAACTTTTTTCTTTTCTGAGATAGAATTTCTCTGTGTAGCCTTGGATTCACTTTGTAGACCAGGCTGGCCTCGAACTCACAGAAATTTACCTGCCTCTGCCTGCCCAAGTGCTGGAATTACAGGCATGTGCCACCAAACCTAGATATACTGTATTGTTAAAAATAACTTTCTGGGGGCTGGAGAGATGGCTCAGAGGTTAAGAGCACTAGCTGTTCTCCAAGAGGTCCTAAGTTCAATTCCCAGCGACCACATGGTGGTTCATAACAATCTATAATGAGATCTGGTGCCCTCTTCTGGCCTGCTGGCTCACACACAGGCAGAATATTGTATAAATAATACATAAATAAAACTTTAAAAAAAAATAACTTTCAGCCGGGGCGTGGTGGCCCACGCCTTTAATCCCAGCACTCGGGAGGCAAAGGCAGGCGGATCACTGTGAGTTCGAGGCCAGTCTGGACTACAAAGCGAGTCTTGGACAGCCAAGGCTACACAGAGAAACCCTGTCTTGAAAAACCCAAAAAAATAATAATAATAATAATAATAAAATAAAATTTAAAAAAATTAACTTTCTATCTCTGTTTCCTGGAATCTGACCTCCCCCAATCCATGACCTTGACTTGTTTTGGGGAGTACCCAAACCCTCCCTAGGTCTCCTTCATCTCCTGGTAATGGCTGGCTTTTGTAGTTAGTTTGTTTGCTTGTTTGTTTTTGTTGTTGTTAGATTTTTCTCTGCTTTCCCACTATACCATTGTCCTCTGCAAACCTGCTTTGCAACAACTGCTGATTCTACTCCTTAAAAGGGCCTTAAGAAATAAATTCAGGGCTGCTCTCTTTAACCTTACTTGGGAGGCAGTCACTGGCCAGCTCCCCGCCCAGTAGGATTAACACTACTTCATCTTTATTTTCTAGGCCGGGTAATTCCCTGACTCCTGAGGCTCTTTCATCATATTGCCGAGATTTAAAGCTCACAAAAGCTCACAGACTCCCAAGGATCTCCCTAGTACCGTTGAATAGGATAAGATCTCAGAGCTGGAGGAAAGAAGGCCACCCCAAGTGAGATGATTGTCTTCCGGGGTGGGGTGGTAGAGACCTCACAGCTCACACAGTAGGGCTATTGTCCTTAAACTGTGACTAATGGACTTTGGCTGCAGCTCGCCTCAGAACTGGGACCTTAGCTGGAGGGCATGATAAGGCATGATAAGGTTCAGTAAGGGGAAGCAAGAGACTTCCTCTGTCCTTTTAAATTACCTTGTTGTGGGACAGGAATCATAAGGTAAAGAGAAGCATGGAAGGTTGCTCTCTATGCATCTGACCTTCTGGGAGCCTATGTTTTAGGGACAGGTAACTTCCCAATGAGACTTTTTATAATAAAGCTTTCCTTGCTTTCAAAAATATTAACTTTTGCAGATCTTCCGGGTAGATCACAGGGACTCTGCAGTCACAGTTACCATATCCTAAAGATTTAGCTTCTCCATAATAATGGGTAAGAGCCTCAGCACTGCCATGGGCCAGAACTATATTGTTTGAAATGAAAGCTCTCATAAATATCTAACTATGAAGTCACTATCTATCAACTGCTGTTATATAAACAGGACAGAGCTAAGTTTCCAGTGTGTCAATATTGGACCAGTCACAAAGAATGACTTGTGTCCAAAACTCACAAATTAAACAAGCCCTTGCTCTGTCGGCCAATTTTGGGAAGCCCAGTTTGGTTTGGATAGTCGCAGAGTAGGAGGATCCAAGTAAGGAGGCCTGGTAGGGGCTGAGTTCTTCATACCGTTCTTTTTTGGCAAAAGGCTGGACTTTGCTTGGCCGCCATAGTTTCCCCTGGGTAGCCGGCTAAATCCTTCTAAAGGGCTCTGCAGTACCCAGCAGCCCACAGCTTACCTCTACTGTCCCATAATTTCCCCCATAAGCCTGGACAGAGAAAAGCCCTGGATTTCCAGGGCAAATACCCTTGTTTCTCCTGAGCAGCTCTCACAGCACGGACTAACTCCTCTGAGCACTAAGGTACCTGGTTTATCACAGTTATGTTCAGGGCAGAAATGCCAATGGGAGATAAGTGAAACACACTTCAAGGACACTCACTGTTCCAAGCAGTGTGAAACCATGAACAAATGCACTTCTAGGAGCACTGGTTTAACAACAACAACAACAACAACAACAACAACAACAACAACAGCCTTTTACATTTCCCATTTCAGGTCCTGGAACATGACAACCATATGCGTGTAATAATCTGTGCTCAAATCATAGTTCCTTTTTTCAAGTCTGAGATTTTTTTTTTTTTTTTAAATTAGGGAAATACCAAGATTTTGACTTTAGAAAGTGAATGTAATAGTCATCTCTGTGAATGAAAAAGAAAAAAGAAAAGAAAAAAGGAAGGCTATAGCTGCTCCTAGGGATAGGGGAGGAGGAGAAGGTTTATTGTGGAGAAAAGGGAGAGCATAGACAGAGCCTAGGACTTCTGGGAGAGTCCAGGGTGAACATGGCCCCGAGCCTGGCTATTTGAGAAGAAGAGAGGAGAGGGGCAGAGCGGGAGAGTAAAGGGTACATGAGAGGGACCCGGTAACCCTAACAGCAGGATTATAATAGCAAAGGGTAACTGGGGGAAAAGCAGCCCAACCTGTTACAGCAGGAACTGAAGGATGCTGGGAGAACCCGGCTGCCTGGTCTGCTTTGATATGTTAAGTAGTCCCCCCCCCCCCAGCACTTTGTCCTGGGTTTGAGACCTGACCTTCTGCAAGATGTGTTACAAGGCTTGCAGAAAATGCCTGGAATCATGGTTAGTACTAAATCTACTTATACTATTTTCTTCCAATACATATCCATGACAAAATTGATTTTACAAATTAAGTTTAAGTACAACAATAATAAAATGGAACAAATATAGAATATACCATTAGTAGGCTTTGTGTGAGCATGTGAGTGCTCTCTCTCTATTAACATCCATTGGAAACATTTGTCCAGCTGCTGAAGGTGAGTAATGAAACTGTGGCTGAGAGGAAAGGTACAGAACAAACCAGGGCTGGAGAGAGGGCTCCGTGGTTAAGAGCACTGGCTACTCTGTAAGAGGACACTTTCCTACACGGCAGCTGACAACCACTTCTTAACTTCAGTCCCAGGAGATCTGACTCCTCTCTTCTCACCTCGGTGGGCACTGCACACACGTGAGGCACAAACATGCGTGCAAGCGAACACCCGTACACATAAAAATAAATAAATAAACAAATTTAAATAAAAATAAAACAAAGTTTTAAGACAGAAGGGAGGTAGTGCAGTAATTTAGGAGATGGAAGAGGGAGGATGTGGTTGTGTGAATCTGTAACCCCAGCACTCAGGAGGCAGAGGCAGGAGGATTTCGGGGGAGTTCCAGATCTTCTTGATCTGCGCAGAGAATTCCAAGTCAGCCAGAGCTTGAGATCTGTCTCAAAACAGGAGGACCCAGGAGGAGGAAGCAATGGTGATGGGTTAAGGGAACTAAACTTAGGGCCTCTGAATAGCAAAGTTGCCAAGACTACCATCATTGTTGCCACGGGCCGTATCCTGTCCCAAATGCTTTTATTAAACTGATTCATTTAATCCTCACGATAACCTACAAGGTAAGGACTATTGTCATCATTTCAAGACAGAGAAGACAAACTATTTCTGGTAGCTCTTGTGGCTAGTTGGTAGATGTGGGGCGGGGGATCCATGGAGTTGGGGAGCGCTCAGGGGAAGAGTATGGTTGAGGTGTATCCAAAGCCGGAAATCGCCACCTGAGAGCAACAGGTGTAGAACCACTCCCCCCCCCCCCCCCGCAGGCCTGCATGTCCCAGCACAAGTAGACCTGTGCCCCCACCTTTGCCACTCAAAGAAGGCCATGTAGCCTGGTAGCCAGGTTAAACTTCCTCTCCCCTTAAAAGGTCATGTCCTGTAGCATCTGCAAATAAGGCATCCGCAGTACCCTGGTCCTGGCCCTTAATGTACACTCACCCTGAAAACCTCTACCCACTCCCCAAAGGTTTAAGTAACCACGTTCCCTCCACTAAAGGAGCTGTCTCAATGAAGCCCTTCTCCGGAGAGTCTGTTCACGCCCTCACCCCTGGCCACTCAGGCCACCTCCTCCCCTCTTGGGATCCACGAGTCAGTCAGTCACCAACAGAGCCAGCAAGCAGTAGAAGTGAGATCCCCATAGGCCACTGGCTTCTGGATCAGGCTTGTAAGTTGTTCTATGTGCATTACCTCAACTGATACATACCCACCTGTCCCTATCAACTATGAGAGTGGCTCCTCCACCTGCTTTGCCCTCCCTGCTTTCACTTCCCGCTAGCTTCACCTCTCTGCTTAGCACTCCCAAACCTTCTCTGAACTCCATGCCATTGCTGTGGGCTCTCCAATTCAACCGATTGGCTTGAATAGCCTTGGGTTGCCCACACAACCACAACTCAGCTGTTCTTTTTTAACAAACCACATACTATGTGCCCACTATGTGAAAGGCATTGTGTTAGGTGCAGCAGATAAAGAGGTCAACACCCCGGTGTGGCCTTTGCACCAAGAAGACAAACAATAGAAAAATGAATATGTAGCTAGTCGTGGTGGTGCACACCTTTAATCCCAGCACTCGGGAGGCAGAGGCAGGCAGATCAATGTGAGTTCGAGGCCAGCCTGGTCTACAAAGTGAGTCTAGGACAGCTAAGGCTACATGGAAAAACCCTGTCTCGGGGGAAAAAAAGAAAGAAAGAAAGAAAGAAAGAAAGAAAGAAAGAAAGAAAGAAAGAAAGAAAGGAAAAAAAAAGAACATGTAGATGAATTGAATAGTGGCAGATTCGAATGAGTCCATTTAAGGAAATAAAGAGGATTGTGTTTAAAGAATGACCCACCCCCTTCTAGACTCTACCATGTGCTCCTCCTGCCCCTACCTTTTGCACACTCAGCCTAGAGATACTTAAGACAAATCACACCTTTGCCTCTCTGTAAGCTGCCTGTCCCCTTCCCCACACTTCCCCTGAATAACCCCTACTTAATCTTTGCATAGCTCAGGCTACCATTAGCCAGTCTAGAAGCCTTCCTGCTCTAGGCTAGTCTTAGTTCTCCACTTTGCAAGGGATTAAATTTGGGCTCAGTAAAGAAACCAAAATAGCTGCTCCCTGGGAGAAAAGGAAAAGTTTATTCTAAATTCCGAAGGCTGTCTTCTAGGAAAACAGGAGAAAGACTTCCAGAATGGGAGAAAGGGGGCTTTTGGTTAAGCAGGAACTTGGGGGGAGCCTAGAGGCTGGCATTGACCTTAGCAAGCTAATTGGTACCACAGTTGGGTGTTAATGGAGAGCAACATGTCCCATTTGGTGGAGGTAAGGAGAATGATTCCCGTTTTGTTGTTGTTGTTTTGTTTGTAAGTAGGAAGGAACTTCCTTTTTTCCTCCTTTGAGACAGGGTTTCCCTGTGTAGCTTTGGCTGTCCTGGACTCTCTTTGTAGACCAGGCTGGTCTTGAACTTCCAGAGTTCTTCCTGCTTCTACCTCCTGAGTGCCCGGATTACAGGCCTGCACCTCTATGCCCGGCTGTAGGAACTTTCTTTAAGCCCTTGAGAGAATAGTAGCTTTTGTCTAAATGTCCAGCCTTGGGAAAAGAAATTTCTTGGAGACCACACAGTATGTCCTTTAATGCTAGTTACTGAATGGTGTTCCTTAAAATCCCTATATTGAAGATGTAACCCGGCTACATAAGTATGTTTTTGGAAATAAACTTTAAATGCGGTCATTCAGGTAGATCTCATAAAGAGACGATCTAGGTACAGACCCACACAGTGGAAAGACGAAATGAAGACACAAGGAAAAGATAGCCATCTGCAAGCTAAGGAGAAAAGCCTCAGGAGAGCCTTGACCTTGGACTTCTAGCCTCCAGAGTTGTGAAAATGAATTTCTGTCAAGTCACCCCATCCATGCTATGAGATTATGGCAAGCCTGATAAAAGTAATACGCTTAACATCCGACATAAGTCTTGGTGATGGACTTATTCCTGGGCCCAAGTCAAATAACACCATCCTTCTTTTCATCTGTCCCTCTAATGTTGAGCTCAGGGCCAAGCGTCTAGTATATTCTCAAATGTGTTTGCTGAATGACCCGAGGAATGAATGAACCATTTACTCTCTTCATGCAGAAGGCATCTTCTGTGCACATTACTTCTAGAAACTGGACAGCAGGCTGGGCTAGAGTAACCATGCCAGGGGAGGTTAACACTATCCAGAGAAAAAGAAAGGGAAACGCACAATAAAGTTCCCTCTACAGAGATCAGGATTTAGAAAAACTGAAGCAACTCCCCTTAACACAGATCTGTGGTATTTCCCAGTTCTTTCAAATACATTTAATTCTGCACATGGAAAATAATGGCATCATTATTTAATCCAGAATACAATAACAACAATAGATTGCTCATGTGGGTGCACAAGTTCCCTGCAGAGAATTTAATGTGCGTGCTGCCTTTACCCACATGTACAGCTGAGGCAGTGCAAACAGGGGCCAGTCCATTTGTGTGGTCCTGCAAAGAGAACATGGATGCCTACGGTGGTTATAACAGCAAAGGGGAGGGGAAGAAAAAAAAAAAAAAAAAAAAAAAAAAAAAAAGGAAAGCCCAAGGGTAAAGCTGTGACTCCACTTAAAACTAATGCATACCTTCATTTTAATCCTCTGCAACAGTCCAGAGAAATATCTGACGCTGCTGAAAGACTGCTGTCATCTCTGGAAGATACTCATCAGTTATTATTAAGTATTGCATGGTTCAGGTCAAGATATAATATGTCTGAGAAAAACCATGGCACCTCCTTTTAATCTTGCGTAGAAAACAATTAAAGTATATAAAGCCCATTATTAAAATATGTAAAATTTATAATTTAATTATAAGATTGCATGGCTTTATGATCTAATAGTTCTGCTGTATTTTGCATATTAGTGAACAATTGCTTTCTTAAAGCACACAGTAGAATCATTTACTTGATGCTGGAGAATAAGTTAATTATGGATTCCCAGTATATGACTAATGGATTTAATAATCACTTTACTGTAGAATTAACTTATACTTCCCTGTGCTTATAGCGCTAATGATGATATTCATAAAAGTTATATTTTTTTAAAAAATGTAAGATTGGCACAAAAAAGGAAAACCAGTGTATAACTTGACTTCAGAGAGAGCAACCCTACATAGGTAGTGTTGAGTCGTGAAAGGCTTCTCCTGTTCCTGACATAAATCACTCCTGTCCTCTTTATCCCTCACCCCCACCACCAACTCTGCCTCCATTGGCTTTATTAAGGGAATTTATTTTATTTAAGGGAAGACGAAACGCTTGCCAGATGCATTCAGTGAAACTCCTGTGTGTTTCTGTAACCTCGGTTGTGGGTTGCCATGTAGACTCTTCTCGGCGCCCTTCACCGCACACTGGGAAGACCCAAAAAAGGCCAAGAGCACATTGCGATGCCCTGGGTCCTTTCTGTCCTAGTTTGACTGGTTGAAGCCACTCCGTGTTCTCCTTCATCCAGAACAAATGACACTAGTAAAAAAAAAAGACGGCAGGCAGGGCTGGTCTTTGTTTGAAGAAGAGCGTCCCTACTCGGTTGTTCCCGATTTTGTATCCTTTGTTGCCATTTGCTGTCAGCACACCCTGCCCTCCCCCCACCCCGCCCCCTGCTGCTCTTGTCACCCTCAGAATCGCCCTTACCACCACCACCATCATAGTACCAGCACCCATCATCTGCTTTACTCTCCCTCATGAAACTTAGCTGGTTTTAGCTCTAGCTCAGCCAGCTTACTAGCTGGGTGACCTTGGGTATGGCATTAAACCTCTCCTACCCATTTCTGTAGTACTTCAAAGATTTAAGAAAACAAAAAAATAAAACCTGATTCCCTACACACACACACACACACACACACACACACACACACACACACACACA
>OU015755.1:65623889-65677593 GCA_907169655.1 Acomys percivali | reverse complement strand
ACACACACACACACACACACACACACACACACACACACACACACACACACACCAGCTCTGAATGAAAGGGTCCAAGGTCAAGTTCTCACTGTGGGCAGTGAATTTCTGTGATGTTCTCTCTTCTATCCTATTTGGGGGTGGGGAGGATATCACAGCCCCTCCAAATCATAGCCTATTGTTTCTGGCATTTACATGCTTTTCAGATTCATAGTTTTAAAATCCTGAAATAAATGTAAGCAAGGCTTATAGTTTGCTATGTCACACAGAACTATTCACAAAGCATATACTTACTAAATACATGCTGATAGGTTGATTGAAAAGTATAAAAAAAAAATCTTTTTTTCTCTCTCTAGGTAGCCTGGCTCTCCTGGAACTCGCTCTGTAGACCAGGCTGGCCTCAAACTCACAGAGATCTATCTGCCTTTGTCTCCAAGTGCTGGGATTAAAGGCATGCACCACAACCTCCCAGCCAAGTGTAAATTTTTAATTTTACATTGAAGTGTATGCTCTTGTTGAGGGATGGCTCAGGATCAGCACCTCAGCTTTACCCGGGAGCTTGCTGGAAATGCAGAATAGATACTCACTCGAGTCAGGATGTGCATTGACAGCGGCTCTTCAGGTGACATGCAAACATGCTGTGTCTCGCCTGGTTGTAGGCTATTAATGAAAAAGGAAGAGAAAGAGAAAAGGGCATAGAGTTGTGCTGTCATGATAAAAATGAGGGCAGTGTCTGGACATTTAGTTCTAAGTTCAACAACAACAACAAAATCGCACTATATTCACACAGTTTTGTAATGTAGGAAGCAAATGCTTAAACGGAGCATTTTCTAGCACCAAGACGTAATATTACGATTATGCTTTTCTCTTGAAATACTAAAACCCACCATCTGCCATTTGTCTTCACTTCTCTCCATTTCAGCCCCACATTCACTTTGTCTTTCCAATCTGTCCCACTAGCAAAGAGGATACTAAATGCACTTGGCGCTACCTGACTCTCACGGCGCCTCTGACGTTCAGGTGTCTTTTGGTTTTCAAATGTGAAATAATACCTAAAATGTCTTAGATTTATATGCTGCATTATGCCTTACAAAAGACTGCATGCACTTATTTCATAAAGATGAATCATGTCCTGGAAAAGAGAGAGTGAAAGAGTAGGAAGAGGAGACAGACACGGAAGTGAGACTCGCCCGGGCACACATCTGGCCTCTGCTAAGATTGCAACCACGGACAAATTATTATTTAGCCTCTCTGCTTACGTGTCCTCATTTGTCAAATGAGAGCTTCAAGCAGCTCCATCATAAGCTGGCTATTTGGGTAAAGGTTGGAGTTGTGAGGTTTGAAAGGAAACTGACTAGCCAGGGCCTGGATCCCAGTGCGTGCGTGCCCCCGCCTGTCCATGGCCAGTGCGCGTCCCCGCCTGTCCACGGCCAGCCTTCTTCCTCTCACCCTGTTCCTCTCCAGGCTGTGCCAAGCACTACCACTTCCTCCTTACATCTGAACCTTTCAACCCCGCCCCCAGGCCCGGTAAAACACGCTGCTTTTATGAAGTACGCAGTGGTATTTGAAGCCTAGACCTCAAGTGATCAAAAAAGACACGATGCCAAATCTAAGAAAAATGACACTCACCCTTTGCAGAAAACCGAAGTCAATTCCCCCTCCTCCCTCCTCCTTGAGCTCGCCCCTTATTCTTTCTGTTATCTTGCCTCATCTATCACACTTAGGCAGAGATCCATACGTCTAGTTTAAATCACTGTTTCTCAGGCAACGGCTAGGCCACTTAACAAGAGTCTAAAGCAAGCCAATATAATATGCTCAGAGTAACATTCGGCCAAAGGTTACTGGGCCAGAGTAACTTAATTATTCCAAGAGGACTCACTTTTACTATAATTATTGATTGCTATGAACTCATGAAAAAAAAGAAAAAATGTTGTTTATTAAGTGTCTCCAGATCCCTTAGTAGCTTTTACATATGGATCTCATTTCATCTTCATCAACTTTGCAATGAGTTTCCTAATTTACAGAAACTTTTAAGATCAAAGTTGGTGAGATTACCTGAGGTCAGCTAGCTGTTGGTGACGTCAGAGAGAAGCTTCAGATAAAGCTGTAAACAGTTGTGTTTTCTTGCTATTACTTGTAGTATAAAACTTACTTGAGCTAAGGAATGTATGTGTTATCTGAAAGTTGTATCTCTCAGATAGATCAGTGTCCCAGCAGAAGGATCCCCCACTTTGTCACTCAGAAGATGAAACTTGACCACTTGCCTCCTGGGATTCTAGAAGGAAAACAAGGCTGACGTGTTCCTGTACAAGATGCCCAGACTCTGGCCTATGCTGCAGAAATGGCATGTTATCCCTGAACACCTGTTTATTTTTTCTGTTTTATCTTGTGATCAGCTACCTGCAACATACCCTTCCCAAGATTTATGCATCTGTGTGTCCCCAGCCTTCTTTCTCAGTTGGTTTGTTGCTGCTTTCTATCTGCCAGCACAGTGTGAATTCTCCCATTTGCGATGGGATGACACTATCTCCTTTTCTCTTTGTCCTTGTTAGTTCTTGCAATTCCTTCAGTGCCCTTTTAGTGGGAGTTGAGAATAGGAATCCATATAAAAACACATTATATTAAAATCCTATTTTATTATTGTTTAGCAGGCCTTTTAGGTCCATAACATGTTAAATAATGAGCCAGATCTTTGCTTGATCCTCAGATGAACAGAAGCCAATTAGGCAGGACCAAGATATACTCCAGTATTTTATAAAATATATTTTACATGTTAGTTTTTTTTGGCTAAGACAGAGGAGAAAGGAGGGAGGGATGGAGGGAGGGAGGAGAAATGGAAACTCATTCCCTAAAATAATTTTTTAATCACATATGATAATAAACTTTATACTTTGAGTAATTTTTCTTCATTAATATGTCCCAGGCTTCACTATTAGGTGGTAAAGCAATTCTATTCTCATACAATAACTATCTTGGGATTTGGCTTCCAAAGCCACCCAGGAGGCAAAATTCACAATTGCGCTGTCAAGAGCGTCCTCTGTTTTAAACCCCAAAGCTGTCCCTATAAAACTTGCATCCCACAAGAGCATTTGTGAATTTTTAAACATCCTATTTATCTTCTCTAGACTTGGAATCTGATACCAATGTTGGTTTAAACTCATATAAGTCACATTTGTAAACGTGTTAAGAGTGAAAGAGGGTGGGAGAAAGGCAGACACGGGTTTTTTTTTTTGGTTTTTTTTTTTGTTTTTTTTCCTGAAAAGCAGAGATTCAAGGCTGTCATCCACTGTCTCAGAAATAAAGGTCCGGGCAAGGCAGTGGTGTCCAAAGCCTAGGTATGTGCTTTGCAACGTATCCTCACTTTGTGCCCATGAACACTGGCTGAGATGGCTTTGGGGAGGGGAACGGTGGCTTGTAAAGTATGATTTAGACCTCTGTTCCCAGCCTCCAAGTCTCTGTCTGGGAACTGTGTTGATTTGTGCGATCAAGAAACATCTGTGCCCACCCTACCGCCACCAAAAGAACAACAACAGAAAACAAAAACCTGTGAGAATGTCTGTGTGTTCAAGGAGCCAGGCTGGCAGGTGAGCACCGGGAGCAGAATGGAAGACAAAGACTCTGGACCCGGCTGCACGCAGCACTCTCACCATTAACTGGAAGTTTGAAAGACAAATATACAGAGCTTTCATACGTGTCTCTGTTCCTAACTTCAATCATGTGTGCTCGAGAGACGTAAAAGCCTACACTCTATGATGTGGTCATAATTTGACTTGATTTCTGAGTCATTAAGCTCCGAGAGCATCTAAAATCCTCAGCTATGTAGTCAGTCAGCCAGAGCTTGATTCACTGCCCCACAGATAAAATTATACAAGCATAAGAAAATTCACCAAAATAGAATCACACTGTATGACTTCATTGAGTAACAGGAAATTTTTTGTGCTTATGAATTTCAAAACAATAATAGAATTTTTTGTATCTCTTCTACAGGTGTGCAAAATCACCTAAACTTGTATTTAATGATATTCCGATAAAATTAAAAATAAGAAGAAGCAATAAAAGATAAAAAACCTTAATAAAGATGAAGTATGAGTATGCTTGACTAACACTTTAAAAAGTGCAGACATAGAACATAATTAATTGGGTGAAAGGTGGTTTTGGAGTGAGAATCAGAAATGTATATCCTTTGAAATAAATATATGTGTGTAGGCTGTAAATCCTCATTGCTTGATAAGTTAGTGGAAAAGACTTTGTATGTCAATGAGAAATTATCTACATTAATTTGGAAGCACTAAAAAGCCATAAAAAGACCAAATAAAGTTCTCCATGTGGCTGCATTTTCCTTAAAAGGACAAAGAAGCTAAAGTAAACATAAACTTCAAAACTCATCAGGAAGGACAAAGAAAAACAAAGCAATTACAACAGAAAATTTCACAGAGACAGTTTTACAGCCCATTCATTCTTCAGAACCAAGGCACTCCAACCTCTTACAGGTTTTCCAGTGTCCTAGAACATGCCCTGTGCTCACAAACACTTCAACCTGAAGTTCCAACAACTGTTAACAAGATGGGGCAAGCTCAACTGTTTCCATAGGATCTCCCTCCCTCCCTCCCTCCCTCCCTCCCTCCCTCCCTCCCTCCCTCTCTCTTTCCCTCTGTGTGTGTGCGTGTGTGTGTCTCGCTCTCTCTTGCACACACACATGCACACAGGCACACATGTGTACACGTGCTATAACATACACACGTCTCAGGATATGAACATATCACTTAGTTTCCAAAAGTCCTTTGCATGTGCTACATTTCTTTCTGACAAGGGACGATTCAAGGCTGCAAAAAGCCAGTTCGCAGAATGAAAGTAGACATCATCATTAGCCGGGCGTGGTGGCGCACGCCTTTAATCCCAGCGCTCGGGAGGCAGAGGCAGGTGAATCGCTGTGAGTTCGAGGCCAGCCTGGTCTACAAAGTGAGTCCAGGACAGCCAAGGCTACATAGAGAAACCCTGTCTCGAAAAACCAAAAAAAAAAGAAAGTAGACATCATCCTAATGAGCATCAGAGCCATGAGTCCAGGTGAACAGGGCTTGTAGGCACTGCAGAGAGGAATATGCTAAACTCAAGCCTCCGGAGAATTACATGGTTCACATAGTTTGGGCAGGGAGACTGTTTTTGCTTATGATCTCCATGTTCAAAATACAACCTTGACTTAACTCTAGCCTGTTATTACAAATGTGCTCTGTTGAGAGCAACAAGTCATTTTGTCCAGAGGAACAGAAGCACAGAGACATATGTGATTCCAAAGTAACTGACACCGGTGGCATGGTGGCATGGTCATCAGTAATGATTTCTCAGGAGGCTAAGTTTTCCTTCCAGGAACTGCTTTTTAATTTTTTTTTCATTTTAACTCATTAGAGTTCACTGATGATTGTTTCTGAAGCTCACCAAGTCAGTTTACAGAAATAGTTTACGCTAGTCCTCTCTCTTGGTCCATAACTTCTCAGTGTGGCCTGTGAGTTCCTCAGACAAAAAAAGACGGGCCCGAAAGACATCATATATGTTTTAAAAAATCGGGCTTTTATAATGATACCAACACAATGGCAAGAGAGAGGTGCTGGATGACTCACACCACAGGGATGCAATCATCCAAATATGAAGTGAAGGATATATTGAGCAGTGTATTTATTTCTCCAAAAGATGCATGTATCTATTGTTGAAGGATGTAAGAACAGGGGAAAAAACTGATATGGATTAAGAGAGACTTGAAAATAATTATCGAATATAATAGGTGGGCTTGTTTGGTTCTTGATTCAGACAAAACAGATAAATTGAAGTGACTGGAGAAAACTGAACACTGCCCAGCTATTAGACGACACTGTGAAAAGTTTTAAGGCCTACAATACAAGTATTATATATATATATATGTATACACACACATATATATGTGTATATATATATTTATTTATAAAACCCTTAACTCTTAGAAACATCCACTAAAGTATTTATAAAGCGTAGAAACAGCTTTTGTTTGGTTGGTTTTGGTTTTGGAGGCAGAGTTTCTCAGTGTAGCCTTGGCTGTCCTGGAACTTACTCAGTATACCAGTCTGGCCCCTGCCTCCCGAATACTGGGACTAAAGGCATGCTCCACTGCCACCTGGCTAGGACTGCTTTGTGATAAAGGAATAGAGGTTGAATTTGCATGTGTTAGCTTTCTGTCACTATGACAAAATACCCGAAGGGATAAAGAAGGAAAAGTTGATTTGGGCTCACACTCTCTGAGGTTTTGGTCCACGGCAGCTTCAGGCCTGTGAGGGCGCTATCCATCATGGCAGGAGCGTGGGCTTGAGGAAGCTGCTTATTTCATAGCAGCTGGAGGATAGAGAGAAGAGGGGTCAGGGTCTCTCTGTCTTCCTTTAAGAGGATGTTGTCCCCGGGCGTGGTGGCACACGCCTGTAATCCTAGTAGAGGCAGGCGGATGGCTGTGAGTTCGAGGCCAGCCTGGTCTACAAAGCGAGTCTAGGACATCCAGGGCTACACAGAGAAACCTTGCCAAAAAAAAAGAGGATGTTGTCATAGCATTGAAAACCTTTCAACTAGCTTCATTGAACAGTTTCATCCCTAGCCGCAACCACGCTGAAGATGCAACATTTAACCTTTGGGGATGTTTATCCAAACAGCACTTCAGTATGCAACCAATTTAGCAATTCTATTGTCAAGTCATTTACCAAATGACTCTCTCACCCTCCTTGGGCCCTGACACCCGTTGTTAGAGTTTTTCTCCCTGTGGATACCTCCCCACATGCTCCAGGCTCCGAATCAGCTAGCTCCCTTTCCCTCCAGCACACATACTCTTCTCATGCCCACTGGGCTCCTGAAGCCCACTTGACATTTGTATCCAAGCTCCTGGGCTCTGCAGGTCGCTGGCTTTATACCTTGACAAGAATGCCAATTTCTTGTCCACTTCTTTGTCCCAAAATATGTGGATTCACACCAACTCAGTCCGATCACAGACACTTGAGGGGGTGCCTGCAGGTGTCAGACAGGGATGCAAACTGTGTGAAGAGATGAGAATGAAAACCCACCTAGCATGGTGGCTCACGCCTGTAATCCCAGCACTTGGGAGGCAGAGGCAGGCTGATTGCTGTGAGTTCGAGGCCAGCCTGATCTACAAAGCGAGTCCACAACAGCCAAAGCTACACAGAGAAACTCTGTCTCGAAAAACAAAAACAAAAACAAAAACAAACAAACAAACCAAAAACAGGATGAAAACCTGGTACAGGTTGAATTGTCAACTTGGATTAGACTTCGGGGAATCCAATGACAGGTGGGTCATTGTCAACATATTTAAAACATAGTACATATTAAAACATAGTACAGTTGGCAATAACCAGTCCGATTACAGGTGCACAATGCAGCTTAAGGTGTGCTTTTACAGGTTGGAGAGATGGCTCAGCAGTTAAGAGCACTGACTGTTCTTCCAGAGGATTCAGGTTCAATTCCCAGTAACCACATGGGGGCTCACATGTCTGTAACTCCAGATCTGACACCTTCGCACAGATATACATGCAGGCAAAACACCAACGCACATAAAATAAAGATAATTATTTTTAAAAATAGAAAATCTTTTACAAAGTACATGTGATCATGATAGTGGGTTCTATAGCTAAAAGGCCTAGCTAGCAGCTAGTGTCTCTGACCAACAGCATAGAGGTCAGCAGGCATAAGGGGCAGGCGACAACTTTAAGGATGGGTGACACTCTAGGGAGGGAAGAATCTGGGATAATCATTCTGGGGAATTTGGTTGAGGTGGCAAAAAGTGGGTGAGGTCTGCCTCCACAGATAGCAAAATGTCACTAGGTCATTGACAAAGGTCACTCTCAGTTTTTGGGTGAAATACAGGTATTTTCTTTCTTTCTTTCTTTCTTTCTTTTTTTTTCTTTCTTTCTTTCTTTTTTTTTTTTTAGTTTAACTTTTTATTGATTCTTTGTGAATTTCAAATCATGCACCCCAACCCTACTCATCTCCCTGTCTCTTCATACCTGCCCTTGCAATCCCCCCACAAAAAGAAAAAAAAAATCTCATTGTGGAAGCTGTAGTGTCACAGCATGTCACACAGTATACACTCTGTCCACACATCTTTATTTGAATATGTCATTGCAAAGAGTCATTGGTCTGGCTTGAGGCCTCTGGCTTCTGCTAATCAATACAGGATCTTCACCTGGACTCCTTTCGGATATATTTGATTTTTGTCTCCTTCACTGAGGAGACACTCCTGCGTGATTAACATTCCTGGTTCTCTTACAGCTTCTCTGTGAGAACATGACCTCTCTGTCCCCAACAGACAGACCTCTTCTCCCCAACAAGGACTCCTCTCATGTCTCTATTGAGACATACTATGTCTGTGGCCCACTCCACATATACAGACATCTCTTCCATGATTGGGCCATAGGCTACAAGTGACATGAACTTCACTTCCTCCTATCTTGGCATTTTAGAAGTAGTTCAAGCTAGGTATTTACCCCTAACCGCCTTATCATTAGAAGTGTCCTTGGTGGGCAAGAAACTGTATGTCAACCTTGTCAAGCTATTTTATAGTTTTCAGCTAGGTGGTAGTGGCACATGTGTTTCTTTAATCCCAGCACTTGGGAGGCAGAGGCAGGTGGATCTTTATGAGTTCAAGGTCAGCCTGGTTTACAGATAGAGTTTCAGGACAGCCAAAGCTACACAGAAACCCTGTCTTTAAGAAAGAAAGAAAGAAAGAAAGAAAGAAAGAAAGAAAGAAAGAAAGAAAGAAAGAAAGAAAGAAAGAGAGGAAAAGAAAAGAAATAGTTTTGAAAATATATCCAACCTCCCTCCCCCCCCCCCCGTTATTTTTAAATTATCTGTATTAACAGTATGTCCAGTAGCAATCAATCAAGACACAGACACCTGCTATATTTTAAAATAGCCTTAATTAACCTGGGGCAGGGCAGGCATTAATCCTCTAAACTACTTCTCATGGTGGGGCAGGTATGGGATACCTGCCCCAATCTCATGCCATCTATTTCTAATAACTTCTATCAAGCTACCTCCCATCCATAATCCCAAATACTTGCTAATGTTCTTCATCTGGGCCAAATCTCCATCCACACTGGCATGTGCTTCTCCTCCAGCTAACCCATGGCGGCCTTCCTCTCTCTCTCCTCTCCTCCTCTCCTCCTCTCCTCGGGTCCCTCTCTCCAGTCTCCTCTTTTTCTTCTTCTCCCCAGGATTCCTGTGTCTCTTTAAGCCCTGGTACCTTAGCCACTCCTATCTCCTTTGCCCTGTCCAGGTAGGATGGCCTTTTATTAATTAGCATCAAAATACCAACCTCCAACACATGCCCCTCCCCCCCCCAAAAAAGCTGGGATTTAGTGGCGCACGCCTTTAATCCCAGCACTTGAGAGGCAGAGGCAGGCAGATCACTCTGAGTTTGAGGCCAGCCTGGTCTACAAAGTGAGTCCTGGACAGTCAAGGTTACACAGAGAAACCCTGTCTTGAAAAACCAAAAAAGAAAGAAAGAAAGAAAGAAAATACATCCAACCCAAGAACAGAAGTTTGTCTTTTCTGCCACCAGCTGCTGGTATGCTTCACATTGCTGCTGTATATGTTATTTAAAGCAGTGGAAGAATGACAAAAGCCCCTGTTTCTCTGCAGAGGAATGATTAAATAAATAACTCATAGTAAACCCAAACAGTGGAATATGATGGAGGGGCTACAATACTGATGATGGATATTTAAAATATGTTCTCAAGCAGAAAAGTCAAGGTGCAAAATAGCACTGTAGCCATGATCTCTTGAGTAAAAGAAAAATGCCTGTGTGCATAGGTGGAGGCAGAAGGACACAGGGAGGGGTGCTGGTGTGGAGGGCCGCAGGGAGGGGTGCTGGTGTGGAGGGCCGCAGGGAGAGGTGCTGGTGTGGAGGGCCAAGACTGGCCATTTCTGAGGGAATGCTATCTTTGGTAACTTTTGCTTTTACTTTTAGGTAATTCTGTGTCATTTAAGCTTATGCACAAATTATTAATTTCTTCTTTAATCAGGAAAAGTGCTAGAAATAATCCTGTACAGAAAGTTACTGCAGTTGAAAGGGGTTACGGAGGGTGTCCAGATAGGCTGACTGCTTTTAAGCTCTTCTGTATGGCAAAACTCCATCTTGTGAGGAAAAAGCTGGGGTGGGGGCATAAGAAAAAAAGAGCAAGAGGTATTGAGAAGTTGCCTTTCTTGGCCTCCTATCTGTTTGCCTTCTCATAAGAGACTCTCCTGGTTAGCTGGGTATCCTCACAGTAAACCAGAGACATCACTGCCCAGGTGGAAAAGGTTTGCCTTAGTTTCTAGGAAATGGCATGCTTTTCTCTGTTCAAGAACTATTACTATGCAAAGAACCTAAATGTATGTTGTACTCCATGTTAATTTTCAATTTAAAAATAATTATTGTTGTTATGGATTAGAACAACCTAATTTAATCTCAGAACAATTTTTTTTTTTTTTTTTTTTTTTTTTTTTAGAAGGACGCTTAAAAAAAAGTTTTTTTTTTTTTTTGGATTAAAAATTTTTTTTATAAAAAAAGTTTTTTTTTTTTTTTTTTTTTTTTTTTTTTAGAGCAAGGCACTTGAAAAACTGGCATTGTCTATTCCTGGAATTAAACATTTGTGCATAAAATAGGCTTTTGCTATCATAACTTTCTCTCTAATCTAGTCTCTCCTAGAATTTATACATTTTATATACTTTGTTTCAGTTTAAGGACACATTATTTTTTAGAGGTGCATGCTTGTGAGTGTGTTTGTGTTTGAGCGTGGGCATGCATGCACGTGTGTACGGTGGCTTAGTCAAAACCATGGTGCATCAGCAGCAAGGGCTTTAGTCCATCTTTTCTGACTGGCCTTTCCCCTAGTTTTGCATAGTTTCTGTTTTTTAATAAGAACATAAATGAGACATAATCGGATCATATGGGAATTATTGGTTACAGTAAGCATTTTTCTCATTATAAATGAAAGACACTGTACAGGCTCCATCACTTAGCTGGTTAAATTGCCTGTCTCATAAAAGTGAATGACACATTTTATGATCTTTGTTTTTATGTAGTACTGGAAATTGAACCCAGGGCCTTGCCTATGAAGGCTGTGCAGTAAACTCCCCTTCTGTCTTTTGATCTGGACACAGTGTCTCACTATGCTGTCAGGTATTCAGCCATACAGTCCTGAGAAAGCAATTGCTATGTGTAACTGGCGTTCCCATCCATGCACATCATTCAGTTCCACAGTTTGTTTTCCTAACCATTACACTCTACAGCGTGGACTCAGGCCATCACTTCCAGCAGTATGTGATATTGCTTATAAAGTTCCTTGTATTATAGACTTGTCATCTTGATCCCAGACATAACAGATCAGAACTTAGAGACACTGGATGAGTTTCCCAAGGGCCGGAAGTGTCACTCCAGTTCCCCAAGGGAGCACGAAGATCTCTGCTCACCGGCTCCCCTTCCGAAGGCTAGTCTGCATAATAGATGCCAACCCTGTAATTACTAAGGGCTTTCTTTAGTGGTTTTCCCTTTAATTGAATTTTGTGGTGGGAATAAGTTATCTGCCATGCTGGAGCATCTTCTGTGCTGATTTCAATGGCGATAGTGACACAATTCTACCTTCAATTTGATTCAGTGACCAAAGATATGGAACCAAATGTGTATTTTGTTGACTGGCAATCATAGAAAGGCAAGTGTGTTGAAACAGTAATCTTAGGCAGTTACTCAAACTTAAAGGAAACAAATGATTGGGCTTCTGTTTCTAGACTTTCCTGGTGTATCCAGAGGATAACCAGTATTCTCTGCTGTTTCCTTTTAAAACTACATTATGTCTTTTCTCCTCTGGAGATGAGAAAAAAAAAAATGGAAATACTCAAGACTCACATAACCGTTTTTCCACCCAGAACCTAAAACGAGAGCTGACAGATATACGACTTTTAAGCAACAGTTTTAAAGGGTAGTTTTAAAGGGATCAAGAAGTTAGACAAGGGCCTGGCGTGGTGGCGCACCCTTTTAATCCCAGCACTTGGGAGGCAGAGGCAGGCGGATCACTGTGAGTTCGAGGCCAGCCTGGACTACAAAGTGAGTTCAGGACAGCCAAGGCTACACAGAGAAATCTTGTCTCAAAAAACAAACAAACAAAAAAGGGACTTAGGCAAACAAAGTGGTGATGCACCCAGTATGAAAGAGGCAGAGGCAGGTGGATCTCTGAGTTTGAGGCCAGTTTGGTCTACAGAGCAAATTCTAGGGCAGCCAGGGTGACACAGAGAAACCCTGTGCCAGGTAGTAGTACAAAAAAACCCACCAGTGTCTGAGATAGAATGTGAGAATCATGGAATTAGACAGTAAAAAATCTTGATAGACATTGAAATGAAACTTAGGAAATAGGAGTAAGAGACTTTGGGAAACAAGGATGAAAACTAAAAAAAGAGTAAGCTCCAGGAAGTTCACACACTTGCCCCAACAGAAATGATAAGAGAGAGTCTGCTTCAAAGGAAAAATAAAGTGAGAAAAGATTCCTAAACAAAAAAAAAAAAAAAAAAAAGAAAATGCCCTCTGACTTCCACACACATACCATGACATGTAAATGCTCCCTCCACCACCAATAAATAAGTCTTTTCAAGAACAGAAGAGTGAACACAGTAAAAAGTTCAGAGTTTAGCAGTCGAGCAGCAGGAATGAGGGCTCGTGGGCTGTAGAGAAACTATGAAAGCCTAAGGTCAGGTGTGGAAGCTTCTGACAGTCTAGTAATAATGATGTGCCTTGGTAGATCCCTCACTGACAACAATTATAGAATTGGGACAATTAAAGTTATGACAAATTGTGTGCATATTTATCATATATTAAATAGGCAAAAAAAACCCAAACAATAAAAAAATATATATATATTCAGCAACAATTATAACACATCTACATGTACACATACTACACCAGACTAGTAAAAAGACTATATTTAACTACTTAAGGCACCAAGGAACCACCAATAAGAACAGGAACTAATTGGCCACAATCCTTGAGAGAATAAAAGCATTGTTCCTGCCTCCCCCGAGCCTTTTCTAAGTGGCAGCCAGAAACAACAGAGACAAAAAGCCAGCAAGGTCAATACACTAACACTAAGAGTAGGTAGATGTTGGAGCTGGGGATCAAATGCCTCTGGGATTTTTTTTGTTTGCTTGGTTGTTGTTGTTGTTGTTATTTGTTTCATTTTGTTTTTTGTTTTTTGACAGGATTTCTCTGTGAAGCCTTGGTTATCCTAAAACTCACTCTGTAGCCCAGGCTAGCCTGGAACTTAGAGATCCGCCTGCCTCTGCCTCCTGTGTGCTGAGATTAAAGGCGCCATTATCTGGTTGCCTCTGGATTTGCGGCAAAAATTCTAGAGAGAAGAATAATGCAGATATATGAACTTTGAAATCTATTTGTAAAGTCCCTGCTAATCAACAGTTAACTCCTAAGACACATGCAAAGAAAGGGACTTCAGGAAAGCCACTGTGGCTGGAGCACCCAAAGAAGGAGCTGAAGGAAGCTTCTAGAAACTGCACATTGCTGGGAGACAGACTAATGGCCAGGTTCACCTAGGACTTCAGCTGTAAGGAGCCAGGTGATGGTGGCCTTTAATCCCAACACTCGGAAGGCAGAGGCAGGTGGATCTCTGTGAGTTCCAGTCCAGCCTGGTCTACAAAGCAAGTCCAGGACAAACAAGGCTATACACAGAAACCTTGTCTCAAAAAACAACACCCTCCCCCCCCAAAAAAAAGACCCAGCAAAGATCATAACCCAAGAATAAGGACAGATGGAAATAAACCAGCATCCCAATGCCTAAAAAGAAGAATTACTAGCATGAAAGTGCTACTCCTATTTGCCCAGTAACATAAAAATGGGGAATGCTGTTTTTGTTCAAAGCCTCTATAGTTTTTCTTCCATACTATCTGAATTAGACATTAGACTAGGGGAAAAGATAACACACACAAAAAAGGACCAAATACCAAAAATTGGTTGACTCAGATAGGTTGAGATATTGAAGTTACTATATAGAACATTACATATGATGAAAATATTAAGAAAATAGAGAAAAGAAAAATAATTTGATCAGAGCCTTGTAACTTATTTTTTAAAATAAGTTTTTAAAGTAGAAGGAGCAAAATGAAAATTTGTAATTGAAACTCTAATAAGTGGCCGGGTATGGTGGCATATGGCATTAATCTCAGCACTCGGGAGGCAGAGGCAGACAGATCTCTAAGTTTGAGGGAAGCCTAGCCTACTGAGTGAGTTCCTGGAGAGCCAAGACTACAGAGAGAAAGCCTCTTTTGAAAAACAAAACAAACAAACCAGTAATAAATGATGAATTTAAAAGAGGGTTTAGAGCAGTTTTGGTATAGTAGAATTGAGTTTCTCTTGACTGGGCAATAGGTCAGTAGAAAATATTTAGTTTTAAGCATGTGTATATGTACACACATATAAGAAATACAGAGAGTCCAAGAAGTATGAATAATACAGCAACAAAAAGTATTAAATTACGTGTACTCGGAGTTATACAATGAACAGAAGAAGAGAGAACAGAACAGTTTCCCTCCTGAGACAGAGTTTCTCTGTTTAGATCTGGCTGTCCTGGACTTGTTTTGTAGACTAGGCTGGGCTGGAACTTACATAGATCTGCCTGCCTCTGCCTCCAGAGCGATAGGATTAAAGGTGAGCACCAGAACAGTATTTAAAAGAAATACTGGCCAATATTTTTCAAAAGGGGATGAAAAAATGTCAGATCACACAAGAAAAACTAATCATTTCAAGCAGGATGAATATATCAGACTTAGTGACAATGAAACTCAAACCTGGTCAAGAGCAAAGAAAAAGAAAAAAAAAAAACAAAAAACAAAAACCACCACCACCACCAACATAACAACAAAACAAAAAAGAAACAAAAACCAAAAAACCTCCAGGTATTAAAGCATATTATCCAAAGGTTCAATAGTCGAGATTGATGGCTGACAACCAGAAGACAATGGAAGGTAATCGTTAAAAGGTCAAATGCTTAAAAGAATTAAAAGGCTAATATGAAGTTTTATACCCAACAAAACTACCTTTAAAACTGATGAAATAAAGATGCTTTCAAATTAACAAAAGCTGAATTTGTTGTCAATATAGCTAAATTGTAAGGGACATTTAAGGAAAATTTCCCCTTATATACAAAAGACAAGGCCCGCCCCTCCCCAAATCGAAGTGTTGAATTCTGCGGAAATGAAGAACACTAAGAATGAGTGATTCTGATCTATCTCGGCTTTAACGGCCCTTGATTCCAGTGGAATAATTTGGTGTAAAATATAAGTTCACATAAAACTATAGACAAGGAGTTACAGTCGAGCCAGAATTTTACAATTTAATACCACATACATTTGGTCAGTTTAATTTAACCTCAATAAGCTTTAAAAAAAAAATTAAAGGAACAACGGGAGTTGGGTACTGGGGGACAGGGGTTAAGGACAGCAGTTGGATGTGGGGGGGTCAGAGGCTGACAGTATGAGTGGTGGAGGACAAGAACACCCGTGGAGATGTGGGATGTGGGAGCCATGGATGATGTATTTGTTTCAGAGTCCTGTCAGGAATCAAACTTGCCTGTTGTAGATTTAAGCTCTATTATTTTGTGTACATAAGGGATGCAGGCGCCCGCTAAAGCAGCTGGATCCCCACAAGCTGGAGCTATATGCAGCTGTGGATGCCCTTCACTGCCGCGTGGTCTCTTCAGCCTTGTCTACTGTAGAGTTAGGAGCCCAAGCGCTCGGTGACAAGCACCGATTCCTGTACTCAAGACTCAAGGAGATGAGGACGACCACAAGTTCGAGGCCAGCCTGGTTCACAGAGTTATACGCCAGGCGAGAATGCAAAGTGAGAGAGCCAGTCCGCGGACATGGAGGACAGCTGGGTCGAGGTGGTGGGTTAAAGGTCAGAGGCCAGAGGTCAGAGGCTCAGCCCTGAGGGGGCACCAGCAGTGGCAAAAGGAGAGCATCGGCGGTTGGGCGTAGGTGCCCTAAGGACACGCCCCCTCCGCCAGCCCCGCCCAGCCCAGCCCCGCCGCCGGCTCCGAGTGGAGCGCGCGGACCACGGGGAGCGAGCGGCGTGGGTTTCCCGCGGAGGCCCGGCTCGCGCGGCGCCTTCGCTCCCCCTCCCCTCGGCCCTCGGGCCGCGCGGCCCGCGCCGCTCAGGGAAGATGGCGCTGCACTTTCAGGTCAGTGCGCCGGGCTGCGGGCCTGGAGCGCCGGCGGCGGGCGGCCCAGGCCGCGACCCCGAGCGCAGCCCCTCGCCCGCCCGGGAACGGTGGGGCGGCGGGGCGCAGAGGAGCGGGCTACGCTCGGCCGCCGAGTCTGCCCCTCGTCCGTGCGGCTGCGTCCCGGCAGGTGGGAGCCGGGGCGGAGGGGCCCGCCATCCGGTCCTCACCGAGCCCGCGGTCGGTGCTCGCCCCGGGAGCCTGAGCTCAGAGGCTGGGGCGGCGGGAGCGCGGCAGCGCGGCTGGAAGACTGTCATTGGCCGGAGGCGGGCGGGTCGGGGCGCGGCGCGGCCCGGGTGCGCGCAGCCTCATTGGAGGAGCCTCGGGCCAGGGCGCGGGCTGCGCGGGAGGGATGCAGTGGCGACTGCCAGGTGCCTCCCGCACAGTGCGTGTCTTCATCCCACAGACGTCTATTGCGCCTTCCCACTGAGCATCTACCGTGGCGGAGCGTTCTGGGGCTGCAGGGCGACATCAGCTACCACCCTTGTCCTTTTAGGGCGTGCGGTAATTACTGCACACGTGAAAACTGTTAGGTAGAATCAGTCCCGGAGTATCGCGGGAGCACAGAAAGGGGTTAGTCAGTCGGTATTCGGAATGGAGCCTTCACTTGACTTGTTACTTGTTTCCTAGTGATGGTACTTACACCTCCGAGCAAACTCCCTTGCCTTGTACTCCCAGGAACGTGGGACTCTAGCGGGAATTGTAGGCACTGTCGATGTCTAGGTGAAGAGGAAAGGAAGTCTAGAAACTCTGGGCAAAGCAAGGAATTGTAGAAGACCGTAACATACTGCAAAAGCATGTTCTCGCATCCTAAGATTGATTTGAAAAGAGAGCTCAGGGGAAGTTTTGGATAGCAGATGACCTCAGAGAAGTAGGCAGGGGGTTGATGACAGTGTATCTGTCACTTTCTCCTTGTAAATTTACATGGATCCTCTGGTCCCACGAACTCGCTGCTTTATTATTACTTTGTTTTCTTTTGTTTTTGCTTTTGCTTTTTTTTGAGACAGGGTTTCTCTGTGTAGCCTTGGCTGTCCTGGACTCACTTTGTAGACCAGGCTGGCCTCGAATTCTCAGCAATCCGCCTGCCTCAGCCTCCCGAGTGCTGGGATTAAAGGTGTGCTCCACCACCGCCCGGCATTATTATTACTTTTAAGAGGTATTTAGAACCAGAAATAGACTCACATTTTATCTTTTGACTTACCTTTTTGCTTGTTTGTTTTTAAGGGTTTTTATTACCACTTTAGGTAAATATGCCTTGTAGAATTTTTACTAGAAGGACCTAATAGGGAGAATTTATTGTGAGTCGGAAATAGATAATCAGATGTTCATAGTGCAGGTATAAGTCTTGAGTAAATTAGGAGGTGTAGGAGAATTTGGAACCTTTTTTGGACTTGGAAATATGATGCCTGGTAAATTGCCAAGTCCTGGAAACCTCCTTCATACCCAAGTGCAATATTAGCAACATTATATGTTGATCCCCAAAGGAGTCACATCAGTCCCAGAAATATACAGTAGCGTGACATTTTTAGGGCATTGCTTCAGTGTCTTTATCACACTTGGTAATTATGTAGCTCGGTGATAGAATTGTCCACAGGGCAATGCCACGAGTGTGGCTTGTCCATGCTTTTCCCCTTCAGTCCACTCCTTGGCTTCCTGGAAGGCAGAGGAAGATATTCCTAGAGATTCAGTCACAATCATCCTAGTTAGGAAGCAGTGAGAGGCCGATCAGGGTTACCTTTGAGGAGGCATTCCAGGTGGAGGTGCAGAATGAGGAAAGATAGAATTGGGAGTAAGTTGAGGCTTGGTCTGGTGCTGTGTATTCTTATGCTAGTTACTGGCCTCCCAAGATCTGGATGCCCGCCTGACAAACACCTGTGTTTGTTGTGTAACCCTTGCTCTACCTAATTTAAAGTTGATTGGTTAATAAAGTTGCTGAAGCCTGTGACTGGGGAGAAGAGAGGTAGGCGGAGCTTAGGTTCCTAGGCTTGGGATCTGGGAGGGACCACAAGGTATGGGGGAGAAGATGACTGAAGGAGCAGAAGCCGACAGGGAGTCATGTGATGGGCGAATAATGAGCTTTTAAGTGGGTTTTGAGGGTGGTAGGATTAGAATAGCTCAGAATCTGCCCAGCGTAGTGCTTACAGCTTAGTAATAAATCATAGTCTCTCTGTGTCAGTCATTAGGGAACTAGCTTGTTAAAGAGAACTGGCGCCATATTATTTTCTGCATACACTATTATTATTGTTTTACACCTAACAATGATATTGGAAAAAGCCCTCAGTGGTTCTGGAATCAGAGACTGTTAGCTGTTCTTTTTAAGCTCGACGGCTGGGTGTTCTAGATGTGACTGAGAAATACACACAGCGATGGTAGTGTGATGAAAAGTGGTTTGGGAAAGGTGGTTGTTAGTCTGAAGTGTGGCACATAGATTACTTTTCCCCTTTCTGTCTTACCCTTCACAGTTGCTTCAGATGTTTTCTGTTTGTGGTTTCAGTTGTGAGGCTTAAGAAAGCTTTGATCATTGTGAGTGTCAGGTTCCAAAGCTTGTGCCTACTCCATGGGACCAGCGACTTTTCCAGCTCTGTGTCTTTTAAGATACTCCCTCTCCCCCCTACTTTCCACTCATTCCTAAGGAGCCTCTGGAGAAATCTAAGATGTTGGAGCCATGGCAGAAGATTTTACTTAATTTCTCCAGTGTCTGAGTGTCTGGAATCTGTACAGAGAAACAGTTGGTAGCACTTGATTACTGTAAGTAAATTGGTATGCACCCAGAGTTGGGCATGTGCTGTGAGACATTTCAGCACCAACAGCAAATTCAGGAATTTCCCCCAGCCATCATAGGTCTGACAGTTTATCAGAAGGGCTCATATCAAATTCTGCCAGACATGGTGGCACATGTCTTTAATCTCAGCACTTGGGAGGCTGAGGCAAGCTGATCTCTGTGAATTCGAGGCCAGCCAAGGTCTACAAGTTCCAGGACAGCCAGGATGTCCACAGAGAAACCCTGTCTTGGAAAAACAAAACAAAACAAAACAAAACAAAACAGAACAAAAAGCTATCAAATTCACAATTGTGATTTATTATGGGAAAGAATACAGATTAAAAGTGGATAAAGGGAGGAGACACAGGCTAATCTGTGAAGGTTCTAAAATATAGCTTGTGTTATCCTCAGGATAGGATGCTCTCCTGGAGGTATGTGTGCACCACTCAAAGTGAGAAGGCTCCCACTCTTTAGTACCCGCAGTAGTTACTGATGCTTCATTATTTAGGCATGACTGATAGTCTCTAGTTCCACTGGTAACCTGTGACCCAAAATCATTACCCTAACCCAAAACCATTACCCTAACCCAAAACCCTGAACCAGGTTTGGTCAGTGCTTGTCCTAAAAAAAGAACTCCTGTCAACTATGACACAAATTATCTACCAGAAATTGAGGGCAAAGATCAGATCCCTTGGGCAAAACCACTTTAAAAAAAAAAATTATACAAGAGGAATTAAGAAGAGGAGAAAGCAGAAGATAGTTTGAAACTTGTGACAGTGGGTCTGATCTTAAACTCCAACACCACTGGAAAGGGACACCTAGAGTAAAAGTCTGCTGGAGACATGTTTAATTTGGTTTCTGTTGTTTCGGTGTTACTTACAGTACGTTTCTGAAAAGCTTTGTAGACATATATAAAGGTAAGAAGTGGACGTTTGTTGTTAGATGGTACCTGAAGAGTAAAGCGTGGCTGGATGCAGACAGTGAGGAAGACGTACCTGTTGCATATACACTTGTCCTTGGCTCTGTGATCTCGTGCAGCCTACATGCATGTGCCCTGTCAACTCTAGGTTTGTTTTATTTTTTTTAATCGAGCACACTAAAATTATGTAGTATGTAGGAATCTGGTGTTTAGAATTGGCTTAGGAAACGATAAGAATACACTTGTAAATTGTGAGACACTTGAACTATTTGGTTGGTGTAAAAGTACTGTAGTTTTTGGGTTTTTTGGAGACAGGGTTTCACTGTGTAACTTTGGCTGTCCTGGACTCGTTTTGTAAACCAGGCTGGCCTTGAACTCACAGAGATCCGCCTGCCTCTGCCTCCCCCAGGTGCTGGGATTAAAGTCATGCGCCACCACGCCCATCTATACTGTAGTTTTGCATTTTGGATATTTGTCATTTGATATTCTTAACATGTGGTTATGTTGTAAATCATTTTAATATGGATTTCTTAGTATGCTTTTTGATAGTGAAATTACTGCTTATTTTAGATTTATATTGTGGAAATGAAGACAAAAAGCAAATTTGAGTGGTTTTTTTTTTTTTAACATTTTACTTGTTTAATACTGTGGGTATGCTGTGGCACGTGTGGAGATTAAACTAGCAACATTGTGCAGGTTCAGTCCTCCCTTTACATGGGTTACAGCCGCCTGCTAAGCTGTGGTTTTCTTGTTGGAGTATAAAAATGGATCTCTGCTGTTACTGGCCCACAAATTGCTAGTGTACAGTGCAATGGTGCTTCAGTAAAGTTTGCAAGGAATTGAGAGCCCTGAAGTTGAAGAGCATTGTGGCAGGTCATCAGAAGTTGACAGTGATCCTTTGAAAATAGTCACTGAAACTGATCCTCTTACAACTAACTACAGAAGTTGTCGGAGAACTCAGTGTGAGCTTATTCATGGTCATTTGACATTTGAAGCCAATTGGAAAAGGCAAAAGGCTCAGTGAATGGATTCCTCATGAGCTGATAGAAAATTTTTTAGAAAATTGTTTTGAATTGTTTTCTCTCTTATTCTTTACAATGATGAATCCTTTCTTTTTAATTTCTTTTTAAAATAATTTTTTGATGAATCATTTCTTGATCAGATTGTGCCATGTGACAGAAAAATGACAATTGCTGATGACCAGCTAAGTGGTTGAACTAAAGAGAAGTTCTAAAGCACTTCTTCAAGCACCTTGACAGTGTTTCACAGTGAAAAAGCACTCCTATAACCAACAGGATCTGGAAATTGCTTTCTAAGAACATGTTTTAATTCCAAAGAATGGGTCTCCACACTAAAAGAGTAATTTAAGTAATTTCTTACTGGCAAAATATGTTGATTTGTAATGGTTCCTGTTTTGATTAATAAAATTTGCTTTAAGCCTATTTATAATTATTTAACATTCACAGTCCAAACCTGCAACTCCTTTGCACCAACATAATTTTGGATTCATTGTTGAAGGAAGAGGCCCAGGAATAAGGCTTCAGGGATGCTCAGCTAACAAAGAAGAAACAGTTTGTAGGAAACAAGTGACCTCAAAGTGGAGGCAGTGTATTCTACTGGCAGTCAAGAAGCTTGATCTCAGAAGGCAGGAAAAATACAGGGAAGTAGGTTATCTGTTTTTAAAGATAGATAGTTTGGTTGTTTTTTTTTTTTTGTTTGTTTGGAGGAGAAAACAAAGGCCTTTTAGTGGACTATAATTGGTACGTAATAAAATGCATGTGTTTAAACTGCAATAGGATGAGTTTTGGCATATATGCACATTTGTGAAATTGCCACTAAAATATGAAAATGCCCATTGCTCACATATATTTCCATTGCTCTTATGCTTTCTTGCTGTACTGCTGGCTGCCTCCTCCCCCGCTTCCCTTACTCCTTTGCTGTTTCTTTCATCTAGCCAAGGAGCCTATGCCCACAGCACCAGGGTCAGCGCCACTGAGCTGCTCAGGCGTGGTGCAGGGCCAGCTCTCCAGAGTGGTACAGCCAGTGAGGGGCAGGGCCAGTTCTGCATAGCCCTTGCACAGCAACATGGCTCTAGGCTGCAGCCCAGACCAAGAACTTCCTCATGGTCTTTAGTGGTAATCTGACCCTCTGACATCATGGCTCTCAGCAGCAGCAGCAGCAGCAGGGACTTCAGCATGGCCTCTGGTGGCAGGGCAGGCTACTCACATCAGGCTGTTCCTTTCCATCCTTGCATCTCCAGTTCCACCTCCCTTCATAGCGCTCAAACCGTTTTGTTTCTCTTTTTCTCTCATCGCTCCATCACACACTTGCACATCATAGTGGTTCCCATGGCAGGCGGACCACAAGGCTAGTGGACCTCTGGATGTCTTCCCCACCCATGCTACTTGGCATGGCCAATGATGAACCTCTTGATTTTTTTTTTAACCATTACAGTAACAAAATTTGTTGCCCCCTTCAGATCTTTCATTAAAGTCCAACTCTGCCCTTTTAAATTTGTACCACTTATCATTTGCTAGTAATATATATTGAGGCTGGAGAAATGATGCAGTGGTTAAGATCACTGGCTGTTCACCCAGAGGACCTGGCTTGATACCTAGCACCCAGGTGATGGCTAATAAATATCTCTGTCTCCAGTCCTAAGGGAGGCAGTGGTACACAGATTTACATGCAAGTAAACACCCATATGCATAAAACTAAATATTAAAACACTCATACACATAAAATAAATAAAAAATAATTTAAAACGTCTTTGGAGAAAAAGAATGATTGGTAATGTTGACTGAACACTAATTAACTATATACCTGTCCTTTTGTCTTGAAGTTTATTAAATCAGTATAGCAAAGCAAATAATATCCAGTTTCCAACCCCTGCCAAGATAGGGTAAGCAAGTCCTCAATAGTGCCTGCCTCACAAATATGTCTGTCAGATATACTGGGCCAGAAGGCTGAAGATGATGCTCCAGTGTTATAGAGTCTTGGGTGACTGTTCAGGTAGCAAACTGTCATTTTTTTCATTTTGGAAGCTGCTAACCTGTACTTCTGGTCTACTCAGGTAATTAATTTTTATTCCTTCTCAAGTCTCTGATGGGGTTGAAGACCAGATAGGCTAGTTTTACAATTAAGCTTAGTTGTTTAGGGCTTAAGATGTTTTTAGGTCTAGATGTTTTAAGTTGATAGAGATGAGATATGATAGATACTGATTTACATTCAAATTTTTATACTCAACAAGATGGGAAAAATGTTTTATTCAAGGTTGTCTAATTCAAATAGCCAAAACATTATGAATGTAACATTTTTATAATTCCTGATTATTTCATGGTTCTTCTTGCTGTATGTAGCTTATTTTATTTATGTGTAATAAGATAAACATATGTAAAAAATAAATAAATTTTAAAAATATTAGTTTCCTAGGTCTTTTGTAACAAATTGCTACAACTGAGGTGGCTTAAAACTCAAATCCTTCTCAGTTCTGAAGGCCAGAAAACTGGAACAAAGGACAGATAGGGTTGCTTTCTTCTGGAGGCCTCTGCCCTACCTTTCATGGGTTTTGGCAGCTTTGGTACTTCTTAGTTTTAGATAAGGCCTTCCACTCTCTGCCTGTCTTCCTGTGGCCTTCTTCCCTGTATCTCTCTGCGTCTGAAACATTCCCCCGACCCTTTCTCTTTCCAGACAATTAATGGTTTTCTAAGAGCGGTGATAGTGTTCACCAGAGTTACCTTTGCAAGGGCCTTTATGAGGGGTGCAGATGGTATTTTAGGGAAGTAGGTTTGGACTCTACCTCATACTCAAATTTCATAGTGCTTTAAAAGTCCTAGGCAGGCACTCACATGTCCCCCTTGTGCATTGGTGTATTGACAGAAGGAGTGTTCTACTTCATGACCAATCTTTATATTTGCATGCAGTTTTGTGGAAAGTTCTACTGTGCAGAAAAGGGGGCCAGTGCCCCTAACCCGTCAGCAACGACTTTTTGTTTGGACAGCAATTTCGTATGTAGCACAGGATGACCTTGAATTCTGAGTCTTCCTGCCTTAGCCTCCAGAATGCTGGATTGTAGAAATGTGCCACCATGTCCTTCCTCTCTCATAAGGGTGCCTATAATTGGGTTTAGAGTTGGATTTAGGGACTGCTCTAAATGTAGGATGCTTTTATCCAAATTCCTTAACTAAGAGTTTATAAAGAACCCTTTTCAGCTGGACAGTGGTGGCACACCCCTTTAATCCCAGCACTTGGGAGGCAGGCAGATCGCTGTGAGTTCGAGGCCAGCCTGCTCTACAAAGCGAGTCCAGGACAGCCATGACTATATAGAGAAATCCTGTCTCAAACAAACAAACAAACAAACAAACAAACAAAAAAACAAAAAACCCAAAACCAAACCAAAACAAAACAAAACAAAGAACCCTTTTCGTAGATTGAGGGTTAGGAACTGCAGCTATCTTTTGGGGATAATGTTACTTATCTTACAGTGTTTTAACAGTAGTGAGTGCAAAGTATGTTGTGTGCATACACACAGCTCTGCCTCATTTAACTCAAGTTGACATGATGGACATAGGACAATATTCCTGCCTCCTCCTAGATGACGGGATTACAGCTATGCACCATCATGCCTGACGAGGTCCTTTATTTTAATGAACCAGTTTGATACCTTATTTTAGGACTCTTTGGGAGAAAACTTCCAAATCATGGCCACTGCGCTGTACCTCAGATAGGGAAGTAGGAATGTGAAGGAGCTAAAGAGAGAAGTGGAAACAGGGTGGGGGCCATGGGATCTTTGTTTCATGGCTGCTTGTGTATCTGAGAGCTGTGACGCCAAGAGTAGCTATAAGCTGCATGTAAAAACTCAGGCCAAAACTGAACAAAATTGGCATTTCTTTTGGATCCCATTATGTTCATTTGGCTACCTGTTTTTGAAATTTCTGCCAACATTTTTGTTGAGTATGTAATTCAAGTTCCAAGTGAAATAATTTGTTTTAATAAATGGCTTTAACAAGATTCTCTAAGCCACAAGAGTGGCTGAACTCACTTTGAAGTTCATTGTTTCTAAGTGTTCTATTTATAGACAGAGTGAGTTAATCTTTGTGCTTATAATCTAAAAACCTCAACATTAATTAGAATATTGTCAGATATACTGTAGGATTAAAAATCATGACATGGTTCACCTGAAACACTGTTGAAGGCCTACATCAGCACACATATAATTATCGTTAGTTCTTTTTTCTAGGCAGTAGGGTTGGAAATAATAAAAGAATGTACAGTGAACTATTGGCAGCGTGGGTGTGGTCATTCTCCCCACCCCATCTCTTTGTTGGTTATCTCCTAGCTGTTTACTGGCCACTGTTTAATGCCTTGAAATGAGTGCATTCATTTTATTTCAAGCCCTTGTAAATGCTATCTTTCTTTTCCCTCCCTCCCTCCCTCCCTCCCTCCCTCCCTCCCTCCCTCCCTCCTTTCTTTCTTTCTTTCTTTCTTTCTTTCTTTTTCTGAGACAGGGTTTCTCTGTGTAGCCCTGGCTGTCCTGGACTCACTTTGTAGACCAGGCTGGCCTTGAACTGAGAGATCTGCCTGCCTCTGCCTCCCAAATGCCGGGATTAAAGGTGTGTGCCACTACGCCCGCTGTAAATGCTATTTCTTTGTCTACACTACCTTCTAGTCTACTCCTCATTTGGCTTGCCCTTTAGATTTGAGGCATTCTTTGAACATTTTTAGCATATATGTTACTTCTTTCAGGCATAACTTCGTAAAGGAGAGAATGTTCTCCTTTACCTAAATTTACACTGCATAATGATAAGTAATCATTTGGGAAGTAGGAAATGTGCTTCTTTTGCTCAGTGTTAAGTGCGTCTTTACTGCTCAGTAACTGAGTATTGAATGGATGTATATAAACGTTATTTCTCCACGCCTTACTTATTGTGTTTAATATATTATTTTTTCATTTAAGTCAGATTTTTCTTTCTTTCTCTGAAGAGTTTGGCTGAATTGGAAGCACTGTGTACTCATCTCTACGTAGGCACTGATCTCACAGAGAGAATAGAGGCTGAGAAAGCCCTCTTGGAACTGATTGACAGCCCAGAATGTCTCAGCAAGTGTCAACTTTTATTAGAACAAGGAACAGTAAGTACGTGATGAGTGATCAACCATGAAAGGCCAGAGTTAATGGTTATAGCAGTGGGATAGCATGAGTACCCAGAGCTTTGGCCACATCTTTTTTTTTCATTAAAAAATTTTATTTATTCACTTTACATCCTGATCATAGCCCCCTCCATCCTCTTCTCCCAGTCCCACCCTCCCTCCCTCTTCCTCCTGCCCCTACTCCCCTGCTCCTCAGAAAAGGAGAGCTCCTCCCCATCGTCCGTCGTATCTGCTTCCCCTGTGGGAAGTGATCGAAAAGCAGGCCACAGAGTTGGTGTCAGAGACATCCCCAGTCCCCTTACTGCCACATCTTCTGATTGTAATTTTCTGTCAAAAGAGTTAAGCAGGAAAGAACTGGAAAGGCAGGGAAGGAAACATAGAAAACAGCCACCAAGTAGACGTAGGAATGTGCTGAAGTAGTTTGCTGGTTTTTCTTGGCCTGCTTTGATGTCACATTGTGTATGTTTATTTTAACAGTGCTGAGGAGTGGACTAGGGCCTTTACATGCTAGGGGAGCTCTCTACCAAGTTACATCCCTAGCCCTACCAATTACATTTCAGGAATAACTAAAAAGAGAAAGAAAATGCCAATATTATAGGCAAGCAGGCTAACGTTAACTCTAGAAAAGCCAAGGATTATTTAGAAGAGTGCTAACTGCCTCTTTGCACCTTCATTAAGTATTGAACGTGCTTTCTATGTCATACTGCTTGGCTGAGAGAGGTTTAAACTTGGTGTTTTCTGTTATTAGACTTGATTGCGGATGTTCACGTTCATATATTCATGCAAATTTCTAATGAAATTCTTTCTTTAGACAAGGCCTTACTGTGTAACTTTGGGTAGACCAGGCCAGCCTTGAATTCACAGTAATCCACCTGCTTTTGCCTTGAAAATGCAGGTATTAAGGTGAACGCTGTCATTTGCCTAAAATTTTACGTCTTTGAAAATATCTTTACAAACCTAGGTTCTGTTAAATCTTATACCAACATGTTAGTGTCTGATCTACTTCATGCAAGCTTTCACTTAGAAGACATTTTTGAACTTCTATTAAATCTTCTTCATGTTTGCTTTTTTTTTTTGCCTGTTATTATATTGCATATTAATGATTTTCAATTAAAAATTGGTAGAAGGTTCTCAATTTTATAGCAAAATGGATTTTCAAATATGGAAATTTTCCTTATATTTGTATCAGTGTCTAAACATGCTACTGAGATTGCAATTGGAGATTAGAAAATGTACTGGGAATGGTGATTTCACTCCCTACTGAAGCTTTTCTCAGTAGGAACTTGTAAAGTGGCTTGCCTGGGAGTGCTTGTGGCTCCAGCAGTGCTAATGCTGCCGGAGTGACTGGAGCCACTCACCCTGCCACCCCCCCACCCCCCCCACTTGAGCATTAGCTTCGACTCACTGAGAGAAGAAGTTTGTTGTATGCGGTAATTTCTAAAGCCATTTAATAGTGAAAAATAGTGGTTTTACTTTACCTATAAAATTTTCTTCTCAGCTGTGTGCTTTAAAAAAAAAAACAATTTATCTGTGATAAGTTACTAGTCTTCTTTGTTGGGGGCAAGTCAGGGTATTGAGAATCTGTCTGGCCAAAATTTACAGAGTAGAAGATGAGTCATGAAAGTAAATGAGCACCCCTGCCTCCCTGAGTCAGGAGAGATTCAGAGAGTCACTCCAGAATAAATGCTAGTAATAATGTGAACAATACAGGATGATGATGAGGATTAGCTTTGTGACTTTAATTAGCTAAACCCTTTTCTGCTTCATATACTGTCACCACGTGTATGTGGCACATTTTACCTAAGGTTTATGTTTAATTAATATTTCTTCAGATCCTTTTTTTAAAAAAAAGATTTATTTATTATTTATACAGTATTCTGCCCACATGTGTGCCTGCCCACCACAAGAAGGCACCAGATCTCACTACAGGGGGTTGTGAGCCACCATGTGGTTGCTGGGAATTGAACTTGGGACCTTTGGAAGAACAGATGGGGCTCTTAACCTCTGAGCCATCTCTCCAGCCCCTCAGATCCTTTGAAAACATTCTGGCCTATAGTTCCACAGCTTCTTCATAGAAGGTAGCAGTTCTCAGATTGCTTGCTATTCATCCTTGGCTTCTAAAATCAGCTGGTGGCAGTCGTCTGTTATGTTGATAGCACAAACAATTACTAGTAACATCAACCTCTTCATTGGAAGCTAACATCAACCTTTGCAGTTTACTTGCCCTGCCTTTAAGTTGACTTCTGGTGTTGCTTCAGTGTCCTTATCTCTAAGCATTTGTTCTCTCTGAAAAGGTAGCGAGGTTCATTTTTTCTACTCGGACCTCAACTGCTGTAGTAAAACAATGGTGATTAGCTCATCACTAGCTTGTAAACATAGCTTTGGTTTATAGTCTAATATTTTACTTCTTTTAAGGTAAACAGCCATCCTGACATAGTCTGTATTAAATTTCAAAAAGACTACTGACTTTCTTTGAGTTGGGAATATTGTTATGACTGCCATCTAATTTAACATTAGACATTTAAAGTCCACTTTGTTTTTTTCTTTGACATGGGGCAAATACCCTGATGTAGGGAAAAGTATGTGTCATGCTGGCTCTGTCTCGACGCTGTGGGCTTATATTACTGCAGTCTGTGGTGCATGAGCAACAGCCAGATTTGAATATACACAGGGTCAGTTTTAGCTGCTGAGGTCTGCCTTTACCCATGGAATCAGCCATGGACAACATGTAAACACTGAGTGAGGCTTTGTGCTCTAGAAACTTTATTACGAGTTGGGTGTAGGGGCGCAGGCTTTTAATCCCAGCACTTGGGAGGCAGAAGCAGGCGGATCTCTATGAGTTTAGTGAGACCACCCAGATCTACAAAGTGAGTTCCAGGACAGCCAAGGCTGCACAGAAAAAACCTGGTCTCAACAAACAAACAAACAAACAATTTATCACTGAAGTTCAGGTTGTATCTATTTTTTTATACATTACAAAGTATTGTTTTTAAATCGTTTTCAACTGTTTAAAACTATGAAAACCAGTTTTAGCTCATAAAAAAACAGAATTTGGTTCATTTGGCTCATAATTTTTTTTTCCACCTTGTAGTCTAGAATAAAAAAATACCATTTTGGCAAGAAATCTGTAGGAGTGGAATGAGTATAGGAAGTGAATTTTGCAGGATGAACATGTATTTATGGAGTTTGAGTACACTTGTTGAGAACATTGGTGGTGAGGCTGGAGAGATGGCTCCGTGGCTAGGATCACTCGAGGAAAACATCACACTGGGTGCCTCACAACTGCACCTGACATCCTCTGGCCTCTGAGGATAAGCTCATGTGAGCATACATATATAAACACAAGCTAAAAATACAAATCTTTTAAAAAAAAAAGAAAATTGATGGCCTCAGAGTACTGTCGGACATAAATTCGAAGGAACACAGAACTCATGGTGGGAAAGGCATTGAAAAGGCTTGTGCGCACAGCCATCTCAGGTGTAGAACCAGCCGTATTTGGTGGAGGATGAGAGAACAGACCGTGCAGACCTGCTAGGCCATGGGAGTGTTTGTGTCGCACTTGTTCACAGACATTTGTTTTTCCCATTCTCTTGTTGCTGTTAGGATGGCTGTGTGTACCCCCTTCAGCTAACGGTCTTTTATGAAGGATTGTTTACACTTGTGGGTCTACATAGGTTATTTCAAGCACATGTATTATTCATCATAAATCTACTTTGGAGAACTAAAAAAATGATTGGTTTTTGGGGCTGGAGAGATGGCCCAGCGGTTAAGAGCACTGTCTGCTCTTCCAGAGGTCCTCAGTTCAGTTCCCAGCCACCATGTGATGGCTCACAACCATCCATAATGTGATCTGATGCCCTCTTCTGGCCTGCAGGTGTACATGCAGCTAGAGCACTCATACATAACATAAATAAGTAAATCTTTGCTCAGGAAATTGTGTTTTGCCTATTTGAGTTCTGTGCCGATAACGACAGTTACTGTTCTTTGCAGACATCCTATGCTCAGCTCCTTGCAGCAACGTGTCTCTCAAAGCTTGTTACCAGACTCAGCCCTTTACCTGTTGAGCAGAGGATAGACATCAGTAAGTGAGTCATTAATTTTTTAAACAAATCATTTTAAATATAAAAATATCCTTTTTTGCTGAACTTTTATTTGGCTTGTAATTTAGTTTTATTACTTTAAGATGGTAGTTAAGTCTTATTTGTGGAATGATGATGATGTAATAGATGAGGTAATATGTAATTATAAAATATTGTTAATTTTATAATAAATTACATTTTGTATATGTTGTATTTGTTAAGATGTTCACTATTATATTTTATCCTCCAAATAAATGAATGAATTATTCTTATTTTACAAATGAGTAAATTGGGTATGATGAGCTCTGACCTGCTCAGGATCACACAGCCTGGAAATAGAGTTGTCATTTAAGTATGTTAAATCTGCATAGAGTTTATGCTCTTAATTGTATGCAACTAAATGCCCAGAAAGAAACCAGTTTTGCAGTATTGCTCATACTGTTATACCATAATCACTGTGGCTACACTTAAAACCCACAGCTGATTTCTTACTTATAGTAAGAACATTGTTACTGTAGAATAGCCATATATGTTTTGAGAATCATACACTTCACATATTATATATGTGTAAGCTTGCATTTTATATGGATAAATATAATAATTAGGATATGAAATTACTTTTTCTTTGTAGTAGAGACAGATTATTGTGTTATTTCTGTTACTTAGACTCAAAGTTAATGTAGTTTATATTTTTGTTTTAGAAAAATGAAAATGTCTGATGTTTTAAACTTTTTTAAGATCAAAATTCAATGGTTAGAACCATCCAGTGATGCAGTTTGCCTTCAGTCTGCAGAAAGTTCTGCACTTAAGACAGCAAAAGAGAGGCATTTGCATTTTAAAAAACCATCTAAGTCATGACTTAGAACATATCTTGAATAGACTCATTTTTGTTGTTGTTGTTAGAGCATTTTTAGGTTCTTGGCAAAACTGAATAGAAACTAGAGTTCCCTTATACTCCCTGCCTCTGTTCATGGATGGCTTCCTGCTGTCCGCGTAAGTGTAGGCTGTTCTCTAGATCTGGGCAGTGCACAGTGGCATGCGTCTGCTCTTACAGCAGTGTGTAAGGCAGTGTCCCTACCCTGCAATTCTGTGCCCTGCGGCAGCTTCCCATTTTACCTCAACCCCATCTCTGATTAGCCTCCACTGTTTGCCTTTCCAGACTAGCATATGGTGAGACTCAGTATGTAGCTTTCTCAGATTCCCTTTTTTCATTTATAATAAGCCATATCTTTTCATGATTTACTCAGTGATCTGATTTCTCTTTAGTTATAATATTCTTCATTGTCTGAATGTTCATAAGTAATAAATGTTTCGGTTACTTCCAAGTTTTGAAAAAAATGTGAGTAAAGTTGCTCTAGACATAAGCAGATGTACATGTGACTTGTATATGGTGGCGCATGGGACACTGAGGTAGGAGGCTCCCACAGCTGAGACCAGCCTTGGCTAACTTGTGAGTTAATGCTTTACAGCAAGCCCATTTGGATGTTGGGAGGGAAGGGAACACACGAAGTAAATGAAACCTGAAGTAATGGTGAGAGCACTTCCTGCTTTGCTCCTGAACATGGTGGGAGCTTTTTAAATTCCTTCTTGTTAAATGTGATGCCATTTGTAGTTGCTGTTTTCCAGCATTCTAGATTAAATTGAGAAAGTTCTTCTTTATTCTTAATTGAATTTCTGTCATAAATGGATGTAACATTTGTTAAATGCTTTTCTGGCACTCATTGATATTATCATATGGTTTTCATTCTGTAGGCCGTTGATGGTTTTATGTGGTGAGCCAGCCTTGCATATCTAAGATAAATTCCACTTTGTTCTACTCCTTAATTCTTTGGACATTGTTGGGTTCAACTTGCTGAAATGTTGAAAATTTTTACAACTCTGTTTAAGAGAGACAACTGGTTTCTAGTTTCATGTTCTTGCAATGCTTTCAGTTTGTGTATTAAGATAATTTGGGGATGGGGTTGTAGTCAGAGGTGGAATGCTTGCCTAGCATGCATGAGGGCTGGGATTCACTCCTGGATGTGAGAGAAAGTAAATAATAGAAGATAACTTTGGACTAAAATAAGTTAGGTAGGTCTCTACTTAGGTCTTTTGGCAGCTATTTTGTAAAGGCTCGATGTGTTCACTAGTTAGCTCATCTGTGCTTGTTGCTTTGCTCTGGAAGATAACTGTATTATTTAACTGTTGTGTCACTGTGACAGAACACCCAACAGGACGGCTGAAAGGAGGGCAATTAATTTGCCTCATGGTTTCAGAGCATTCATTCCATGGCTGGCTGTCCTGGGTGTTGGGGCACAGTTGGCATTGGGGTTTGTGGTGGAGGCTGGCAGTCGTCTTCGTGGATAGGAGGGGCAGAAGAGCAATGCCAGCGCTCATTCGGCCTTTTCCTCGCATCCGTTTTATTCTCTTCAGGTCTCAAGTCCATAGGATGCTGCCCATGCTAGGGGTAGTTCTTTCTTCCTTGGCCAATCCCTTCTGGAAACACTGTTACAGACATGTCCAGAAGTGTGCTTTACCAGTCTGAGGTGATCAACATCAATGAAGTTGACAATGAAAATTGTACTTAGTAATTACTGAGCAAATTTCCTTAATAGTTACAAGGATTCAGATTATCTATTTGACTTATATTTTAAAAATAGAAACATTTTTTAAAGTAAGGAACATGGATATTAATTTACAATGATTGGATTTCTGATTTTTTTTTTTTTTTGAGACAGAGTTTCCCTGTGTAGCCTTAACTGTCCTGGACTCACTTTGTAGACCAGACTGGCCTCGAACTCAGAGCGATACGCCTGCCTCTGCCTCCCAAGAGTGATTTCTGATGTTTTTATAATACTTTGATTCTATGTAAACAATACTTCAGAATATGAATTTTGATTTTTTTTTCTTGTGTTGGTGATACAGGGTCACCACACTTTTGTGATACTGGACAGTGGCAGTAAGCTGTAGCCTTTCGTTATCTACAAGGGTAAACAATGATATTTTACACTGTGGTGCTACACTGTGCTGCTTGTAGTTAGATGCAGTAAATAATTTCCAGCTTACAATGGACTGTTAGGCTTTTATCATCACAAGCTGAGTAAGGCTGGGATGTATTTCAGGTGGTAGAGTGACTGTCTAGCACTGTGTTCAATCCCCACCACTGTACAAGCAGGACATGGTGGTGAAAGGCTATAATCCTGGACTTGGAAGTTAGAGGGAGGATAATCAGAAATTCAGGGTCATCCTTGACTGCATAGTGAATTCAAGGCCAGCCTGGGATATTTGAGACCTTGTGTCTCACATATACATACTCTTTGAATCAAAAGTGATGAGCTGGGGTGGGGGTAGCTCACATGTTTAATCCCAGCATCTGAGAGGCAGAGGCAGGTGAATCTCTGAGTCTGATGCTAGTCTTGTCTACAGAGCAAGTTCTGCGACAGCCAGGCTACACAGAGAAACTCTGTCTTGAAAAACAAATATTGTTTTTGTCAGTAGATTGGAATTTTTGTTATGAAATGATGTGTCTAATGGACATGTATAATAATAGGCATGTGAGATCAAATAAAACATGTGTAGGATGAATGGCCTGACAAGTTACACTGCCTTTTCAGGTTGACTTAACTCCTCAGTTTTAGATGATACTCTTCTAATAACCTCATTAGTTCACTCGTAAACACCATTACCAAGCTCTGGGCTCACCACACCTCTTCTACATTACTAGTATAGTTAACCATGGCCTTCTATTGATTATCACTCAGATACCATTTTCCTAGCTTAATACTGAAGAGCTTTCATGGCCCTGTCTTTGAAGAGCTATCTTTGTTTAGATGACTTTGTAGCTTCACTAATGTCATCCAGCTTCTTTTGTCAGGAGGGCCTCATCTCATACCAACTTGTTTCTGCCTCGGTGTGTGTTCTTCTGTGGTTCCCTGCACTGGAGTACTATCTTTCTCATCTTCAGACAGCTGTGTAGTTTAGCTGTACTTGCGTTTATAAGTCAGTACCTTTCCTTCCCTTCTTCTCCACTTAGGAAGCATAATATACATTATATCATACAATACAATTAAGTGCTTGCAAAACAGTCAGTATATCAGAACCAATCAGTTATAAGCCTTTAGAAAAAGCTTTAGTTTTAGTAAATTTATGGTTGTATGAACTTTCTCACAATTCGGTTCTAGAATTATTTGCATTACCCTAGAAAGATCAGCTAGAGCCTGTCTCTGCCACCGTCCCCTAATGTGCTTTCTGCTTTCATAGATTGACATTTTTTGCAGATATTTCATAGAAAGAGATGATAGTATATGTAGTTTTTTTGTACATGCATAGTACCTTTCCCCAAGCAAAATGATGTTTCATCGTGTTGTATCAGAGTGTCATTCCTTGTTATTACATACAGCTTTAAAAACATCTGTTACCGCAAGGCATTGTGGTTCATGCCTGTAATCCCAGCACTCAGAGAGGCCGAGGCAAAGGCAGGAGGATCTCTTGTGAGTTTGAGGCCAGCCTGGTCTACAAAGCAAGTCCAGGACAGCCAAGGCTATACAGAGAAACTCTGTCTTGAAAAACCAAAAAAGAGGAAAAAGAAAAAGGAAAGGAAAGAAAGAAAGAATGACCCATCTATCTATTTATTATTAGTTCATGAGCTTATTGGCTGTTTGAATTTCCCTTCTTTGCCACTATAAGCACTTATACTTGGAACATTTACCTACAAGCTTTCCTCATGGTCCAGTTTCCCCCATTTTTCCATGTAGACCCCTAGGCATGAAATTGCTGAGTTATAAGGACAGTTTGTGCAAACTTCTAGGAATTTTCCAATATTTTTCCTGAGTGCCTGTCGCCTTGTCAGTGTATAAAGGTGCTGATTGTCCCTTGACTTTCTAGTCCATCCCCCCCCCCCCCCCCCGCCTTTGCATGTGCATGTGTGCAAGCGCTTTACTCCAGAGCCGTTTCTCCAGCTGTACACTTTCGGTCTTTTGGTCTTGTGTGCTTTCACCCATAGTATATCCTAAGCTCCTCCAGGCAGTGATGATCACTCATTTATTAAAGTGTTCTGGATCTGAAGTGGTTTCCATTGAAATGTTCTTAGTTGGATAGCTTGCAAGTGATTTTGCTGTGTTAACTTTTGTAAGCATTACTTTACTTTTCATGCTTAAAATAATACTTTATGTACCAACTTATCAATATTGCATGCTACTATATCTTTTTGTCACTTAACAGGTTAAAAAATGGTTATAGTCTTTGAGCCTCATGATAAGCATTCACTTATTTTATTTAGTTATTGTAACATGATATATGTGTTTCTAAAAGTGACTTGTTATACAATGCTGTGCAGGCCTTATGAGAGAAAGGAGGTTATGGAAACAAGGACAGAATTCTAGGAAAAGTTTGGTAGAATTGTACAGATAATAGTGATTTAGAAACACCTGCACAGTACAGCAAATGTGTCACTTTTATCTTGAAAAGTCATGAAGTGCGGAAGAATCATTAACATTGCAGCTTGTGAGGTACTGTGAAGTGATGTTAGGATGGAAAATTATGGTTTCAGGTAAGGAAGGGTGCGATGGGTCACACAGAAATGCCACACAGTGGCTAGTGGACATCTGAGGCATATGCATTCTTGTGTTGTATTGTATTGTACTACTTACATATTTTTATACCACTTAAATAGATTGACTTATTTGATTTGCGGTTTTCTGCATTTACCTTTCAGATTTTTGCATGTGATGTCTACAAATAAAAAATGACATTCATATTATACTTAAATTACCCCAAGATTTATCAAAATGTAGAGGGACAAACTCACATTTTCCAAATTCATGCTATAGAATCTACTTATAGTGAGTACACAACAGAGACCAGTTCATCTCTCAGCGAGCACTCCTTGGCCTCCTTCCTGTCCTTCACAAGACTCACGTTACGGTTCTCAAAAGTCCAAATGGTCACTGCTGTTTTCTTTATAGGAAACTACATTCTGAATTATGTGGCATCACAACCTAAGCTGGCCCCCTTTGTCATTCAAGCTCTTATTCAAGTCATTGCTAAACTCACTAAGTTGGGGTGGTTTGAAGTTCAGAAAGACGAGTTTGTTTTCAGAGAAATTATTGCTGATGTGAAGAAATTCCTCCAGGTAAGAAGGCACTGGTTAGTGCCATGTAGAATGTTAGAATATTGCTTAGAGCTATTTGGTTCTCTTTTGTAGTACCATTCTTATTCACCATTTTTTATTTGTCCTTTGGATCCTTTGTTATTTATTGTCAATTAATAAAATTCATGCTATGTCAGAAGAATGAAAAGAACTACTGTTTCTAAATTTCAAATGTGCTTTTATTTATGACATATATACATATGCATATATGTACATATACACATATGCAAGCAATATTTATAATGATTTTTATAATTTCCCAATTCTCATAACAGTTATAGGAAGTGGGTTTCATTCTACAAATGAAAAATCTACGATTTCAGTTGAGTAGCTTACATAAGGTCACAGTGGCAAAGCATAACTGGTACCCCAACAAGTCTTTCGACAGCTTTTTTATCCCACACTACATTGACTATGACATTTTTCTGAAAATGTTCTCAAGTAAATTGCTAAAGCATAGCCTATGATTAAATGTAATATATGGTAGATCATAACCTTTCATACCTGTTTACACCAGTCCCGGTGCTAAGAATGCAAGAAGAGAGAGCAGACACTTCCAGGGATCGTTGCAGCTTTGAGACAGTAAAGGGATCAGGGCTCGCTCTGTGCTTCTTGTTTGCCTCTTGCCTCTTTCTTAAAATCATGTGGGTATTTGGTGATACATAGTTTTATATTTGTAATTTCTAATTGCAAGACGGCTAACTTTTGTCAAGCTTAAGAGGTCATGGGCTGGCGAGATGGCTCTGTGGGTAAAGTGCTTGCTGTGCCCAGTCTGATGAGCAGTGTGAATTCCCAGAGCCCGTGTAGAAGCTGAGCACGGCAGCACAGGCCTGCAATCCCAGGTGCTTACATGAAAACAGAAAGAAAGAAAGCGAGGGAAGTTTTCAGGCTTGCAGTTGCTTACAGAGCCACACTGTGCAACTTTATTGAGTATTGTATACAGTGACGCCATGATTTAGTGACTAGGAAATTAGGATGTCCATTAAGAATGAAAATGCATTGTTTGGTGCTCCCAGAGTTGATCATTGGTGGCTCTGAGATAACATGAACTTAATTATACCTCATAATCAGTGTTGCTGAGTTTCTGAGCAAGTTAAAAGGGATGACCAACTGTGAAATGAAGATATAAAAAGCACATCTGTGCATACTTTGGTATTGCGCCTCTGTAATTTGATGCTTCGTTTCTTATTTCCTTGCTTTCCACTATGATTTTGTAATAGGGTAATTTGTTAGTAATGTGCACACGAGAGCTGAATTGAAGGAAGTTTTAGAATTAAATTGTAAGCTAATTAGAAACATCATGGAAACTATACCATATTGATAGTCATATATTTACCGTACTACATTGGGTACTCTAGATGTCTTCATTAAGGCACCTAACGACTCCATACACGTGCACTGTAATATTAAAAGAGCCTAAGTGATCTTTTCTAATATTAGATCAAGAGATTTAAATTAGTTTCTAAGCTACTTATTAATTATTGAATGCAGCTATCACAGTAGGCTCCAAGCAAATTTCTAGAACAAAAACCATTTTTCACCATTCTTATAATTGTAGAAAAAAGTACTAAATTAAATGTTATTTTGGCAGGGTGTGGCAGCACACGCCTTTAATTCCAACAGTCAGGAGGCAGAGGCAGGCGGATCTCTGTGGGTTCGAGGCCAGCCTGGTCTATATAGTGAGTCCAGGACAGCGAGGGCTATGCAGAGAAACTCCCTCTTGAGAAACAAACAGCCAAACAACCAACCAACAACAACAACACCATTCTTTGAAGCTTCGTTTCTCTGACTTGTAACTGCAGGAAACTGTCTAGAGTATGTGCTTTTCTAAGGTCTGTGTACATTTGCTGCTTAACTCCATGTGCCAAAGTTTATCCTTCGAAAATGAGTTCAAAATTCTTCTAGTTATGGAAATAACAATACTTTTTTGGTCTTTTTAAAAAACACATACTTTTAAGGATCACTACGAGGCAACTGTGATGCTTTTGAATTTAATTTTGACAGTTATCATTTGGTTGACCTTAAGAACTAACCATGCTCTCCTTGGTTGTCATTCCAAAGGGCACTGTGCAGCACTGCATAGTAGGGGTGATGATCCTCTCTGAACTGACTCAGGAAATGAACCTGGTAAGTCAGCTTTTCATGTAACAGGACATGGAAGTTGCTTTGTGATGTTGTTTCTCTGTGGTACAATGTATAGTTGTTTTGAGGCATGAAACCCATAACCGATCAAGTCTTTTATGCATTTGTTTTACTAGTTGGAAAATTAAATTAGAATACTTTTCATCAGAAATTACAACCTTAGTAAAAACTGCAGAATAAAAGTAGTGGGAAGTAGGACATGGTGCTTGTTCAGTGGGCACTTCGAGAATTGTCTCTTCATTCTTGTAGATGGTGATGATAATAATTATTAATAATAATAATATAATAATAATAATAATAACAACAACAACAACAACAATAAATAATTAACCATAAAAATGAATTGTACAGAAAATGAAAATAAATGTATATTTTTCATAAAAAAGAGCAAATGGTTTATAAGATTGATTATTTTTTCTCTTCCTTCTTTCTTCTGTCTTCTTCTTTTTTTTTTTTAAGATATGATTTCTCTATGTAATAGCTCTGGCTGTCCTGGAACTTGCTCTGTAGACCAGGCTGGCCTCGATCTCACAAAGTTCCGTCTGCCTCTGCCTCCTGAGTGCTGGGATAAAGGTGGGTGCCACCACCTAGAAGATTGATTCTTAACTATAGGTGAATGGCAGGACCCAACTAGAAACACATCTCTTGGCACTTAGTCACTTTCTGGCTTGAACTTTCACCCCACACAAGGAACATTTTCAGAAACTACCCTCCCCCAATAGGCAGCTGAGAACATGTCCTCCGCCCTGCTCCCTCTTGCTGTCAGCATGATTTTCAAAGGAGAACAGCAGGAGTTGCGCTCTATGTGGGATGGTTTTGTAGAGGGGATTGTAGAGTTTGAACTGAGACACTGCTGTCCTCCTGGGAGGTGCTTGTGTGTGCAAAGGGACCGTGCATACAGGAGAGCACGTGTGCACTTGCCAGCTCCCTTTGTAGTACAGTCACAGTATTTTACAGTTGAAAAATCCAATTTGAGGCCAGGCTTGATGGTGCATACCTTTAATCTCAGTGTTCAGGGAGGAGTTCAAGGCCAGCCTGGTCTACAAAGTGAGTCTAGGACAGCCATGGCTACACAGAGAAACCCTGTCTTGAATAACCAAAAAATAACAACAACAGCAACCAATTTGATTACTGTTGAGTGATGAATTAAAATAGATTTTATAGAATTTACATGTTTCAAAGTAGCCTTAGTTTCCAAGACCATCCCTGTTTGCTTCTCTCAGAGAGTGTGTGTGTGAAGATTGTCTGCTATGACAGTTTTCTCTCTGTGTCAGGAGTAGCCATCTTGTTGGCAGGGTATGATGACAGGGACCCTGACAAATCATATTTGAACTCTGAATGAGTGTAAAGAGCTAGGAGCTCTTTTTTAAAAGGGAAAAACAATTTTAGCATGTAAATCTACAAAAATGTGAGTCTAGTGCAGTAACCACAGGCACCAAGCTTTTACATTGGCTAACCTTAAAACTGACTTATTACCCACTGTATAACAAAGAACAGTATGGCTACCCTGAGAGTGAGGGGTTAGGTTTCTTAGTTCCTGGTTGCTTACTTAGTTCCTTAGTAAGTGGTAATGTGGATTCTAATAAAAGTGTATCTTGGAGACCAACCAAGTATCCTTTAAATAATACAAAAGAACTTTCAGCAATGTTGGAGGGCCGTTTGATAAGTTGACATCATGATGCACTCCCCCGGCATTCCTGCAGGCCCAGGGAATACGTTTACATTTCTTTCTACAAGGACATTTCTTTGTCCTACATGATCATGACACCACCATTAGATTTTTAAAAAGTGACATGACTAAAAGCAACTGGGGGAAGAAAGAGTTTATTTCACTCAGTTCCATGTAACAGTTCATCATCAGATGGGATGAGGGCAGGAACCCAAGCAAGGGAGGCAGGGGCTGGTGCAGAGCCATGGAGGCGTGCTGTTTACTGCCTTGCTCAGCCTGCTTACTTATAGAACCCAGGACCACCAGCCCAGGGATAGCAGCACCCACAGTGGGCTGCATCCTTACCCATCAGTCACTAAGAAAATGCCCCGCAGACTTGCCTGCAGCCCCATCTTATGAAGACATTTTCTTAATTAAGGTCCCCTTCTTTTAGGTAGCTCTAGTTTGTGTCAAGTTGACATAAAACTATCCTGCACACACCGGAGAGACATGAAGTCACAAGCTAGTGTTTTCTCATTATCAAATCCACATTACATTTATTTATCAGGACTGTTAGCAGTAATGCTCTGGGCTTCTTACTGTCTCCTGCCAGGAAGCACATGGTTTGAGTCGTCTAATAATGGATGATACTCACTTAGATTTCTTTGTTTTTTTTCAAGACAGGGTCTCTCTGTGTAGCCTTGGCTGTCTTGGACTCACTTTGTAGACCAGGCTGGCCTCGAACTCATAGAGAACCTCCTGCCTCTGCCTCCTAAGTGCTGGGATTAAAGGCGTGTACTAGCAAGCCCAGCTTATATTCTTTTTCTCTCTGTAATTAATATTTTGTGGAGAAGTACTTTACACCTCTGAAAATGCCCTATTCCTCACCAAGCTTAGGTTGTTAATACAGATTTCTAATTTTATTTGATAGACTATAATTCACCAGTAAGAAATCTTCCAGGTGGCTTTGCTTCCATTCCCTCACTATTCTTTGATTTTTTTATTTTTTATTTTTTTATTTTTTATTTTTTTGAGAAAGAAAGGGTTTTATGTAGCTCAGGCTGACCTTATATTTGGGATGTAGCAGATAGTGACCTTGAACTCTTGATCCTCCTGCCTCTCCTCTCAAGTACTGGGATTGTAGGCATATTCCTCTATGTCTGTCCTCTTTTGTTCCTCTGGTATAAGATGTTCCAGTTATCCACTTATAATAAAGCCAAGCTCCTTTTTAGAAGAGTGCCGTGCCTATGATCCTAGAGCTGGGAGGCTGAGGCAGGAGGATTGGGAATTTGAGGCCAGACTGGGCTGCATAGTGAGGTCTGATAGCTCTAAAACAATTCTACTTCCTTTGAAGCTTTAAAGGATGACTTTTGGCTTTAAAAATTGGAAAAATACATCTTCTGTGGAGCAAATTTCACTGAGCTTAATTAGGGGAAGGAGAAATGATTTCCATTTCAACTAGCATTTATGGTGGTGATCAGATTTATATGAGGAAAGTCCACTGTTATATAATGGTCAGAAGTGTACTATAAAGTCATTCAGTGTGCTTGTATCATCATCTTCTTCTTCTTCTTCTTCTTCTTCTTCTTCTTCTTCTTCTTCTTCTTCTTCTTCTTCTTCTTCTTCTTCTCTTTTTTTAAAGATTTATTTATTTATTATTACATACACAGTGCTCTGCCTGCATGTACACCTGCAGGCCAGAAGAGGGCATCAGATCACATTGTAGATGGTTGTGAGCCACCATGTAGTTGCTGGGAATTGAACTCAGGACCTCTGGAAGAGCAGTCAGTGCTCTTAGCCATCTCTCCAGCCCCTTCTTTTTCTTTTTTAAGACAAGGTTTTACAGTGTAGTAGCCCTGGTGCCTGAAACTCACTATATAGATAGACCAGACTGGCCTTGAACTCAAAGACCTCTGACTGCCTCTGCTGTCTAGTGCTGGAGTTATAGGCATATGCCACTATACTTTGTCCAAGTATGGATATATCTTTTAAGAAAAAGATCTAAACTTGATTTTTTTTAAAGTTAAAAGGATTGTAAACGGTATCCTACATTTTTAGAAGCTGAATTTGCTGTTCCTTGAGTATATTTGTTATATAATCATCAAAGCAAAGCACATATGCCTATGCAGTTGGTACATAATGTGCGGTATGAAATGGTTGTACTCTCAAAATACAGTGTCTACATGAGTGACCCAAATGACGTGCGCGTGCGAGCTTGGAGGGCAGCACTGGTAAAGGCAGACATGTCTTTAGACTGATGGCCTATTCTATATCTATGGCTTTGTATGCGTTTCTTATTTTTTCAGAGTTCTTTAGTTTCTTACAGTGTGTTTGATCATACTCACTCTCTTCCCCTAACTGTTCCCAAATCCACTCCCTTTCCCCCCAGCCACAAACTTCTTAATTTCTTTTGACGAATTCTGCATGGTTTTCTTTGAAGAGAGATGACACCTACTACTGCATAGATTTTATTAAGAGCAGATAAACTGTTGGCATAGCACCTAGTATATAGAAGGTACTCCATAATTAAGTTTCTTCTCTTCATGTAATGGATATGGTAAAGAACAGTACGCATCTTAAAGATTGGTTCAGGGGTCAAGAGGAGTAATATGGTAAGCATACTTTCTAAGCAGGACTTGTGATGCTGTGTGCTCTTTCTGGTTCTTAGAAAAAAGGAAAGGTTTGATGTTGTTTGGTTTTAGCAAGACAGAAGTGGGAGAGAGGAATTAAAAATCTCTTTTTAAGCTGGGCGTGGTGGCACACACCTTTAATCCCAGGCAGAGACAGGTGGTATTAGGGCTGCTGTAATAATCATTTAGCTATCAGAACTGGTCTTGTTTGTTTCCTGTTGATAAATGGAAATATATAGCATATGTGCATATGTATACACACACACACACACACACACACACACACACACACACACTTGTTGGGGAGAGAAGCCAGTGCTGGGAACAAAACCCAGCATCTCATAGGTGTTAAGCAAGTGTCCCAGCCCTAGTACCACTGTGTAAACCATTTTTACATTTTAGGCTATGGGCTCAAGATCTAGTCTTAGTAATTTATTCTAAAAAAATTAATTTCTGGCCAGGTTTGGTGATGCATGCCTGTAGTCTCAGCACTCTGGGAGGCAGAGGAAGGTGGATCTCTGAGTTTGAGGCCAGCTTCATCTACAAAGCAAGCCTAGGACAGCCAGGGATCTATTACACAGAGAAACACTGTCTCAACTCCTCCCCCAACCCTCAAATTAATTTCTGGCTAGGCTGTGGTGGCTGTTGGGAGGCAGAGGCAGGTGGATATCTGTGAGTTTGAGGCCAGCCTGGTCTACAGATCGAGTTGCAGAACAGTCAAGGCTACACAGAGAAACCCTGGCTCTGAAGAAAAATTCTGTTAGCTAATAAAATATTAAGAGATGACACATTGTTGTACATAATCACATTCTTGAGTATCATTTCTATTTTTATTTTCAGAATTTTAGTGTCATAAACCAATGACATTAAAATACTTTCATGTAAAATTTTTTTTGTAACTGAATTATTTAGCTGATTCACTCACTAGAATTTGAAGAGTGTTTTAGAGATTTCTTCTTTTGTAGGACACATTTGAGAACTAGGGAAGTTACTTATTTATATACTCTATAGGGCAGAGTTAAGGAGTCCATGCTCTCAGTCAGGGTATGTTACTCATCTGTGTCCTATGTTGGCACTGAAACCATGATAGTTTTGGGGTGGATTCTAACCATGTCCCTGTCACTAAGTAAACTCAAACAAGTCACCCTTTCAGTCTTTTACAAAACTCTGTATTCATAGTTCTCTGATGACTGGTGCTATTACGTTATGTAGTACATTTTGCCTTGCTTTTCTATATATTTGCCTAAACTAACTTACTTTAACCATTTTAGGTTGATTATTCCAGACCTTCAGCAAAACATAGGAAAATAGCTACTTCATTCCGTGATTCTTCTCTAAAAGACATCCTAGTGTTAGCCTGTTCTCTCCTGAAACAGGTAAGTCAGCTGATGGCTCAGCTTCCCAGCCAGAGGCCTATGGGAACCTTAAGAGCTTTGAGTGAGTTTCAGGTGTACTGTATATAGTACATCTATACAAACTCTATTCCATCCATAGAGAATTCAGCGCTTGTGTTTAGGCCATAGTAGTTTCTGCCTTCTTACTTTTGAGTTTTAGTTGTACAAGCTGATTTGATCACAAAGAATTAAAAATCTGAGATTTAATAATTGGAGTGCTTCTTTTTTCCTATGCTCAAGAAGATAATGCTAGAAACAGTTTAGTTGCATCCAGCCCTGGACACTTTGTGTCAAACACACACATGATCCGCATGAGACTGGTCCTGTCAACACCTTATTACATGCAGAAGGGCTTAATAAAGAGGTTAATTTTTTTTAAATCTGCATGCCAATATTTTGCTGGGGATGCAGTTTCCCTTTTTTCCCCCCCATAATTTTCCCAGAATTATTTTAATAGTTTCTTTGGGAAATGGGAATTTCTTATTTGTTTCTTATGCACCATGGAGCAAGCCTGACTTTCATAGTTGTATTAGGCTCTGTTGTGGTAAGAAGGACTCCATCACACTACTCAAGCTTGGTAATAGGGTGTTGTAAAGCATTTCCAGAACATGTCAGTAAGCTTTGTTCCCTACCTGTTCAATTCTCTTATAGGCTAAGTGTCCTTTATACATCCTTGGGACCAGAAGTGTTTTGGAGTGATCTAAATTTTAGCATATTTATATAGACTTAACCAGTTGAAAATTTTCAAAATTTGAAATTCACCAAAATTCAGACCTTGCTCAAGAAACTTTACATTGCAGGTTATTTTAGATTTTAATGTTTGGATTAAAATTGTTACCTTGTGTGTTAACATTGATAACACTGTAGTCTGTCTAATTTTTTTTTAGATTTGTTTATTTATTATTATGTATACAGTGCTCTGTCTGCATGTGCACCTGCAGGCAGAAGGCAACATCAGATCACATTATGAATGGTTGTGAGCCACCGTGTGGTTGCTGGGAATTGAACTCAGGACCTCTGGAAGAGCAGTCAGCTCTCTTAACCTCTGAGCCATCTCTACAGCCAGTCTGCTTAATTAAATGACTATTATTTTAAAAATATTTTTGTAGTGTGGAAAAATACCATTTATAAAGGTAGATGAAACAGTATGATGGATGTTCTTGAACTCATCAACTGAATAAACAATACTGCCATGGTTAATCTTGTTTCATATGTATTTCTGTCTACCTACCTCATTTCTCTTTGTATTATGTTTGGCTTTTTATTTTGTTTTTGTTTTTTTTTAGAAGGGTTTCTCTGTGTAGCCCTAGCTGGCTTGAACTCACTTGGTACTCTTGGCTTCTTCTTATTGTAGGCTTCTCTACAATAAGTCATAGTCTCCAAGATGTACTTTGAGGTTGTATGGGAGCCGACTGTACAGAAGATGGGCAGAACTGTGCTCCTGAAGCCTGTGCCTGTTGCCCGCTCCCGCAAGCCTATGTTAGTTGACAGCATCTCTTACACAAGAAGTTAGCCCAGATTTTTATAAAGAAAATAATTCTCAGCTTTTTCAAAGTACTTTATTTTTTTTTATTTTTGGTTTTTAAAGACAGAGTTTCTCTGTATAGCCTGGCTGACCTAGAACTCTCTTTCTGTAGACAAGGCTGGCCTTGAACTCAGAGATCCGCCTTCCTCTGCCTCCTGAGTGCTGGGATTAAAGGCATGTGCCACTATACCTGTCCTAAGTTCCTCTTAAAACTTTAGAAGGCAATCTGCATTATGTAGTTAAATATATTTTTCTTCTCACTTTACAGGGTAAAATTTGAAAGTAGTTTATTATTGTAGAAATTTGTAGACAGCTTTTTTTTTTTTTTTTTTTTTTCAGGGTTTTTCTATGTAGTCTTGGCTGTCCTGGACTCACTTTGTAGACCAGACTGGCCTATATTTTCTTTATTTTTACAATTTAAAATTTACTATGTTTCATTTCACATTGAAGAAGTATTTAAATTTATGAAGTTGAAATTCTTTTAGTCATAATGTTTTATTTCTAACTTTGAAGGTGTTGGCCAAACCTTTAAATCTCCAGGATCAAGATCAACAAAGTCTGGTGATGCAGGTCTTAAAGCTGGTCCTCAGCTGCCTGAGCTTTGACTTTCTGGGCAGTGCAGCAGACGAATCTGCAGATGACCTTTGCACAGTGCAGATTCCAACAACCTGGAGAACAAGTAAGAAGAGAGAAGGAAGGGTTTAACATGAGAGATGGGCAACGTTACAAGATGCAGAATTAACATGTACATATGTTGTAGCTCTGGTTTTTCTCAGTGGTCTAGTGCAGAATAGCTACTAATACTCAGTATTCATTGAAGTGCTCTGTCTAGTTCATATCATAACTCCTACATTTTGATTTCAGGAAAAAAAGACAAGAGCTGTCCACATAAGTAGTGAGGAAGTATCACCCAAAGGGCTCTTTCATTCAGCGTTACCGAGTCAGAGGGAGTGGCTGAGCAGAGCAGAGTCATGATTCACCTTTTGATAGGAGGGACACCAAGAAGGAAACAAGATGGCTCCCCTACACTGCAGAAAAGTTAATGTCGCTAGGGTGCCTCTGGGCAGAGGTGGGTGTGGTGCTGGAGATTGGGTGGTAAGGAGACTTTGTTCTAATTCACCTGTGCAGTTGGGAGACTTGGCTGATGGCCTTGGGACCTGTAATTGGACCTCTCCCTCGCAAAGCTGTTTCCTTTGAAACATTAAACTAGAAAAGCTTCAGATGTGCTGATGTCAGATGGAGACATAAAGGTTTTTTTTTTATGACTTCCAATTTAGGAATCAAAGATTAATAAACAAGGGATATAACATTACATATCTTAGTGTGGTGATGAGTTCATAAACCAACATGTGTAGTAAAAATGCTGGCCTAAAAAGACGTATGCACACTTGCGTGCATATAAAATTGCACTCTTTGGTATGGTTGGGAGATTGTGATGGGCGCCATAGTTGTGGCGTTGTAGTGTTGTTTTTATAGGAGATCACCAGTGTGGGAAAGTAGGTAAAACGTGGTGTACGTCTGCTGGGTAAAATGTGGTATACGTTTTTATTTGATCTTGTGATTCTATAATTTATTATCTTAGAAAGTTTAACTTTTTAAAAAGTTGCAGAATTAATATACAAGGTGAAGAATAGAAATAAACTTTAAAAGGGTGTGATTAATATCCCTAGAGATATAAAAGAAAGATAAAACATTCCTGAGGCAAGAGTAGAATATTTGCCACATAATTTAACAATTTAACAAACATTTTAGAAGAGAAAGTTAATGAAATTTACAAAGTAGAATAAAAAAGCAAGATATTTGATAGGAGAGAAAGTATGTATTAGAAAATTAGAAGGTGAGCTGGGTGTGGTGGCACACGCCTAGAATGCCTCCCAGCATTCTAGGAGGCAGAGGTATATTGATCTCTGTGAGTTTGAAGCCAGCCTGGTCTACAAATTGAGCTCAGGACAGCCAAGGCTATACACAGAGAAACCCTGTCTTGGAAAACCAAAAAAAAAAAGGAAAGAAAGGAAAAAAAAAAAAAAAAAAAAACCTAGAAAGTGAGGCAAGGAGTTTGGGATTTGTCTATTGGAAGTTCCAGAAAGAGAAAATAGGGGGAAAAGCAGAAGGAAAATTGAAAACAAAAATGTCCTCAGCTTTGAACGACAAGTTTATGAATTGACAGTTGCACTAGGCATCCAGCATGGGAGTGAAGAAAGCACTAGCTCTGTAGCTATGATGATGTCCTAGGAAAAGGCTTGCTGTGCATGAGGAGGAAAGTAAGTCCCTTGCACTGGGTTGGAATCTAGAGTGACAATAGACTCCTCAGTAGCAGCAGTGACAAACAGCGGCTTAGCAGCCTCAGACCTCTTTGGCATTTCAGACTCAATGGAAATCATGAAAAGTGAGAGATACTTTCTCAGACATGCAAGTCCTTCCAAATTTATCCCTCAGATACTTGTATTCAGCAAATTTGGCATACAAATCAAGAAAATAGAAGTGGGATTGGGAAAGAACCCTTCAACCAAGATGACAATAAATAGATGAAAAAGGACACAAGATATGTGACAAAGTTAAGAGCCAGCCAGTTGAAGTTGAGTGAGTGACAGGTATAGCAAAATGAAAATGATTTGATGATAGTGGTTGTGTAGAAATGTTAGGAAGTTTTTGTTTGTTTTGTTTTTTGGTGAACTTGTCAAAAACATTTGGAAACAATTAGTGACAGACAGATAGACAACTATACAACTAAGCCACTTGCTTAGCTTAAGTACGGAGATCATTGGGTGAGATAATGATAATATATTCTTTGGCTCAGCTGTTAACATTCTTTGCATGATTATAAATGTTATAAGCTTTAGAATTGAATATATCATGAGTTGTGGCCATAGTGGGAGTAGAAAAGGTGGATGACTTCAGAAGATGTTGGAGCTGGGTTGCAGGGCGAGTTAGAGAAGTAAAGCCCAGTACAGTTAAGATGAGGGGTCAGGTGGCAGCAAGTGTCATTGTATGGTTATCATTTTTAAATGTAAAAATAGGGATGGGACAGGAGATAGCTGCTTTTTATAAGTTTCTGGTGCTACTTATCCTCATACTTTTAGAGTGATTTTTACATTATTTTAGTATAAATATAAACTATTTTCTGCTTAGAAATACAGATACTGTATGGAACTAAGAGCCACCTTAGGTAGCTAATTCTTATGTTTATACTGTTTGATTTATCAAAGGAATAACCCTTAAGAATCAAAGCAGCCCAGCTTCAAGCAGGTTGTGGTGGTGCACGCCTTTAATCCCAGCACAGAGGCAGGGAGATCTCTGTGAGTTAGAGGCCAGTCTGGTTTATAGTGCAAGTTCCAAGAGAGCCAAGGCTACACAGTGAAACCTTGTCTCAGAAAGCCAGGATTAAATGAGTGGATGAACACCTAAGCTGCAATGATTGGCCATATGTAGAGGTCTTGACATTCTTATTTGATGTTTTAGTGAAAGTAATGGTGTTAGGAAAATCATCTTTTTTCCAGTTTTCCTGGAGCCTGAAACATTGGAGCTTTTCTTCAATCTGTATCACTCGCTTCCACCACTGCTGTCTCAGTTAGTAAGTACAGTCACTCGTTACTCCTTAAAGGCATATCCCCTGATAGTCTGCTGTTACTGTCTTATACTACTGGGGCATCGAGCTGATGGCCCCACACCTTTGATGTTTATATTGTAACAGAGCTGAATGGCAATCTTCTGGATTTGTGTTTTGGACAGAATTTTACTGTATAGCCCACGCTGCCTTCAAACTTGTCTTCCATCCTCATCCTTTAGGTGCCAGGCTCAGCCTCGTACATGTGATTTTTTACTAATCTGAAAGGAAATACATATTCACTTCAAAAATTCTTATGCATCCGGGCATGGTGGCGCGCACCTTTAATCCCAGCACTCAGGAGGCAGAGGCAGGCGGATCGCTGTGAGTTCCAGGCCAGCCTGGTCTACAAAGTGAGTCTAGGACTGCCAAGGCTACACAGAGAAACCCTGTCTTGGAAAAAAAAAATTTTATGCATTTTATTGAGTTACATTTCTCAAGTAGTTCTTTTACTTCTGAACATGTTTTGTTAACTTATTTTCAGAATTTGTTAACAGTCCATTCCACTCTGTGATTAAGCTCAAAACCAGTCATTGATCCTGCTCCTGCCAAAGCCAGGGCAGGCTACCAATCTCTACCTGCATCTCACTCCCTAGTGCTTCCGAGTACCTCGCCAGGTCCAGCAGGCACTAGGACCTTCCTTCTTCTCACCTGCTCTCGCTCTCCTCCAGCCTGCTTGGCTGCATGCCTTAGGTTTGACTGCCGGTCTTCATCTGGAATCTCTGAGAGAGGCAAAGGTGAACCAGTCACTTGATTGTGTGCTCATCACTCTTGCATGCTCACTTTTTGTTTTTTAAATTCTCTTGTTACATAGCACTTTGAGACTATGAACACCTAACTTTGTTGAGTCTTAAAGATCTAGCAGTGTTGGGGAAAAAAACGTAAGTTTAATGTCTAAGCTACTAGAAATTGGGTGATTGTATCTCTAGATTTAAAGTGCGTTTGTTTAAATGTCTCTTAAAAAGAAGACTGCATTGCCAGGTGCTCTACTGTTGAGCTGCATCTCTAACCCAACAAGTCTGTTCTTGAACTTAGAGTTTAAGGGTTTAATCTGAGCTTCATTGGGTATTTATTTGAGGTTGTATTTCAACCAGGAAAATTGCTTTTAGTTGTTTAAAAAGCGCAAGTCATATGATTGTTTTAGTCTAAAGCAAAAACATACTTGTGATTAAAAATGTAGTCGAGAACATCTGCTTTGCGATAACTGGCCTGATGCCCTGTTATGTGAGGCTTATCTCATTTCATCCTCACAGTGGCCTTGCAAGGTTAATGACACCGTCCTCAGTAGGCTAACCTGAAAAACAGAAACAGACCCAGAGTGTCTAATTGACTGTCCTCAGGGCAGCAGAGTAGATATTGGCATTGAGATTAAAGCTCAGGTCTTTTTATCCACCCAATTATGCACTGATGTTTTGCTTTTAATCCACTGAGGGTTCCCTGTCCTATGCGCCAGGGTTGCCTAAGGAGGGTAGTGTTTGGTTTTTAACAATGGAGGAGGCAGCGGGAGACTGCAGTATGGCCCAAGCAGAAAGAGTCCCGTGTTTGTTGTTATTTTACTGTTAACAGGAGAATCAAACATTTTGTATGAAATCTCCTAATACAATACTTTAATATTGACAGCTAATGGTAATTTTAGCTGAGCATGTAAACACTTGACTCTAGATTAAACATGCAGAGGTCAGTCTGTCCTCTAGGTTAATATGAGGTTAGACTGCAGTAACTGCTGTGGAGTTGGGGACCTAAGTAATGAAGTGGCCTGGAAACACAGGAAGATAACTAGGTCACAGATAATCCTTAGGAACTTTCAGAAAGTTCCTAATTCTTCCAGCAACATTTTCCAGTCCTACCCCCGCCCCCAAGATACTTAAGAATGTTGCAGAATATACTTCATGACCAAGTAAATTTGTTATATGTCTGATTCAATTAAGGATTTTTTCTCCTTTGCATGTTCCATAATGCATAGTTTACAATACTGAGTAACTTTACTTTAGGATCACTTTGTCACTGATTGAACACCTAGTTCATTGGTTCACAGACAGAATGAGTGTCTTAAGCAGTTGGGCGCTTTCTGAATATATCCTGGTCTAGGGCTTGCTTTGGCAGATTTGTCGTATAAAAAACACAAGAGAGCATATATACTATATGTCTCAGAGTCAGAAGGAGAAAGAAAGGGATCCAACAAGGAGACAGAGCATAGGGTGCAAATAAGAACACAGTGGAATATAGATCCTCCCCCATGAGAATATCACCTTGAAATCCTTTTTTCTCCTTAAAGTGTGTGTGTGTGTGTGTGTGTCTGTGTGTGTGTGTGTGTGTGTGTGTGTGTGTGTGTGTGTGTGTCTATAGCTGTGAATCTTAGTCTCTCTCTTTGGACAGGATTTCTCTCTGAACTTGAAGCTTTCCTCTTTTGAGTAGAATGGCTGGCTAGCAAGTTGCCAGAGTTTGTCTGTCTGTCTGCCCCTAACACTGACCTTACAGGCATATGGGCCTATGTCCAGCTTGGTATTCAGGTGTTCATGCAAGTGTCATTACCCAATGAGCCATCTCCCTAGCCCATGAGGGCCCTTTCTTTTTAATGAAAATAAAAAAGTAAAATAAAAATGTCAAGGTTTTGAAAGCCAAAGAGAAAAATGCAGTCTCCAAGCAGAGGAACTGAGGAGACATTTTAAAAATAACACGAGGACTACCTACAGTGCTGTTTTTAGTATAGGGCAGAGGCTTCTGAGTGGCAATAGTGGATGTAGCTACTTTAAAAATTGAAATGAAAATTTTTCTTTGTTTTTTTTTAGGCACTTTCATGCTTAGTTCAGTTTGCTTCTACAAGAAGATCCTTATTTAGCAGTCCTGAACGTGCCAAGTACCTTGGTAACCTAATTAAAGGAGTAAAAAGGATCCTTGAAAACCCCCAGGTATTTATGAAATAATTTAATTAATGTTTAGCATATAGAAAGTATATTTCTACCCACTGATACATAGTAATTTTTAAATTTTGTTTTGGAAAGAAAATATTTAGAATTGTATTCGTCTTCCTGAGGTCTTATTTGATATATATATATTTAAATGAGAGTATTTCAATATTGATTTGATATTCCTTCTCTCTTTTTTCTTTTACTTTTCTTTTTTTAAAAGGTGAAAGTGAATATGAATTGAAGTCATGTGTTGAGTAAATTATGCTTCTGTCTTTTTTTTTTTTTTTTTTTTTGAGACAAGGTTTCTCTGTGTAGCCTTGACTATCCTGGACTCACTGTGTAGACCAGCCAGGCTGACCTGGAACTCAGCGATCCGCCTGCCTCTGCCTCCCGAGTGCTGGGATTACAGGCGTGCGCCACCTCGCCCAGCTGTGCTTCTGCCTTTTATCATTGTATTTTATTTCTTTGCTTGTACTAGGTGAACTGCTGAGGTGATTGAGGACTACATCTGCTTTTTGAAATAGGACACAACTTAAATTTAATTGTTAATATTGAAATAAGTTGTCTTAAGTTTTGAAATGGTGTCTTTTGCCCTCTTGTGGACACCTCAGTCTGTAACTTCAGAAATAGACTGCATTAGCTCTGGCACTTTGGTGTCAGCACACACAAGCAGATAGACATTCATTAGAGGTTTAGTGTCTAAAAAGTAATTGTATCACTTTTAATTTGGTTTTTCTGGCTGAACGCTTTTGTAATTAAGCCATGGACTGTGAACGCATAATTGGCAGCTTAAAGAGCTTTATCTGCGCTTCTCAGTTATGGCAGTTTGGAGGCATCAGATAGCTTTGGATAGAAATAAAATATTATCATTCTACAAAGGCTGCCCCCCCCCCCCCCCCCCGGTCTATTGAAGAGACTTTTTTCATTTTGTTTTTACAATATTTTTCACTTACTCTATCAATTTCACATGTGTGTATATAACGTATCTAGATCATGTGCATCCCAAACATGCTCTGCCCACATCCTTTACACCCCAGTTCTTCCCCGGTGGAGTATCTTAGAATGTATACTTCTTTTTTTTTTTTTTTAAATCTTTTCATTGTTTCAGATCTTATTTTTACTCATTTTGCTGATAGATGGGGTTTTACTTTTAAGATTGTAAATTATTTGTGTGACTTACTATCATGACCTGTATTGTGGGAGATACTTGGTTAATGTCAGATATCTCAAGATATTTCCTTTTCATGGTAATGTTTCACTGTAAAAGTCATTTAGAATTATAAATGTGTACTAAAATACCTTGTTTTAACATGCATTTTTGAAATTTGTTGTACATAATACCCCCATTAGTAAAATTCTTCAGATTCTTTAAGCATTAACATTCAACCAATTCATTTTAAATTTGATTATATGCCAAATATACTGTGTAGTACTTAATATAGAGGTAACTTCTGTGTGTTTGTGTGTGTGTCTTATATTCAAGCTACTCACAGTTGCTTGGAAAGGCGTTTCTTGGTCTGTTCCTTTTAACTTTTCTTCTAA
>OU015755.1:65580233-65619734 GCA_907169655.1 Acomys percivali | reverse complement strand
AGAATATTAAACATTGTATGGTAAAATAAAATACAAAATGTCAGTAAGTTGAAAAAAAAAAAGAGTTGTTAAGAATTAATCTACTGCATGTATATGGTCCCCTTTGAGACTCTGTAGTTAGCAGTCCACACATCTTTGCAGCAGTGCCTTGTCTTAGTTACTATAGGAAAAGCCAGTGTGAGTCTTCCAACTTGGTTTTTACTTTTCAGAATTGTACTTCAGCTATTGTACTTCATTTTTTTCCCATGTAAAATGTAGCTTCAATATTCTAGTCTCTTATTTAATTTAAAAAGATATTATTATTGTGTGTGTGAGAATACATGCCTACCACTGTGTGCAGGTCAGAGAACAGCCTCATGGAGGTGTCTCTGGCCTTCCATCTTTGCTTACACGGTTCCCCAGGGATCAAGATGAGGTCCCCAGCCTTTGCAGGAAGCACTGTGCCAGCTCAGCTTTTATCTGGGTTTTACTGAATGCCGTCTGTTAATTTGGGAAAGTAACTGAGATTACAGCAATGGAGTCTTTCAGTCAGCTGACATGGTGATTCTCCCTTTCGTTTATTTAGCTGTTTGCTTTCTTTGATCATTAGTTTTTAATTTTAGCTCTTAGATTTTGAGCATATTTAGTTAATACCTTTGTATTGTACAGTTATTTGTTTTTATTTACTTATTTTTGAGAACAGTGTCTCATGGGCTCCAAGCTAGCCTTTAAATTTACTTGTAACTGAGGGTGATCCTTCTGTTGTCACTTCTTGGATGTTTTAATTATAGGCCTGTGTCCCTCATTCGCCTTACCATGCTGTCTGTCTGTCTGTCTGTCTGTCATCATCTGTCTGTCTGTCTGTCTGTCTATTAGTTTGTCAAGACAGGGTCTCTGTGTAGCCTTGGCTGTTTGGACTCACTTTGTAGACCAGGCTGGCCTCGAACTCACAGAGATCTGCCTGCCTCTGCCTCCCGAGTGCTGGGATTACAGGTGTGTGCCACTGTGCCTGGCTTTACCATGACACTGTTGTTTAATATTTCATTTTCCTTTCTTCGCCACTATAGAGCAGCACAGCTGTTTTAGCATTTTGAGTTCGTTTGCTATGACCTCAGTAATTTCACTTCTTAGTTCTACTAGCTTTGTGTGTGTGGGGGGAGGTTTGGTAATTTTTATGTGCATAATCATGTCAAATTCATATATGGGATTTTATTTTTACTTTCCAATCCATTTGTCTTCTATTTCTTGGTTCATCATAGCATCTTTAGATTGCAAAGTTTCTGTATTGTGATTAAGATGTACCACATTGTAAGCGAATGTCTTCCATGTTTCAGAGATAATTTAGATGACCCCCTGGATGACACTGCTACCGTGTTCCAGCAGCTGGAGCAACTGTGCACAGTCAGCAGATGTGAATATGAGAAGACGTGTACTCTCCTTGTACAGCTATTTGACCAAAACGCACAGAATTATCAAAAGCTTCTGCATTCAGCTTCTGGGCTCGCTGTTGACATGGCAATTCAGGAAGGTCAGTCTGTTACACAGTTGTGAGTAGTATGCTCTCGTGAGTAGAGCCATTAGTCACTGTAAGACTCCTGCCCTAAACTGGGCGTGGTGGCACACAGCTTTAATTCCAGCACTGTGGAGGCAGAGGCCGGAGGATCTCTGAGTTTGAGGCCAGTCTACTCTGCTATAAACTAATTTTATGTTTCTCCCGGTATCTATTTCCTTAGTAAAGCACTGATTTTATTAAGCAGTTGGCTAGTGTGGTAGCTTGTTGATCTTTAATATGTTTATGAGACACAGAGGCAACAAGAGCATGGACTCACGCAGACAGTGCAATGCCGTTGTCTTTGAACTAGTGTTGTCGCTTTCTTGACAATAGTAGATTGGAAACTCAGCCAAAATTGGCGAGTGAAAGAGGCCTCTTCAAATTTTACTTTATTGGTCTTCACCGTGGCTTTTTAATTCTTATTTCTCACTTTCTTTATTATTTCATCTTTAATCTTATAAGGGAGGCTTCACTTTTATATCCTTTTAAATACTTTCAGATAGATAGTAGGGAATAACATTTTTTCCCAGATTTTTAAAATGCAATATAAGGATGAAAGAACCTATAGCTTTTGTTATTTGTTAGGCTAGAATACAGAATAATGAATTTCACTGTTTCACTGGCATATCCACGTGCTGGTGGATTTTTTGTTGTTTGTTTGTCTTCTTTTCTCTCTCTCTTTTTTTTATTTCCACACAAGGTCTCTGTGTATAGCCCTGGCTGTCCTGGAATTCTCTGTGTAGACCAGGCTGACCTCGAACTCACAGAGATCCACCTGTCTCTTCCTCCCGAGTGCTGGGATTAAAGGTGTGCGCCACCACTGTCCAGCTCTGTTAGTGTTTTATACTTTGTTTCCATTCATTCCCTTTCCCCAGTTCCCCTGTGTGCTCTCCTCCTCTCTCTGGCTGTGTCTGCTCCCTTCTTTCCTCCAGAGCATCACCCCTGTCTCTGTGCCTCATACATGGCATCACCTCCCTTTCTCCCCTTTAGGACCGGCTCTAGTTTCATGACATGTCCACACCTACTGATATAAATATACCTTTTTATACCATATTCATGTTATACATATAATTTTAAATTTGCAGTCTGTGTATAGGACAAAATAGGCAATATATGTCTTTTGGAGTCTGTTAAAATAATAGTTTCTTGTTCCATTTCTACAAATGTCATAATTTCACTTTTCTTCAAGGCTAGATGAAATGCCATTGTATATGTCTACCATTTTTCTTCATCTGTTCATTTGTTGATGGGCATCTAGGCTGGTTTCATTTCCTAGCCATGGCAAATAGCACAACACTAAGCATGGAAGTACAAGTGTCACTGTGCTCCTTTAGGAATATTCCCAGGAGTACTATGTCTGGGTCATGTGTAATTCTGTTTTTACTTAAAAAAAAATAAGTGACTGTATTTGTTCCTATATTTGCACAAGTTTATGTTCCCAACAGCAGCAAACATATGTTCTTCTTTCCCCATTCACGCTGTCATTTGTTTTCTTCAAGCTAGCCATTCTAAAAGTGGTGAATGATACCTTAGAGCAATTTTACATTTCCCTGACTGCAAGGATGTTGCACTTTCTCGTGTGCTTATTGGCCATTTGTGTTTTGCTTTTTGACAACTATGTCAGTTCATCTGCCCATGTATTGACAGAATGTTTTTTGTTAGTGTTTAGTTTTTGCAGCTCTTTCTGTATTCTAGAAATTACTTCTTTATCCAATATGTATCTTTTAAATATTTTCCCGCTTTTTAACTCTTCTTCACTCTGCTGACCATTTCTGTTGCCCTGCGGTAGCCTTTTCATTTCATGTAACCTCATATGACATTCTGAGGTCAGTTTTATATATAGTGAGGTACATGGATCTGCTTTCATTATTATACGTAAAGAAGCCCAGCATTTCCAACACTGTTTATTTAAAAGGTCGTTCTCACCAATGCATGTTTGTTGAAATAATTGTCAGAAATCAAGAGTGTACTATGTTAGCTGTTTGTAGGTCTTCTAACAGATCGCATGGGTCTCCATGTCTTGTTTTTGTTACTGTGTAATGACTCTGTAATGACTCTGAGATTAAGCACTCCATTGTTGTCACATTGCTCTCTTTGCTGAGTGTGGCCCTAACACCCGAGGTCGTCCTGCTTGTTGTGGAAGGATGTTGAACTCTAGAGGGCTTCCCTAGCCCAGCTACTTCCCAGAGACTCGAGACAGAAACCTTTTCAGTTAGTACAAGCTTTAACACACCATAACTGGGCAGATATCAACCCTCTCATCTATTTTGCTGTTTCTCAGTTGGCATTTTCCAGGTTACTGTGTGGGCTGCTTCTGCTCCATCAGGCCAGCCCACATGGCCACATGCTCATGGTCCACATTGCCCCACGGCGACCTCCTTCTCTCCAGCTTCCTCTCCTGTTTCTCCCTCTCCCTCTCTTCCAGACTTGCTGTCCCTACCTGAGACCCCAAGCCTGGGATCCTAAGCTCTACCTCCTTCTCTTCTGCCCAGTTACAGGCTCCTAGGTATTTTTATTAACCAGCCAGCTTTAGTTTGGGGAGCAGAGTTTACACAACATCACTTGGTGTGGGTGAGAATGTGCTCCTCTGAGTGGTAACCAGATCTTGGTAGCATTTGAATATACAGCACCAGACCATCCCCAACACATGGTCTCTTTTGCTGCCATATGAACTTGAGGCTTTTTCCCCCCTAGTTATTTGAAGAGTATCTTAAGGATTTTGGTTGAGGTTCCATTATTTCCATAAGTCACATTAGTAATATAGATGTTTTCACAAAACTAATAGTGCCAATTCATGAATAAGGAAAGTTTTCATCAACCAATATCTTCAGATTCCCTTCAGTGTTTTAAGGTGTTTATTGTAGAGGTGTTTGCCCTCCTTGGTTAAGGTTATTACTATGTATTATTTTTTTAAACTATTAGGAAAGGGCTATTTATTTGTTTATTTTGGTTTTCCAGCTTTTTGGACAGGTAGGCCACCAGCTGTTTCTAGGGGCCCAACTGTTGTGTGAGAACTCCCTTTGCGATCTCGTTGTTTTCAGCCACATATAAATGGAAGGGCTTAGTTAATAAATCAGGCAGTCCCAACGCTGGGGCACTCAAGAGAGCTTTTTTGATCGCTTCAAAGAGCCCTGTTCAGTCTCAGTCCAGTGAAAAGGCTGGCCACCCTTAGTTAAAGGATAAAGGGGGGGGGCAGCCATCTCAGCGAAGCCTGGTATCCATAGATGACAAAAATCAACTGTTCCCAGGAACTCCCTCAACTGTTTAGGTATTTTTGAGGTTGGCAGGTTCAAAATGGTCTGTTCTCTGGCTTTTGACAACCATCTCTGTCCATCCTTCAGAAGATACCCCAGGTACGTTACCTCTCCTTGACAGATTTGTGCCTTCTTGGCAGATGCCTGGTAGCTGAGGCGTCCCAGCTGTCTGAGTAGCCACTTGGTTCCTTTTATGCAGGATTCTTGTTCTTTGGCTGCAATTAGAAGGTCATTTACATACAGCGTAGGAGAGTTACCTGGGGATTGTTGATCTAGTAGGGCTGGAGATCCTGATGGAGGGCCTCATCAAAGATAATTGGGGAGTTTTTAAACCCCTGAGGCAGCCGGGTCCATGTGAGTTGTCCAGTGAGTCCCTGCTCTGGGTCCTTCCATTCAAAGGCAAAGATCTCCTGGCTTTGTGGTGCCAGAGCCAGGCAAAAGAAAGCATCTTTTAAGTCCAGGATAGTGCAGGAGAGTGTAAGGATTAGGCACCATAGGATGAATGTCCAGTACCCTGCGATTCACCTCCTGCTCACGGCTCTCAGGGGCAGAGTAATAAGACTGGGTTCAGAAGGAACCCGTTTACTTCAGGTCCCCATGGCTGGTCCACCAGGGGAGATGCATTGGTGGAGAGGGGGGTAACGTTAGGGATGAATTCACTAGATGTTGAGGGGAACGGGGTGCACTGTGTGAGGATGGAGGAGAAGGAGGAAGGAGACTAAGGGGGGCGGGTAATGGGCTGCCAGGGGAGGGAGAAGAGGGGAGTGATTGACCCGACGGATAGGAGGGAGGGTGAGCTAGATGAAGCAGGTCATTTGTGGCAGGATCTTCTTGGATGACAGGCGGTGGCTGTCTCTGGCTGGGAGACAGTTCTGGCACTGCAGATGCTGGAGGCTCCTGTAAGGCAAGAATCTGAGGAACAGGGTTAGGCAAGAAGGGTGGACCCAAGTTGAGGGGGTCTATAATGAGCTCCTTCCACACAGTGATGTAAGGAACCTGGTCAGGATGTCCTGATGAGTTCAGTCCAAAAACAATCTTTTTTACTGCCAAAGAGGTAGGGAGATCGAAAATCCCTGTGGCTGGCCAGCCGACTCTGTATGTGTGCCATTCTGCAAAAAGGAATCATGCTGCTTTTCTTGACTAACAAAGATAGGTTGAGAGCCCTAGTCTGTAAGTCAGTCCAGTGTTCGGTTATGATAGTCAAAGGAGTCGTCTCAGCCTGCCTCATGTCAGGCAGTTCGTCAATAGTCAGTCCAACAGAAACAGCAACAGACAGACAGACAGGACCTCACATGAGCCAATGCCCCTGCCGCGGATGTGGCAAAAAACAGGCAGGGAAAACCACATACAAGCCACGCCCATGCCCCCAGCGTGGCCCAGACCTGCGAGTGGAGGCTTCTACCCTCTTGGGCAAGGGCAAAGTGCTGGCACACAGGTTGGAGAAGGGCTGTTTCACCCTGCTCCTGGTGTTCTCTGAGTTTACCCAGGCAGGGACAGCTCATGCTGGGGACTCCGACTTTTGCGAGGACACTGAGAGCAACACGGTTGCTTCCTTGATCTAGAAGGAGACACGTTACCCAAGTCTCCTTAACCCAAGCAACGTGTTTCCCCGTATGTTGCTTCCTCAACCCAGACCGATGTTTGCGAACCAGATTCAGAGTAAAGAGGAAAGTGTTAGAACAACACAGACAAGAGACCAGACAAGCCTCGGTGGTACCTGTTATTCTTTATTCCTCGACCAGAGTCTGGTCCTCAAGGGGCTTCAGAGCTCGATGGGACTTCCAAATGCTAGACTCAGATCGTCAGAGTCTATTCCTGAAGCCCAATTGAAAGTCAGAGTCCAGAGATGATGCAAAAGCAAAGGAATTTTATTGAGTCCCTCCGAGGAGATGGAGGACCCCTTTCTGCAAGAGTGGGGGATTAATATACCATATACAGAAGCTGAACTTAGCAACAATGGTTAGTTAACGTGTGATAGGCTAACAATAGGTGACCTTTTAGGTGAATGGGGGTCTGAGGTAGTAAATTCGAAGTAGGGTGAGATGGGGGCAGTAAATTCCAGGGGCAGGGTTGAGATGGAGGCTAGTGGAGAATTTTTAACTTGTTCTTCTCAGTTCGCTGTTACTTTGCTTGTCCTTGTTATCGGCCTGCAATTCTTTTTTTTTTTGTTGTTGTTTGGTTTTTTTTTTTGTTTGTTTGTTTTGTTTTTTGAGACAGGGTTTCTCTGTGTAGCCTTGGCTGTCCTGGACTCCCTTTGTAGACTAGGCTGACTTCGAACTCACAGCGATCCGCCTGCCTCTGCCTCCGGAGTTCTGGGATTAAAGGCGTGCGCCACCACTGCCTGGCTCGGCCTGCAATTCTTAACTTGCTTTGCTCAGCTAACAACACTGTTGTTATGATGGCTAAGCCCAAGCCACCTGGAATCTTACAACATGAACAAATAAAAATACCTAGTTACGGGGCTGGCGAGATGACTCAGAGGTTAAGAGCACTGACTGTTCTTCCAGAGGTCCTAAGTTCAATTCCCAGCACCCACATGGTGGCTCACAACCATCTATGAGATCTGGTGCCCACTTCTGGCCTGCAGGTGTACATGCAGGCAGAATACTGTATACATAATAATAAATAAATATTTTAAAAAATACCTAGTTACTCCAAATAGGAAACCAACAACAAGCCAAACAATTCCAACTTGGCAAATTGTTAAGTTGATTATAGTTATTCACAGGAGTGCAAATAAGTACAGGAGCAGGGCTGGCTCAGAGACAAGTGCATCGTGGAAATGCCTCTTCCAGTTTGGGCACTCTCTGACTTGCAGGTGCTGGGCTGCTCAGTCTCTTCTTCTCAGCAGTTGTTTACTGCTTCCATGACCTTCCTTGGAGAAGGGCGTATAAATCTTGAATGTTTCTGCTTCTTGGGCTTGTAAGGTTTTGCTTCTCCGAGTCTCACGAGGCTCCCTACTCTTAGGCAGCACACTGCCTAGAGGTGAGTTGGCCCATCCCTTTACAACTTTTCAGACTGTTACGGTATTTGCATTTTCAGCATTCTCTCCATTGTGTATGTTTGGAGTGTTCTTCTCTGGTCATGTCTGTTTGTAGCTCTCAGCGCCTTTTTTATCCGGATGCCATTTCCTTCCCCTAGATTTGCTGAGTTTTCTGCGTCACTGGATTCCTTGCCTGCAGTATTTGCTTCAGTTACTTCTGCCTGGTGGATTCTTAACATTGATCCCTTTTCTTTTTTTGGTTTTTTGAGGCAAGGTTTCTCTGTGCAGCTCTGGCTGTCCTAGAACCCACTCTATAGACCAGGCCTGCTTCAAACTCAGAGATCGCCCGCCCCTGCCTGCCCGCCCCTGCCTGCCCGCCCGCCCCTGCCTGCCCGCCCACCCCTGCCTGCCCGCCCCCACCACCCATGTGCTGGGATTCCAGGTGTGTGCCACCATTACCCTGCAAGACGATCTCCTTTATTGATGTTTTAGTATTGTATTTTATCATCCTTGCCTTCCAGCTAATTTTTTTCTTCTACTTGGTCTAGTTTTTTTGGTAATATTTTGCTCTTGTGTTTTTGTTTTTTGTTTTTAGTTTTATTTCATTCACTGAATTTTAATTTTTTATTACATTCTAAAATTTATGTTGTTTGTTTCTCTGTATGTGTATGTGTATATACTTTCACTAATACCACAGCCCTTATGAAGAATCAGAGGACAGCTTGGAGGAGTTGATTCTTTCCTTCCCTCCTCCTCATCAGGCTTGGTGGCAGGGGTCTTTACTGGGTAGTAGGTGAGCTACCTTGTTGGCCCTGATTCACTGATTTTTTTTTTTTTTAATTTTCAATATTTCTATCTGTCTCCCTCCCCCTTAATAATCTCAGTGGTTTTCATGCTGACTCTTTTTCTTCCATGTGACTGTGATTTCCCTGTACTGTTGGTTTTCTCATCCATTTTGCTGCCTTTTCTCCTTCAGAGGGAATTTTGCTTATTTCCTTTTCTAAGTCACTGACCACTTTTACCAGAGAGTCGTTGATATGTTAACTGACATTCTACCCCTTTTCAGTATCTTGAGTTTAGTAGTTGTGGAATCACAATCTTTTGAAGAAATCATGTTTTGCTTTTTCATGCTGTGTTTCTTTGTTGCAATTTGCATCTCTCTTGGTTTAGATGCGTCTTTGTGTTTGTTTTGGAGGGAGAGAGAAAGGTCTTTTTGAACCACCTACTCTTGGTCTTGGTTTCTTTTAAATTTCACCAATCTGCTGGGTATCTAGTGTATATCGGTGTCATTGTAATCTGTATGCACCTCCTGGTAGTCACTTTTCACATCTTTCATGAGCATTTTAAAGCCATTCACATACTTTGGCCCATGTTAAACTTGGCTTTTGTGTGTTTTCTCATTGTGAGATTGTAGGAATGCTTTGCATTTTGTTGAAAGTTTTTTTTGTGTGCGTCTTAGGAAGTGCATTTCTTAGTCTGTGCTTTGTCTTCTTATTACCCTGTAAAGAACTAAGTTTTTCTTTTGTTGTTCAGGTTTATTTGTGCAGTCCTTACTGTCCTGGAACTCACTCTGTAAACCAGGCTGACTTTGAACTCACAGAGGTCTGCTTGCGTCCAAAGATCTCAGTGCTGGAATTAAAGACGTGGCCTACCACCACCCGCTTTGATAGTTTACTTTTTTTTCCCCCCAATATGGCTTGTGTGTTCTGTATTAAGAAATCCTATGTAGCAGCTTCACAGAGACTTTCTCTTAAGTTTAATAGTTTGAGTTGTTATGGTTAGGTCTATGATCCATTTCATATTAATCTTTTGTTGTTGCTTTTTTGTGTTTGTTTTCCATGACAGGGTTTCTCTGTATAGCCTGGCTGTCCTGGACTCTGTAGACCAGGCTGGCCTTGAACTCACAGAGATCCACCTGCCTCTGCCTCCCAAATGCTGGGTCGGATTAATCTTTTGATTGTTGTGAGTTCTTAAGTTTTTCTTTTACAGTCAATCCAGTTGTCCTTATGTCACCTGATGACAAAATTACCTTTCCTTCATTGAATTACCATGATGGTTTTTGCCAGATTATTTTCCCTTAAAAGGCTAAAGTTTGTTACTAGATCATTCTCCTGTACCATTAGTCTGTACGTCTGTTCTTAAGCCATATTTGTTCAGCTATTGTGGCTTTCAGCTGAGCCTTGAAGTCAGGTGATATAAACCTCTAATTTTGTTTTTTTTACAGTATGTTTGTTGTATGGTGCCATTAGCTTGTCATTTGTTGTTGTTGCTGCTCTTTTTTTACCATTTTTTTTAAAGGTTAACTTCCTGGAATTTAATTGATATTGTCTCAATCTATATTGCAGATGGGAACAATTAATACTACGTGTCCTCCTCTTAATTATATTGTCTTTGTAATGCTCTGTTGGTTTTGTTGTGCAGTTATTAAAAATGATCCTACATTTATTATGTATTTTGCTATATTTCATAGCTTAGCTCTGCTACTCTATACAATCAGAATTGACATGTTTGTTGTATGTCTTTGCTGACTATTATTTTCAGCTGCATTTCTGTGGACTTGCTCAGTTATTTACATGATAGTGTTGTCTGCAGATAGCCACAGTCCTGTCTCCTCCGTTTTTCTTTCTACAATAGAACTCTCCACTGCAGTGGATAAACTCAACCTTGATGCTCTTAGAACAGATTAGAACAGGATCCAACATTTATTACTGAGTATAACCTTACCTGGGAATGTTTTGAAGTTGTTCATGGTATAATGAACAAGAAATTTTTATTTATTTATTAGGGCATTAATAGTGAATCCTGTATTTTTTTTTAAAATAAGTGGATTTTTTTTGTTTTGTTTTTTTACTTTTTCAAATAACTTTTTTCATTGCTGAGATAGTGAATTATATTAATTGATTTTAAAAATTGTTAAAGTAGCTTTGTATTCCCAGGACAGTTCTTACTTGGACTTACTACAGTGTTCTTTTATGCATACATTGTCTGGCACCGTGTACAAAAAGATGTTTTTTTTTTATCAGTGTTTGCAAAAGATACTAGTTCATAGTTCCCTCCACCGTTTTCATTTTCTCTGTCTTTAATGCATAGAATTTTAGCTAAACTAAAGAGTTGTTTTTTTCTTTATTTTGTGGGGAATTTGTACCATATTGAAATGTATTGATAGAAAGTTATTCCTAATATTCTACTATTAGGTTGTTTTTTGTTGTTGTTGTTGTTTTTTTAAATCTATAGGATTTGAAGTAGTGCACTTGATTTCATTTTTATACTGATTTTTTGTTTGTTTTACTTTTTTCTTTAATTGCTCCAACTATTTTGTTGATCATTTTAGAGAACCAAATTATAGTTTGATTGACTTCTTTTAAGTTTTACTACTGTTTTGGAATTTTTTTTTTTTTGATATTTTTCTAATTTTGTTACAGACTCTAGAGGTTTTATTTCTATTTTGTTTGCTTTTTTAATTAGGTCTAGCTTTTATCACGCAAATTAAAAAATTCCTTTCTGTTCAAAAATATTTTCTAATCCATGTTTTTCTTTGTTAACTGGTGCATTATTAGATAGCTTCCTGCTTTCTAATTTCTACCTTGGTCAAGTGTCACTTAAGTTTACTAAAGCTTGCTATGTGACTTGTCATGTGGCCTGCCCTGGTCACATAACATGTACACCTGGAAAGACTGTCACTAATGCTATTGGACATAGTGCTGATACTTAATTCAGAATCCTTTGTCTGTTTATGTTCTGCAGAGATAAGATTATGAAGTTATCTATTCTTCTCTAATTCTTTCAATTTTTGTTTTATGTAGGCTTGATAATGATATGCCTTACTTTTATTTCATTTTTTAAGACAAGTTTTGTCTTCATCCCTGGCTGTCGTGGTTCTTTGTAGACCAAGCTGACAGATCTCTGCCTGTCTCTGCTTTCCAAGTGTTGTGATTAAAGGCGTGCACCACCACTGCCTGGCTGCATGATGTCGTCGCCTTCTTCTTCTTCTTCTTCTTCTTCTTCTTCTTCTTCTTCTTCTTCTTCTTCTTCTTCTTCTTCTTCTTCTTCTTCCTCCTCCTCCTCCTCCTCCTCCTCCTCCTCCTCCTCCTCCTCCTCTTCTTCTTCTTCTTCTTCTTCTTCTTCTTCTTCTTTTTGGTTTTTCGAGACAAGGTTTCTCTGTGTAGCCTTGACTATCTTGGACTCACTTTGTAGACCAGGCTGACCTTGAACTCACAGTGATCTGCCTCCCGAGTGCTGGGATTAAAGGCGTGCGCCACCACCACCCGGTACATGATGTCTTCTTAGTTGACATTTTTCTGTTGAAATTTGCCTATCACTGTGATGATAGCCTTTCCACAGTCTTCTCATATTTCCACTTACCTCCCGTCTGCTGATGTTTTTATGCTTAAAGCATCTCTTGTAGATAGTATATAGTTTTGTTTTGTTTTTAACAAAGTCCATCTCTATTCTATCTTGCTTTTACCTGGAATGCTTCCATATACAAAGTGGCAGGTGAGGGTATTATTAGCTTAATGTCATTTGAACGATTTCCTTAGAGCAAGGCTTCTACCTTCACATGCTACCATGTACTGTGCCATTGAGCCATGTCCTCAGGGTTGGCATGAGGTTTGTTGAGCCGCTGGGGATATTTGCTTAGGCCTGGCTTGGGAGTCGTTGCCCTGTGTCCACCTAGCACTGGCATTCCTAGCAGCTTTCTCTGTCTGGGTAGGTTATCTCACTTAGTTTTTTTTTTACACAAGATCCCGCTGTGTCCACCTTTTACGTGGGATTTTCCTCTAGCCTCTCAGCTGGTTAAGCATTTGACTGTCCCTGAACCTGTGTCTGTGGTGTCCAACTCCATCTGTATGTAAAGTCTGGCCCTAAAGTTGTTTCTGGCACTTGAGGCTCTGTTTTACCCTTTCTCACTCAGCAGAAGGTTGGGTGCTCAGTGACTGACAGGAAAGGCCCTTTGTTCAGACGCACCAGTGCTAGGCTCCCTGTCCCTTTGCCAAGTCCTCATTAATGATGCCTGTGTCTCCTTTATAGATATGTGATAGCCCTATACTTAGTGTCATGTACTTTTGCTTTGCCTGGTCACACAAAGGTGGCATTTTTAGTATTTTTTTCTAGATGGGCTTTCTGTGTGTAATACTAGTTTGGATCATGTTTAGCCAACTACCTGTAAAAAAAATTGACTTAATATTAAATCTTGCAGTGTTTGCACTACTTTGGTTTTTTATGGTTACCAGATGCTGAACTCATTTAATGCATTGATTATTATTTAGTTGTTGTTGCTTTAAAGTTTTGGATTGTTAAATAGTAAATTGAGGAAGGAATCTTTAAACTCTCAGTTCTGAAGAAATAGTTAAGAATGCTATAAAAAAGGGAAATGAAAATATTACAAGGGAAGTTAAAAGATCATAAGGGAATGCCATGCGTGTCAAATTGACTCTTAGACACAGTAGAAAAAATAGAATGGAGGTAGCAAGTGGAGAAATTCTGAGACTTAATTCATCATCTGTATTGTTATTACAGCAAGCCTGTCGTCTACCAGTCATAAACAGAACCAGCCCTGCTTCTTTCATGTTGTCTAAGCTTGAGAGTAGCTCAGAGGAAGGACTAATGAAGCAGTCTACTCGATTGACAACTGACTTTAAGGTCCCCACAGCTCCCATCGTATCACTGTGCCCCAGTAGGTATATTTGTAGGTTTTCAGCTGCTGTGTGTTTGGTGTTATATGTTGAGATAGAGTCTGTGTGTGTGAGACAGGGTCTGTGTGATAGTGTCTGTGTAACCTAGGTTGACCTAAAACTCATTACAGCTTTCCTGCCTCAGCCTCCTAAGTGTTGGATCATAGGAATGGGCCACTATGTTTGGCTAGCAGATGTTTCTTTTTAAGAACCAGGTAAAAAAGCTGGGCATGGTGGCACACACCTTTATTCCCAGCACTCAGGAGGCAAGGCAGGTGGATCGCTGTGAGTTCAAGGCCAGCCTGGTTTACAAAGTGAGTCCAGGACAGCCAAGGCTACACAGAGAAACCCTGTATTGAAAACAAAAAACAAAAACAAAAAACAAACAGATAAAATAAGGGCATTTTCCTGACAGATCTAAGTAGAGTGTTTGCTGCCATGAGAGCTTAACAGTGATGTTAAAATACTTGTCAGTAGTTTAGAGACAGGACAAGAAGGAAGTTTAAAATCACCAGAGATGTGGACTGAGTGGAATGATCAAGCTGAGTGGTTGCATGGCTGGATCTCAGAAAGTTCCAGCACTGCGGCCTTGGACAATTGAAGCACAGATTGCAGAGCTCAGGATGCCCTGTCGCTGAGAACAGTGGGGAAACTGTTAGCACAACTGTATGGAGCTCTTAGGAAGAGACCTGCAGCCATAGTCACATGGCGTGATTGATGAGCTAGGTGGTGAGAGTAGTGACACAGTTGACTTTCCTGAGTTGGACAATGATGGCCAAAAAGCCAAGAAAAGAGCAAGAGTAAAGCAGGAGTTAGGGAAGCATTTCATAAACTTGGGGGCAGATGGCAGTTGCTGTGTTGGTGCAGCAGACATCTGACATGGGGTGGCACCTGGGGCGAAGGGAGCAGCTTGCTGCTAGGGTTAGAGTCCAGCGGGCACAGGAACACTGGCAACTCTGTATATGTGATGACAGCAAGGGGAGGCGTGTGGAATGGGCTCGATTCCTTGTATAAAGCTGTTCTTTCTTTGTCATCTGTAAAAGGTTCCCTACCTGTCAGGAAATGTACATTCATAGTAAATATAAATTTACCTTCCTTTTCTTTGTTACTGTATTTAAATTTTATTTAAGAAAATCGGTCAAGTGACATGCATGTAGCTTGCTGTGGTTTTATCTACAGCCTTCTATTGCAACTTGGGTAGAGTTTGCCAGATATATGAAGATTTGCATTATGGCCATTTAAAGGTTGTTTTCTTTTGGTGCTGTCATCAAGTTGTAAAGTATGGAGATCTTAGTTTGTATGAACTAGTCAGTAGCATGTGTTTAAAAGTACTAATACAGAACAGTGCAGTGTCAGGTATTTGTAATTTGGATATAGAATGCATTCCCATCATCTTAGAGATAGATAATATACTATAAATTTTAGTAAAGTTACACAGTAGGATAAATAAACTGCAGGCATGCTTAATGAAAATAGATATCAGATATTTAGTGAAGGAAAGGAACTCTCAGGATGGTACATGTAGCATGAAGCCTTTAATAAAGCTTTTAAACAAGTGAGACAAGTGAAAAGTCCATTATCCGGGAATAGATGCAAAAGGGGTAAAACTCAAGTGACAAAAGAAGAGTAAGCACCAGTTGGAGGATGAAGCTCACCTCAAGGCCGAGCTGTAACTCAGGGGTTGGAGGCGGCCAAGACAGTGGGGTTAAGCTGCAGCTTTCTAAGTTTGATACATGCCTTTTATTTAGTTAACATATATTATATATGATTTTGTATTTGTATCAAATATTATATTAAAATGTAGCAAGGGGCGGGAGTGGCATGATGGCTCAGTAGTTTGATCTGTAGAACTCAAATGTGGAAAGACTGATTCCTACAAGTTATATTCTGACTTCCACACATGTTCTGTGGCATGTTCTTGGGCATATGTGCATGTGCACACACACACACACACACACACACACACACACACACACACACACACGTACACTAACTGTAGCAAGATTCGGTTGTTTTTCTTCAGAGGGAAATTTAGTGAAAGACATGGATAGAACTAACTGGAAATGAATACTTTATTGGTGGTAAGAGATGTATATTGAATATATTAAGTCACATCCACTTCTTGATGTATATGAGAATTTTTTTATAGTTGGATATAATAGGTCTGTCTATTTGGTACATAGAAAAATTTTAATAAATGTTTATTTTCTACTTTTTCTGTCAAAAAGTCAGAAGAAATCTGTCTGCCTTTTAAAGGTATCTATAGTGTGGTCAAAAGCAATTGTTACTATATTAAAAAGAATGCCCAGCATTGCTCTAGTTTGTACATTGTGTGCAGTAGTATTCAATTTCTTTTGTGCAGACTCAACAGTTCAGTTAATGTTGAACAAAGAAAATTATATGCTTTAGTTATGTGTGCTTTAATTTAGATGCTTAATGGCTTTTAATGTTACAAAATAAGTTTATTATTATATTATGATCTCATTTGTATTATATTGTCTTGCTCTCTCATATCTGTGGTGATATGGTCATGGTTTACAAAAACAATAATCCCTAAGAAATAGGTCATTAACAGTAGTTAACGATTACTTGTGATCTATGGTAATGACTGATTTCTTTGGGATTATTGCAGTTATAAACCATAATTACAGATTATTACAGCAATAATTATTTTGTTAAGGAAAAAATGTTCTATGCTTGAACAGCTGCTTAAACAAGCGCCTTGAATATTTCAGAATGAAGAGAAAAATGGGAAATTATAATGAAAATTTAGTCTTATAAAATGAGATTATAAGATATTTATAGATATGAATCTTGTGTATCAGATAGTTTCTTCTAAATTCAGTTTAGATGCATGTGTTGACATGGTTCTCTGATTGAACTTTCTGGATGCAGTTTTAGGATGAAAATATATTTTTTTTTTTTTTGGTATATCCTTTAGGTATACAGCATGTTTTGATGGACATTTACATAATGAAATGAATGCTGTAGTCAGGGTTGTTGCCCTGTCTACCCCCACCTTCCATAATTCCCCTTCACCAAGGCAAGGTTTCTCTTGTAGTCCCTGGCTGTCCTGGACTCACTTTGTAGGCCAGGGTGTCCTCAAACTCCTAGAGATCATCCTGCCTCTGCCTCCCGAATGCCGACCATAGTTTTGTGTGTGCTTCTGAAAAAGAGATGATGACACCTGGATGTCACTTGAAGCTCATGCTATTATGCTGTGTGATGATGTTCTTTACTGTAGTCCCAACGTGTCTTCAGTCTTTAGGGGTGATTGACCTGTGCAAGTTTATACCCTTTGACCTACTTCTTCCCTCTTTGATATGGATATCAACCTCTCTATTATATCACACTTTTTTGTTTTGTTTCTATGTGTCACATCATATTTATTTTTGCTTCCATGTCTGGTTGACTTCTCAAAGTGATTTCTCCTCCCCCCACCTCAGTTTTCAAGACAAGGCTGCTCTGTGCTCTGGCTGTCCTGGAACTGGCTCTCTATAGACCAGCCTGTTCTTGAACTCACAGAGATCTGCCTGATTCTGCCTCTGCCTCCCAAGTGCTAGAATTAAAGGTGTGCACCAGGACACCTGACCCTTCGTGTTACTTAACTTTTTTAATTTTTTTAAACATATTTATTTATTTGTGTCTGTGTGGATGTTTGCTCTCCATATATGTCTGTACCACATTCATACCTGGTGCCCATGCAATCTGGAAGAGGACATTGAATCCCCTGGAACAGGAGTTGCAGATGCTTGTGAGCTCCTATGGGTACTAAGAACCCAGTCCTCTGGAAGAGCCCAGTGTGCTTAACCGTTTAGTCATTTATCCAGTCCTAGTTTTATTTTTGTTTTTCAAGACAGTGTTTCTCTGTGTAGCCTTGTCTGTCTTGGATTCCTTTTATAGATCAGGCTGGCCTTGAACTCACAGCGATCTTCCTGCCTCTGCATCTCTGAATGTTGGGATTACGGGTGTGTGCCACTTTTCAATGTTGCATTTTAAATAGAAGTTTGAGAGAATAGTTTGATATTCATGAGAAAATACCGCCTCACCTTTAGCTGAGTCCCAGAGTTGTATCTGACAGCTTTACTGACAGCCCTTCACTGTTCTTGCTACCATTACCTCTAACTTGGTCAGTTCCCAAGAAAAGAAGTACCTGCTTTTCAGTTCCCTAGACCATAGAGACTATGACCTCTCAATCAAGAAAGGGCAAATGTACATCCACTTTTCAAAATAAATCAGTGAACTTTTATTTAATGTACCATTATTTTAGAAATAATGGCTATAATTTTGTCACATGCTACTTATATATGGTATTATATAAGGTGTCATTTTGAGGTCATAATGAAAGAATTAAAATTTCTGAACATTAGGATGGCTTATGGATAGTTTCATTAGTCTACTGTTAGACAGTAGTGTTGTTTATATAGCACTGCAAAAATCATCCCGACTGAGGAACCTTCCCATGCCAGTAGATTCAGCTCTCATGCAGAGAGTCATTTGCTCCCTCAGACTTTCACATGTTGAGTTAGGCCTTCCTAAAGCTTGGCAGGTTCTCAGCCAGTGTTTTCTGGGTGTTTCTTCTTGGAGAAGTTTTTCAGTGTGGAATTTTGTTGCTGCTGCTGTTTATCATACAATCAACATTAAGGAAGTATATATGATGAGTTATAGCTAACTTTTATGATAGCAAAACTTTGACAAAGTGGGAACAACTCAAAGTTCTTAAGTAATGTGTAATTTCATTTCTAGTACGGCTTCTGAAGGAAGGCAGAACTTTTATGGTTTTCGTGTGTGGCTAGGAGTGGGGCTTAGCATTAAAGGGCCTTTATTCAGCAATGATAGCAATAATAGCCAAAACAGACAGAATGAGTACCTACAGTGCTATTATGAGTACTTAGGAAGAGTAAGTCGCTAATGTAGTAAATAAATGCCAGACAGACGCCTTGAAGCTAGCGTTTGCTTTGGTGGCTGCTGGTGTTGCTTACCGTGCTGGTTTCCCCTCCCTGCGCTCTCTGTTGAAACAAAGTCTCCCTGTGTAGTTAACAAACCTGCATCACATTCCCAGCAAACTTCTGCTTCTCAAAGTTTATCATGTATCATTCATGGAGAACTATGAAATTTATATACAAGGAACAACTTTGGTTGGTTTTAAATTAGGTTTCTTAAATAAGAGCTAAGTGGCAGGTGGTTCACTTCACATTGATGGAAAGCCTTGTATATCACGTTTTCAAGCAGGGCAAGTTTGTGCTGTGCTCTTTAGTCCTGTAATCTCAGCACTAACGAAGTTGAGACCAAAGATTGTGAATTTGAGGCCTGCTTGGCACACATACATACATACATAATGCGTGCAAGGGCTGCTTACAATCTGTAGTAAGAGCACACCTCACACAGCATCAACAGCCCACCACTCCCTGAAAGGAGCGGTTTGCCTAGTATTTTTTCAAAAGGAACTGCAGTCATTAGTATCTAAATATCTAAAGTGATGAAGCGTAAAGGAGGTATGGGTGAATATTTGCTCCTAAATTATATAGTTTGCTTTGAGAAATAGTGTTATTTGGAGTGGGAGGGGTTACACAGGGTCTTGCTGTGTAGTCTGATCTGGCTTCCAAACAAAGGAGTATTTCTGCTTCCGTCCTCCCAAGTCCTGAGACTGTAGTCAAGTGCTACCATGCCTGACTTGTAGAAAATTTAAAAAATAGTGACTCCCTTAGGGCAGGTAAAATGTTACATTCAATAAAAATTATGCTTGCAGTATTTCAGAATTACATTTATTTTAGAAGTGACTAATAATTCACACACAGTGCAACTGCTAGTCTGTTAGCTGGTTAGAGCCATTGCTAAGAGCCTCATGATTACTAGGATTCTAGGAAATACAGCTGATTCTTCTTATTTGGGGATAATGGTCTATATAATCTGAACACTATTCACAAACTTCCAATCATTGTTCCTGTGGGTAGTATTGGGTCGTAACTTGCCATCGGACCATAGACACATAACCATTGTTGGATGTGTAAGTCTTTATAAAAGCTCTTTATTTAAATGTATTATTAGTTCATTAACATTGAACTCAGGCCCAACAGCACTATTGGCTCATACTTAAACAGCTTATATAGCACATAGCTTGTTATATAGAAGGCATGTGTCTTAAGTACTTCTCTGTTGCTCTGAAAAATAAATTCTATGGCTAAGGCAACTTAGAGAAGGAAACATTTAGTTGAGTCTTACAGTTCTAGGGAGCTGGGAGTTCATGACCCTCTTGGCTGTAGCATGGCAGCTGGCATGGTACTGGAGCTGCAGCTGAGAGCTCACATTCCCATTTACAAGCAGAAAACAGAGAAAGCACTGGGGATGACAGGAGGCTTTTGAAATTTTAAATCTTCCCCTCCCCTGCCCCCCCCCCAGTGACACACCCCCTAATCCTTCCCAAATAGACACCAACTAATCAAGTGGCTGAGACTTACAGGGGCATCTCATTCAAACCATTAGAACACATAATATCCCCTCCTCCAATTCAAGAACAATACATAGCACTTTGGTGTAACACCAGGGCAATCTCATGCCATATAAATGGAAAAAATATATAGATTGATTGACTAAAAAGAATGTTGGTTAGAGATGAAATAAAAGGGTCACATTGCCAGATAGGAACTGGAGTCAGTGTACATCAGACAGCTCAGCCTTTAATGTTTGCACATATATGTAAATTATTTTGAATAACAATTTAGGGTCACAAATAAATTTTAACAAAAAGGTAAACTAAAAACAATAGAGAATCTACAAATAGTAAGAATTAGTAGTAGCACATCTTGTATAGAATGAACAATACAAGAGTGACCAGGCTATAATTTAGACTCTGGAGTTGAGTAGAGAGCCTAACAGACAAAAGGACCCGTTTTCGTGCAGTTTACAGTGGGGTTAGCAAGCAATAATTAAGAGTAGCTATATAGAATATGTTATATGTTAGAAATCATTATGTGCTAAAATAAAAAACAGAGACACAGAGGGGGACTGTGTTTTACTTGTTGCCAAAGCTTGGTGATTTATCAATTAACAGTTGCTTTATTACCTCAATTTCCTGGGCTTTTGAGGCACTGTAGTTAGCTGATAGCCAGGGCTCAAGTTGTTTGTGTTCACTTCTCTCATCAGTTGGTATCTATGCTGGAGTTCCTGGACCCAAACATAAGAGGCCAAGTAACCCTCAGAAGGATATGTAGGTACAGACGTTTATGACTTTGGGTTAGGCATTTCTTTCTTAGTATCGCCAGACAGACAGTAACAACAATAGTTAAGTGCTTGGAGTATATTAGAAGTAAGAATATTTTGTTCATTGAAGAACACCATCAAGAAGGTAAAAATAAGACCTACAAAAAATGCAATGACATATAATAGTATCTGATACGGACCTCAAACCTAAAATACATGAAGAACTTTTACAACTTGGTAACAGTGACAACTCTGCAAGGTAGCCTAGGGACTTAGACTTTTCTCCTTAGAAGGCATAAAATGAGCCAGTAAACACATGAAAATATGCTGAACATCATTAGTCATGAGGGAACGCATCTCAAGATGACATAAGCTACCAGTTGACATCCACTAGGATAGATGTAGAGAAAAAAGGTGATTACAAGTATGTTAGTAAGAACATTTGTAGAACATAGCACTTAGACTTCACTGGTAGGATTACCAAATGGTGCAGCTTGATGAAACAGTGTGAGCGTTTCTCAGTACCATAGAGGCCCATATGACACAGCTGTCCGAGGTATGTGGAGACTTGAAGGCATGCATCTACATTGTGTACAGTGTCCATCTCAGTACTCTGCAGTAGTTGGAGGTGATGATCACCCCAACATCTAGCAGCTGAAAGAGTATGTAAAACGTCACCTCCAAACAACAGCATACTCACTGTTCCTTCACAGCCAACACAGTGCTGCCACAGCACACCTCAACCTTGCCGCTGTGTTACATGGAGAACACAGTCACAGAATACCATTGTCAGATTCTATGACTACAAAGTGACCAAGGTAAAGCAACCAAATGTTTGCTGCGGTTGTGGTGGAGATGGGAGAGGGAACAAGGCACCATACCTAACTCTGTGAAGTTTAATTTTAGTACACTTAATCATTATGAGATTTAATTTTAGAAATAAGGAAAGTCTTAAAGTTTTTGTAGTGTTAGTTGCCCAGTCCTGTGACTTTACTCAAAAGACTGGCCTCCGTATTTTAAGTGAGTTGTCTATAAGGTTTTTATTTAGCAGGCCTGTTAAAATCTAACAGATCTACAGGTTAGAGATCCCCAGTAGAACACAGGACTCTCAGGGTCGTCAGACTTGTCACAGTTACTGAAATTGGCAACTACTGTGATAAAATATCAGAAAAACTGAGTGAACCAGGGTCTAGTCCTTAAAATAAGGTGAGGTAATATACAGGAACGGAGATAATTGCATCAACAAACTGTTTATGGTCTGATGATGTCAGATGTAAAAATGAGTACTTTTATGATTAAGAAAATGTTCTAGAAGCAGAAGTGAGGACCATGAGAATGTACCCCGTTCCATGTTCAAGTTGCAGGATATAAGAGGCTTGTTAGAACGGCCACACTAACTGTTTGCATGCTCACCAGGGCACACTACATGCTGTCTAGACTCTTCTTTTGAGCTGGGAACACTTTGGAAGCACAGATGTGAACTCAGGTCTTCCATGGGCTTTGCGCGAGTGTCTTCCTTATTCATACATGCTGTGGACCTTGTGTTCTGATGGTTTTCTTGATCACACCAGTTCTTCACCTTTAACTGTCTCGTGTAGCTAGTGGATACACTGCAAAATTGACAGTTTCTGATTTGTTCAAGTTTTTGTGATAGACAAAAGAGGGTGTGTATTTGCCAGAGCATATTTCTTATGTGTAGGATGTTTGTCATTGAAAGGTTGCAGACCCTCTGCTCCTACAAGGGAGTTGTTTATTGATTGCTGCAGTATAATCATGAATGCTAACATCTGCAGGAAAAGCATTGTTGAGAATATATTTATTCTTCCCTTGTCCGTTAACAAGCACAGGCCTTTTCTGATATCCAGCATATTTAAATGAATAGAAAGGTCACATGAAAAATGCCCTCCCCCTTCAGATTTTCTTTTACATCTATGAATATTTTGCCTGCATGTATGTATTTGCACCATGTGCATGCCTGGTGCCCATGGAGATCAGATGCTGGCATTGCAGCCTCTGGAACTGGAGTTAGAGCAGTTGTGAGCCACTATGTGGAAGCTTTAACCATTGAGCCACAACTCTAGCCCCAAGATTTATCTTCCTTCCTTCCTTCCTTCCTTCCTTCCTTCCTTCCTTCCTTCCTTTGTTCTGTTTTGTTCTTTCTTTTTTCTTCTTTTGGTGTTGTCTGTCTGTCTGTCTTTCTTTCTTTCTTTCTTTCTTTCTTTCTTTCTTTTTTTCTTTCTTTCTTTCAAGATTTGTTTATTATGTATAGTGTTTTTACCTGCCTGTTCCCCTACATGCCAGAAGAGGGCACCAGATCTCATTCTAGATGGTTATGAGCCATCATGTGTTTGCTGGGAATTGAACTCAGGACCTATGGAAGAGCAGACAGTGCTCTTAGCCTCTGAGCCATCTCCCTAGCCCCAGTGTTGTTATTTTTCAAGACAGGGTTTTTCTGTGTAGCCCTGGCTGTCCTGGACTCACTTTGTAGACCAGGCTGGCCTCGAACTCACAGAGATCAGCCTGCCTCTGCCTCCCGAGTGCTGGAATTAAAGGCCTGCACTACAGTCCCTCATGGCCACCAAGACTTTTTTAATGTTAAAAAAAAAAAATTAATTTGGGAATTGTTAAATAGTTTGCTCATCTTTGAAAAATAAGTTTTCAAGAATGAAACAAAATTTCTCTGAAATGACATTTCATGTTAAAAATTCGTACTCTCAAAAGTTTTAGAGAATCTAATACTTATATTGATGAATCTAGATAGCTAATATAATAATCTTTAAAAATGACCTAATTAATAACTCCATTTCTAAAGTTATTTTCATTTGGATGCTTTTTCTCCCTCTGTTCATTTGTGTACTGCGCATGTGTATACGATTATGTGGAAACCGTAGTCCAACCTCAGATGCTGTTCCTTCTGCGATGCTTGCTGACTTTTGAGTCAGGGTCTCTCACTAGCCAGCCAGCAACTTACCAAGCAGGCTAGCTTGTGGCTCGTCACGGAGCCCAGCAGTCTGCCCATCTCTGCTTTCTGACTCTCGGCTCGCAAGCGTGTGCCACCACAGCAGCTTATTTTATGCGGGTTCTGAGGACCACATTCAGGCCTCCGTGCTTCAGAAGCAAGTGCTGCACTAAGTCAGCTCCCTGGCTCTTTGTTTCATCACTTAATTCTTTGATATTTTTATCCATTAAGGTACTGCAATAATCAGTGAACTGCACAGCAAAACTTGTGCATTTTAAAATATGAAATAAAGTCTAAATAGTGATTTCATTACCACCTATAATGTAACCAGCAGAAAGAGTTCCAGAATGAAAATGATTAGACAGACACCATCAGGAAAATGACCACTCAGGACAGAGCGGTGCTGATGGATAAGAGGATTATTTGTTGTTCATAAAGTCTTGATACGTACCCCAGACTGGCCTAGAATTCTCTGTAGAGTGCAGCCTGACCTCAAACTTGCTATCCTTCTGCCTCAGGTTTCCAAGTGCTGTCATAGCAGCTGTCTATATCATGCTCAGTGCACAGTAACACAGTTTGGTGGTGAGAAAAATCTCGTTGTTCAGCCCAGGCTAGCCTGGAATTCATGGAGATCCTGATGTCCTCCTGCTTTGGCACCCACCTCTCCTGGCGCTGGATTCCCGTCGTGCACCGCTGCGACCACAATCACAGTGCTCTTAGCTTAGCAGAAATGGTTATACACAGCACATGTGGGGTCTGTTCTCAAGTTTAATTTTTTGTTGTTGGCTGTTTGAGATGGAGCTCTGCTGGAACTCACTAAGTAGGCCAGGCTGTCCTCAACTCAAGAGATCCACCTGGCTTTGCCTCCCTCCTGCTGGGATTAAAGATGTGTATCATCACACCCAGAGCTATTACATTTGATTTTAATCAAAATTATGTCTTATTTTTCCCCATTTGCAAATGAAAACCTTAAGATTTAAAGAGGTAAGTGAGTAACTCATATAAAATTGTAACAGATTGATAGAACTGGGATTTATAAGTCTGTTGAACACTGACTTTTATAGTAGTTGATTATTTGTTTAGAAGAACAGATGATTTTGATAATTTAGGGATTTTCTGAAAAATAAGGTTATTCAATGAATCCTTCTCTCCTTTCTTCTCCTTGTAAGGACGTCTTGCATGGCTGATATACTTAGTTGGCACCGTTGTAGGAGGCAGACTAACATATACCAGCACAGATGAGCACGATGCTCTAGATGGAGAATTGTCCTGCCGGTGAGTGAGTACCAGCATTTAGCCTCTGATTTAGCTTTATAAGGCCAACTATAAAATGATGCACTTGGCCTTCGGGTATTAGTTCCCGTTTTACTCATAAGAAAATCAGTGCACAGAGATTAAGTGATTAGAATTTGATTCTTTAACTAGTAGGTGCAATTTTACTTGATTTTAGCTCCCTAGAGCTATTGATCACAACCTTCATAAGCTGCTGGATGAGCCCTCACCCTCCTAGGCCGAGGGAACTCTTATTTGTGAATAATGGGAAAAACTTGCCTTTCCACACATATTGACTAAATAGCATGTATCCTGTGCACTCGCTCATGCTTGGTTTTTGCTTTTTGTTTTGGTGAAGGGTTTAATTTCAGTGAATAAATATACAAAATTTCAGAGTACTGCTGTTGGTTTTGTAAAGACCCTATGAGGATTTTGAATGTGTAGGGGTATATACACACTGCATGTGTATTTTCAACCTTTTTAAAAGCAAAAATTGTTACAACATTGTTTTGTCACAAGAAAAATGGAAATAGTATCTGTTTTGGGGCTGTTATAAGATTAAAATGAATTAATTTTTTTTAAATGCTTAGAACAATGCCTGGTTAATAGTGCTATATTATACACACATGTATGCCTACAGGCCAAAGAAGGCATCAGATCCCAGTATAGATGGTTGTGAGCCACTATGTGGTTGCTGGGACTTGAACTCAGGACCTCTGGAAGAGTAGACAGTGCTCTTAACCACTGAGCCATCTTTCCAGCGCAAGCATACCTACTTAAATTAAACATAGTTTTGTGAGCATTTAACCTAAAAGTTAAATTTGATTCTCAAATTTTAGCTTGATTTTCAATATTTCTTTATTATAAATTGCCCCCAAACAAACACTGTGTTTTATGTATTGAGAATTTCCTTAGAGTTGATTTCTTTTCCCTCCCCACCTTCCTTTCTCACTTCCTGTCTTGTTTCTTTTCTTTCTTTTTTCTTCAAGACAGTGTTTCCCTGTGTAGTCTTGGCTGACCTGGACTCACTTTGTAGACCAGGCTGGCCTCGAACTCATAGAGTTCCAAACTCACAGAGATCTGCCTGCCTCTGCCTCCCTGAGTGCTAGGATCACAGCAGTCATGTGCCACCCTGACAGTCTTAGAGCTAATTTCTTAAATCAGATAATCACAGTGTCTGTAGCATTTTAAGGAATCACAATAAGTATTTTCATTTGGCCTCTGGAGGAGTTATACGTGTTTAGCATTCTTAATCTGAACACCTAAAATTCACAGTTCTTTATAAAATCTGAAACTGAATTCCACACAGCCAGAAAATATTCCAATATCTAAAAAGCTCTTAAATCTGAAGTATTTAGTGACTCAAATACTTGATATGATGTTCAAATATGTCAATTTATCTTTCGAGCCCAAAGCCTATGGGTGTCACCATTTCTCTACTGTTGAACACTATAAAATAGAACTATTTTTATTGATAAGTTAATGTAACAAATGGCTTGAATTAATTTGAATTTTTTGTTCTATGTGGCATTCAGCTTTTCATTCATATTTTTATGATTTTTTTAATATTGGTATTTATAGTATCATCTACCTGTTGTTGTATATGTATATATATGTGTATGTATGTATGCTTTATTCCTGTGAGTGGATGCAGATGTGTGGGGATGCATGTGCAGATATGTGCTTGTGGAGGCACAAAGTAGATATTAGTTCCTGTCTCAGTCAGTCTCGAGTTACTGCAGCAACCTCTGTCACTGATTCTCACCATCTAGTTGGTTTGCACAGGGACCTCCTGTTCCTGCCTCCTGAGTGTGGGGATTGCAGCTGTTGCTGTGTCTGCTCACCTGTGGCTTTGCGTTCTGAGGATTCCTAATAAAGTCCTGCTGCTTGCAAAACAAGCTCTTTGTCCACTAAGCCATCTCCTTAGTCCCTATCTCACTTTTCTTTTGTGATTTTCTTTTGAAACTTACTTATAATAAATCAGTTTATATTTAGGTTTTCAATATTTTACTATTCAAAGTGTTAACGCAGGCCAACTCTGTTTTGTGTAGTATTGGCTGTCCTAGACTCGCTTTGTAGACCAGGCTGGCCTCAAATTCCCTGAGATCAGCCTGCCTTTGCCTCCCTGAATTCTGTGATTAAAGGTGTGCGCCACAGCATGCCCAATTATGCTAACTTTACTTTTTAATGGTCTGTAAGGCCACATACCTTACACAGAATCTTACGTCTTTTTAGAGGTCTGTCACATGTTCCCATTGACGAGACAGCTATTGTTAGAATACTATTACTCCATCACAACCTTTAAAACTAATATTAGTTATTACCGCATTCTTAAATATATTCTTTGTGTGTGTATGTGTGTGTGTGTTGGGATAGGTGATTAATATCTGGGCAAATGTGTGTGTGAGTGTGCATGCATGTTAGGCCAGAGCAGGAGATTGGAAGTCTTCTACTATGTTCCGCCTTGTTTTTGAGATGGCCTCTCATTGAACCTGAGACTCACTGTTAGATTCTGCCAGCTGGTCCACAGTCTTCAGTGATCTGCCTGCCTTTGCCCTGCAGCCCTGGGGCTAGCAGGCTCATGTGGCCATACCTGGCTTTTATGTGTTTACTGGGGATTTGAACTCAAGTCTTCCAGTGATTGCTTGCATACCAACCACTTTTATTTCACTGAGCCATCTCACTAGCCTTAAATATATTCTTAAGGTTTTGATAAATATGGTGTAATTGTGAATAGGGTTTCTTTGTATATTCTCTCTTCCTGTGTCTTATCTTTTTAATAAAATTTGAACCTGCAATTATATTTTAATTAATGAATTTTTTAAAGATAAAACTTTAATCTGAATATATAAAGATATTTCAGTTTTACTAAGGCTTATTATTTCATATGCCAAATTAAGTTACCTGAAAATGTGAATATTAAGTGTTTAGGGCTTTTGTAAAATGCTTATATAATTATTTTTTGTTTTAAGCTACTTTATTTATTCCCTTTACATCCTGATTGTAGCCCCCTCTTTCCTCTCTTCCCTATCCTCCCTTCCCTCCCTATTCTCCTCCCTTCCCCTATTCCTCAGAAAAAGGGAGCCCCCACTCACCCACCCCCTCCAGCTCATCAAATTGCATCCTTTCCCCTGTGGCCTGGTGAGGCAGCACCACCAGGGAGGAATGAGCAAAAAAACAGCTATCAGAGTCCATCTAGAGACAACCCCTGCTCCCCTTACTAGGGAGTCTACATGAAGCCTGAGCTGCCCATCAGCTCCATCTGTGTAGGGGACCTAGGTCCAGTCCATGCATGGTCCTTGGTTGTTGCTTCAGTCGCCACAAGCCCTTCTGGGCCCTATTTACTTGGCTCTGTAGGTCTTTTTGTGGAGCTCCTGTCATCTCCAGGTCTTTCCTTTCTCCCACTTTTCCACAAGACTCCCTGTGCTTCACCCAAAGTTTGGCTCTGAGTCTTAGCATCTGTTTTGATCCACTGCTGGGTGGAGCCTCTCAGAGGACAGGTATGCTAGGCTCCTGTCTGCAAGCATAGAAAAATACTGTTAGTAGTGTCAGATGTTGGCTCTCTCCCATGGGGTGGGTCTTTGCTTGGGCCAGGCATAGGTTGGGCATTCCTTCAATCTCTGCTCTATCTTTATCCCTGCACACCTTTAGGCACAGTATATTTTGGGTCAAAGTTTTTGTAGTAGGTTGGTGTTCCCCTCCCTCCGCTAGGAGTCCTGTCTACTTAGAGGGTTTCCTCTTCAGTCTCCATGGCCTTGGCTACTAGAAGTCTCAGCTTGAGTCATCCTCCTAGCCTCTCAAAAGCCAGCCCTATCTTAAGTCTTAGGTCTCCAACTTGTCACAGAGATGTCCCCACCCATAATTTCTCTTCTCTGCAGGCATTCTGTCCTGTCCCCACTCTCCTCAGGTCTGCTTTCTACCCTGTGTTGTCTTTTAAGTAATATTGTATATTTTGTGTAGTAGAAATTGGTTACTTCTGTTATTGTTAGTTTGATATCTTAAAAGTTTTCATCATTAAGCAAAAAGTATATACTCACCTAATTTCTAGGAAAAAATAGGTAATAGGACATAGGCTCAACAAAAATATTTCACTTGAAATAAGACTTCTCTTTTTACTAGCTTACATTCTGTAGAAATTTGGAGCCGGGCGGTGGTGGTGCCTGCCTTTGATCTCAGCACTTGGGAGAAGAGGCAGGTGGATCTCTGTGAGGCCAAGCCAGCCTGGTCTACAGAAGGAGTTCTAGGCCAGCTAGAGCTGTTACACAGCTCTTGAAAAACCAAAAAAAAAAAAAAAAAACAAAAAACAAAAAACCAAAAAAACAAAAAACCAAAAACCAAAAACATAAAAAATAAAAAATTGGGTTAAGAGGAACTTATCAGCTAATATTTTATTTGGATATTGCGATAAATTGCATTTTTTAAAAAAAGAGAATTAAGGATAAGGGAAAATTAAGTGAGAAAATAAGACAAGATATTTTACAACTCTTATTGTTCTGATTCCTGTTTTGTTTTGTTTTTTGTTTTGTTTTTTCAAGACAAAGTTTCTCTGTGTAGCCTTGGCTGTCCTGGAGTCACTTTGTAGACCAGGCTGGCCTCGAACTCATAAGATCCAAACTCACAGTGATCCGCTTGCCTCTGCCTCCCGAGTGCTGGGATTAAAGGTGTGTGCCACCATGCTTGGCTGGTTCCTGTTTTTGTGACTTGTCTTCATGATAAATTTGTTTATAAACTTCAAATCAGTTCTCATGGTGCTTTTGCTGTCATTTACAAACATGAACATAAGGATAAAACGAAACAAAAAACTCTTAAATTGCTTGTTGCTCAGTTTCTCAGCTGAGTTTAAAAGACAGCCTTCTGTTTTCTGGTTCGACTGCTCACAGCATAAATCAGTGTGCCTTTGCAGGCTCCTCAGTGCCACATTTGTTATGTTTTTATTCTTTCTTTCACTGCTTCAAATGCCTCGGTATAGTGTGGATGCGCTGTTTAGTCTTTCTGCACAAAACTGTCATGGTTCAGAGAAAAAACATAGGAAACTTGCTCCAGACACAGTCTTAGTTCTGGGGGGCTCTGTGCTAACAAATTGATGTATGCTGAGCATCGTCTCATCGAGTAGAAACAGAGATAACAGGAAATTAAGGCATTGTCAGAATGTGGCCAAAGGCTTATAAAGCTAACCCTGTGCTCAGTGCTCACGAATCCAGTGCTCTCAGTGGCTGTAGAGCAACATACACAGCAGTGCATCCCTGAGAAATCAAGAGGCAGAGGCAGGTGGATCTCTGTGAGTTCCAGACCATTTTATAAAGTGAGTTCCAGGCCAGTCAGGGCTACATAGTGGTACACCATCTCTATAAAAACAAACAACCAAAAAATTAATAAGCAGCTTACTTAATGAAGCCATTGAACTTCCTTAAGTTCTTCCATACTTGCTGCTAGAACTAATTCAAAACATAAGATAGATGTAGAAGGGAAAGTTGATCTGGGAGTGAGTAGTGTGTGTGTGTGTGTGTGTGTGTGTGTGTGTGTCTGTGTGTGTGTGTGTCTGTGTGTGTGTGTCTGTGTCTGTCTGTGTGTGTGTCTGTGTGTGTGTGTGTGTGTCTGTGTGTCTGTGTGTCTGTGTGTCTGTGTGTGTGTGTACATCGTCAAGTACAAAACAGGATCGTGGCTAGGCAGGGCCTCAATCACTTCATCTTGTTTAAAAAAAAACCATAATTTCTATGTCCTAGCTCTCAGGAGGCTGAGGTTCCAGGACTGCTATGAGAACAGAGCCAGTGTAGGATGTACAGTGGGACCCTGCTTCAGCTATACCAAACCAAGCACTGACCCTCCTCCACTTACACAGTGTATTGATTTTGTTCATGCAGGGTACTTAGCAGTCCCCCACTAGGAAAATTTCATAAAAATATGCAATGTTCAAGGGTGTTGTCGTTGAAAATGCAAGACTGAGAATTACATATTATATAAAAGTAAGAGTTAAGAAATTTACCCTAATCTTCCATTTAATTTATTTAACAATAATAGTTTTAGTAATAAATTGAAAACTTATTATTGTGCCAAATAATAGTTAATAATAGGTGGTATTGAAAATGGTTGAAGTGAGCCTGGTAATGCAGTTCTTTAATCCCAACTACTCAGGAAGATCACAAGTTTGAGGCCTGCCTGGGCTTTAGGGTGAATTTAAACAAGCCTGATCAACTTAGTAAGGCCCTGTTTCAAAATAAAATGCAAAAAGGGGGATATAAATTATAGAATGATTGACTAGTATATATATAAAAACCTAGGTTCAACCTCTAGTACCACATTCTCTCTCTCCTTCCCTCCCTACCTCCCCCGCCTCCCTCCCTCTCTCTGTTTTGTTTTTTTTGAGACAGGGTCCTCTGTGTAGTAGCCCTGGCTAGCCTAGAAACCTCTTGGTAGACCAGGCTGGCCTCAAACTCATAGATTCACCTACTTCTGCCTCCCAAGTGCTGGGATTAAAGGTGTGCCCCACCGTGCCTGGCCAGTAACACATTTTATGTATACACACAGCTTGATTTTCTTAAAAAAAAAAAATTCAATATTTTTGTATGTTTTAGATAAAAATTTAATGATTCATTAATGGAGTACTGAATGTAATTTCATAGATATGGTTTTTAATTTTAAAGAGTTCAATTATGATTTTGAAATATTTATAAATATAAAGAACATTTTATATCTACTCACTAAAAATAAGAATATTTACTTTTTTATCTGTATATATTAAATATTTATATGTCATACATCTGTTTATAAACTTTAGTAGAATAGTATGTACATGCTTACCTGTAGGAGGTTTATATTTATATTATAAAAACTAGGAGAAACTAGACCAATTATGTCTTGTAAAGGTAGGATTTCAGATGTTTTACATAACATTTTCTGGATCTGCTTTTGTATTTTTTCATCTTTTAGGGTGATTATTATGGTTGTAATAAAAACTTCAATATTGTTTCTCTGAGAATTTGTGCTAAAGCTTTTTTTTTTCTTTATGGAAAGCGTTTTTCAGCTCATAACTTTAATGGATACCAGATTGCCTCGCTGCACCAATGAGAAAATAGAGCTTGCAATTCTCTGGTTTTTGGATCAGTTTCGTAAAACATATGTTGGTGATCAGCTTCAAAGAACCTCAAAGGTAGGTTCTTACTGTCAGAAAGCCTTAGCGTGTCATTGGGAAAGAACATGGGTCTGTACATAACAGGTGGGAGTTGAGTGATACATCTTGTGAGTCTCTACCAGAGACATGTAATTGATAGCTGAATTCATCTGTTGAATTGGTATTGAAACACAATGCAAAATTAATTCCCTTGTTTCATACATATATTTATCATTTTCTCTAAATAAATAATAACTATTTTTATGTGGATAGCCATTAAATACTTTGGATTTTTCACAGTACCTTGATAGATAATGTCTTTTATATTTCAAGATTGGAAACAAGCTTTTCTGTTTTAATAGTTCAGAGGTTTGGAGGGGTGGACATTTAAGTGATTTCTAGTATATTTCAGTCATTCCTGGGCAGTCTTACATGCTAAATCACGTGGACTAGCCGAACATAGATGTATACTAAACAGACAGCAGCTAGGTCCCTGTAATGTTGGAATACTTCTAATAATGAGGTAACTTAAAGGTTAGCATCAGCAACTTCTAGATAAATTGATTTAGAGACACAATAAAAGATTATTGAGGGTGTTTTCGTGAGTCCTAAGGGAACACTTAGGGATGCACATGTCCTTCTGTATATGCACATTCTGCATCCGTGCTTCAACCAGCTGGGCATTGAAAATAGCACTGCGTTTGTATTAAACACGTTTCGACTTTTTCCTTGTCATCATTCCCTAAAATACATTGAAATTACAATAATGGTTGTTGTACAATTTGTATGTAATCTAGAAATGATTTAAAATATCAGGGAAGATGTGTGTGTAGGTTGTATGCAAATTAAATTCAGAATTCTATTTACTAGTTGCAAAGCATTATTTGACTTTCAGACTATGCTTTATAGGGCTACAAACATAGCATGGGGGTAAAGCACTTGCTTAGTACACATAAGGCCCTGGGTTCAATCCACAGTACTGAAAAACGGGAGAAAGTGGGGGGGGGTGCAGGGGAGGAGAGAGAGACAGAAAAAGAAGAAAGGCTGATGATTATCCTTTAAGATAAAATTTCAGGTAAAGTTTTCTTTGCCTTTTAAAGAATTGATATAATTTGATGCTTTCTTGTTTGAATATATATGATATTCTATTTAACCACTGAGCAGTATCTCTAGTTTGGATCTTGACAATTTTCCAAAAACTTGTATAACAAACAGTTCAGATGCCAAGGTGGATTCACCAGAGCTGTAAATGATACCTGTGTTAGAACTGTATTCTGTAAGTGGAAGAGAAGCTATAAATCAAACTGGTCATTTATTGAACAGTTAATCTTTGTTAGATTCTTTGCTGACAACTTGACTAGTATTATCTAATTGATTCTCATAAAACCAGTATGGAAATAGTTATTTTGTTGTGAGTTTCCATTTTATAAACATGGAAAGTGAGACTTTGAATGCTTGAATAAATGTGTTTGTGCATTTTGGTTCTGTATTTGATTGGATGTCTTACCCAAAGCCTTTCCTGCCACTGACTTTGCTATATTAGCCTGTGTTGTGCCTCTGTGCTGGGACCTTGAGCAGACTCTTCCATACAGGAGTCCACTGTAAAAACCTCTCTTGCTTTTTGGTATTCAGGAGGGATTACATTGAGCCCAGAATGTTTGCACTGTACTTTGTGTTTGCTCTGCCTCCTCATTCTGCTGGTTTACTTTCTAAGTTTCTTGGCTCCACCCTTTCTCCTGTCTCTTTCCCTGCATTTCTCACTGTTTTAAAAGGATTTTGATTGCACTCCTTGTTTTTGTTTTTTTCTTCGTCACCACCCCCTATCCCCCGTTGTGTTTCATTATTCATTGTGCCACTCAGTAATCTTCATGGAAAATGTGAGGGAAATGTAATGAGCTTCCCTGTGCCTGTTATCCAGTTTAGTCAAGTCACAATGCTTTGTTTTCTTGGCTTTATACCTATATATTTTAAATTAAACACTGATAACCCCATTGCTATTTTTATTGTTATTTTTTAATCACATTTTGCTGAAAATAGCAAATGCCATAAACTTTGTGTTATTGTCATCCGTGAGTCTGTTCTTTGTTCATGTTTCTATGTATTTGTACACAAATAAAATGTGATTAACTTTAGGTGGAAATCATTTGCCATTGGGATCTGCAGTAACTTGCCGGCTTTGCTAAGTTCTGTTTTGAGATTTATCCATGATGAGACATGCAGATTTATTTATTACACTTGAGTGGTAGTGCAGTGCATTACTGTGACATTATAGACTCAGTTTTTCTTGTTGATAATGTGCACTATTTCTAGTTCTTCAATTCTGTAGTAAATTTCCTTATTCTTATCGCTTCTTGCACGTTTCAGAGTTTAAAAAAAATAACAGAAGTAAATGCTGATTGTAGAGTGTGTGTGTCTCTAGCTTTATTAGATTGTGCAGTTGTTGTCCTAAACATTGTAACAGTTTATTGTCGTCTCCCAACAAGTTAAGTGCGTCTTGTAGCTTTACAGTTTGACAGTCTGGGAAGCACATTTTCCCCTGTTCTTAAAATTCTTTAGTATTTCTTGTTATTTACAGTATACATTTCTCCAATGGTCAAACTTTGCCCACTTTCTTTGGACACTTTATTCCACCCTGTAACATGTTTTGTGCTGGAAATGTTGCTGTTTCTTTATTCTTGCTTGTTTATACTCAATACGAAGTGACTGCTAATATGTGCTACTATGTATTGAGGCCTAGTAACAAAAGGAAATTAGAATGGTCTATCTATTTAGTAAATTTTGTTGTAATTGTTTTTCTTGGTGTGTGTTTGTGTGTATGTGTGTGTGTGTGTGTGTGTGTGTGTGTACATCCATGTGTATATGTATGCTTGTTGAATCCAGAGTCCCACCTTGGGTGTCACTTGTCATTTGATGCCCAACTTGTTTGGGAAGACACGGACTGTCACTTACCCTAGAGCTCACTGATGAGGTTCGGTTGCCTAGCCAAGGAGATCCAGGCATCATCCCAGCTCCTCCTCTCCAGTGCTAGGATTGCATATGAGTGCACACTTGCTTGTTTATGTGGGCTCTGGGGATCAAAGTCAAGTCCTTGCGCTTGTAAGGCAAACACTTCACTGAGTGAACTGTCTTCCTAGTCCCTTAGTACGTTTTGATTTAAGAGGAAGTGTAGGAAAGTAAAAATATAAAATATTCACTTATGAATTCAAATGGAACATAAACAATAAGCTTTCTTTCTTATGTTTCTGACTACTGTAGAGTCCAGTATCAAGCACACAGTAGCCCATTCAGTAATAGGACAAAATAACTCACTTGACTACACTGCAAACTGCCTATGCCAGAAGACATCGATAGAATGAGTGTTCTGCTCCTAAATACCAGAGTATACTGTCTTCTCCAGTACCCACACGATATTCTATATCATCAAACAGCAACAACAATGACAGCAAATTTTAATACATTTGAAGGGACTGAAGTATGCAAAGTATGTTCACCAAGCACAAAGGACTTTATATATTATTTTTGTTGCTAAGGATCAAATTTAAGCCTCCACTGGCTTTCAGCCATCACTGAGAAATCTAAACATACTTTCAGGTGAATAAAAATGAAAATACAATATAACAAAATGTATAAAATATAATTAAAATAATAATGAACACAACTTACAGCTATAAATGCCTGCATTAAAAAGCACTGGAGCTGTGGGTGGGAGTGCACACCTTTAATCCTAGTAACCAGTAGGCAGGTATCTATGATTCCTGATGAGCCAGAGTGATGTATAGCCCAGGCTGGCCTCGAACTCGTGATCCTCCTGCCTCCACCTCTTTCAGCAAATCTTAATCGGCGTGTACCACCATGACTTGTTTAATTATTTCATCTCAATCTTGTAAAAAAAATCTTTAAATATCTCTAACAAAAATTAATCAAGGAAATAAGAAAATTGTAATCTCTAGGCAGTTAACTACATTCCCTAGACTAGTTTAGAAAACTATCAGCCTCCTAGTTCTGCCTCTCCAATGGATGTGGTAGCCGTTTCTCAGGCTCCCTCTCTGGAATCGAATCCTGATTCCCCGTCACCTGTGGTCACCATAGTAGGCATGGTGACTACCATTGAAAGTTAATAGGGCAGACATTAGAATGGGTCGTTGGGTGCGATTAGCCCTACCACACCTGCTGGCACCAGACTTGCCGTCCACTGGATCCTCATTAAAGGATTTAAAGTGAACTCATTCCAGTTACAGGGCCTCAAAAGAATCCTATGTTGTTATTTTTCGTCACTACCTCCCCAGATTTTCAAGGGCCAGTGAGAGCTCACCAGATGCCGCCGGAACCGCCATGCTATATTATGCTTTTAGACCTATAAAGGTTCCTATACATATTTTGTTTGTGTGTTTGTTGTCTTTAGTTAAAGATAGTTTAGACCCTAGATATGCCGTTTATTGTCAGGGTTTCGAAACTGCTTCTTTTTGTCTTGCCTACCAGACTGTTTGTTTGCTTTATGATCGCCATGTCAAATTTTATGTCTATGTCTGTAAATTTGATTGCTTGTTTAAGTATTGTTTAAAAAATATATATATATATATATATATATTTTTTTTTTTTTTTTTTGGAGAGAGGGCCAAGCTTTACTCGCTGCCCAACTTTCTAAGCAAATAGTGCAGCCCAACATGGTACGCACAGCCCATGAGGTAGTAAGAGTACTGCCTCCACTGTGCCAGCCAGCAGCAGGCCCGCCCTTTGCAGGGCCTGGACCCAGGCACAGCAGCTGCCCATGGGGAACAAGCCCAGGGCTGGAGCATCCATGGACCAAAACATTTTACAGGTGCTGCTCCTGGCTGCCTGTGGATCTCCACTCTTACAGAACAAGGCTAGCCTAGAACATAAGACCTCCTCCAGCAAAGGTCGGTAACTCAAAGGTCACAGCATGCAGCCTAAGCACGGGACATGGCAGAATTTGGCATGGCTCCCCATACCAGAGCTACACACAAGTCCCAGGTCAGCCAGTAGTGAGACCCTGTCTCCAAAAACAAATAAACAAATGAAAAAATAAAAATAAAAAAGTGGACATAGTGGCGAATGGCTGTAGTCTGGGCTGTGAGGAGCCTTAGCATACATGGGCTGAGTTCCATTATCTTGCCCAGAAAAGAAATCTCAGATCAAACACCATAGCACATTAGGAAGCACTAGAAAAAATTAAACCAAATGAAGAAAATACATAATAAAGACAAAGATAGACATTAATCAAATGGGGATTTTAAAAACAAGAGTAAAATATTCAAATCCCCAAATAGTAGTAGTAATAATATTAACAGTTACTGTTTTGGGACCAGCGAACTTTCAGGTGGTTTGGCAAGAGGAAAAGGGAAAGCAGGGGACTCAGAACACTGAGATGAAGAACGAGTGAAGAATGACGTTGCCATTACTGCTGACCCCTAAGAAATGAGTTTATCATGGAATACTGTGAACAGTGATTGCAAGTGTTCCTTAAAGACAAATGCCTAAAGATGACTCATTAAGACAAAGAACCCTGAGTAGACATATGACAACAGCCCATGAGGTTGTTAGTAATCAAAGTCTGCCTACAGAGAGCACAGACTCATGCAGTTACCTAGTTCCTTCTAACAAGCAGTTGACAACCAAACCAACCTTGGAAAAGAATAATCTTTAAAAGCTCATGTAAAATAAAAGTAAGGGCTTTTCTATGCCCACCCTAGCTCCCAAATAACGATACAAAGACCTATATATTTATCAAGCTTTAGGCACTATAGCTGGGCAGATACCGAGCTGTTCTAACCTGGCCTACTTCCCAGCCACATGGCCCCTTCCTTACCTGCCATCTCTGTCTTGTCCTGGCTCTTCCTTCTCCATCTGTGTCCTCATGGTGACTCTCCTCTCTTTCTGCTCTCCACCTGGGAACTCCTCTCTGGGACTGCTAGTCCCGCCTTACCTTTCCTGTCTGTTGAGACAGGAGATGCTTTATAGATAGAAATGGCAGTGCCAATGTCTGGGCAGCAAATATATATCTGGGTACAGAAATCAGCATTTGTGAATACACAGTGAACAAAAAAACATCCTCCATTATCTCCTCCTTTTACTCCAATAAAAGGCTCTTTCTCCTATAGCAATCAACTATATACAATAAGAGCAATCATGAAAACTTTCAGGTAAGAGTTACATTCGCGATATCCAGTTCATTTATAACTGGCAACCCTGGAGGAAGTATTCTACTATCTGTACTGTCATGGTGAGTTCAGAGCTCTGTACTTAAATCACTTTCTATCATAACTTGCATTTATCAACTTAATATATTTTTAGACCTTAAAACATTTTCTTAAATCTTAAACAACTTAAGCTCAGTTGTGAGAATGTAACTATTTAGTCTTCAGTCCCATCAGAGACTTGAGAAGGATAAACATTACCTGAATGAACAGGAAGTTCAGAGCAAGCAGCTTCCAAAACTATAGAAATGACAGAGATAGCTGGCTGCCTGGACAGTCACCCAAAGTTCTTCTGCAGTGTTGGAGCATCTATCCCTGGCCTTCTGGCCCAGTATATGGCAGACTTTTTTGTGTGGCAGTCAGTTATGAAGGACTGCCTACCTTGTCCTGGCAAAGCTCAGCAGTCGAATTCTTCAGTGTCCCACTTGCCCAGTTTAGACAGCATACTGTCAGCAACTGAAGCCAGAGTAAGCCTGTATTCCTATGTGAATGTTAAAAAATTCTAAAATTTTAAAAGATCCAGCACCCACTCTATAACACCAAGAGCAAGACTATAATGGCTACTACTTGGACTTTAAATGTTGTGATGGAGGTTCTGGCCAGGGAAATTAACAAATTGAAATGAAAGGTACATAGGCTAGAAAGAAGAAATGAAACCATCCCTGTTAGCAAATTACATGTCCTTATATATTGAAAAAAATTCATAAGGACCCACTGGAACTAATATACTAGTAAATGTGCAGTATATAATAATATCAGTAACTATACAAGAGATTATTCAAAAAATATTTGAGTTCAGCATAGGTTCATGCCCATGATCCTAGCCTTTAGGAGTTTGAGGCAGGAGGATTACAAATATGAGCCAGCTTTGACTTGATTGCAAATTCTGTGTTGGCCTGAGCCACCCAGGAAAACACTGCCTCAAAAAGAAAGAACTAAAGAAAAAATTCTATTCAGTTTGCTTGTACCAACCAAACCAAAAACAAAAAAGTGCAAAACTCCTATTTTAACATAATAACAAAAATAATTTAATACATAAAATTATATAACAAAAGAAGTGTAAAGTTTATAATCTGAAAACTAAAAAATATTTTTGCTGGGAAGTGTGGGTGCATGCCTTTAATTCTAACACTTAAGAGGCAGAGGCAGGTGGATCTCTGTGAGTTCAAGGCTGGCCTGGTCTACATAGTGAGTTCCAGGACAGCCAGGAATGCACAGAGAAACCCCGTCTTAAACAAAAACCAAAAATAATTTCTAAAATGTCTGTCTGTCTGTCTGTCTGTCTGTCTGTCTGTCTGTCTGTCTGT
>OU015755.1:65527579-65580223 GCA_907169655.1 Acomys percivali | reverse complement strand
TGTCTGTCTGTCTGTCTGTCTGTCTGTCTGTCTGTCTGTCTGTCTGTCTGTCTATCTATCTATCTATCATGCATCTATCTTGTTGAAAGAATATAAATGGCCTCTTACAATGGGAAAGAAGATCCAGTTGTGCATTAGGAAACTTACTGTTGGCAAGGAGGAGCACTCTACAAGTCGGTCCACACTTTGAGCGTATTGTTTCCCAAAATCTCAGTTGCTTTGTTTGCAGGAATTGACAAGCATATCCTAGCGTTCACAAGATTAACAGGACCCAGCACAACCAGAACACTCTTGGAAAAGAATAACACAGAGAGGGTCATACTTTACTTTGAAACTTTTTACAAAGCAACAATGAGGGCAATGTGTCACACATCCAGGAATAGGCACACAGGTAAAGACAGGCGCTGAGACAGAGCTCCTAATACTGATTTTTATTTTTTATTTTTATTTTATTTTTGGCAAGCATGCCAAGACAATTAAATGGGGAGCGTCGTTCAGTGGGCGGTGCTGGACAATGGCCTCACCAATGAAGGGTTTCATTTTTCTTTCCAAGATTCTAAAAGCACTGAGAAAGTTCTGGTTTGGGTAGGGGTGGGGGTACGACAAGGTCCTGCTTTATAAACTGAGCGATGCTATACACGCAACAGTTTGCCAAAGGGTTACATTCTGACACTTGTTAACACTGAAAGGCTCATTTTCTGTTCGCTGAACTTGGAGGATAAGTTATATGATCATTTTATGTATAGATTACATTCATAAATAGAAGAGTATAGGAGCTTTATAAGTAAATAACTTTTTAAAAGGTAAATAACTCTTAAAACTAGGCAAGCATTCTGCCCTTTTGGATCTTTGTTTTTCAGTATTTGAGTAAAATCCGTTTTTGTAAACATGAACTACTGATTTATCAGTATATTATATACTTATAAATCTTTGGAATAACTTAGAATTCACATTAACAATGTAGTGCTCATTTTCAAATTGCCAGAAATAAAAACAGTACTTTTTCTAAAAGGTTTGGGGCATTCATGTTTTCCTCGTCCAGCGTTTTCCTACTGTTGAGTACACATGCAGAGCAGCAGATGGCATTCTCTCCCTACAGTTGTCAGGCCCTCTCCTACCTTATGCTGCTAACAGTTACTGTTAAACTGAGTAGGAGAACACCGACTAATGGAGTAGACATGCACAATAGTATCTTAAAGAGACTGTGACACCTCTATGTGTAATTCAGTATGGAAACAATAAATTAACTGCTATTTCCAGTATTTGGCTATATTTTAATTGTTGATAAAATTTGTTTGTGTTTGATACATAATTTTAAGAAAATAGAATTTTTATTTTGGTTAAAAATATATAGCAGCTTTGAAACATTTTAAACAGTCAGTATTTTAAATATTCTAGTATTCAAACGTTAAGTAGATTATAGGGGCAAAGTGCCTGTGACATTAAGGCTAGAGTGTGAAGCCTAATCAATAGGGAATAACGCTGTATGGCTTTAGGGAGCTGCTAAGTGTTTTGCAAGTTTTTAGAGTTGATCTGGTATGTTGTCAGATTGCTTAAATTCTGTGAATTTATTATAGTATTTTTTAAAAAATTAATTGACCTAATTAGTTTTCCCTTCTTGGTAGATAATCGGACTTGTAATACATTGGTTTACATAGTTGCTTTATTACTAAGGGAGTTGTTATTTTCAGTAGTCATGTATTCATTCCATAGTCTTAGAAAGTGTTTAGGAAGGCAACTAGAGGCTTACACTGATTTGTTTTTAAATATCTTCACTGTGTGAATGGAATTACTAAGTTATACTTTGAAGTATTAACTCCCAAAGTACATCTAAGTGTTGATTGAAGAGCCATAAGCATTAGACAAGAAGGCTTAGAGCAAATAACCCTGCAAGTGAAGTGTTACTAGGTGTGAGTAACCAAGATTATGATATACATTGGAGGAATATAAGATGCAAATTGGAAAAACAGACATTGGGTTCTTTTTTAAAAGTTGACTCTTACTATTTGTCATCATGCCATTAAATATGCCGTCATTTGACCTCCCATCCCGTGTGGGTTGTACAGTTATATCTCCCTAGAAACACACTTTCACCAAAATATATTTTGATAAAATTATGACTATCTGCAATGTCTAAATCCACATTTTATTTTCATTTATAATTCATTTTTAATGATTATAAAATCTAAAATATTCACAAATGTTGAGTAACAATGGAGAAATTATAAAGTATAATCTTATTACAAATGGCTTTTTGTATTCTTTTGGACATTTATACCTTGCTTGTGGTTAATTTTTCAAAGTTAGGTAGAGATGACAATTTCTTCTGGAGTGGACTCCTAATTGTCCTGTTTTCTATTTATTTACTATAACTTAGGATGTTTGAATTTTTAAAATGGTTCTAAGAAATTGATGTAGCAAAAATAGTAAATGAAACATCAGGTACTTTATTAACTGGGATGTATCTTTAAATATTTTTCAGCAATAAAAAAACCACATAATTTAAAAGATCTAATCAATGATTTTTTATATTCCTTAATTTTTCTCCACATTGGTTGTAATTTTTAAAAGTATTGTTTAGGTCTTAATAGAAATTACACATAAGATAACTTCCCCAAAAATCAAAAGGCGAAATGCATGATATGTAATATTTTTCCTCAGAAAAACACTTCCATCATTTATATTATGTTCACAATTCACAATCTTCCATTTCTTTGATAGTCCTTTCTTCTGGGACAGAAATTGGTTTTGTTTAAAATTCAGAGACTGCCAAAAGCATTGTGGAGCAGTTGGAAAGAAGGAGATAGAAACTTTCGATTTTGAAGTTTTGGGTGGGATTCTGTTTTCTTAAAAATATTCTAGCTGCTTAAATATCTCTAACTTTGTTTTCTATGATAGAGCCAGATGCAGATCTGAATGGGTACTAGAAATATGCCAAAGTATGATCGCTGCATCTCTGAGTGTATTTGTTTTCTTTTGCTCGTAATCCTTTAAAGTAGGCTGTTGGGGGGTATGGAGGTAGGAGTGAGCCCATGCTACGTGTGCGGCAGACGCCCTGCACTGCCATCTGTAACAGTTACATCACAGCGTTGCTTATGCTTTTTTCACTCTTGAGCCCTAAGACATATTTTGATGCATTGATTCTTTCTTAAATGGTAAGATAAAAAAAGTCATATTAACTATTAATTTGCAAATAAGAATTTCTAAAATGAGTCAATGCATCAGCACAGAGATCCTATGAGTGTCCAATGTTTCCTACATTCCTCAGTGAGGAATATTAGGCATTATTTCACTTTAAATATTTTTTATATTTAGATGCTCTGGTATTTGTTATTAACCATCTATGTACTAATGTCTTAGAATTTGGGCTGGGCAGTTAGAGTTAGCATGGGGCCCTAGAGTGACTCATTGCTGCTTGAATGATGAGTGTGCTTAGTACAGCGCTTTTATATTAAGAAAACATTTTACTGACATTTTCTGGGGGCCTGTGTTTATTTCCTCTTCAACTGCATGCTATGCTTATTTCTGATTTGTGCATTTATCTAGTATACAAGTAGGAAAGCTAACAAATTCAGCTTCTTGAGAACTATGGGAATACTAAGCCAAGTTGCAGATGATTACCAGGACTGTTTTTAGTATTGTACAGACAGCATTTAGTATTGCTACAGACAGCAAGAGCTGAAGTGTTAGCGATGCCTGCCAGCGCTGTGGCACTGAGGTGCTGTGTCTAGTGTGGGAGCACCGAAGTCCTCTCATACCACCTGGAAAGGTGGTTGTTGTAAAATTTTACCTTCTACTTATATATTTCTACAAAATGTAGTAAAGTTCAGCTTAAAGTGCTGAAGTATGATTGTCTGAGTCTGAAGAGTTCTGATTTTGTTCAACAGTCTGTTATGTGGTGGTCAGCTTATTAAATAAAAATTTTAAAATATTGTCAATGATTTCCCAAGTACTCTGTATTCAACGTCTTATACAGGTGGCTTCTATATCACATAAATGGTTACACTATGCATTTATTAATTTCTACTGACTTTAGAAAAAAAGAATGCTTTTTAAATTTCTGCTTATTTTCCCTTACTAGGTATATCTAGGTTATAGGAAGTGTTAACAAACTAGGTAAGTACAGTCTTCAGTAAGGTGAAATGTAATGGTTAATTTTTAAGTCTGTTACATTTAATTTTCCTTCTGTCCTGTGAATAGACCAAATTTTTGTTTTGCTTAAACAAAGGATAGATAAGCATTCTGAAAATGGTTTTTACTGTCCTAATGATTAATGATCACTGAACAGTTTTGAAAGATTAGCATTTTTCAAAGCTGCTAAAAAATATACTGTTTTATTTAATTACAAGAAAGTAAAGGCTTTTTACACTGACAGGTGGTGGAAATTAGCAGGCAGTTTTGAAATTGTGCTGTGCACGAGAAATTAGATCTCATTTTAATTCTGCTTTTCTCAACTAGCAAATGAGGTTAATGCCATACATATTCAGCTGATATGGATGAAGAAATTGATATAAAGTAGATCAACATAGCTACAGGGCTAGATTAATTTATAGGTAAAGAGGCAGTGATAAATGAAAGTAATGTAGTAGTGGTCACTAAACTCCTCTGCCATGAGGGGTTCAATAGCGTTAGTTCCTCATTAAAGCCATTGTCGGGGTGCGTCAAATGGAAATTTGAAAAGGAATAGCCAACTAACCCCTAATTATCAAAATACAGAAAATACTAATTATACCTTAATTAGCTTTTCTTTTAATGTACTGAAATTTGTTACTTTTTGTGTGGCACAAATGGATAGTTATATCAACAATAAATAGGTTGTTTTAATAACTTTCTTTTACCTCTGGGAAAACTACACTCCAATTTTTAATATGCAATAATGCTTCTCTCTAGCCTGTAGGAGATGAAAATTATTAAGTAGCTTTATTTTTTTGAAGATTTTACAGCAGCTTTGGGAAGAATTATTTCACCATGCATCAATTACTTTTAATTGAACTGAATATTTTTCAGATTGCACCAAATGCCTCTCATTTAAGTTTAGCAGTTAGAGTTTCGAGAAGCAGCATAATGAGGGCTGCAGATAACCTCTGTCATATGTTGAAATAAATAAGGATGGTTATTTGTTTTGCTTAGGTTTAGAAAGAACTCAAGGTTGAAATTGTAAAACCTAGGCAGTCACCTTATCTAGTCCTAGGCAGTGTGGAAAATAAAGCCTATGTATTCTAGATTCTTTGCTCATGATTCTTCCTCTCACCCTAACCAACTGGGTTTTGACATAACTAAGGTAGTTTTCAGCAGTCTAGTTAAGAAAGGATTTGCCTATTTAGAATAAAGATACAGCGTTGCACTGGGGAAGCCGGTTGGGCTTTAGTGTGATATACCTCAGGGCAGCTCTAGGCCATTAGTAGCTTTTGCTGCTGGAGGGGAGTTCATAAACTTGCCTGTATGTTCACTGCCTTACCCATCAGCTGCAGTGATGCTGGATGTTGTGATGAGTAAAGAAAATAGGGCAGGTCCCTAGCATCACATTTAGTACATTGCAGATGCCATAATAAAAATTGGTAATAAGAAAGGTCTTAAAGAAATTCTGTCCCTAACAATTTTTAATTATCATAGGATTGTTTTTCAAGGGATTGCATGTAATCTAATTTTCAGGACATTTAAAATAATTATCAAGTTGTGCTGACAACTATCTAGTTTATCATAAATGTATTTTTTGGCAAAGAATTTGGAAATAGTATGTCTTTGGGCTAAGGGGTGGTAGTGAAGTTTTCAGACGACCCAAGTTGATGTTGTCTCCCAGTGCCGTCTGCGATTGGGAGGTAAAGCCCGGCAGTCTTGTTTTACAGCCATGATTCTAGAGAAGGACGGCAGGGCGACTCTAAACAAAGACAACATGTGATTTATGACCTCATTAAACTTATAGTAAGTTTATAGTTATTTCAGGTCTCTCTCTACATCTTCTCATTTTTTATGCTTACATTTGTTTCTCACACTCATCCTTTTTGCTTTTCTTACTATCTTTTGAGGGTCAGTAATCATGAAATACACCGTTCATCAACAATGTCCATCCCGCCAACCCTCTCTAACTTAGTTTTCCTTATCAGCAAAGTACCCCCTGCATGTTGCTCTTTTTGGTGTTTGCAGTATGTTATGATATTCTCCTCTCGTCAGTTTTACAACCAACCAAACTAACAATTTGGAAGAAAAAAAAATTAGTCACCCAAAGAAGAGAGCAGGGAAGCACGTTACAGTCACTGAAAGCATCACTCAAGCTGTTGTTAAAAAATAATCACTGCCCAATGCTTTAAATAAACAAATATACAAAAGAACAAATATATATATATGTGGAAGAAGGTATAAACTAAAGTGTTGTGCACATCTCCGTATTGCTTTTCACCTGCTTACAATGTAAAAGACTAGAAACTTGAATTTGACCAGTGGCCCCAAGCTATGTTGCTGGAAGTTTGCTCAACACAGATTCTAATGCTCTCCTGCAGATAGACCTAGGACTATCTGCGTGTGTTGGCCTTGCAAGCCACTTGGGCACGGCTGATCTACACTAAAATTCGAAACTTTTGAATTCTTTACTTGAAGACCTGTTGCAGGTTCTGTGTCTTGTTTCTTTTGACCATCACTGGAGTTAGGCCGGGTCTGGACTAACTGCCTCTAGCCCCTTTTAGTCAAAATGCCGTAATCTTTTTAAAAAATATTTTATTAATTTATTCATATTACATCTCAATTGTTAGCCCATTCCTGTATCCTCCGTAATCTTAACCTAAAGTTTAGAGAAAGCAAGTGGAGGAACAGGCTACTTGACACTTACATGTTAAAAACATTGTATTTACATACCTCAAAGCAATGTTTAGGTCAGTGGGATTTGGTTTTGCTGGCCAAGGTATTAAAATGTATATGGTTATACAAGGTGTATACTGTAAGGACAAAATTATTTTAAAATAAAATTTCCCCTTATGTTTTTTGTTTTAAAAAGTTACATTCTGAACTCTTTCCTGTTCTTGCTATTTACTGTGTACTTCATTATACTTCAGATACTGTACCAAGAATCTGATTATACATATCTTGTCAGCCATTGCATTGCCTGTTAGTCCTCTTCCCCCCCTCCAGCCCTTGTAGCAAATGGAAAAAATAGTGTTGGGAAGGATTGAGAGTCAGTGGATACATATTTAAAGTGATTGTCCAGCACACCCCAAGCTTTATTTCAATCACTCCTTCCACCTCAGATTTCCATAAGTGATTTTACTTTTTTTTGACCATTTATTTCATTGATAACTGGTATCAATTAATGCCTTACTATTTCACCCATTGCCTTTTTTTTTTCTTTTACAAAAAATAATTTCAGGTGCGATAAAGATTTAGTAAACAACTGAGTAATGCAGAGGGCCTTGGTCTAAGTCTTCTTTCCGACCTTAGATTGCTGGAGGCCACACTTAATGTGTAAACTGTTGTTAGAACAAAACTAGCCAGGCCCAGCAACACAGCCATGTGCAGTCTCATGCAGATGGGCACTCTTACTTAGAAAATTCTTTTCTAGACACTGAGAGTAGACATTGGCAATGTAGAAAAAAGGGAGGAAAGGGTGGAGAGACACTGGTTAGCAACACTGTGGTATAATTAGATAGTATACTGTACAGCAGGGTGACTACAAATAGCAATCTTGTATATTTTAGATAAACCAGTAAGAAAGGAGAGTTAATCTTATTACCACAAAGAAACTATAAATGCTTGAGGAGAGAACTTTTCACCCTCACTCAATTTGGTTTCTTTGCAGTTAAAACATAAAAGAAAAATAGGATTGCAAAGTAAGTTGGAGAAAAATACTATGCTAACATACTTTTAGCCTGATTCTTATAGAATGCATTCTACTGGACAACATGTAACAACATGTGCATCATGAAAGTGGCCAACATTAAAATGGATTCTTCTTTACAAATCTCTAATTAAAAACAACTAGAAGGCCATGAAATGATGGTTCTTATGCACAATTAACTTTTATAATTCTTATTTTTATCTCTAGCTTCCATGTTTTTCACTTCCCAGAGTATGCCTGTGCCCCTCAGTGGTGGTCCTCCAGGCTTCTGTCACTCCCCAATAAACTCTCCTTTGGTAGGACTAATAATAGCTTAGCCATAAGTTCCAAGGCCTTAAAGGTACACATAAAATAAATTTGGAAATGTTTGAATTATAAGGATAACACTCCCAAATCACATTAAAAATTTTTTTTCATGACAATAAACATCATTCTCTTGGAAAAACTGAATTTTTCCTCTCCCTGCAGGAAATAATGACAGTTTAGTTATTAACCTTAACCCTAGTGACTAAGTATTCATTCATTTATTCGTTTGTTCATTCATTCTTTTAAAAAAATGACAAAATAAAATATAATAAAACAAACACGGTCACATCGAACTTGTGCAAGACAAACCAACAGAAGGAAGAGTCCAAGAGAAGGCACAAGAATCAGAGACCAACTTGTTTGCACACTCAGGAATCATATAGAAACACTAAACTGGAAGCCAAAATATATGTGCAGAGACCCTAGTGCAGATCCGGGCAGGCCCCATGTGTGCGGCCCATCTCTGTGAATGCATATGAGCTTTGGTCATGATTTAGAGGTAGCTAGACTACCACTCTGCAATTCCAAGAGCAGTCCTGGACTGGTTGAACTGAAGTACAAAAGCAAATGCCTTATTATCATGAGAACAACTAGTGACCTCAAAATCAACAGGTAATAAGGCACAGTGACGATCACTTTGAATGTGCATGTTCAAGGCCAGCCTAACCTACTTAGGATCTTGTGTTTAAAAGGTATTTATATCCTTCGATCCAATAATACCACATCTTGGAATCTCTTACTAGGAAATTGTTCCTCTTTCTTGCATTATAATCATTAGTAGTAAATTTAGGATAAACAGCCTCATAGCTATCATTATGGGAATTCAGGAAATTACTTGAGAAATATTTTGATATGATGTAAATAGAAAGTAGTATATGATATTAAATAGGTAATAACATTTCGACTATAAGATAAAAGAACAAAAGGATTCTAAGGAAATTAGCCAAAATCTTCATTTTCTTTATCTCTCAGGACAGTTACAGTTCATTCTCCTGTATTCTTTAGTATTGTTTTTCATAATAATTGTAAATCACAGTTTGATTGTATAGATGAACATCTAAAGAGTTCATATTAACTTTTTAAACCATGCCTAGGTTGGTAGTATGCTGTGACATGTCACGTGTTTAAACTTCTCGATGATTTGGTGAATTTTATTTATATGTGCATATCTTTAAGTTATAGCATTTGGGTTAGAATAGCTCTGTCGGGGAAATTGCCATTTCAAATAATTAGGAACACAGGCTGGTTTTGGAGTTGAGATATTTGTAAAATGACTTAGAAGCTGAGTTATATAATCTTGTTTTTAATAATCCATTCTTATGCACATATGCTATGTATGAAATAATTCTTTAGTAATTGTCCTATTATTTAAATGTATCAGTATCAAAAATACCACATAAAAACAGTACAGTAAAAATACCTGTACTTGGGAATCTGAGACAGGAGAACACTAAGTTTAGGGCCTCCCTAAGCTACAGAGTGAGTACAAGGCCAGCATGGACAACAACGTGCGACCCTGTCTCAAAGTTACTAATACTAAAAGAGGCCCTGAAATAGAGCTCAGTGGTGGAGCATTTGCTTAACATGCACAAAGTTCTAGGTCTGACTCCCAGTATTGCAAAAACAAAATAACAAAACGATACTACTAAAATTAGAGAGTTGGATAATATAGAGCTAGTGTTGAGTTCTTTTCACCTGTTGTACAAGCTTCCTGGGTGGATTTTAACTGGTACCCATTAAAAACAGCCCTAGTGACTCATTGGTTTGGCTTTTACTTCAGTCTTTGGTGTCTGTCTGGAACCTATGAGAAATGAAATCAGCTATAGCATTCTCAAAGGAAAATATGTTAGAGGGTTGCAGATTCAGAGCTGTGGTTTTAAATTTGTTTAAAATAGTTCTTATTTTCCAAACAAAGTCTCGGATTTTTAAAAATCATTTGTATCTTTTCTGTACAGAAAATGATCATAAATCTAGATAAGTATGCATTTATATGATTGCTTTCAGCTTTTTTATTGTTTGTAGATTATAAAGGCATTATAAACTTTAGAACTAGGAAGCATAATAAGGGATCATCAAGTGTTCTGTCACAGATTTGGTGGCTGACCCACTGGAGCCAGTCTCAGAACCCAGCCATGTGGCTGTCTCAGAGCCATGTGCAGGTTGAAAACTGCAAATAATAAACTAGTGACATGAATGGTTTGAAGTTGGTTCCAAGGGGGAAATGCCTCCAGGGTTCAGTCATCTTTTCATGGAGGAGCAGGTATTAGAGCAGCAGGGTGTTGTGACAGATTCATTGTCATCCATTTGTTGCTATGGTAAGTGCTGATCTTCCATTTTACAGATGAAGAAATAGGGACCACATGACGTCACCAGTACCTGCAAGTATCCGTGAATAAGCCTTGTGGTAATTAATGGCATGTAAGGTAGTCTCCCCAAAATCCTGTCCCCATGTTAGGAAAACTTAAGGTGCTAGCAAAGAGGGAATTTAAAGGATATTTATGCTAGATCATTACAGTATGTTGGCATTGGAGGCAGTCAGGAAAGTTCTGATGGAAGAAATACAACAGGTGCTTCTAGCCATCCATATGCTAGGGCAGGTTCTTCGCTAGTCCATCGTCCAAGAGTCATGATGTTATTAACCTGTATGCCACTTGTATATAACTGATTTTCTAGAATCTTAAATAAAGGCTTTTCTTGTCTCAGTTCCCAAAAGAGGTGGGAGGATTATCAGCTGCAAAAAGACAGTTTACAAACTTGTAGGCAGGCGGGAATGTAGTTTACTTAATAGAGTACACTCCGAGAATGTGAAAGGCTCAGGTTTGATTCCCAGCTTTGCCAGCATTATAACAATAACAACAGCAGCAACAGAGGTCTTCCCAGAGCCTCATAGCTGTTAATTTTTAAAGAGAAAAGCAGAATGTCCACCTCTGTTTTTCTAGTGCAATGATTTCACCTCGTTATTATTTATTAAGCCGTTGCATGAACTCATTTTTCACAGGTAGAGCATATTATCACAAAAAGAGCATAATTAGCTTTCTAAGAATATTTCTCTATTTGTAAATATGATCCTGATGCAAGCTACCAGGGATTTTTTTTGCCACTTTATCATGTTTTTACAATGAAAATTAAGCAATTATAAAAATAAATAGCCAAGTTTTTCAGTTGTTGTAAGCTGGCTTTATTTCATGCTGCTAATAAAGTCACATTGTGTTCAAGCATTAGCACTGAGGTATTCCTCCATTAACTGAAACGGTTGGCTGAGTGTAATTACTGTCTAGAGCCAGTGTCTCTGTGAAGCTGCATCTACAATGCCATTAAACTATAAGCAATATTTGTAAACTAATATTTAAATGATTCAGAATTTATACCATCTTGTTTCAACCATAAGAATGAATACTATACACATTCCTTTGGTTAATTTTTCTATGCTTAGAGAAACCTGAAAGTTTCCAATATGATTGAATTGTGCACCGTGAGATAGATAAGCTGCACCATAGATGCTATTTTTACCAGGACATTGTACTGTGATAAAGTACACATCACATAAAATTGACTATCAAGTTGTATGTTTTTGTTTGTTTGGTGACAGGCTTTTATATAGTTCTTGCTGTCCTGGAACTCACTGTGTATATCATGAAGATCAAGCTGGTCTTAAATTCAGAGAGCTCCACCTGCCTCTGCTTCCTGAGTGCTGGGATGAAGGTGTGACAAATATGCCTGGCTGTCTTATCACAAATTTTTAAGTATGAGAGTCAATGAGACAAATTCGCATTATTGTGTAGCTATCACCCACATTTGTCTCTGGACGCTTTTCATCTTGTAAAACTAAGATGACTAAATATAGCCCAGTGTACACTAATTTCCCATTTCTCCTTCACCTTTGGAACCCGACAGCTGCCTTACCATTTGCCCTTTATGGTGTTGGCTGCTTTAGGGTCGTCATATGATATTTGCTTTATTGTTTCTAGATTATTTCATTTTGCATAATCTTGTCAAAGTCCATCCATCTCATAGTGTATGCCACAACTCCTTTTTAAGGAGATTGATATTCCATGTGTGAATATCCCACATAGTGCTTATCTTTTTATTCATTAAGTACAGTTGGGTTGTTTCCATGGTGTAGCTATCTTTAATAATACTGATATGGGTATAGATGTACAAATATCTCTTTGATACCTTTCTGTTATTACCCAGACGTACATTGCTGGATCATATAGGGACTCTCTGTTTGAGCTTTAAATGGACACAATTTGCCCACTTATGAGGTACAGTGTGACATTTCAGTATGCATATGCAGTGTTTACTGATCAAATCAGGCTATTAGGCATATCCATCACTTCAAACATTTGTTAATTCTTCATGCTGGGAGTATTTAAAATCCTCCCTACTGACAGTTTTGAAACACAAAATTAATTGTTGTCAAAAGTAGGCAACATTCTGTGCTATAGAACAGGAGCTATTCCTTCTATGCCGATTAGGATCTTCTTGCCATCCCTCTTTCTCAGCTAAAGAGCCACTGTTCTCCCTGTAGCTGATGCTATTTCAGTTAGTATAACAGCTCCTGCATCCTGGGGCAAGTGACAGAAATTCATCTTTTTTATGGTGTGCTGACATTTTATCGCACGTACATATTGCATTTGTTAATGGATAATAGGTCGACTACTTATCATGGCTTTTGTAAATAGTCCTGCTGTTCTGTGTTTCATTTTTGAGAAACAACTATACTGTCATTATAACTTCAACAAAACTTTTCAGTTTCCTTTTATTGAAGTTCTTTATTCATAAAAATATAATATCACATTCATAGTATCCTCAGATTATGTAATCAGGTCTTAACTTGGAAGATCTTTTGGCTTATACTATCAGTCTATAGTATCACTCACTGACCATCTTCATGGTAGCCGCATTGTGTTTTGGCAGCTACTGCATAGAGATGCCTTGAGGTTCCTGCAGGGTCCTTCCTAACCTGAAAACTTCCATGTTAAGGTGCAACATGGCTGCCGGTACTTGGCATTGCTAACAGCATGCTTTGTGTGTAATCTGGTGGATCTGTGCAAGGCTGCAGTGAGGAATATACTCAGTATACTTGCTGCCTCTCTGCTCCTAAAAGAATACTGGGTTTTATAAGAGAAAGTATTTTAAATTTAGTGTCAAGTGAGCATGATATCAATAAGTAGGACTAGTACCTTAGGCAGTTTACCTAACTTCTCTTTTTCTAAAAAAGAAGACAACAATCCCTTTGCTAATTATTAGAAGAGCTAGAAGTAGTAAGAATTAAAATGAGAACTTTTGGCATGCTTTAAATCTTAGCTATTAGATTGCATTAGTCATATAATCTTGGGTAAGTTAAGTATTGATTTATGTCATATAAGATGAAAGGACTCAACTGGATTAGGAGAAATGAGTCTTTGAATCCTTTTAATAATATACAGATATTTTTATTTTGTGCCCATCTTGGGGAATATATGTTGTGTTCAACAGATTTGTAAAATCACTTAACAGTTTCCAGGAAAGCTATACTAAGGATGGGGGTATCCAAGTTCTTTGCTAATGATAAAGGATCATAATGATTATACTGCATCTCAGAGTAGGCAGAATTACAAAAATAAAAATAAAAAAAAAAAGATTTTCTAAGACATTGGAATATAAATGCTTTTGTTTTCAAAGGTTATCATAGTGTTTTCATAATAGTAGTGATGGAATAGATTGTAAGCCTGTAGCAAATGACCATCTTGCTGAAAAAAAAAAATAACAGCCTTTAGATAAAGATGTTAACAAAACAACTTGATGTCAGTCTGTCAGTATAGGGTAGATCTGCCTTAAAAGCAAGGCACCACTTGTTTGGACTCCATATTTATTTGGTTTTAACTTTGAGGAGTGTGTAGGAATATGGCTCCAGGCATATTCAACTATTTTTTACTAAGTTAGAAAATGATATTTTGAGAGATCACAGCTCTTGAAAATTGAGAGAAATCTTGGAAATGAAGATCTATAGATTGAGGAGAAGACAAGACTTATATACAGAATTCCCCGACATCCCTGTAGGACACGATTCCAAGAAATCCAGGGGGAGCTAAGCAGAGACTGTAGCCATTGAATTAGCAGTTTATAGAACTTGTGTCCTGCCAGCCTAGTGGGACTCAGTGAACACTTGAGGTTTACTGTTGAAAATCCAGAATGACTGTGTTGAGCTTGTCACAGACGAAACCAGAACCTTTATGGTTTTATTTCTGCTTTTTCTCTTCTGTTCTACTGGCCTGTATGTGTGTATTTGTTTGCTTGTTTTGTGTGCCAATCCTGTGTTGTTTATGTTGATATAGCTCTGGTGTATAATTAGAAATAAGGACAGCATTGCTATTGATTTGGCTAATACAGTCTTCTGTGCTTCCATATGAATTTTAGGATATTTTTTCCTGTTGTGTGAAGGGAATTCTATTAATTCTTTACATCTCTTTCAGTAATAAACTGTTTCTCATGCATTACTTCTTCAGATTTATGAACTAGAAAGTCTTACCCATCTTGTAGTGCTCTGTCTTCTTTAATCTCTTCCTTCAGGGTTTCCATGTTTTCACTGTAGAAGTATTTCACTTCATGGCTTAGGTTTTTTCATACAGGTTTGTGTGTGTGTGTGTGTGTGTGTGTGTGCGCGCGCGTGCACGCACACACACACACACACTTTTTCCCTATTGTAATGGAAGTTTATACACCTTGGTACCTTTCTTGTTAAATGTACTATTGGTATGTAGGAAAGATGCTAATTTTGTGCACGCTACTGTGCTGGAAGTGTGTGTCAAAGCAAGAGTTTGCGCGGGTGGAGTCTTTAGGATCTGTTAAAGATAGGACCATGTTGTCTGTAATATGAGATATTTGGACTTCTTGGTTTATTGCTTATATTCATCTGTGTCTCTCTTGCCTTGCTACCCAAGCAGTGTTTTTGAGTAAGTTTGGAGAGAGTAGATGTGCTTACTACTATGTCATGTTTCTGATTTTAGAGGAAACTTTCTTGTGGCCTCTTCATTTGCTATAGTGTTGAGTATACATTTGTTGTATATATCTCCTACTATGTTGAGATACATTCCTCCTCTTCCTAGATCTTTCTGAATGGAATTGTTGATAGATCTATTGGGGTGATCATATGATACCCACCCCTCATTGTATTCATGCGCTGTATTGTGTTTACTAATTTTCTTGTTGAACTATCCCTGCATGCCTGGAATAAAACCAACTTGGTCTTAGTAATATTAGTGTTGACGTTTTCTCTCTGTCTCTGTCTCTGTCTCTGTCTGTCTGTCTGTCTGTCTGTCTGTCTCTCTCTCTCTCTGTGTTTCACTAAGAAAATTTTTATTTATATATATTTTAATGCACAAACTTTTTTTTTTTCTTAACTACTTATTTTTATGGGCATTGGTGTTTTGCCTGCAGGTATGTCTGTGTGAGGGTATTGATCCTGGAACTACAGATAGTTGTGAGCTGCCATCTTGGTGCTGGGAATTGAGCCCAGGTCCTCTGAAAGAGCAGACAGTGCTCTTAACCTCTGAGCCATCTCTCCAGCCTCAACTTTATTTCTTTAAATGCCAGTCTCCAGTTAAAGAAACCACACTTCAAAGGAACTTGCTGATCTAAAATGAGAATGTGTTCAGTGAACCTGGAACTTTTTTTTTTTTTTTTTTTTTTTTTTTTTGTGTTTTGGTTTTTTGAGACAGGGTCTCTCTGTGTAGCCTTGGCTGTCCTGGACTCTCTTTGTAGACCAGGCTGGCCTAGAACTCACCTGCCTGCCTCTGCCTCCCGAGTGCTAGGATTAAAGGCATGCACCACCATGCCTGGCGAACCTGGAACATCTTAAAACACCCAACAGTAAGGAAACTATCAAGAAGACAATTATTTAATACTGTCATGTTAAAAACAGTTGGAAGGTTCTCACTAGCCATTAAATCATAGTGACATTTTTATAAACAACACTAAATAGTCACTTTCTACTTTCTTAGTGTTGACATGGGACCAGTTTATTGAAAAGTAGGAAACTTAGAAAAATTATACAGTTGCCCTGCATTTCCTATGTAATAAACATGAAACTGGTGTTTCCTTGTAGAATTAGTTCAGACAGTGTCTGGAAAACATATTTCTTGATTCAATGAATCAATAACTGTACAGGATCAATGTCTAAGAACATGAACAGAGTGTAAATAAACACATGATGATATTTATCTTTTTGGGTTATTTATATCAGCTTAATAATTCGTTATAATAGTGACTTTTTTTATTGACTTTGGTGAGTTCTTTTCCTCTTTTGTTTTGCCCAATGTTTTATCATGTACGTTTTCCCCCCACAGAACCAACTTTTTGTTAAATTGATTTTTTTAAAGGTTTTTTTTTTTTCAGTCTCCATTTCAGTAATTCCCGCCCTGGCTTTTACTTCTTTTCATCTTCTGCTTTTGAATTTGATTTGTTTTTCCTTGTGCTCTTGAGGTGCTTTCAGCAGTTATGTGAACTCCTTCCATTTTCATTTTAAGCACTGATACCAAAAGTAAAACTGCTTTTGTCCCATCCTGACATTCTTTTCAGTTATGCTTTCAATACACTGTATCTTAGGAACAGTTTAATTCCCTCCCTAATTCTGGTAGTTATCCAGTGTTTTTTAAATTATGTGTCATTCAGTTTTCAGATACTTGTCTAGTTTCTCTCATTGATTTATAATTTTATTCTAGTGTAATTGGATAAAGTAAAAGAAATTGTTTTTATTCTGTCAGACTATTTTGTATTTATGTGCTATGTTTAGTTGGTCCATACTTTAGGTTAATTCTGAAGTTTCTTTGCTGTGTGTGTGTATGTGTGTATGTGAATGTGTGAATGTCCTATCCATTGATGAGTGTGGGTTGAATCACCCAGTATTATTATATCTAGACCTGTCTGCATATGTCCATTAATGTTTGCTTATGAGAACATATATTCACACACATCCTTGTTAGATCGCTCCCTTTATTAACATATACTGATATTTATCTCTTCTAATTTTTGTTTGAATTTTATTTTACTCATTTGCAGAATAGCGTATGTCAATGACTTTTGGCTTCTAATTGCTTAGTAAGTTAGCATCTATCCTTTCCCAGTCTGTGTGTGTCTTCTTGGTGAGGTAAGTTCCTTGAAGTCAGCAGATGTGGTTGAATCTTATTTTTGAATCTAATCACCTACTTGGTTTTGGTAAGGGAATTAAAACTGGTTACACTTGGGTAATTATTGAGAGATTTACTAAATACTGCATTTTGCTGTTGTTGTTGTTGTTGTTGTTCCTCTGGTTGACTAGATTATTACTCAGTTTTATTTGTTTGTTTTGGTTTTTCTGTACTAGACATGATAGTGACTTCCTTAATTTCCCTGTGATCGTTTCCACTCATGAAAGATCTTGATTATTCTGATACTACAACCATTGTATATGAGTTGATGTCCCTGAAAATCATTCTTCCACATGGTCTTGTCTTTTGATGACACTTTGGTTTTTGTTTTGTTTTGTTTATTTTTGTTTTCAAGACAGGGTTCCTCTGTGTAGCCCATGCTGTCCTGGACTCACTTTGTAGTCCAAGCTGGCCTTTAACTCATAGAGATCTGTCTGGTTCTTCCTCCCTGAGTGCTGGGATTACAGGTGTGTGCCACTGTGCCCAGTGGTTGATGACCCTTTTTAATGTGGATTCTAGTTAATTGATTTTTTTTCATGCTCTTTGGCTACTTCTGTTTGCTTCTTTTTCAGTATTTCCACCATATGTTGGAATTGCTTCCAACTTGCTAATTGTTTCAGTTTACTTTGGAGACTACCTTGCGGAGGTCTTGGATAGATTTTCTTAGTCCATGTATCTGCTTGAATCTTCTTTGTGATCATTACCTCTTTTTAAAAATAAGACTCTGAACTCTTTTTTCAGACTTTCTATCTTTCTCTGTGGTGTTGGAGTCTTTTATAGGGGAATTGGTTACTTGGGAATGGGTCAGAGATGGTGGTTGTGCCTTCTTTGTCATGATTGCTTATCTGCTTAGATGGATTTGTTTTACAGTTATGTTTACCTTTCTACTGATATCAATGTTCAATTTTTTGTGTTTCAATTTTTCATTCTTTCAGTTATCTAAAAAGACATTGCATTGTCTTTGGGCTTTCTTAGTGAAAGAACATCTGAGACCGTTCTGGAACTTTGTTTAGAAAGTGGAAGTCTCCTGCATCTGTTGTGTGTCCTCCAGTAAGTGAGAGCACTGTGCTGTAACGTAGGCAGGCTTTATATTTTGCTTCCTCCTCTGTAGTTTAAGATGCTTGTTTTCTCTTTCACAAGATTCCATTGCTATGCCACCCATTTTCCAATGTCTCAACACTGTGATGCATATATTTAATTTCTGGGCTATTACTCATGATTTGAAGAGCAAAACTTTTTTTTTTTTAAAAATGAATGTTCATTGGAGGTACTTTGAAGCTGGGGTTTGAACACATTTGTGTAGCCTGCATCTCTGTTTTTGTGAATTTTAAATTAAAAAAGGAAGAAGATTTAACTAAATAAATCAAAGAGGTAATTCAAGAGATGAAGTGTGCAAATGGTATCATGAGATGCAAATGATGGAGCGATGGGCAAATACATTGTAAAAGAGCACATAAGCCTCTGATGTAGTAACAATTGGTCTGCATTTGATTATCATGAAACAGAAATCACCAATCTCCGTCTGAATGCAACTACCCGATATTACCTATAGTTGCTGTCTACAGAATTGAGTTTTTGGCTTACAAGTGTAATAGAATTATCATTTGGTCTTTTCAGAGAAACCTTTGCCAATCTCCTGCATAAAGGAAGCACGTGGCACTCGCTGTGTTGAGGTCACCTCTGATGATAGGTCGTACCTGCAATACTGGTGCCTGCTATCTGGACTGACCATAGTAGCATAATTGACCTCTTCTTTGAAACTGTTTCTTCTTACTCTTGGCCTGTATTTTTGGTCTTGTTTTCCTAATCTCCCTTGGTAATTCCTCTTCTGTCCCTTTTGTGTTAATTTTCTGTCTGGTCTTTAGTGTTTGAATTTCTCAGGTGTAGGTCTTTCCTTAAACACCCCCATATAGTGTCTTTGATTAACATGTTGCCATGGTTTCCAAACATGTCAACTTAGCCATGTTTTCTGAGCTTTTTTTTTTTTTTTTTGGATCAACTTCATGATGCCACATGAACATTTGAAAGTGAGCACACCATTTATCAATATACCCCTACTTATCTGTCTCTATGAATTTAACTATTTTTAAATTTTATGTATTTACCTATTTTTTTCCTTCTTTATTAATTTATTTAGATTACATCTCCATTGTTATCCCCTTACTTGTATCCTCCCTCCCTCCCTCTTTCACCTTATTCCCCTTCCCTAGGACTGTGACAGAAGGGTATCTCCTCCCCCATGATATGGTCACAGCCCATCAAGTCTCATCCTGGTAGCCTGCTTATCCTTTCTCTGAGTGCCACCATGTAGTATTTACCTATTTTTAAGTTAGTCTTCTTATATTTGCATTCCTTTCAAATGAATACCATTCTGTTTTTAAACTGACTCGCTGTCTTAGACGTAGGAGAAGAGACAAGTTTCTGCATTTGGCTTGGGTAGCCAAATCAAGACCAATGTGCTCAGATCTTTCTCAAATACACAAATGATTGTGTTTAATTGGATAACTCCTAGCACCACATTGCTTTGAGCTCCACATTCAAATTATGTGGATAGGAAGGTGAGAGAGCTAAGTTGCAACCTTGCAGAAGGCTGCAAGCAGAAGCAAGCCACAATTAAACTGACTATACAGTGTGGCAAGTCCTTCAGTAGAGACTTAAACTAACTTACCAGGGGACGTGGAGAGACCCATGAGTGACCCAGTGGGCAGGAAGTAAGTCCACTCTTTAAGTCTCAGAGTCTCAGTCGTATTTACATATGTGTGGAAAGTAAAACGGAAGTGGTCATGGAAAATTGGAACCTATCTTTGTCTGTCTGAAAGCATGCAAACGTGAAAACATGCAAAGCATTTAAGGCTACACTGTCTCAGAGACAGTTAAATCCTCATGACTTGTCGCTGGAGTGTTCAGACAAAGTCCTGGGCTGAGCTTTAAACTTACAATTTACCATCTACTTGGCATTCAGTAGACTTTAATAGAACTTACGTCTTGGGAAAAGTGCTTCAATATTTGGTTACTACTCAAGTAAAAAATGTACCTGTTGCTCATGTTAATAGCTTATTCTGCTAATAAGCTCTCTTTATCCTTTCTTCTCAGTGCTTTATTGTTTATAGTTCTTTGATCCATGTTCTTAGTCCAACCCTCTCTCCATGACGTCTCGGGTTGCTTCCTGTTGATTATATGCATCCGCCAAAGTTCAAAAGCTTATTATTGTAAACTCTAGTAACTTTCCATTGCTTTTCCTGATAGAGTGAATCTTTTCTGTGCTTTATGGAGTCTACTGAGGACTGCTCTCGGTCTCCCTACACACTTAGCCTACTCCAGTTCTCTTTATTTCCCTGACTTCTAGCATTTCTTTAGTTCTTAAGTTCTGCAAATGTTTTGTCAGAGCCTTTGCATGTGTTGTTCTTGTACTTGGTTGCATCTGCTCTTCATCTCCCTGATTCCTACGGTGTGTCCTCCAGGCAGCCTGTACATGCTCTGTTTTCCCTATGTGATGGCATGCCACTGAATGTACTTTTCACATCTGTGAATAATCACAGCTATAACTGGTATAGTGTCTTTCTCACAAAATTGTAGGGTTCTTATGGGAAGAAGTTGTGCCTGTCCTATTCACCATGGTATTCCTCGTATCAAGCAGTTGATAAATATTTGTGAAATGAAATAGTATGTTTTGTGTTTTAATTGTCACAAAAATTCTTTAATTTATAATTCTTTGGGAGAAGTTTGGTAAAGAAGAATGCTAATATTGTTGTTTCCCTATACTACGCATGCTGCCTTATTCCAGCTCTTACAGCAGCACTGAAATGTGCTTAATATTATGCTTACTTTTCTACATGAAAAAAACCTGAAGCACTGAGGTATTATTTCATTTGCCCAGTTAGTAGCAGAGACGTGATCTAAGCATGGGCTAGTCCTTGTGTTAAGGTCCTAAAGTCCTACTGCTGGATGTTGCTGTAGTGACAATTCTGGAATTTTGGTTTCTTTATAAAAACATACAGGAATATTATAGGAATATGCTTTTGTTTTAAGGCCAAGTGTCAGGATATGGTCTGCTTTGCAGCAGCTGACTATGATTTGCCTCATGCTATCTAGCAGAAGTGTAGTTTTGCCAGCTGTAGAACGTTTCTGTGATTGTGTGACAATTTTGAATTCTGGGAACTTTCTGCAGAGTATATAAATGCTAGGGCCCCAAGAGTGGGGTGGGGTTGTTGCTTGGTTGTTGGTTGTTGTTGGACGTGGTTTGTTAAGTAGTCATGCACAAAGAAGAAGCAAGAAGAAGAAATTAGATATCCTGATAAGGAAGATCAAACTTGTCCCCGGGAACTTGATGCCCCTATCCAGCAGGAAGCAGCCTAATGATAGATAGCACCACCCCTTTCTGACCCCTGACTGTATTCAGGGGTCTCTTTCCTTTTCTCTCTATCCTTTTTTTCTCACTTATCTAGTGTTCAGGGTTTGAGGGGTGGAAGAGAATTGGTGGAGAATGGAGGAAGAAAGAAGACCTCACATAGTACAACATCAACCGCGTGTTGCAGCCTCCTGTTTCGTAAGATTACATGGAAAAGTCCTATGATTTTTAACTTTATCCAATACTTTTGACTCCACTTAGCAGATTTCATGTTGATCCCTGTTTATAGAGCTCATGTGCTTATTAGCTGTACTTCCATAGTTACTCTAGACTCATGTGCCTTAGGTTACCAGACACCTCTGAAACAGTGAGGGTTTGCTTATAGTGGTTTGACTTCGTTTCAGATGTGCTTCAGGGTGTGGCTGTGTGAAAAATCACACCTGGCTCATGGAGGAATTCAGGCCGTCTGATGTTCAGTTTTTAAAATTTTTCAGTAGTAAGATGAGAAGTCACTCACAAATTCAAATGCTTTGGATGTTTCTTCCTTTCCTTTTTCTTTTTTAACTTTAAAACATACAACAAAGCTAGAATGCAATTTTAATAGTTAATTTTTTAAATAAGTTTAATAACATGAAATAATGACACTGCATTGAAAACATACATTTTTTCTGCTCATTCTGTAAACTCTGCAGAGGTGAGGATTCTCAGGGAGTCAACAGAGAGTTATCCTTTGTCTTTTCACTCTATACTGACAGGTTTAGATTTGTCACAGGCCTTCTTATACCTTCTAACACCCCAGAAACACAAGTAGAATGGCTGAACAGCATGGCACCCCCACGTGAGCTCTTCAGTGTTTAGCTCAAGTTTATTTCACAACTTGCTTTCTGTGGGCATGAGAGTTCTGGGAGACCTTGAGCTAATCCTTGTAGCATCATGCTGGTGTTAATGATCTTACTGTCACCACGGCTTCCTTCACGTCAATGACACCATACACTTTGGTGTCTTGTGGACAGCTGTTTTCCTTCTCTTTGTATTTGCCCCTTGAACTGGGCTGAACAAAGTAGGCAGGCAGACCTAGTAGTTCCTAGTTATACTGTAGAGTGTGAAGTGAGAGCTAAACTCTTCCTGAGTCCTTCCTGAGCTATTTATTGTTTGTTAGCTTGCCATTTCCTCTCACCATGTGATCTTCCTCATGTGATGTGAAAGTTTTAAATGAAAATTGATACGCCCAAATTAAGTGATACCCATAATCACAGAGCATCGACAGACGACCCCAGACCTGCATATGACTGAGTATAAATTAATGTGATTGATAGTACCATATTTATAGATATATGTGCAAAGGATACAAATATCAATAATCAAATAATTATTTTTTAAATTTATAACTGTGAACTTTATAAATTTATTTTAATTACCTTAATGATTTAAAAATTATTAAATATGCTAAAATGTAGCCTTAAAGGGGGGCAAAAGAAGACCTTGCTAAAACCTTGGAGCTTATTAGTTCCATAAAATAATACTTAAAAATGTAAAGTCTAATATTAAGACAGTCATCAATTTTGGAGAGAGCATATTTTTAGAAATTTTCAACGGTAGTCTGTACCCACTGAGAGCAGCTAGAAGGGTGTACCGTTCAAAATCACCACTAGAGCATCCGTAGTATGTGAAGACAATTTAATCCTTTGGACAGATGTGAGATTGTGAATATCTAAATCCAGACCTAAACATTTAAAAAACACTTTAAAACAAACTATTTTGTCCATGAAAATACTGTCTTGATTACTGATCTTACCCAACTTGACTTGTGAGCATTCTGGCAGTGGTGATTGTAATCAGTGTCTTGACTGCTGGACTCACTGGTGGTTTAAAACCTGTCTGACTCCCAACACTGACAGCAGCTCTCCTTAGCTTGGTACACAAGAGAGCCTGGAGCTAATGGGGAATATGGTATCTGACTTTTCCCTCTCCTAAAAAAGGAGGCTTCATCCACTGCCACTGTACCTTTTTCTGTTCTTTTTTTGTCTTGCACAGAAGACTGGCATCTTCCTGTGAAGGGCTTGTGTCAAACCTATCCAACTCGGGGTTCTTCCTCCTTGAGAGCGATCTGATCCATCATCACCTGAACCAGGGATCACAGTCTAAGGGTCCAGGTGAGGGCAAGGCAGTCTATGTATGTGTTAAGCCAGTTTCTTTTCTGGTCAGGTAAGTCTCACTCAGGCATGGTCTCGGTTCAGGCAGCCTTAGCTTTATAGTGCTTTCCAGGAAGATAGACACAGTTCATAAACACTCCCATTGCCCAGTCATTCTGAAATCTACCTCAACTGCTCAGGATTTATTGTCATTTTAAAACTTTTTGCTGCATAATGTGATCATTTTCAACATCTTAACTGTAGAAATTTTAAAGAGTGATTGAAGATGGGTATTTTAGTCCTGATCTTGTCTTGTTAAAGAGCTTGAAGGGTTTGCAAGTTAAACCAGTCTAGAATGTATGATCATAGGCTTTAATGATTTTAATATCTTTTACTATTTACTTGTAAATGGTTGAAGCCAGAGGGGTCCACAGTATTAATAACTATTCAAGAAGATCTTTGTTGTAGATTCTTTTGTTTAATCAAATGGTTAAGAGGCAGGATTTCTCCTTTCCATCTAGATCAGAAACAAACAAACAAACAAACAAACAAACAAACAAAAAACCCTGGGATTGCTTCCTGTAAGTGGTTGCAGCTGGTTGAAACCTGGGGTTTGTATCTTATAACTTTGGATATGAATTCTGTATCATATAACTTTGGAGGCTTATTTTTCAAAGGTTTTCGTTGTTGTTGTTGTTTTAGTTGAAGGGGGAAAATCTACTTTTGTTCTCAGAGTCCTTCAGAATGTTTAGTTTGCTTTTATAAGTGCTGAAGTACATACTACCCCAAGTTTTCAGTCTTATAAAACAGTTTGTTTTGCCATGATGACAGTGTATGAATTTAATTGGGGGGAGGAGGGAAGCATCTCTCTTGAATGTACCTGTTTTTGCAGTTGGACAACATATAAACAAATTTCAGTTCCAGATGGCTCCTAAGTGACCTCAGCCACTGGAATGAAAGGACTGTCTTCCCCTTAAGTTTCCTGTCACCTTTTGTTGCTGCCTTCACTGCTGAGTTTGTGTTATTCAAAAATCTCTAAGTTTTAGCAAGAATGCTCTTTTCTGCATTGGGGAGGCGACTTCTAACAGCGTGACTGTTGGGTCTTACGTCACGCCTACAAGTTAGTGTGCACAGACCCCCCCACACCACCAGCTACTGGCAGAACCCCTGTTCTGGTCTCTTTGGGTTTAATGTAATGTTTATAGACAAGTGGGAAATATTTATTAGATATTTAAAATCTTTAAATAGCATTTCTCTTGAACAGAAAAGGTTTGTGCTGCAGATTCTAATGGAAAGTTATTTCCCACTAGATAACTTTTAAGATGATTAGATTCCTATACGTGCATTGTATTGAGTATGTAAACATAGCCTAACCCAATCATGTAAATACATAAAGTAATTTAAGTGCTTAGAAATTTGAGTCATATTACTAAGCTGGAGTATTGTGCATATGTTATTGAATATAGAACTGTGTTGTGACAAACTCACTGGGCATGTTTTGGAGGCTGTACAGATGTCCCTGGTGCTCACAGGCTAGGCAAATTGAATACATTGTTGAAAAATTATAATTTTGAAGAATATTGCAAACACTTTGTCCTTTCTTTGTCTGTCTGTCTTTCTTTCTTTCTTTCTTTCTTTCTTTCTTTCTTTCTTTCTTTCTTTCTTTCTTTCTTTCTTTCTTTCTTTTTCAAGACAGGGTCTCTCTGTGTAGTCCTGGCTGTCCTGGACTTGCTTTGTAGACCCTGCCAGCCTTCAACTCACAGAGATCCACCTGCCTCTGCCTCCCGAGTGCTGAGATTAAAGGTGTATGCCACCACCGCTTGGCCTTTTAAACTTTTTTTTTCTTCTTTTTCCCCTGAGACAGGGTTTCTCTGTGTAACCTTGGTTGTCCTAGATTCACTTTGTAGACCAGGCTGGCAACAAACTCACAGCAATCTGTCTGCCTCTGCCTCTGGAGTGCTGGAATTATCTGCTTCTGCTTCTGGTTTTTTGTTTGTTTGTTTGTTGTCTGGTTGGTTTTGTTGTGATTTTTGTTGTTGTTTTTTTTTTTTTTGGTTTTTGGTTTTTGAAGTCAGGGTTTCTTTGTGTAGACTTGGTTGTCTTGGACTCACTTTGTATACCAGCCTGGTCTTGAACTCACAGAGATCTGCCTATTTCTGCTTCCTGAGTGCTGGAATTAAAGGTGTGCAGCACTGCCCAGCACAACTTACAGACTCTTATTGAAATATGTGGGTTACATCAGACTCGCTCCAGAGTGTTTGTACTTAAAAGGAAGTGTGAGGTTGATGGTGAGCTTTCCCGTTTTGTTTCTACTTTTGCCTTTCACACAATCTCACTTTTGTAACCTGAGTGTTCTGAGTAGTTAAATATGTAAACTTTGAAACATTTGTCTAATTAAGAATGGACTAAAACTTAGAGACTTTAAAGATCGGTTTAGCCAGGTGTGACAATACACGCCTGCAGGCCCTACTGCTGTTTAGCTGACTGTGAACACACATGAGAGACCTTGGCTCAACAAATAAGATAAAAATGAGTTTTAAGCTTTCATAAAAGCAGAACGGAATGAGGTTACCATTCAATTTTTCTGCAGCATACATATGCAGAGAGAGGCAGCTGTTGTGCATTGGGAGGGGCAATAGACAAAACACAACAAGAAGGGCAGATTTGCTAAGAACATGCAAATAATTGAATTTCACATGCAGTCCTTGACTTTGATACACACTCACAGAATCTGTTGCTATTCTTAATCAAGGGTGGTTTGCTGATCTACCATCAGCTTGATGGTCCTTTAAGTGTGATGTAATGTATAGACGCTGAAGTTACCAGGAAAAAAATAAAAGTCATTTATACTAAGATTCTACAACAAGTACTAACTTTTAACTACTAATTAAGCTGTTGCAGGCCAGAGCCAAAGTATGTTTGTCTGCCTTTAGTCCCTTTATGAAATATACATTGTCCATCCCTTCTTTGCCCTGGCGTCCTTGTGACTAGAGCCTTTAGCTGTATTTTTAGATGACCACGAGTGTCTACCGTCCACAAGGTAGGCATGCCATCAGAAACTACTGAAACCTCTAATAGAATTTCCTTCCATTGTTTCCATCCACTTATCAGCGGTTCTCACCCAGCCTGTCATTTCTGAGGGTCTTTGCTCTGAAACTGATAAAGTTGCATGCAGCCACTTCCCCAATGCCACACGTCTCTCAGGGTTGTCTAAATTCATGTTCCTGGGCCATGGCTACTCACATTCAGCTTAAGAATAAGCTCCCTTCTATTCCCTTTGAGGTGAGCTGCATTTTTACATCAACATGTATTTCAAATAATGCACAGCCTAGACCCAAGCATTACAAAGATGACCTCCCTTCTCCTTGCTTTCTTCCCACTCAGGATTTAATTGTATCACTGTAAAGAGCATTAACATTGAGATCATATCTTATATTTTTTGTGTCTGTTTTCTGTCATCTATAAAAGTAAAAGAAAAAAGAGAGAAACCAATTAATGCTATTTCTTCAAAGAAGCTTTATAAATGATCTTTTCATATCCTCTGAGTAGTGGCAGTGCCCAGTTGCATTGGGGCTGTCTGCTTTAGCTATTGTTTGAGCTTTGTCTACTGTTAATACTCATGGTGATGGCTATGCTGCTATTATTTCTAACATAATTTCTTCCCATTGGTTGGTCTGCTTGGTGGCTACTAATGTCTCAAGTTAATAACCACAGAACAGAATACTTCAAAAATGTGCTGTGTGCTTCATAAAATGTATCTGTGGTTGCTTTTTTTTTTTTTTTTTTTTTTTTTGCTTAGAACAACCAAATATAGTTGGCTGCAAAATTATATATTGTTAGAAAATGCTGCTTAAAACAAACAAACTGATTTACTTTCTGTTCTGAAAATATTCCGAAGGATTTGTTATCTCTTGCAGACCTTTCTGCAAACTACTAATGGGATGAACACAATATATCACTTTTATAATAGTGAGCTATTAAAGGCAAGCATAAAGCAGTCTGAAGCCCATAAGTGCTGCCAACAGCTCCTGCTTTAATGAATTCCCTTTTAGATGTCCATTAAATGCCCGTGGCAAATGTACTCATAATGGAAATGGCAAATCTAAATGGGTAGATATGAATAATCCATGGAGTTTAAATTCTGTTTATGATCATCTTCACATTTAGTTTTCAAGACAACGCAGTTTAGTTTTCATTACAGTTTGGAATAAAGAGGACAGGGAGTAATTGATTGCTTCAAGCAGATTAAAATCAATGGTTTTCTTTTCAAAGAACCAGTTCAATGCAGTAATTCCAACTTTAAACATTGATTTAGGGTACTCAACACAAAATGTTTTGTGCTGTGTGAACTTTTATATAGAAAGACTAATATTAATTTTATTTCCCTATATATCTATATAGTGAAATATAGAGCTTGTTAGGAACATGTGGATGACTTAATAGTGATCTATATTAAGTCATTTTGATATTATTGCAGTCATATAATGAATCAATGAGATTCCCGTCATCACTGTAATACTGTTTGTAACCCATTAGCACAGAGAAATTACAACCCATCATACATCATTACTGTGATTGAGGCTTTATTACCATATTCTCAAATTGCTTGCTTGCTATAAAACTAAACAGACACAAGGCAGCTATAGGTGGGATATAGACAGCACATTATTGTGCTGCAGTAATGGGGGTAAACTTATGAGGAAAACACTGATAGCAGCGGTAGAAACTCAGACTTTATTACTGTAAAGGTCAAATGTATAGGTTATACTCAGGTTATTATTTTTGTATTGCATGAATCATGTCTTAATGTTTCCTTAGTATTTTTTCTTCTTACTGTATGTGTCCTTTTACAGGCAGCTTTAATGTACTTTGAATGTTCTAGATGGTGTTGGAATCTACATTTTTCCATTTGTGAGGTTTAGACATTTTCCCACCAGCCTGGCCTGGCATTAAGGGTAAAGGAGGTCAGTGTTCTCTTGGGTCCTAGTTGATATAAGGGATAAATGCAGTGCTGTCCTAAACAGTGAGGAGGAGTGAGTATAGACCTGGCCCTTGCTATAAGGGACTTCTGGTGTTTCCTCCATGAAGTGTTTTGTACATTTGAGCATATCCATCCTCTGTTGAGTCTACTGCGTGGCACTGACATCATTGCTTGGAGCAGCTGGAGCCCACTTTTGAGATGGCTCACTTAGCTGATTGATTCAGAGCTGCATTCTGATATGTGGTCCCATAGCTAGAGCTTGACAACATAAACATCAGATAATACACAAATTAGACAACAGGCTTATCATAAAATTTATTCATGATTATAAAGCATTTTACAAGTATATTCTTAACCAGAGTAACCATAACTACCTGGAAAAATTTAAAGGCAGCAGTCCAAAAAGAACTTTATTCTTAAATCATAATACATTTAGAAGCCATTTACATACTCCTCTTGGGTTTATCATATGTAATCACTACACCTTTTGTAGAATGTAGTTTTTCATTTGCAACTTAGAAAATGGGTAGAAAATGTGATCTGAATGCTTGTCAGACTCTGTCTTGACTGTAAGGAGGATGCTGCATGAAGAGAAAACTTAGACCTGTTCTTACCAAGAGGACTAGGCCTGATTCCATCTAGCATGTGTCCAGCTATATAGACACCCGTACAAACAGCGGCATTCCATGCTTGCCTAAGGTTGTATGCTGAGTTACTTAGTGTTTTTGTAACTTTCTCTTGGATCATTTCATCACTTCTTGGCAGCCCTGTCCAGTCCATGTTAAAAACTTAGTAAGCAATCTGAAGGCAGAGTGCAGGAGTGATGGGGAGCCTGGATGACACAGTGCACTGGAAGGTCCTAAATCCCTTAAGATACTTGAGGCTCTGGCACAGTAGAAGGGCCACCATTAGAATCTTCTGGGTCCTTTAATTTCCTCAGGTCCATTTTGGCAAGATTTGAATAACTTTAAAAATAGATTAGTTGGGCAGATAGTAAATCATATAAATAGTTTAGAAAATACAATAAAAATTCAAAATAAGTACTAACAGGAAAAATAGAATAAGAAAAAGAGTAAAGTGGTTGCTGTGTGGTGTATTAATATCAGTTATTTATGAAGGACCTTTTTAATGAATAACATTTAAGCAAAAATCCAAATAAAGTATAAGGCTAGTCATAGTGGTTTTCTGTAGAAAACATGTCCCAGAAAGAGTAAATGTGGACGTGGTGAGATAAAAGAGCATTTGTAGAATAGTGACTGTACTGGCTCGGCAAACTGTATGAGGGATGCACAATAAATTCAAAGTATGATACTAGTATTACAATTTATAATGAATCCAATAGTATTAATTCTTTTTGTTGGCTTCATAAGCTTTTTATTATCAGATGATTGATTCAAAGTCAAATAATAATTCCAGTAGTTCATTGTGTGTGTGTGTGTGTGTGTGTGTGTGTGTGTGTGTGTGTGTGTGTGTTGAATACACATTTGTTATATACCTGTGTGTGAATGCCAGAGGTCAATGTCTGGTGTCTTCCTTCCCCCCCCCCCCTTTTTTTTTTTTAATAAAGTCTGTCCTTGCTGAACATGGAACTTGCTGCTTTGGCTAGACTGTCCACCCTCTGAGCCCTCAGTGTCTTCCCATGTCTGCTCCTTGGCACTGAGATTACAAGATAGATGCCCTATGGGTCTGAGCCTTCCTCATACTTTGCACAGCAAGCACTGATGGGAGAACTAGGTGTTTTTTTTTAAGGCAGATAATATGCAGAGAATCCAAATATGACAAAAGTGGAATAGAAAGACCTGGAAAAGGCTGGCTCAAAAAGAGAGAAGTTAAAATGTGTAATTTTTTTTCTTTTCTTTTTTTTTTTAATTTTTTTTAATTAATTTATTCTTGTTACATCTCAATGGTTATCCCATCCCTTGTATCCTCCCATTCTTCCCTCCCTCCCATTTTCCCCTTATTCCCCTCCCCTATGACTGTTCCTGAGGGGGATTACCTCCCCCTGTATATGCTCATAGGGTATCAAGTCTCTTCTCGGTGACCTGCTGTCCTTCCTCTAAGTGCCACCAGGTCTCCCCCTCCAGGGGACATGGTCAAATGTGAGGCACCAGAGTACATGAGAAAGTCATATCCCACTCTCCACTCAAGTGTGGAGACTGTTCTGACCATTGGCTAGATCTGGGTAGGGGTTTAAAGTTTACCGCCTGTCTTGTCCTTGGCTGGTGCCTTAGTTTGAGCGGGACCCCTTGGCCAAAATCTGCCTATCATAATGTTCTACTTGTAGGTTTCTAGGACCCACTGGATCCTTCTACATTGCAGTTCTCACATGGTTCTCTCATCTGGAGTCCCAATAGGATGTCCTCCCCTCTGTCCCAGTTTCCTGGTAAGTGAAGGCTTTTGTGGGACATGCCCCTTGGGCTAGTATGCAGATATAAGTGAGTATATACCATTTGAGTCTTTCTGCTTTCTGGGTTAACTCACTCATTATGATCATTTCTAGCTCAATCCATTTATCCACAAATTTCGGGAATTCCTTGTTTTTAATAGCTGAGTAGTATTCCATAGTGTATATGTACCACAGTTTCTTTATCCATTCTTCTACTGAAGGACATTTAGGCTGTTTCCATGATCTGGCTATTATGAATAAGGCTGCTATGAACATGGTTGAGCAAATTTTCTTGTTGTGTGCTGGCACATCTTCTGGGTATATTCCAAGGAGTGGAATAGCTGGGTCTTGAGGAAGCCCTATTCCCAGTTTTCTGAGATAGCACCAGATAGATTTCCAAAGTGGCTGTACTAGTTTGCATTCCCACCAGCAATGAAGGAGTGTTCCACTCTCTCCACATCCTCGCCAGCATGTGGTGTCGCTTGAATTTTTGATCTTAGCCATTCTGATGGGTGTAAGATGGAATCTCAGAGTTGTTTTGATTTACATTTCCCTGATGACTAAGGAGGTTAAGCATTTCTTTAAGTGTTTCTCAGCCATTTGATATTCCTCTGCTGAGAATTCTCTGTTTAGTTCCAAGCCCCATTTCTCAATTGGGTTATTTGGTTTGGTGGTGTTTAATTTCTTGAGTTCTTTATATATTTTGGATATTAGACCTTTGTCAGATGTAGGGTTGGTGAAGATCTTTTCCCAGTCTGTAGGCTGTCGCTTTGTTCTCTTGACGGTGTCTCCAGCCTTACAGAAGCTTCTCAGCCTCATGAGGTCCCATTTATTAATTGTTGACATTAAGGCCTGGGCTGTTGGTGTTCTGTTCAGGAAGTTGTCTCCTGTGCCAATATGTTCCAGGCTCTTCCCCACTTTTTCTTCTAAGTGACTTAGTGTCTCTGGTTTTATATTGAGGTCTTTAATCCACTTGGATTTGAGTTTTGTGCAAGGTGACAAATATGGGTCCAGTTGCATTTTTTTACACATAGACATCCAGTTAGACCAGCACCATTTGTTGAAGATGCTATCCTTTTTCCATTGAATGGATTTGGCTTCTTTGTCAAAAACCAAGTGACCATATGTGTGTGGATTCATATCTGGGTCTTTAATTCGCTTCCACTGATCAACCAGCCTGTTGCTGTGCCAGTACCATGCTGTTTTAATTACAATTGCTTTATAGTACAATTTGAGATCAGGTATGGAGATTCCTCCGGAGCACCTTTTATTGTACAAGATCGTTTTTGCTATTCTGGGTTTTTTGTTTTTCCATATGAAGTTCAGATTGAACTTTCAATGTCTTTAAAAAATTGTGTAGGTATTTTGATAGGGATTGCATTGAATCTGTAGATTGCTTTTGGTAGGATGGCCATTTTTACTATGTTAATTCTCCCTATCCATGAGCAAGGAAGATCCTTCCATCTTCTCATGTCATCTTCAATCTCCTTCTTCAGAGTTTTGAAATTTTTTTCAAACAAGTCCTTCACTTGCTTAGTTAAAGTAACTCCTAAATATTTTATATTGCTTGTGGCTAATGTGAAAGGTATGGCTTTCCTAATTTCTTCCTCTGCAAGCTTGTCATTTGTGTATAGGAAGGCTACAGACTTTTTTGAGTTAATTTTGTATCCAGCCAAATTGCTGAAAGTGTTTATCAGCTGTAGGAGTTCTCTGGTGGAATTTTGAGGGTCACTTATGTACACTATCATATCATCTGCAAATAGGGATAGTTTGACTTCCTCCTTTCCCATTTGGATACCCTTGATCTCCTTTTGTTGTCTTATTGCTCTGGCTAGAACTTCGAGTACTATATTGAAGAGATATGGAGAGAGTGGGCAGCCTTGCCTTGTTCCCGATTTTAGAGGAATTTCTTTGAGTATTTCTCCATTTACTTTGATTTTGGCTGTTGGCTTTCTGTATATAGCCTTTATTATGTCGAGGAAAGTGCCTTGTATCCCCGATCTAAGAGAGAAGTTAAAATGTATAAAATTTCCAGCAGCTATATCCTTTCCTAGTGATCCTTTATTGTGCGACAAATTATCCCCAGACTTACATGCTTTAGAAATGGACTTGACAGTGTTCCAGGAAATTTGGGCACAGCCTAGCTGAGTGACTCTAGCGTACAGAACCTCAGTAAGCTTCAGAGAAGATACCCAGCGAGGCTCAAAACTCAGAGAAAGCTCTGTAGCACTGAAGAATCACTCTGCAGAGTGCTGTTGGCAGGAGGTGTCCTCAGCTCTTTCCTGGCTGTTGACAGAGGTCCTTCTTTCCCAGGCTTCTGGATTTTTTTCCTCTTAACATGTCAGCTAGCTTTTTTCCTGAGAAAACGAGAAGAAAGCCTCCATGATTATGCTTAAGCTAGGCATTCTCACACGTTCTGTCAGCTATCAGTCTAGCCCATTCCCACATGGACTAGAGTCTGGTTCTACCTCTTGGTTAGATGGCTGTCAAGTCTGCACCCTTGAAGACCACCGCATTTCAAATGCTGGGAGTACAAGTGGGCCAGAGTGTAGAGGACATGCAGACTCCCCTCCACCCTTCTCCGTTTGCCATTCCCCAGTCAGTCCTACAGTGTGGATTTTTCTCCTTTGTGCTGCTGTCCTGGCATCATGTGGCTAGTAAGCAGTAGAGTCTCAAGGGTGAAATTTAAAAACTGGCCAAAAGAAACTTGGAATCTTAAAAGCAAGTCTTTGTTATTTGCATGTAGTCTAACCTACATTCATAGGCATTCATGGCCTGATCTCTAGGCGGGAAAAGGTGGTGCTGCCTTGTGTGGACTTCTTCATGTCTGTGATATTTGCAGTCAAGGTGCTGGTCACTGTTCCCAAGTTCCCAGCACAAACTTTTGATGTCTGCTCACTAAAACTTTCTATTGAACTCAGTCAGGGACTGGGGAATCAGAGGAATAACAAAACTTGCAGAACTGAAGTGGGACAAAACTTTAGTTTTAACATAAAGGTAATGATCTATTTTTAGTCATTGTAGAATTCTTTCAACATTTCTGTATGCTTAAAAATCCTAAAAATTAAATGCTGGGGGGTACAATCCCCATCCTTTAAACTGCTTTTGACTGTTCTTCTTGACTGTTCTTCCCATCTACACTGAACAACATGTATACATTGTTGTTAAAAGTTGGAGTCATAGAGTCCATTTTAACCTGCGGATCGTGACCTCAAATGGGGAATGTTAACTGAATATGGGGTCACAGACAGTTTGGAGACAGTGACAAGCTTTGAACATGCAACAATAAGTTGATTCAAGTCGAATGGATATTGCGTCTGGGGTGCTTTAGCAGTGCTTGCCCAGCTTGTCTCATGCAGCTTTACTGCAGCTTGGGCTGTGAGCACACAACATACATCCTGTACACTGTACATGCTGCCACACCATTCAGCCCCAGTGAAGGCCACCAGACACCCCCACTCAGGTTAGATGGTGCTGCACGCTATGAACTTCAGTCTGTTTACTGCATGCCTTTCCTCCCTCTTACAGAAACATAATAGTTTAATAGTATCTGATTAGTGTGTCTCTACTTCTAGCTGGTTTTGCCTATATAATATGTTTCCTGTGGCAGGAAAACAGGTGTTACAGCTCTGGTGTCTGCCTGTGTATGCCTATGGTATGAGTCACACAACATAATAAACAGACTTCGTGTTAGGTAATAGCAGCTCCAGTTACTGTTTGCCTTATAGCAGGCACTGTACTTGGTGCTTCCATTGCTACCTTGGCCCATACAAAAATCTGAAGATGTAGAAAAGGATGGTGGGAAAACTATGCTACAGCACTGTTGCTTCCTAGTGCTGCCTTAGCCCGGTGAGGGACAACTGCAAATGAGAATTTAGATGACTTTCTCTCATGTGTACTTTTTTATAATTCTGTGTAAATGGAATTATTCTATTAATATTAATACTGGAAATTATTGTGGCAGCACTTACACCATAGCCAGTTATTTTCCAAATAAAAGATGCAGAAACTTGTTAGATTTATAATAAGCCATAAAACACTAGGGCTGGGCAGATACAGCCCTCTAAGCTATCTTGTCTGCTTCCCATCCAAAATCCCCATAAATACTTGCACATGTTCCACTTGGGCTGCTTCTGCTCCATCAGGCCAGTCCTCAGAGCAAGCTGCTCTTGGCCATGTGCTTCTGGTTACCCCGTGGCGACCTGCTCCTCTCTTCCTGCCTCCTCTCTCTTCCTTATGGTCCTTCTGTGACCCCAAAACCACACAATCCTTCACTCCACCTACCTCTCTTCTGTCCAGTACAGGCTGTAGGTAACTTTTATTAGCCAATCAGATAATTTGAAAGGCAAGGTTCACACAATATCATTTTGGATACAAGAGAATTTGCTTATAGGACAGTAAGGATCTTTGGAGGAAAGCAATTGACATTTGACTACATAGTAGCCCCAGATCAACCCCAACAATTTTATGTGTAAATTTTGTATATAGTTAGTGGGCAGCATATGTTAATTACCAGTGGTGTATGATACTGTAAGAAATTCCTTACTGTTTGGGAGCTAGATGACCTGGTTCAGTCCTTGGACTCTGCTGACAAAGTCCTGTCACCTTTCTCTTTTTCTTGCATTAGTTAAGTAATTAGTCAATACCTAAATATAATTTTCATAGAAAGCTATGGTGAAAACTTGTAGTGTGTTTTATAATAGTGTTTACTAGTTAGTAATTGGAATCATGGATTAGCTTTTTTATTGTGATTCAATTGTTTTCCCAAACCCAAACTATCACTGAACAAAATGAAAAAGAAAAAGCCAAGCAGGCAAGATGGTTCCCTCTTGTAATCCCATTGCTCAGGGACTGAGTGGGGGTCTCAGGGCAGATTACCAGCTTAGGCCACCCTGTGCTCCACGGTGAGAGGAGCAGCAAATTCCATGCTGCTAGCACTTCCCTCGCTATCTGATTCCTAACAGAATACATTATCGCATTGGTATTTGTTGATACGCTTTATATCCCGGTTGAAATTCTTTTTAGAAATGACATTGAAGGTAAACAATAAAATTAAACACATTTATTTTCAGTCTTAATGAAATATCTGTGGTGAAAGAAATGATGACTTAATATTGGTGAGTTGCTTGGGTCAAAGAAATTTTGAATTTCTTTTGCCAGTATTTTGAAGATGATTGAGAACCTGAAGAATGGGTTTAGTAAATAACACATAACTGTTAGTTAAAAACCTATAAATAACAGCGAGTCTACTGTATTTTTTAAAATCACCTAATAGGCCAGGAGTGGTGTGCACTCCATTAATCCCAGCCCTCAGGAGGCAGACACAGACAGGTCCCTGAGTTTGAGGCCATCCTGATCTGCATAGTGAGCTTCAGTCCAGCCAGGACTACATCGAGAGACCCTAACTCCAGACCTCAAAAGAACTATCCCTCTCCCCCAAAAATTACTTAATAATTATACACTCAAGAAGAGAATGATACAACCTTTCTGTCAGATGAACCAAATTACAGAATATTTCCTATTAAAACTTGTTGTCTTAATTAGGGTTTCTGTTGCTGTGAAGAGACACCATAACCAAGGCAACTCTTATAAAGGAAAACATTTAGTTGGGGCTGGCTTACAAGTTCAGAGGGTTAGTCCATTATCATCATGGCGGGAAGCATGGCAGCACACAGGCAACATAGTGCTGGAGGAGCCAAGAGTTCTACATCTTGGTCCACAGACAGCAGAAGTAGACTGCAGTCTTCTTGCAGGCAGCCAGGAGGAGACTATGTTGCACACTGGACAGAGCCTGAGCATAGGAGATCTCAAAAGCTACCTATAGAGTGACATACTTCCTCCAACAAGGCCACACCTCATAATAGCGCCACTCCTTATGGGCAGGCATTCAAACACATGAATCTATGTGGGGGGCAAACCTATCCAAACTACTATACTTGTGCTTTGTACAGAGGGGATATATATTACAGATGCTGGGAGAGATAATTAAGTAAATAAATATTTTCTCCTTAAAAAAGATATCATAATGTGAAGAATGATTTTAATGGACATAGAAGTGGATGAATCAAAAAAGATGTGAGAAAAAAAATACAGATGTTCCCTACTTGACAGTTTTTACTATGCGGAGATTGATCTTTAACATGTGACTTACTTTCATGAAGATGTCCTTTTAATTACTTTGGTTCTAATTCTTTGAAGGATTTATTTTTTTTAAATTATTTTTATATAGGTTGGTATGTGGGGAGGTCAGAGATATCAGATCCCTTGGAGGTGGAGTTACAGGCAGTTGTGAGCAGTCAGACATGAGTGTTGAGGATGAAGCAGTATGTGTTTTTAACCACCACACCGTTTCTTCAGCCCCTGGTGGTAATTCTTCTGGAGTAAATGTGTAAACTGAAATATTCTTTGCAAACTAAAGGTCACTTTTTTTTTTTTAACCTAAACTGTTTTCTTGTGAAGGTTCTAAGAATATACAGTGTAAGACTCTGCTTTTAACGTGACTAAGAACCAGTAGACTGCTCTGTAAGTGAGATCTGTGAGAACAAGTGCCTCTCGGGGATGCAGATATGGGCCTGCACCAAGTCACATGTTCCACTGGCTTAGAGTACAGCCCTTTTCTGGTTCCCTGAGGTACCCTTCTGGCATCGTATGCCCTGAGGACTCCACTGAGAACTGTGGACATCTGTAGGAGTTTGTAATTCATTGGCCATATGCTATTTGTGCTATTAGATGACACGACTTCAGCATCACTGCTAAAGGACTACATCCGCCTGCGTAAACTCTTGTTGTTTAGCTGGAGTATGTGTAGTCAACATGCTTGTAATCAACACTGACAGCTAGCTATGTGATATGGCGTCAGAAGCTTCTGGTTTGTTTACATGTATACAATAAGGGAGAGTTTGCCTGGGTCAAATTATAAGTCTTGGTCACTCTGAATGGTAAATATTTATTGAGCATTAGTGAAGTCTTCAGTTTTATTCTTACAAGACAGAGAAGTCTTCACAGGGATTTAAACTTAACTAACAAATTGTTCAAAACAATCTTTTTGTTTGTTTGTTTGTTTGTTTTAGTTTTGGTTTTGATTTTTTTGAGACAGGGTTTCTCTGTGTATCCCTGGCTATTCTGGAACTTGCTCTGTAGACCAGGCTGTCTTCAATGTCACAGAGATCCACCCGCCTCTGCCTCCCAAGTGCTTGGATTAGAGGCGTGCACCACCACTGCCTGGCATCATATATAGAAAGGATCTATTTAAACAATACAAAGTCCATGTTTGAAGTTTATGTTTTGGGTAAGCAAATTGTACATGTGTGCACTGCCAGCTGAGAGCAAGAAACCAGTGTTTTACACTGTTCTGACCTCATGTATGCTCTCTGAGCAGACATGGGAGGTGGTATTTTCTTTCTCGTGCTGTCTGTAAGTATTAATGGGTATAACATTTTCATTTTAATGTATTTGGTGAAATGTGTATTATTAGAAAGAGAACCCAGTATATGAATTCTTAGGCTTCAGCAGGACACATGAATCCAGTTGGTTTATGTTTTAAACATTGGTTAAAGTGGCAAATATATGAACATTATTTATAAGCAAAATAATTTTTTCTATATTTTCAGAATGCTTTCAGATAACATTAAGGTACATTTTACTTATTTTACTTCATTAGCAACTTTTTCATTCATTATCTTATTTTTCCTTTTATGATAATATATTTTCTAACCATCATAGAGAATTTGATATTTATTTGATATCTCAACATAATACTTGAGTTGGTTTTGTTTTACTCACAAAGGTAAAAGAATTCTAAGTTTACTCATAATAAAAGTATTAGAGAAACTGTCAATAAATTTACTGTTCTAATTGAATCATATGATATCTAAATTGTTGATAATATGATCTGCTCGTTAAACAATAGTGTCTGGAGAAAATGATGGATTAATTGACTGATGGCTAAAGTTTCCCTCAAATATAATGGTTTACCCAGTTTGATTTGATTTGTGTAAAATAACTTTCTCTAATAAACAATTTGCTCAGAGGCAATAGAAGAAATGAATGGTTATCAAACCAAACTTAATTAGTCTATCCTAGATTGATATTACTTGGGGAGTCTTCATTTTAATTGTGGAGTGCTGGATACAAAGAGTTTGGTTCATTATTTTTTCCCGTATAAACACTATTGTGTAACTACCTATGGAATAATAACATGTGAATTCATTTTAATAAATGCTTGTAAAGTGGATTAGCTAATTATGCCAAGCTAAAAATGATTCCTTTAATTATTTTGGATATTTAACTGGTACTTCAATTTTATTATTGTTAGTCTGTAAATGTGATTTGTATTAGCTCTGCCAAGCTAATTATAATGTATAACATCACAATTTGAACAGTTTGGTGCCGCTTGCAGTGCTCTCCTCTCCTGTGCAAGAGGAAGCATTCCGACCTAACGTGAAGATGAAGCCTCCACATGATTTCAGACCTAAGGGATGGCAAAATATTTGTGAAGAGAAAAGAACACCTGTCAGTATCCAGCTCAGTGCTTTTTTTATAATTATATATATGAGAAGAATAAACAGCTGCCATTCAAGAGAAGTGAAAACTAACAGCTCATTAATGTATCTTAAGATATGGTACGGCATAGACCATGTGCCTGTTACTTTACAGTCTAGGAAGGTGTGAGGTCTTCATTCCTTTCCATGATGGGAAGACCTCTCTCCTCATTCTTACTTAGCAGACTAACTGTGATTGTCTTTGAATCTGAAGTCAATGAAAACAAAGGCTTTAGTAATAAATAAATAAATAGCATCCAAATTTAGTCCTTTTGGAAAAGCAAGTAGCCTTGGTCAGACTATGCAGCCTAAAACACGTTTATTTTCTAAATCAGCATGTAATGGAGTTCACCTTTTCTCTTTGGTACTGTCTATTTCTAGCTATGGCCATCACAACCATCAGTGCCCTTGTGCCTTCTCTCCCCTTAGCAACCATTGAGAGCCTTACTACTGTCCTTGAGCCTTATTCTAGAATGTAATATAAGTGTGATTATCAATGACTTGATCTGTTTTTCCCTCTTCAAATTCAATTTAGCAATGTTGGTATCAGTCTTTTAGTTAATATAAATGTTCTACCCTATATGGACCTTAGTATGCCTGTCAGAGAATATTATATTAGAACTTGATTTTTATCGTTATTTACTGCTCATTGCTCCGCTTTTTCCCGTTGAGATTGGGTCTTCCTGTGTTGCCCAGGCTGGCTTTGAGCTCATGATCCTCCTGCCTCATCCTCCTACCTTGCTACACACAAGGGCCAGCGCTCTTCTATCTGTAGTAGTTGTACGTAAGCAGCATACGTTGTTTAACCTGCCTGCAACATAAAGATGTTAAGGCTTTTTGAAAATGCTATATTCAGTCCTGCAGTAAACATGCTTGTGTATACCTGTTCTCCATAGAGTATCTGCCCTATATTCCTAGAAATGAATTTGGTAGGCAGAAGATATGCACAAAAACTGTATGGATTACAGTTCACTTCTTAAAAAAAAACCTTGAACCAGCTTAGACTTCATTTTATTACTTTGCCTTCAGAATCCTTTGTAATCTTGGCAAATCTAAGTATTGATCTTATTTATTTTAATTTACATTACATTAAATATTATGGTGTGTGCGCTAATACTGTTGGGTCACTTCTGTAATGTGATCTATATTTCAATAGCACTTGGGATTTTTATAAATCCCAGACATTTAAATTTGCTTGTTGGAATTAGTTTGAGAGTGAAGTTCTTGTTTTGTTTTCTTTTGTTTCCATTCAATAGAGTTATTAAAAAAAAAAAAAAAAACAAACTCATTTTCAATTTGCATTCTTTTAATGTGGTTACGATTTGAACATCTTTTCATTTATTTAGTTCTTCCCATGTATGTACTAGACAAGTATCAGTTCCGGTCTTCTACCTGATCTCAGCGCAATGTTGCTTTTGCTGCTATCGTGACTTTATATGCAAATTGTTTCTCACCTGGACAGCTTGCAAATGCTCTCCCTGCATATATGCTGCTCTTTGTGGCCGAACAGTGATTATCAAACACTAAAGCTTGTTCATTTTGCATGAAGTTTAATTTGCTAGCTTTTTATTTATGCATTATATCTTTTCTATCATGTCTAAGAAATTGTTCTCTTGTCCCAAGTTACATCATTTCTGCATATTCTTTCAAAACATTCACGTTTCCCATCATTCTATTTTAAACTCTCTGTATCTCTACATTTAATGTAGGGATTAGGTCTTTATTTATTTTTTTATTCTTTCAGTCAATCTCTTCTTTTTTTTTTATTCTAAAAATATGCGCAGGGGCCATGTTAATCTTCACTGTATCGTTCCAATTTTTGTAGATGTGCTGCTGAAGCAAGCACTAATCTCTCCTTTTAAAATTATTTTTACATTTGCATTTGACTATTGTTAGTGTATAAATTTAGTCTACCCTCATTTATTTGTTGTTTGATCCCTCTATATTTAGTTTTCTTTAGACCTGTGTTTTCAACACTGCTCTAGCAAAGATTATGTGCACATATTTGGCTAGTTTGTGGTGTTTAGATACAATTTGAAAATTATCAGTCTACTTCCAAATACTTTTGCTAAATAAAGTGCAAGACATATGTCTTTTCTCAATTTTATTTTCATTTTTATTGTATACTACATGTATTCCAGTATGTAGTGTTGCATTTACACATAAATTTGTACATTTAAATTTTTTGTAATGTTATAATCTGTACCTTTTACCATTATACAAATTTCAAAGACCTTTCAAGATTCAAAAAAGAGCTCAGAGCAAAGGGAGTTCATTCATTACTAGTAGGCCTTTCCTAAAAGCATCCTGTGTAACTCAGCCATACAAAGGAAGGTAGTAGATTTATTCCTCTATTCCCAATTGTCTTTTAATGGTGTGTTTACTAACATTTCAAGTTACTAGTGAGAACTAAGGCTTGGTTCTGCCATTTTGTTGTTTTCTATTTATTTGCATCCTTCATTGCTCAGCTTTTCTTTTTCTTTTTTTGGTTTTTTTGAGACAGGGTTTCTCTGTTTAGCCTTGGCTGTCCTGGACTCACTTTGTAGACCAGGCTGGCCTCGAACTCACAGCGATCCGCCTGCCTCTGCCTCCCGAGTGCTGGGATTAACATTGCTCAGCTTTTCTTGGATGACTTTTTTTGTTTGATTGGTATGTCTATTGTCGGTTTTTATTCTCTGTTTAGTTCCTTTTTGTTTTTTTTTGTTTTTTTTGTTTTTTTGTTTGTTTGTTTGTTTTTTTTTTTTTTGGTAATTTTTAAAGCTATTTTCTTAATGGCTACCATTGAGATTAACAGCATCCAGAATTTATAACAATCTAATTGAATCGATACCAACTTTACTTCTGTGGCATTATTTACTCTTATCCTGTTCCCCACCCTTCGTAGTTCTGTTGTGATTTTGGATTATGTTGATATACAGTATGTTCTTAGTAACACAGATTACATGCTTTAGGTGTCAGTGAACAAAGTGCACTGCTCTAGTTGTTTGTTTTTGTATATTTTGGGTGCAGTGCTGTGTTCTGTCATTGCATCGTCAAGGATTTCCTTAGCACTGCTGTAGGTCATGTCCACTAGTGACTGACTCCCAGAGCTTGCCTGCATTGCTATTACCTCTATCTAATTACCAATGTAATTACATTGTAATTACCATTAGTAAATCGTGGGAGGTCAGATTTTTCAACCTCAGTTTTGAGGAAGGGTTTGTTCTCTGTGTTCCATCTTCCCCTTTCAGCATTTTCATTGTATGACCCTAATCTCTTCTGACCACCATAGTTTCTGATGAGAAGTCAGCTGTTAATCTTTTAAGAGAACTTTGTGATCAATCACTCATTTCTTGCTACTTTCAAGTTCTCTGTCCTTTGAAGGCTTTACTGTGCTTCCTCTTGCAGCCTTCACCCACATTTATACTTGCATGACCAACATACCTCCCTAGTAGAATCTAGGATGCATCTATGAAAGAAAACATTCCCTGTTTGTCTTTCTGAGCCCTGGTTGCCTCAGGTAGTGTAATGTTTTCCAGATCATCCATTTTCTTGAAAATATGTAATTTCCATTTTCTTTAGAGCTGAATAAAATCTCATTGTCTATATGTATGCGTTTTCATTATTTTTTTAAATCTTTTGGTGGCCATTTATTCTGGTCCCCTTTCCTAGTTGTCATGAAAAGCTTGATAATCAGCATAGATGTGCTAGTAACTCTGTAGTAGGATGTTGTATCACAAGTACATCTGCCTTCCAGTTGTGTAGCTAAATCATAGGCTAATTGTATCTTTAGATTTTTCTCAGAAGCCTCCAAACCAATTTTCATATTGGCTGTACTACTTAGCAGTGCATAAGGGTACTCTCTCCCAATCCATTGCTACCATTCTCCTAATTTAGTGCTACTTCTTCAGACTCTGATTTGGGGAATCTCTAAGTAGTTAAAATTTGTATTGTTCTCATAGCTAGGGATGTTCAAAGGTTTAAAAATATTTACTGGTCATTTGTATTATATATAATGGGGAGAGAGAGACAGACTGACTGACTGACTGACTGACTGACTGACTGACTGACTTTACCTTGTCTGAAGCATAGCTAGCAAAGATTTTCACTCATTCGCAAGCTATCTGACACTGTTGATAATTTCATTTGCTGCCCAGAAGCTTTTTAGTATCATATAATCATGTTTGTCAATTGATGGGGCTGTTTCCTGGGCTATTGGAGTTGTATTGTAAAATTTCTTATCTATATATCCTGAAGGCTTTTCCATTAATAATTTCAGTGTTTCTGGTTTTGCATTAAGATTTTTGATCCAGTTTGAGTTGTTTGTATAGAGTGAGAGATAAGGACGTAATTTCATTCTTCCTTGGAGTGGATGGGCATCCAGTTTTACCAATACCCTTTACTGAAATGTTTATCTTTTTCTTGATCATGATTTTGACACTTTTATTAAAAATTAGGTATCTGTTGCTGTCTGGGTTTATGTTTGAGTTGTTTCATTGATGTGTGTGTCTGTTGTTTGTGCCAGGGTTGTGTCTCCTTTTTCCCTGTTGTTCTCTAGTATAGTTTGAGGTCAGATAACAAGATGCTTCTGACAGCGCTGTGTGTGTGCGTGTGTGTGTGTGCGTGCGTGCGTGTGTGTGTGCGCGTGTGCGTGTGTGTGTGTGTGTGTGTGTGTGTGTGTGTGTGTGTTTTCAATAAATGTTAGGATTTCTTCTAGATGTATGAAGAATGTCATTAGAATTTTTAATGGAGATGTCATCAAGTTGGTAGATAGCTTTTGATAATATGGTCTTTACAATATTGTCTCTACTGGTCCGTGAGCATAGAGGCCCTTTCTGCTGCCCAGTGTCTTTGATTTCTTTCTTTGGTGTCTTATATTTTGTTTATAAAGGTCTCTTACTTCTTCCTTAGCTAGGTTTAATCATATATTTTTCTAGCCCTTGCATATTTTTCTATTGTCTTAACTGTTCTACGGCTTCAACCACCGTATTGAGTAGAAAATCGTGTCAGTTTTCCCCCATTTAGTATATCTTGCCTGTAGATTTGTTGTATAATAGCCTTTATTATTTGATGTAATTATATGAAATAATTTGCTGTAAAATACTTATATTCCTAATTTTTTCAAGACTTTGTCACAAAATTCTGTTAAACTTTGTCAAATGCCTTTTCTGAATCTATTGAGATGATAATGTGATTTCTGTCTTTAAATCTATTAACATGGTGTGTTATATTTATTTATTTTTTTAAACAAAATTTCTTTAATGAAGTGAGCATTTGGGATGTTATATTTATTAATATCTGTCAAACCAGCATGCATTCTACTTATTGTGATCTTAAATTAGGTGTTTTGTTTTGTTTTGTTTTAGGACTTTTGTATGTTCATCATGAAGATTCATCTCTAGTTGGTTAGTTTGATTTCTTGCATTACTTTGTTTTCTTTTGTCTTCTTCCCATTTTGGTATCAAGCTTCAAAAAATGAGTTTGATTTTCTTTGTTAGTTTTAACTGTCTATTGACACAGTATCAAACAACCAGTGTCTCAGTTACAGAATTTCCTACATCAGATTGACCTGTGGACGTGTCTTTGGAGAGGATTGTTTTAATTGCTTTAATTGTTGTGAGAAGGCCTGATCCACTGTTGGCAGCACCATTCCCTGGGCAGATGGCCTGTGAGTAAACAAGAGGCAGAGTTCATCCATGGTTCCTGCTTAAATTCCTGCTTATCTTCCTGCCCTGATTTCCTTCAAGAGTAGGCTGTAACCTATATACTGAAATAAATTTTTCTACACCTTAAATTCCTTTTGGTCAGAGTATTTTATCACATTAACAGATTAAATGAGGACGGAGGTGTTCTTTCCCTTTCTATTTTTTAGGACAGTTTAAGAAATGTTGATATTAGATCTTATTTGACTGTGGTAGAAATTAGAAGTAAATCTTTATAGCCATGGGCTTTTCTTTATAGGGAGGGAGATTTTAATGACTGCTTCAATCTCATTTCTTGACTTGAGGTTTTTAAGTTTATTTATATCTTCTGGCATTAATTTGAGTAGGGTCTATACGTTAGAAATATGTAAGTTTCTTAGAGATTTTTAAACTTGTTTTGGTTTAAATGTTCAAAGTGTTTTCTGATGGGGGTTAGGATGAGTATAATGATAGGTCATCAGGAGTCAGATACTGAATCCATTTAGCAGAATCGCTAAATGAATAGGAGGTTCTTCTGTAAGGCCTGTGACCAGGCTCTTGCCTTACAACAATGCTAGGTGTGGGTTCCATCTTGTGCATCAGAACGTATTTCATTACTCTTGTGACATGGGTGCCACTATTACACCAGTGGGCATTCTTGCCAAGCCTGTCAGTATTAGAGCTTGCCGAGTTCACAGCTAGTAGTGCGCCTAGCACATTTTTTAGAACTATAAAAACAAGCCAGTAGAGATGAAGCTTCCAATTCAATAGCAACTTGATTTCTCCATGTTGTGTACTTCTGGCCTTTCCTATAATTCTCTGGACAGTGAGTTAGGAATTTAGCTATGCCGTTTAGTTTTTCCATTCTGCCATACATTTTCTGTAACTGTGCCTATATCCTGGACCAACAAGATACACACACACACACACACACACACACACACACACACACACACACACAAACAAAACAAAACAGGAAGGAAAGAAACTCCCCTGGTATGGTAGAATTCTTTAAAGTAGTCTGCTGTTCCTCCTTGGGTTTTCTGGACATCCCAGTGGGAGGAAATGAATGAAAATTTAAGATTGTATCCCCTCCTGTTGAACCTAATTAGTAACAGGTCCACTTCTTGGTCTAACTGCAGGAAAGTCTCTTGACATTTCCCCCTCTTCATACAGTTCTTGTGACCCTTGGCTAACACTAGATACAAAAAGGAAGAAACTCATTCAATTGGGGCTTTTCCCTGTCTTGGTTATTTGTCCTGTGTCAGTGATAAAAAAAATACCCTGACAAAAGTGGTGTAAGGAGAACAAATAGGTCCGTGGGTATTTCCCACTAACAAATAGTGTTATATAAGGCGAGTCTTCCCCTTTGTAGTGAGTCTCATTACTCTAATATGTATATAAATGTTTCTTTGTGTCTTTGTAATGATATGTGCTACAAAGCTGTTCATTTCAACACTAACCATTCATTTCTCCTAAAAAATGAAGAAATCAGAAGGATTTTATAGTATTAAGTAACGGTAAAATCATTTATTATTTAATAAAAATTAATCATTTTGAAATGTGTGGGTTTAAAATAAGTATCCTGTGACAAAACAGTCTAAATTTCTAATCTGAAATTTTATTTAACTAGACAACCTTTATATACATTTATCCTAAGTTTAGAAAATACTATATATAAAATTGAATACTATTCAGCTCTAAAGAAAAATGTAACCACAAAATTTGCCGGAATGTGGATAGGCTTAGAATGTCTAATATTAAGCAAAAGACAAAAACATATATGCTTCCTCAAGCCAAAAGTATCTGTGTATGAATACATAAACAAATTACGTATGGGCACAGAATAAAATGTAGAGAAAAGAATGAAAAAGGTTACATGTTAGGGAACAAGAAAGGATGGATTGCAGGTAAGGGACATGAATTATGGAAGAGGATGACATAAAACTAATTGTTTTCCTAGTTCTAACTGTTTTATAGTTTTCTATTTTAGCTGGATAAGTCCATAAAAACATATATTCAGTAGTTTTCACCCATTGTGAAGCCCTACAGCTTCAGAATACAACTCAGATGTATAATTCAGTTAAGCACCAGTGGGCATGTCTTTCCAGGCCTGTCATTATTTAGATGGGTGTACTGGGTCTGGCTAATTTTGGTGTGTGATATTTTTAATTCACGAGTGTTTTATAACAAAATTGGTTTTAAAATTAGTTGTTAAGGGGGGCTGGAGAGATGGCTCAGAGGTTAAGAGCACTGACTGCTCTTCCAGAGGTCCTGAGTTCAATTCTCAGCAACCACATGGTGGCTCACAACCACCTATAACGTGATTTATGCCCTCTTCTGGCAGGCACAGCACTGTACACATAATAATAAATAAAAATCTTTTTTAAAAATTAGTTATTAAAAATGTAAGTACATGTTAAATATTGAGAAAAGGTAGATAAAACTAAGAGTTTATTAAATCACATATTTAGTCATTAGTTTTTATAGTGAAAACACATAAACTTTATAATCAAAAGAGAAAAATATTCTAGTGTTTGCCTAACTAATGGGATATGCAGTGTACTATTTTAACGGTGTCATAGTTTTTAAAATCAGTTTGTTCTTTAGGGTGATTCAGATACAGCAAATTGAGGTGGAGGCTTCCTTAGGAGTCCTGGAGAATCTGACACCACTGAGCCCAGGCCATTCCTTTAGCCTCCAGTGTGAGGTTAACATTTGATGAGCTTTTTGTCTTGTTTTTGTTTTATTACTTCTTTTTTGGGGGGGAGTTTGCCCCCAATACCTCCCATGCCTCTGTTACTTCAGATTGAACATAGGGCCTCAACCACCCACACAAATACCTTTGGTATTTTTGTTTGTTGAAACAGGATTTCTCTGTGTAGCTTTGACTGACTGTTCTCGACTCTTTTTGTAGACTAGGCTGGCCCCAAACTCACAGAGATCCACCTGCCTCTGCCTCCCGAGGGATTACAGGCATGCGCCACATAGTCCAGCTTACCTTTGATCTTTTAAGTGCTAAAGTTTCTTTAATGTCTCGAAGAAATTCTTTAGATTACTTATATCTTTATGGTACCAAATTTTGTATAATAACCCAAATTTTGGTTACTTATATAAAAGATTGATTTAGCCTTTTGTTTTTCTTCTCCTCTGTTTACAGGATTTATGATATTTCACATAGAGGTGTAATTTTAAAACATTTTTGTTCAGGATTATTCTTTTGTTTGGCAAAATGCTTCATCAAGCACTTACTAATTTTGGGCTGAGCCCTGTGCCTTAGATCCTAATGAAAGAAAGTATGGTTCTGAACTAGGACACGAGAAACTCCCGCTTATAATTTAAAACAAGCATGGAGATGGTACAAAACAATTGTCAGGCACAAAGACAGGATGGTGTACAGAGTCGGCTTTATTCTGATTGGCTCAATGTTGAGAGCAAGTCTGTCGCTCAAATTCTGAAAAGCCACAGGAGGAAATGAACATTACAACTGTAATATGAACCAGTATTGAAAAAAAATATATTTCTGGAGTTCAGAAACAGCTGGCCACTGGTGGATTTGCCATCACACTAATGATGAATACCTTCAAAAAGGAGCTTCAAAGTTGCAGCATCAGACAATGTCACTGTCAGGATTGTTCAGTAACAAAAGGAAGCCCTCATCACTTAGTAGGTAGGCAGACTTGATGAAAGAAACCTTTGAAGGCCAGGCAAGCCATCATTTATTTAAAACAAAGTCAGCCAGATCGTTAATGCTGCCAAGGAAATGCTGCTTGTTGGGGAAAACAAAACAACAAAAATTCAGTAGGATTTCTGAGAGTGCTCTTATTTGTTGTGACATAAGCTAAACTTTACCAATCTTAGCAGAAGGCAGCTTGATGGCTCTCTATCTTCTGTGTCACTGTATTTAGCTATCCTCCCACCCAAATACTTAAAAAGAAACTTCTAGCAGAAAGTATAATTTTCCTCCTTGGAAATGTTTGGTTTCTTTCTGTAATGTGGTTAAGTATAGCGTTAAACCTTCATAAAGACAAGCCTGTTTTGTTTGGGGGTTTTGTTGTAGAGATAGGGGCCCACCTAAACTTGATGTATGGACCAGGCTGGCCTTAATTCATAGAAATGTTCCCATCTCTGCCTTCCAAATGCTGGGATCAATTTAGCTGTTTGAGTTTTCCCCTCTAAAATTAAAACATAATCATATCATTTCCATCATTTCCCCTTTCTGTCCCCTCCCACAACCTCATCCTTTTCCCCTCTCAAATTCATATCCTCTTTTTATTTATTATTGTTACAGGTGTGCGCACACGCATGTGTCTGTGTGTGCACACACATGCATGTATGGGTCCATTTAGTGTTGATGTGTATATGATTTCAGGGCTGATCACCTGGTGTTAGATAACCAGTCAGAGAGCTCATCCTGGGGACGACTAACTCTTCCCTTCTGGGTACTCCTGCTTATTTGCAGTTCTTTGTCTGGGTGGAGGCCCATGAGATCACTTCCTTCTGTATTAACATATCTATTTGTATTGTCTTTGTTCTGCTCTTCTTTAGGCAGCCATATTTTTTTGGTATCAGAGGTGAAGCCTGTCCTGTCATTTCTAGGAGACAGAGTCTCACAGAAACTTTCTGATCCACTGGCTCTTAACACATTCTGCCTCATTTTCTACAATGTTCCCTAAGGTTTAGGAGTGGGGGTGGTGTTATTGATGTATCTATTGGGACTGATCACTTCCTGGTCCCATTGATCTCGTCGTTATGGCCAGTTTTCTGTAATGGTCGCTAACTGGTGCAAAGAGAAGCTTACTTAATGAAGGGTGAGCACTCACCTGTGGTTAGAATGCAGTTAGGAATCAAACTGGTCTAGCAAAGTGGCAGCAGTAAGTCCTCCGCTAAGGTGTGTGACCTCACTAACCTGAGTAGTTAACCAAGTTTCCTGCACCAGGCCTTATTTTCCTTCTCATGAGTGGACTGTAAATCTAATTACACACCCTTTGACTGCCCCTAGGATAAAGTGCCACCTAATCCTTGGTAAGTACCTGGTATGCACCTGCTTTACATAAGAAAACTGATACTTGGAAGTTAGTGACTCTGCCAAAATTAAATCCTACAGACCAGCTCTGAACACAGGGTTTGCTTTTAGCTTTCTATTCCTAGAACAGTACATTGCCCTACTACTTTGCAGAATGTGAGAAATCATTTTTGGCTCATTGTAATCAAATGGTACTAATTTAAAGTATTCTAAATTAAAAACTACATCCTCTTTGGTTTTGTTTTATCTTTTTTTGGTTTGATTGTTTTTGTTTTGGGTTTTTGTTTTTGTTTTTTCTTTAAAAGAAAGCACAGATAGGAAAACTTTGAATTTCGGACAGTCAAGTAAGCACAAGGGCATTCCACTGCACTGGCTGTCTTAGTGAACAAGGTTCCAGAACGCTGTGCTTCTGACTTTGATCATGAGTACAGTGAAGTCATACATAGCTAAAGTTCGGGGTCTGAAGGTACTGTTATCCTTCACTTCTGTGATAAGCTCTCCTTCCTTAGCATGACTAACCTGGATCTCACACTGCAGTAGTCCAGGCCAGTCTTGACCTAGAAATGGTTCTCCTACCTTAAACTGGTAGAACTGAAGTTAATAGCAACATAATCAGACAGGGTCACTAAGAAAGTGGAGTCAGGAGGATCATTCCAAGGTCATTATCTATATAGTGAGGTGGAGGCCAGCCTGGGTTACATGAGAGGCTACCTCAAACACACATGTGCACACTGATTGTAATTTCAGGACAGACAAAGAAAGATGATATAATGCCCCTGTGTGTGGCCTTCTAGTAGTCTGAGACTGTGACTGCACATGGTTCAAACCGAGCACCCATAGCTATAGGTTACTGTGAACCCGAGGGTAAACATTTTTTTTGTAATGGTGCAGACTTACTTTGTCATTTACAGCATTGCAGATCTGGTACTCACCTCCATGATATTATTCTCTGTGAGAATAATAGCTACAAGAAACTGTAATTTCTTGGAACTCCAGCATAGGAAGTGTTCTCATCATCAATGCCAGGGCAACAAGAACTTGCTGTAGTCATCCATCCAGCACACTGGTACAGACTCGGCTTAGACTTTATGTGAAGAAACATGCAGCAGACAGAGAAACCTAAGCTCCCACAGAGGGTCTGCTCCATGAGTGCTGTTTCACAGCAGGTTAGTGCGGGCTTTAGAAGCAGCTGCTGATTTGGTCCCAGCTCTGCTTTTTCAGGTTTGTTATTTTACCCTGTGCATGCCTCCTATCTTATTCCTGGAAGTTAAAGGTGCATATCTGTACAATGTACCTTGTTGAAAATGTAACATAAATGCAATTGTCTACTTGAATCTCTTCTCTGAGACTCCAAGGGGAAAAATGTTGAGCCCCAGTTGGTTGTGATGTAGTCAAGTGATTTCTAATTCTATCTCCAGGTACTAGAAGGGGCAGACTTCATAGAAGTTCAAAAACACATGTTCTGAGAAAGGAATTTGATGGGAGAATGTATATGTAGTTTAAGATATCAGCAACTAATGTGAGCCATTTTTAAATTCTGTGAACATAGAAGTGTTTGGTGCAGAGATTACTTATATTATATGACAATATTTATTTTGATATGAACAAAAGTTCTCTCAGATGTTTTACATCTTAAATATCTTTTGTGGGTTGGAATGGAACCTGCCTACTATAGGACTTATTACCTGCTTCTTTGTATTAATTATCGAGAACTGACTTAAGTAATAGCCTCAAATTACTTGGATAACCTTGCATTCTTAACATCAAAGGAAATTGAAAGAGGATTTATATGTGTTGAGGATGGAAGTGTCTAGTAGCCTTATGGTGAAGCCTGAAGATAAGGTTGGTAACTCTTCCTGTAAAGAGTGTTTGAATTAAGTGGTGGTACAGGCATTAGGTGATATAGTACATTGTTTTATGTTCTCTTATGAGATGGCCCAGCAGGTACAGTCCTAAGAGGAGGCATTGTGGGGAGTCTAACGCACAGGTCTTAGAGAGTCAGCATTACTATGTGCCAGAAAGGGATCACTTTTAAGAAGTGTTGGGGTGGGGTGGGGGCAAGGTCAGCATCCCTGCTAAAATGCCCCTTTTTTTAAGGATCTATGTGGAATACACAAAAAAAGGAGAGAGAATTTATAATGGCTCTTAGCACTGCTTTCAATGTGTCCCACAAATTTGGGTATGTTGTTCCTTCATTTTCATTGAATTTCAGGAAGTTCTTAATTTCTTTCTTTCTTTCTTTCTTTCTTTCTTTCTTTCTTTCTTTCTTT
>OU015755.1:65508166-65527569 GCA_907169655.1 Acomys percivali | reverse complement strand
TTTCTTTCTTTCTTTCTTTCTTTCTTTCTTTCTTTCTTTCTTTCTTTCTTTCTTTCTTGACTCAGGTGTCATTAAGTAGAGAGTTGTTTAGTTTCCGTGTGTGTAGGCTTTTTGTTATTTGTGTTGTTGTTGAAGTTCAGCCTTAAACCATGGTGATCTGATAGGATACAAGGTATTCTTACAATCTTCTTGTACCTGTTGAGGCTTGCTTTATGACCTACTATATCATCAATTTTGGAGAAGATTCCATGGGGTGCTGAGAAGGTATAATCCTTTGTGTTTGGGTGAAAATTACTGTGGATATCTGTTAGATGCATTTGACTCATGACTTTGGTTAGTGTTGTTATTTCTCAGTTTAGTTTCTATTTCAATGACCTATCCTTTGGTGAGGTGGGGTATTAAAGTCTCCCACGACTAATGTTGTGGGGATTAATGTGTGGTTTAAGCTTTGTTAATAGTTCTTTTGCAAATGTGGGTGCCCTTGTATTGGGAGCATAGATGTTCAGAATTGTGATGTCATCTTGATTGACTTTACCTTTGATGAGTATCAAGGATGAGGAAGGATCCTTTTGATTAATTTTGATTGAACTTCTATATTATTAGATATTAAAATGGCTACACCAGCTTGTTTCTTGTGTCCATTTGCTTGGAATATCTTTTTCCAGCCTTTTACCCTGAGGTAATGTCTATTCTTGTAGCTGAGATGTGTTTCTTGAATGCAGAAGAATGTTGGATCTTGTTTATGCACCCATTCAGCTAGTCTGTGTCTTTTTATTGGAGAATTGAGACCATTGATATTGAGAAATATTAATAATCAGTGACTGTTAAGTCCTTTGATTCTGATGTTGGTTGCAATAGAGAGTTTGTGTGGTTGTGTTTTTGCGGCAGGGCAGTTATCTATTTCCCATGTAATTTTGGTTGTAGCTTGTCCCTTTGGGGTCGAGTTTTCCTTCCAGTAATTTCTGTAAAGCCAGATCTGTGGGTAGGTACTATTTGAATTTGTTTTTGTCATGGAATATCTTGTTTTCTCCATCAATACTCATTAATAGTTTCGCTGGGTATAGTAGTCTGGTCTGGCGTCTCTTAGCGTTGGCAGGATCTCTGTCCAGGCCCTTCTGGCTTTTATGGTCTCTGCTGAGAAGTTGGGTGTAATTTTGATAGTTTGCCATTATATGTTACCTGGCCCTTTTCTCTTGCCAGTTTTAAGATTTTTTTCTTTGTTCTGTATATTTTGTGTTTTGATTATTACGTGACAGAAAGTTTTTCTTTTCTAGTCTATTCTATTTAGTGTTCTGTAGGCCTCTTTAATGTTTGTAAACATCTTCTTTAAACTGGGGAAATTTTCTTCTATAATTTTGTTGAAAATATTTTCTGAGCCTTGGAGTCGAGAGTCTTCTCTTTCCTCAATGCCTATTATCCTCAGGTTTCAACTTTTCATGGTGTCCTTGATATCTTGGATGCTTTGTGTCAGGAATTTTTCAGATTTAGCGTTTTCGTTGATGGTTGCTTCAAGATCTATAATTGTATCTTCTCGTCCCAAGATTCATTCTTCCATCTCTTGGATTCTGTTAGAGAAGCTCACCTCTGTGTTGTTTTCTTTCTTCTCTAAGCTTTCTCTTTCCCATTTTTCTTTTGTCTGTGTCTTTATCATTGTTTCCATTTTCATCTTCAGGTCTTGAACTATTTTATTGATTTCCTTATTCTGATTATTTGTATTTTCCTGAATTTCTTCCAGTGCCTCTTTATAGGCCTCTTTTATGTCTTCCACCTGTGTGGCTGCATCTTCTTGCATTTGTTTATGGATTTTATTAGCTTCCTCCATTATCGTCTTCATTACTAAGGATTTGAGGTCATTTTCTCGTATTTCAGTTATGCTTGAGTTCTCCAGGTTGCTTTCTTTGGGATAGCTGGGATCTGGAGATGCCATATTATTTTGGTTTTTCATGTTTATGTTTTTTATGCTGGCCTTTAGTCATCTTGCTGTCTCTGATGTTGGGAGGTAGCTTCTGGAGTCCTCCACTGGTTGTTGAGAGCAGTTTATTGGTGAGTGATTATAGGTCGAGGGCCTTTGCCTGTGGTGGTCGGGGAACTCTTCCCTGGGACAGGTAGGTGACTGGTTTCAGCTCCTGAAGACTTTGCTCCATGCCCTTAGCTCCCTGCTGGGTCAGCCGAGGTAGGTGCTGGTGCTCTGTAGCCCCAGTATCTGTTTGAGGTAGTGTATATAGAGCTGGTTATCCTGTCTTTGCCTGGGCTTTGATTACTCTGTGCTTGGGCCGTGGGCCTTTGGGTCCTAGGCTCAGATCACCCTAGAGTGCCTGAACCCCTGCTGGCTTCTAAAAGTTGTTTAGGTTTCTGCCTGTTCCAAGCAGGTAGTGGGCCCTAGGTTCCACCTGCCAGGGAGAGAGCAGCTACTGCCTTCTGATTGTTGTTGGTTGGCTAGATTTTTGCTCTATCTCCTCTGGCCTGCCCAGCCTCTCCCAAGATCGGGAGGGTCCCTGTTCAGTTGTGGAGCCTGGTTAGGCAGAGTCCATTATGACCAATTGTTCCAGGACAGTCCTCTGGGGCCATCAGTTAGGCTTCTGCCCAGACCTGCTCAGACAGCTGCTGCAGTCTGTGGCTCCCATTGGGGTCTCTGGTCTCAGACCATGCCATTCTGGCTGGGTGTCCCCGGTCTCAGACCCTGCCACTGTGGCACCTGGGCTCTCTGTGGACTGACCCTGTGCGGGTGGGGTCCGAAGACAGGTCTACACGTTTCCCCGAGACCTCCCCAGGCCAGGAGCTCTGATGCCTACCCACCGGGATTTTAGTCCCAAATACTGAGTTCATGCTGCCAAGCAAGGCCATAGCTCCCAGCTTGTAGCTGGCAGGCGAGGTCCTGTCTAGGTGCTGGTGACTGGGTTACTGTTGGTAGCATCTCCAGCCAATGCTGCTGTGGCTGGGCGTCCTGGCCTCAGCTTGCAGGCAGGGTCCTGTCCAGGCTCTGGGGACTGGTCTGCTGTCCTCCATGAGGCACTGAATGACTGGAGTTCTGACTCACCCATGGCCTGCACTGTGTGGATCTTCTCATCCAGATATCCCCTCTTCCCTCGGTCTGTGGTCTCCTCCATGCAGATCAGGCACCATGCGTCTTGGTCACCGTTATCTTGGCTCCTAGGAACACCCTGAGGCTGGCGACCCCACTGGTGCCCATGGCTGTGCAAGGCTGGTCCAAGAACCATGCTTTTGTGGCTCCCTCTGGCTGCCCTGCAGGGAAGGCAGCATGCAGTCCTTCACTCTGGATCCTGAATTCTTGTCTGGAATTTAGTAGCCAGTGCTTGGGAACTGGATCTTATAACAACCCTTAGAATTGTAAAAGAATTCTTCTCCACAGTATGATTCTTTAGCCAGAAATAGTTATGTAATGGGTAACCAAGATATTTTAAATCTATTTCATTAGTTCCACAAGTATTTCTGCAGTAAACATATTTGTATGTATAAATTTGTGCTGTTTGCTGATATAACTTTTAAATACAAAAAATTTCTGTGACACAAAATATGTGTGGTTAGTATTTCGGTTAAAATCACCAAATCAAGTTCCTATTCCAACGTGTATCTTATTCCAACACAGTCGCATGTGTGATTACAGACTTTGGCCTATTTGAACTTTGTTCATTTCAACAGTTTACGAAGGTCTGAGACGGCACCTGAGAGCGGTTTTCTTTCTGTACAGGTAACCAGTATTATGTCATTGTCATCCTTGGAAATCTCAGGATAAAAACATCACTATAGATGTTCTTGTTGCGTTTCTATGATTCGAAGAACATCTTTCCATTTTGTTTTCTTTTTCTGTACACTTCCTGGTTGTATTCTTTGGTCATTCATTATCTGGTTTTTTATCATTTTCCATATTGGCCTATAAGATCTCTGTCATGTATTACAAGGTTTCCCTAATTTATTGTTTGTATCATAACTTTTATGGTATGCTTCTTTTTTATATAAAGAAAATTTCCCTGTTTCCCTGGGGGTGTGTAAAGTGTTTGTTTAAGCTAAGAGAGTCACTGTCTAAGTAAGATTTAAAGTACCCAAAGGTTGAACAGGAAAAGCATTTGGCTTGTTACAATTACTAAGATGTTTTCTGTAAGTTTCTTTCTGTTTCTTTGATTGTTTTTCTTTTAGTAAGGATCTCATTTAGCCTACATTCACCAATCCAATATTTTCCTCCTTCTACCTTTCAAGTGCTAGAATTATAGGCTGTGTGCACACTAATTATAATATAATGCCCTTGTGTGTGGCCTTCTAGTCTGAGACTGTGACGGCACATGGTCCAAACCGAGCACCCATAGCTATAGGTTACTGTGAACCCGAGGGTAAACATTTTTTATAATGGTGCAGAGTTACTCTGTCGTTTACAGCATTGTAGATCTGGCACTCACCTCCAGGATATTATTTTCCTTGTCACCATGCTTGTCTTTAGAAAATTCATCTGAAGTGAACATTTCAAAGGTCTGTGTTTGCAAAAAAGGGATATTTGAAATGCTATCAACTTTGTACTGTGTACATTATAGTCCATAAAATACATAGCTATGTATCTTATACATGTAAATACAAACATACACATTTTTAATAATTGTATAATGAGTTACTTTGCTGATTACTGCACTATGGATCTGGAGTCACCTCTATTGATATTCTCTGTGCATGCCTAGCCTTAGGAATGAAATTATGCACAGACTTGACTGACCAATCAGATCACACTATTTTCACCACAATTACTGCTTTAATACAGGCATATGGACCAGCAAACTTGAAGCCAATGGCACGTCATTTCTGAAGCATGCTGAAACTGGTTGGAAAGAGAAGCTCTCTCCTCACTGAATTTGTGGTTAGAAAATATCAGAGTCTTCAACAGTTAAGGGCCTTTTGTATTGAAAGGGAATAAAGAAGCAAAAAGAAACACTGAAAGATAAACTGCCACTAGGTTTTTGTTTTTGTTGTTTATTTTTCATGCCTGCAAAAATCTAACAATATCAAGTTCAGATTCTGGGTGAATAGCACTCCATCTGTCCGTGCAGTCTTTAAAACAAGACTTTGCTATCTCTGCTAATGATTTGGAAGACACAACTGTGTCTCCCCTCAACCTACCGTGTGTGTGTGTGTGTGTGTGTGTGTGTGTGTGTGTGTGAGAGAGAGAGAGAGAGAGAGAGAGAGAGAGAGAGATCAGTTTGAATCTAGCATGGTATTCTACTTCTATAATAGAATATGAAAATTAAGCTTTTAAACTGAATGAAGGAGTGTTCTGGCCCGTTGCCGAACTTTCCCCCGCATTTCCAGAGTATCTGTATTCTGTAACGGTCACCGCAGCATGTCCCCCCTCACACACACACCCTCAGCACTCACACATACACAGACACACATTTCTAGTGTACCTGTATTCTGTAATGGTCACTGTAGCCCCTTCTTGTGTGAACTGTTTACATGTCTGACTTTTTGTTTGGATTTTACTTGGTGATTTGATATGAAATTTTAATGTGAAAGCACTTAGCATTAGGAGTTTGACATTTCGTCTGACCTTAATCACCAAGAGGATCATGAGAGGTTTATTCAGTGGGAAGAGAACTGTTACAGCTCTGACAGGAATGATGGGAAATAAGTAAACAGCCTTTTAAATCTTCACCAGAAATCAATAGGGTTTAAAGATGATGGACGTTGGTGTTTTTTGCTGCTTAAGGACTTCAACCTTTTACGGGAAAATATCTTCTCTACGTGTCAGCAGTTTTTCCATGTACGCAATGAATCGCTGCTGCAAATAGACCGTTCTGCATAGAACACTCTTTATCACTATTATAAGGAGAAATTGTGTATGACTGGCCATGGTAATATAGAGCCTTTTGGGGCATTTTTATAAGAAAAAGGAGGGCTATATCTCAAAGTTTTGCTCTAGTCTTAAGTATAATTTATACAATAAACTTTTCCCTCAACAAAGTAGTACTAGTTTCCCTATGTTGAAAACCTCTACTGTGCTTGACATTGACCATCAGGTGATAACTCAGATGATACGACTCCGTTTTGGATGGTGAAAGTGAGGTTCCCAGGCTTTTCTACATTCATCTAATTAGTGACAGAAGTGCTAGTAAAATCAAGGTCCATCTGACTTGGAAGCTGACCCTTTTGCTGTTACCCAGGCTATGCCTCTGAGGCCGTGCACTCCGTTGTTCTCGCTTCCACCCGTTTCTTTAGCCGGTGTTTTGAAACGTCTTTCTTTCCTCTGCTCTCCCCGGTCAGTAAAACTAACCGAAGTGACAGATCTCCACTTCATTTAATGAGAATAAGAGCTAAGCCATGGTCATTGAATAAAGGAATATGGGCTGAGAATGCTTCTCTATATACTCTGCAGATTTGTTTTTTATGAATGATTTATGAGCTATTACATTGATGTAGCATTTTGCAGTAAATTCACAATCAGCTGCAGTCTGGTACAAGTGTTCAAATATTAACTGAGTATGTCATGTACTGCTCTTTGTTTTGAGGTGCAAAATTACAAGATCTCAAATTAGAAAGATTTCAAATAACAAATTACAAAATTCAGATTACAAGATTTCACTGTGAAGAATATTCCTAGTAGCTAGTTGTAGTAGTGCGTGCCTGTAATCTTAATTGAAAATTAATGGCAAGAGAATCAGGAGTTTAAGCCTCGCCTTAAACATGGTGAATTCAAGGCTGGGTTGTGCTTCTAAGCCAGGTGTGGTGGTCAAGCCTTTAATCCCAGCATTCAGGAGGCAATAGCAGGTGGCTGTCTGAGCCCGAGGGAGCCTGGTCTACAATACAAGTTGCAGGACAACAAGGGCTACACAAGAAACCTCATCTTGAAAAACTAAAACCAGCTGAGCGTGGTGGCGCACACCTTTAATCCCAGCACTTGGGAGGCAGAGGCAGGTGGATCACTGTGATTTCTAGACCAGCCTGGTCTACAAAGCAAGTCCAGGACAGCCAAGGCTACAACAAAAACAAAACAAAAAACAAAACAAAACAAAAGAGAAAACTAAAACCAAACCAAACAACAACAGACTCCATCATGCTTCTAAATACTGTAAAGCATGGTAACCCTACCATTGTTTAACTTTTGGCTATTCAAGTGACATATACAAATCAGTACATGTAAAACATGAGTTTTTATTTTGTGAATTGGAAATATTCATCGTAATTCACACTAAAAATATCAACTCAGTCTTGTGTTAATAAATGTTATAGAACGTTCTGGTAGAGAAAGAATGTCATATACAATCTATGTTTAGTTTTAGGGTTCATTTTTATGTTTAAAACTGAAGTAACTTAAGTGATTAGAAAGTCCTTCTAATTCTGAGGTTCTGTAGCCTTTTAAATTTGGAATTTGAGTGGAAGCCATTTTTTCTATTTATTGAATGAACATATAATAATAGGGCTCACTTGTAGCTCAGTAATTGCATGCTTGTCTGATGTGTGCAAAATCCTTTGCTCAATTCTTGGCACTACAAAAAAAATGAATAAGATATATTTATTATATCATTTCTAAGTGTGCCTCTCTGATCCCTGAATGTGGGTTCTTCCTAATTTCTGGTCATCTCCCTGGGTTGTTTTGACCATGTTATCTATCCACTGGCTTGTCCTCACCTCATCAGACAAATTGTCTTTTTCTCACTTAAAAATGTGGGGTGGACATTGTTCCAGGCACTCTAAAGACACTAAATTAATCAGCCTTTCTCTTGTGTTCTCTGGGTGCTTGAAGGTTTCAGATAAGTAACAATTTGTTCTGGATTTGTCTAAAGGTATAACTTCATAGATATGAATTGGTAATCTCTCTACATGTTGGAAGGATCATTTCAGATAAAACTGATCCCACCTACCATAGTTCAACATCTACACTAACCACAACCTTTGAAAAGAATGTTGGTGAACTCGAGCTCTCTGCTCTAGTCTGATTCACCTTCATAATTTCCAAGTGTTGTCAATTGGAAAGTCAAAACCTTTGAGAACTCAGATTTTTATATGCAAAATGATAGAATTATTTAAGACAAATACAAATTAATTCATGTGAAAGAATTTGAACTCATTTGAATGACTTTGTAAGTAACTGAAGTATGCTATTTAGTAGTACATATTTTGTATATTATCTGAGTTTTTATGCTGTAACTTTCAGCATCGGACCAGGAAAAAAAGACTGAGGAGGTAGTTCAGCTGGCAAAGAGCTTGACCTATAAGCAGAAAGAGTTTAGACCTTCAGTATCCATGTAAATGTGGGGTGCATGTGGGAACATCTGTGATCGCAGCTCTTAGGAAGCAGAGATGAGAGCTGGCTAATCATCGTAGTTGAATTGCTGAGATCTTGGCTCAGCTGAGACACCCTGCCTCAATATATGAGGTGCAGTGTAATCAAGGAGGATACCACCTTGACTACTCCCGTTAACAAATAAGAACCCCCCCCCCCCACTTTGCATGTATTTTTCACATTGGTTGCTCATGGTATGAGAACTTGTCTTTCCCCCCAGGTTTGTGTGTTAAGGTACAATCCTCAGTGTGATAGTGTTTGGAGGAGCCTTTAGGATGTAGTTATATTAGGAGAGAGGAGCCTTCATGGATAAGCTAAGTGCCCTTGAGAGAAAAGGCCAGAGAGTTTCTCAACTGTACAAGGATGCCATGAAAACTTGGCAGTCAGCCCCCTAGAAGAACATCTTCGTTAAGACTTGTGATGCTAACGTCACTTGAAAGTCTAGCTTCTTCCACAACTATGAGAAAGAAGTTGGCATATAAGGTACCTTACTCAGTGTGTTGTGTTATAGCAGCTTGACCAGCTATCACAGACACTACAGGCTTTTATGTTCTATGTTGATGAAATGTGCCTCAATGTTTTATTCCAGTTATATTAGTTTAAGGAACTAGAAAGTTTTCTAAAGACAAGCTTTATCAATAATTACAGTCAATAGAAAATACAGTTTGATACTTTAAAAAATGTAATGAAGGGAATATTTATAGCAAAATTGTACTTAGTGTTAATTACTTGTAGCCTATCACTTTCTGTATTGTTCTCACCTCATTATGTATGTTACTTCTAAAGAACATAAGCGTCTTCTTGTAAAAATTTACGTTTGATTTTAATTCATTAAGCAATGTGTCATAAATCCCCACCAAGACAGACATTATTGTCCCCCAAATTGGCATTATTTTTCCTCAGAGTGCCCTATGCCTTCTTTGATGTAGCAATTACACTATGCGCTTACCTGGTTCGCCTGTTCACTAAGTGGAGCTTTGTGGCTCTGATATTTATTTACTTCCATCTCCGGTTCTTAGACTTAGCCTTTGGCATTTGATATTTCCCCAATAGTATGTTGAGTAATGCTTCAGATTATGATTAATTGCAGAAAAATAGTTAGCAAATTAATCTGTGGCTCTATCATGTTGCAATGACTTTTACAGCGAAAATATTCCTAATTTAGGACTAATGGTCTGTGTCACATTTACTTCTATAAACTTCTACAAATAATGGCAGAATAATAAACTGAAATAAAGGGGACTTACTGCGACTCTTCTCAGCCTTCAGAATAAACCATGTATGAGACCTTGCCTCCAGTCACTTGAGTGACGGAACCTCGTTCAGACCTTATTTATAAAATGAAAGCTGACACTGGCTTATTGCTATAGCTCTGGCTGGCTGGGAAACTCTCAACCAAGCACATCTAACAGTATCTGTCACCTACATTTATTTTTCCTAAAAGATCTTTCTCATATCACAGTGATGTGATCATCCTGAAGTCCCACTAACTTCTATCAAAGTAGGAGAAGCCTCCCTGGCAGACGCCCTCGGCACCAAGGGGACTTGTCCTGTACCTTCCAAGAGCGTCTCAGATCCCAAGAAGAGTTTTGATCTCTTCAGCTCAGTGATTGACATTTTGTATTGACCACTGATACTTGGTTAGGTTTGGAAAGTATTTGTCTGGATATGTTTGTGGTTCTGGCTTATGAAAAGACGGATTCCTGCCACCTGTATTTGCTATCATCTCTAGTCCTTGCCACTATGTGTTAGTGTCTTAATATTCTTGAGACCATAAGTAGTTAGTTTCTATTCATATAGAACTATTTTAGTTGAGTTTCTTGTTACTCTAACAAAAGTCGTGGGAACAAGTAACAGGAAGGACACACTGACTGTGTTTTTAGCTCATAGTGTTTGGAGGGTTAGTCAGTTCTAGTGGGAAGCCAGGGCAGCGAAGCTCAGTTCACAGTCCTGCAGGCCCAGAGGAAGTGGCCCTCACGAATTATCCTTGGCCTCATTTCCTCAGTTTCCAGAAACTCCTCCAAATAACCCACCATCTAGAGTGAAGTGTTGAAGTGATCAGTCTGTGGGCACAGTACAGATCCTGTGTTCGGTCAGTGTTAACGCTACTTAAGGGAGGAAGCTTTTACTTTAGAAACTTTATCTCACTCCTCCCATGCTTTATGAAATTATGCTCATACAAAAAGAGCACAGTGCAAAAAAAATTGTCAAGGAAAAGAAATGATTCTGCCCTACAAGGAAGAAAATGACCAAGAACCCAGGTTTATGTTAAGAGGGAAACTTTCAAAACATACATGTTGATTATCACTTTAATGTTTTTAGGGACAAAAAATAAAATATACTCACTACTCTAGAAACCCTAAATGATATTTTTTAAATGACTGCAGGAATTACTTGCTGTTTTAATTTTATATAGTCTAGTACTATAATCATATTAAATGTGTATGTATTATGTCGTACACTTTCATTTGTAGCAGTTACTCCCCTATCAAACCTTTCTTCTTTTAAATTTAGTGCTTTGGGCAATGATGACTCAAAGCTGGGTTTAAGCCAATATAATAAGCTAGACCTAAATCCCCATTAGTTGAGCTAAAATGCATGAAACACATGATGTCTGCCTAGCTGATGGCTAGTTGCACTATAAATGATAGGTAATTTTTTTAGTTTAAAATTTATTTTATTAAAAGTAATTATTAGTTGAGAAAATGTAAAAGGAGTAAAGTTTTTCTTTAAAATTACAGCTTACTTGAGTGCAGTGTACATGGATATATGCACACTCTATAGAAATATTCCTACCTTAAAACAAGGAACTGAACCAACCAGGCATCAAAGAGGCAGCTAGCTCTATCTGTAGCAAGCCCTTGTGATTTAATGGGAGATAGTAGTTGTCATCCTGGCCACAGTGTTGATGGCAGCAGATGGTGGGGACAGTTCCTAATTGTGTGTTAGACGACAAGAAATTTAATGCCTTAGCAAGTCAGTGAGTTGTAGATGAAGCATACTAAGGTTGCATTTCCTCTAGGGAAAATAGGGCAAGTGGTGCTCAGTGTGTGAAGCTGTTGTGGAGGTCAGTGATTGTGTCTGCAAAACGCCCAGTGTCCAACATTTTGGTAAATGCTTCTAAAAATTTGACCTTTTTTTTTTTTTTTTCATTGTTGTCAAGATTGTTCCTATCATTGTCATCATTTTATGTATCAATCTGCATTTAAAGGTGAGTTTCTCCTTTGTGGATCTTCTCAGAGTTTCTTACAATCAGAACCTTTTAATGGTTCCCAGGTTCCTAAAGGAAAAAATGTTTCATCAAATTCTATAGTCTGGGTTTTGGCTGTTGTCTAAGCCTGTCTTCAAACAGTGGTTCTTTTAAAGTTTCAGAACTAACTTTTCTTAATGTAAAGTAATTTTGCAAGAATTGACCATTTTCTGTAATAGTATCTAATTTGCCCAAGAATAATGCATTTGTTTTGTGCACTCCTTCCATGACTATCAGTCCTAATTTAGTCATATTAGCAAGTTTTTAGCTTTCTGACTCTACTTTTTCCTTGTCCTATAATAACTTCATTTTCTTTTACCTTCCCTTATTTTCTTCAGGTTTCTGTTACCTTATTATGGTCAGCTATATGAGTTCCAAACTCATTCTCACTGAATGGCTCATATGCTGTAACTTTGTGTCAGGCCGATTGATGACAAGGGAGTGCTGAGGCAGGAGCAGAGCTGTGCTGTAGGGTTTATGTGCTTATGTGGCTCTTTTTCCTGCACTGTAATCTTAGAATTAAACTCTTAGAAGACTTACTGGCTACTGTTTTTTAAAAAGGTTTTGCTTTCTTTCCTTTCTTTCTTTTTTAAGAAAGCTTGTTCCTTCCCACTCTATAATAGACTTACAGTGTGCAGGTGGAACTCAGGAAGAGTTGAGTGGTCTAGTGACCTTTAGCAGACCTTACGCTTCTGGGCCTTACTGTACTCCAGAACAAGATTTGCACATGTAATGGTCCTTGCTCTAGTTGAATTGTGCAAAGATCTGAAGAAGTGATGTGAAATGTACATGAAAGTGCTGCTGGTTGCCAGGCACAGTGGCACACACCTGTAATCCCAGCACTTGGGGAGGCAGAGGCAAGCAGATCTCTGTGGTGAGTTCAAAGCCAGCCAGGTCCACAAAGAGAGTCCAGAACAGTCAAGGCTACACACAGAAATCCTGTCTAGGGGGCTGGGCAGGGGGAGTGCTACTGGTCCTTCATCTTTATTAAATTAGTTATCCTTCTAGTCAGGGAAGGTAAAACATCACTTATTAATGACATTATTCATTGGCAAGAAAAATAAAGTCAGGAAATCTAAGGAGGAAATTGTTGTAAAAATGCTGAACTCATATGTTAGGTAGGCAGTATCATGTGCCAAATGCTAGGTAGGATAATGTGCATGTTGAATTGTAGCTGGCAGAAAACACTTAAGAAAATAATAATATAACCAAGAAAGGGTCTAGTCTTTGCACTTATAAAGAAAATGTTAAATACTGATTAACTTTTCTACAGACCGTGTCCTCCTTGAAGGCTAGTTATTAGCACAAAAAAAGAGGGGAGGGGCAAGTGGAGATTCTGCTGAAAATTTTAAGGAAGTGATGGAAATTGTTGAGATGCACTAGTACAAACAGAATCCTAATGGTTTGGTGGATTGTAAAATGTTGCTCTTGACACATTAATTAAAACGTAATAATGGCTGATTTCATGTTTTATAAACTTAAAACTTATAAAATATTTCTGTAGACATTTTAGAGAAATTCCTATCATGCTTTTTCAACTTTACTATTGAGATTTTATTCAAGCCATAAATAAGAATTCAAAGAATTTCAAAGTGGGAAGGAAAAAAAGAAGAAATATTTATTAGAGTTATGAAACTTGAGTACACCATGCCCTTATAATATTTCATTCTGTGTAATTGCACTCAGACAGTGTAAAAGAAGAAGGAAATGACAGTTATTGAGTGTTTCTTTCTTTTTAAAGATTTATTTATTTATTTATTATGTATACAGTGCTCTGCCTGTATATGTGTGCCTGAGTGCAAAAAGAGGGCACCAGATCTCATAGATGGTTCTGAGTCACCATGTGGTTGCTGGGAACTGAACTCAGGACCTTTGGAAGAACAGCCATTGCTCTTAACCTCTGAGCCATCCCCTCCAGCCCTGAGTGTTTCTTTTATATCCAACCCTAACCTTCCAGACACCTACTAGGACAGGGCTTCTGAAACACTTTCCATTTGTGACCACTTGCTACCTGAGAAACTTTTATGCAGCTTTGGGCATGTAGGCATATGAACATACATAGTGGGCTATAGAAGTGGCCCAGCAGAGAGCACTGGCTACTCTTGCAGAAAACAGTTCTGTTCCTGGCACCCACATGGTGACTCACAACTGTCTGTAACTCTAGTTCCAGGAGTTCTGATGCCCTACAGGCCTCCACAGGTACTGCATACCCATGCTGAACATACATAGAGGAAAACCACGTGTGCACATAGAATAAAAATAAATCTTCAAAAAAATTAAATAGAATCAAATAAGCATAACAATCAAGCATTTTCTGATGTTTTTGTAGACATAACTTTGCCACTTATTAAAAATAAGTAATTTTATATCCTAATGTGTGTTTCATTTTACATGAAGTCTTGTCTGAATATTTAATACTGCAAGACTTAGAACATTTTTTCCTTCTTCAGAATAAATTGATATCTGATTTTATAATTATTAATTCTAAGAATGCCACTCATAGAAATTCATAGTCAAAATAGAAGAATGTTTAGGGTCATTTCGGAAATTACAGAAAAAATGTTTTGATGCTAACCTAAAAATCATTCTATGATTGTTTTTATAGTGTAACTCACATTAGCAATTCATACAGCAATTTTAAAAATCAATATATTCAAAAGATAACTGATTTAATACTTGCATGCCAAAGAATGGTGGTAGGAAAGTATGTATTTTCCATAATTAAACTGTTAGTTTCTGGAACAACAGAAACCTTTGTGTCTGTAGTAAAAACCAGCTATTTGTGTGTTGTAAAAGCATGGTATGTGTTCAGAACCATGGCTGCAGTGAACTTTCACAGTACAACATGGAGAGAGAACAGCCTTGGATCCGTGTTTGATTTTGAATGCTAGGTTCAGCTACCCTTTCTGTTGCCAGAGCTTTTGCAGTCCCCACATTCAGTACCACAGTGGCACATGGAGCCAGGACTCACAGTCTAAGAAGCTCAAGTGCTAAGAGTGTCAGTTGCTTAGAGTACAGCTCTCTGTGTATGTCATTAACTTTCACTCAATACATGCATACAAATAACAATTAAGTGAATTATTCTTAACTCTGGATAAAAGAAACAGTTTATCAGTAGTCTCATAGTTACTAAGTGACAGGCCTTCAATCTCTCTGCACTTGTTAGTTATTTTACCTGTGTGGATTCTGAGCTTAATTATCAGAACTAGGAATAATCATCCAGAAAGAAAATTGTGACTATAAGTATTTTGTATTTTCACTGATTTTTATGAGAAGGGCAGTGCACATATACATGTGTAGGTCAGAGGACAACTTTTAGAATGCATGTCTCTCCGTACACCATGCGGGCCCCAGGAATCCTACTCTGGTCATCCAGTGTGGTTGGTGGCAAGTTCCTCGACCTGCTGAGCCATCTTTCCATCCATGCAGCAGGTTTTGATGTTGAGGGGAGCCTGGGTTCTATGCCTTTACAGCCTATTGAGCTGTGCTGAGTCACAGCCAAGACTGTGGCTTCTTCTCCACGGAGCACAGGTGCCAAAGACCGCAGCTAAGAGCCTGACTTAGACGACAAAGGCTTCATCCTGCTCCCTATGAGCTGTGGGTATTTTTGTATGTTTAGTGGTTGGAATTTGTTTATTTGCGTGTTTGTTTTGTATTGAGATAGGAGTCTCACCATGTAGCCCTCGCTGGCTTGGGACTTGCTATGTAGAACAGCAGGCTTACCTGGAATATAGGACAATCTTCCCAGCTGACACAGAGTGCTTGTGTTACCAGTCTTTGGCTAGTAGTGCCCAGTGACTTCTTTTTCTTTACGCATGCTTTTTAACTTCTCAACTAAAGTTTGTTGTAATATAGAAAAATAACATTAGCCTTTATAATTGAATTCAGGTAATTAATTGGCTTAACACAGTACCAGGAATGTGCTTCTTGAGAATTAGTTAAGAATTTGATGCTTCTACTACTATTGTCATTGTTACTATCATAGCAGCATTCTGATCATCTTTGAATATAGTAATTTTCCTAGTGGCCTCCTAAGTCAATGAAAACTCACTGGAAAATAATATACAGGATGTGATTTTATAAATGAAGCCATGGGTTAAATATTATATACTATTAATCTTGTTTTGTAGCACGTTACGTCTTTCAACTAAAAAATTTTGTATGTATATATTTGTTACCAGGTATATGTGCATGCCAGTGGGTGCACATCTAGAAGACAGAGATCCATATCTGTCTTTAGAATTCTGCCTCCCTCTTAATTTTTGAGACCAGGTCTCTGGATCTGGAGCTTGCCAGTTTAGGTGAACTACCTAGCCAGCAGTGCTGGGATTATGTAAGCTGCCCTTGATTTTTTTTTTTTTTTTTGTATGATAATGAGAGGCTGGAAAGATGGCTTAGTGGTTAAAAGTGTACACTGCTCTTTCAGAATGACCTGAGTTTGGTCCCCAGCACCCACATTAAGCAGCTCACAACTTCCTGTAACAACAGGTCCAGGGAATATGACATCCTTTTCTGCATTCACAGGCACCCAGTTGCACATGCTGAGATGTGTATGCACTCACTCACACATACATGCATGCATGTGTAAAATTAAAACTAAGAGTAATAATCAGACTACAGGAAATAGTGCAGGGTAAAATGCTGTATGTGACTATAGCATGGGCTATGAGTCCCTTAAAAAGTGTGCTTTCGATTGGCTAGTAGAAGGCAAGATGGACAGGAGAGAGCAGTAAGAGGCTTCACGAAGGGATGCCCTGTTCCAGGCCTTGATGACTAGTTGGCAGGTATCTAGGATTGCAGGATTGAGAGTAAATTTTTCTGCTTTGAGAGAGCAACACATTCTGGGCACGATGGGATAGGGTCATGTGGATAAAAACGAGGCATTAGGAAAGAATGGGGTGTTTTGTATTTGTTGCCCTTTTGTGCCATAAACAAGAGGAACTGTTTTGTGGGGGTGAGGGCAAGACAGTGGATTCAGACAGGGGAGGTGATAGAAAAGGAATTCGATACGCTGGGTGTTTTGTTGACTTAGTCATTTGGTTTCAGTATATAGTCTTGGTACTGATCTGTTTACACATAGACTGTTACACATAGTCTCTCCTTGGCAGTTTCTAAGTGACTTACAAGCTTTCTGTAGTTATCAGTACTGGCTGCAACATAATTGCATGAAGAAGTGCTTTTGTTATTCTTGCAGGTATTCTCATTAGCTTCCAAAGAATTAGATTCTATTATAGCATTTTTCAAACAGAATTTGTTTTTTGTTGTTTCTCCCCATTTGAATTAAGTGTGAATTTACTCTAAAATACCCGTGTATGTTTTCAGGAGTTTTTAGCTATTGGGGAGTTAGGGAATAGTCAATACATGGCTAGTAAAATATTTGCCACCATCAAAGTTTTGAGTATTAGTAACAAGTTAAAAAGAAAAATCATAGGTTTATCTGAATAGCCACCAAAAAGTACACATCCATAAGCTCTATCATACACTAATTAAATATGAAATGGGAGTGTAGGACCTATATATTTTTTAGCTCAATTTGTGACATGGTTGAAAAGTCTCTGCTTTGTTTAAAATAAAGAAGATGAAGTGGTAGTTGTTGTTATTTATATGGAAAGGAATGAACTCTGAAAGCTGAAATGTGTTTGTTAAAGGCACACCAGCGGGGTACTGCCTGCCTCAGAGTTTAGTCCCATTGTTATTTCACCATGATGCTTCTCTGCTCACCTTCAAGTGGGTGATTTTCTTACTCGTTGTTGTCACATGGTTTGTTCAGGATTCTCCTGTACTGAATTTGTCGTAGTTGGTACTTCTGTTCTAGAGCGGTCCTTGTTCTAGTAGGAAGTGCTGGCCTCCGACCACAGTAGTCCTAAACTGGTCCCAGTTGAGCCTAGCGCCCTCTTCTTGTTTATGTTTTGTTGTTGTTGTTGTTGTTGTTGTCATCGTGGACTGTGAATTAGGTCACAAGCAGAAGTGGCTTTCATAGAGACAAGATGCTGATATTTGTCTAATGACCTTTGCACTAGAGCAGTAAATCTACATGCAAATTAAAGATTTGGGTGACAAATGGCAATGCTTGTCATCAGTCTAATGTCTTCTTAAGTTTCCTGGGTATTGTTAATTCAAAACATAGTTTGAATTGACTTACTGTTATTGATTCCTGTACTCATTATACCTCAAAGAAAAACCTTGCCTTTCCAAGGGAGATATGGTTATCAGATGCTTAGTTCTCATAGAATACAAAGACCTAGTGGGATATAAATGGGGAGAGTGACAGTTAAATGGACGCGGTGAAGGTTAATGCTTGCTTCCTGCATTGATATCGGAGATCCCGATCCCTTGTCAGTATACTCTCTAATACATGCAGTCCGTCTTCATTAGGAAGGCAGATAGCAATCAGTTTCAGGTTTCCAGATGAGCCTGTGGCCAGGCCATAATTAACCTTTTGAACTTGGAATTGTAACAGAATGTACTATTGGCTTAGGTTATCAATTATGGTCAGAGTCAATTGATACTCACTCAAAGAGGTTTATTGTTGATTGATATTATAATTTACTCGTCTTCCCATTGGGTGATTAAAAAGTAAAGGTGACATGGCATGCTAGTCCAGTTTTTATTCTTGGAAACATAATATTTTATAAGCCAGATACTTTGCCAAACAGTTCTTTAAGTAAAAGGGTTTCCTTTAGTCTCAAATTTTAGTATTATTTTTATGTACTCTTACAACTTTAAGGGAACTTTTAAAATTATATGATATCTCTACTTGTAGCAGAATTCTTTTATAGCCTATCAGCATATTAGAGTTTAGACAAACCATCTAATTGTTACATTTTTATATATTTCTAATGCATCTTATCCAATATTTTATTTATTTTGGGAAAACTTAATAGAAGTGTGCCAACATAGCAGTCCAAATTAAGGAAACATTTTTATATATATCCAGCGAACCATTAGGTTTAAATTAAGTAGCTTTTTATTCTTTGTTTTGTTTTGTTTTCTTAGTTTTTTGAGACAGGGTTTCTCTGTGTTATTTTTAGCTGTCTCGCTTTGTAGACCAGGCTAGCCTCGAACTCACAGTGATCCGCCTGCCTCTGTCTCCCAAGTGCTGGGTCTGCAAGCATGTGCCACCATGCCTGGCTTGCTTTTTATTCTTTTTTAAAAATTTATTCATATTACATCTCAATTTTTATCCCATCCCTTGTATCCTCCTGTTCCTCCCTCCCTCCCACTTTCACCCTGTTCCCCTCCCCTATGGCTGTGACTGAGGGGGACCTCCTCCCCGTCTGTATGATCATAGAGTATCAAGTCTCTTCTTGATAGCCTATTATCCTTCCTCTGAGTGCCACCAGGCCTCCCCATCAAGGGGATGTGGTCAAATATGGGGCACCACAGTTCATGTGAAAGTCAGTCCCCACTCTCCATTCAACTGTGGAGAATGTCCTGTCCATTGGTTAGATCCAGGTAGGGGTTCGATGTTTACTGCACATATTGTCCTTTGTTGGTGCCATAGTTTGAGCATGCTTTTTATTCTTAAATATATATTTTTATTAATTTTAGCTTCACTAATTTTAGGAATAATTTTGTTGGCATTAAATATTGTATCACGAAAGTTTTTGGGTTTTTTTTTTTTTAAGTTGTGCTTAGCATTTTTTGGCTTTTCTTTTACCTTGCTTTTTTATTTGTTTGTTTGGATTTTTGTTTTATTTTTTAAGATAGAGTCATGCAACCTGCTGGTGGCATGCACCTTTAATCCCAGAACTTGGGGAGGCAGAGGCAGAGGCAGGCAGATTTCTGTGAGTTCGAGACCAGCCTGGTTTGCAGAGTGAGCTCCAAGACAGCCTAGGCTACACACAGAAACCCTGTCTCGGGGGTTGGGTA
>OU015755.1:65430834-65508156 GCA_907169655.1 Acomys percivali | reverse complement strand
AGGCTGTCCTCACTTATAGATGACTTACTGTATTATTTAAAGTTAATTCCAATAAATCTGTCTTCAGTGAATTTCCTCTAAGTGACCTAAATGAGTAGAATGAACATGGTATTCAAATATGTTTATTGTAATATTTTCTGTTGCTGCCTTTCCTTTCTGAGACAGGGTCTCTCAGTGTAACCTTAGCTGTCCTGGACTCTCTTTGTAGACCTGCCTGGCCTCAAACTCGCAGGGATCCACCTGTCTCTGCCTCCTTGAATACTTAGATTAAAAGTGTGTGCCACTGCACCTGGCTATAATATTTTTATAATGGTGACAAGTCAAAGCGGATCGCTGTGAATTCGAGACCAGCCTGGTCTACAGAGTGAGTTCAGGACAGCCAAGGCTGTAACAGAGAAACCCTGTCTCCAATAACCAAAACAAAGACAACATAAAAGCAAAGAAGTATGTTGTGATGTTGTGTACATTGGCCTGAGACAAATTCATTAGTAGATAGCTCAGACTCTTAATAGAGTAAGGAAATTTTTATGTTATATTTTAAAAGGAAATCTATAAAACTGTCTACTTAAAGATGAGAGGAAAATTATTGAAAACAGAGTGTAAGGACGTATAGGAAATATACTTCCATATATATATAATGTCATGGACAGTGCAGACTTAAATTCTCTCTCCAGAATAAAAGCCTTTCTGGTAATGCAGCATAGCTCCCAGCCTCTTGCCGTGAACTGCTTGGTGCTCCCCAGATCCTGCCCCCTTCCATCTCTTTTTCCACCGACCACCTCTACCTGTTTGTCTCATGAGCCACTAGGGGAGGGGGAAATTCTTTGCTCTTCTCTTCTTATGTTTTCCAGTCTAGACTTCTCAAAACAGATTAACAGAAGAAAGTCATGGAAACCTTTTCTGGTAATTTTCATCCATGCATAATGAGAGCCTTTATAAGAAAGCTAAAGACCCAAAGAAGCAGTTAGGACCAAAAGTGAAATGGGTGGTGGTATTCTAAATCGTAGTCTGACATGCGGGTTCAGGCCACCTGCAGGTAACTGTGGCAGAGTAATTAGGAAGGGCTGTTTGAACAGGTTTGTCTGTGGCCTTCTTCCTGCATACAGTCCCCCTGTCTGGAGAATACCTTGCACATGGGTATTTTCCTACTTTAAGGAAGAAAATGAAAGTCAAGAGCACCCTTCTTGTTGTTTCTAAAGTGCCTAACTCAGAACAGTTTTAGATCATTGTGCCACACTATTTTCAAACTCATCATTTCTACGATGCAACCCCTTAGCTGTTCCCAGAAACCTCCCATATGCTGAGGGAAGTATGAAAATCATTTGGACTCTTTCACTATCTTCCTAAAAAAATTTTTTTAAGCATGCTGTAAACTATTTCCTTCTCTCCCCTGTTCCCCTCTTCCTTTCTCCATTGATGGGGATTAAGCCCAGAGCCTTCTGCATGCTAGGCAACCAGCAAGCTTTACTCCCAAGCTCCCTATATTTATTTTTCACCTACCACTTAATGAAAGTCCTCTTGGCTTCCTACTCCTCAGTTTTCTAAAATGCTGATAAACGTCAGTCCTTTAGTGACTCCTACTTCCCTCAGAAATCCTCACCTCCAAGGGCAAGGGCTCAAAGATGCTCAGCCTGTTTCAGGTTGGCTCCGTCAAGTGTTTGCCATTCTCCCCACCTGCTGTGGTCCTTTCCTTCTCTGGGTCCTTTTATTTGTTGTTTTCTCTGGAAAGTAACTCTAATGTCTTTGAACAAAGTCATTCTCACCTCTGTGATCACAAATTTAATCCATGGATGTCCATACCAAAGGAGAAATGTAGAAAGAGAATAGTAGCTAAGCTGTGCCAGTGGAAGTCTACAATGCTCACACTTCTCTCCTGTGTGTTGCTTTCTCTCCCAGATCTGCCACTCTGTGCTTTTCATGAGTCTGTGAAGTTGTATAGTACAGTAGTCTACAGTTTCCATGGTAACTGTTTACTACAATTACCAGGCCTGTTTATGATGCTACTTTGCTTTTCTTCTAAGTACATACCTCCCTTGAATCAATTCGAACTTTCTGTCTCCATCCTCTAAATACCTATTAAAGATAGAAATTGCCAGGAATCCAAGAAAATTCTAGGGGGCGGGGGGAAGTGGAGACATTACAGGAAAACATTAATGTATGAGAAATCCAGGCCATTCTTGGCTTTGTTAATCCTGTGCCCATAGGTAAAGTTTATATCTTACCTGAGCCTTAATTTCCACCTTGTAACTTTGGCATAAAATTTTTGCTTCAGTGCCATGCCTGTCATAGGGTAGATATTTAATAAATGCTGCTTTCTTTCTTTCCTTGCTTTTCCCTATGATGTACGCACAGCATAGTTCTAGTAAGAGTCCAACAGAACTTCCAGTTGCAGGTGGGTCTCTAACGGCCGGAGCCCTTACTTCAGGAGTCTCTACCATGTCATGTGACTTCATGGCTTTGGGGGAGGTTTTATTAATTTCTTACATTTGAGAATACTTGTCAGTCCTTTTACCCAAATTATTGTTCTTTAGAAACTGAAAAAGTTGTTACTGTTGGGATATGAATTCGTCATTTGTATTCACTTATTCACGAAAGAGTGAGCACTCCCCATGCTTACGTGGTGCAGCTTGTGCTCCATACTAACTGCACTGATAAAATAAATAGAAAGGGACTCTCAATACTTGCCAAACAACAGGTTTCTGCATCTTAGCTTCTTTAAATTCGTGATCCTTCTATACCAGGCCAGGCATTTAGATCCAGTTACCTCACTTAATTCATAGAGCAGTTCCTCCAAGCTATAATTATTGCTCTTTTCAAGGAGGAAATTAAGTCTCCAATAAGTTCAATATTTTCCCCGAGTTATGGCTAATAAAAGGGGATCTGGGATTCAGCTGAGCCTCTCCAAATGTAGAAACTGCACTTTAATTTCTGTGCCAACAGGTTTCAGAGTGAGTTCTGAGAACCCTTTTGGTCTCCATGACCTTTTCAGGGGCTCATAATACCAAAACTATTTTCAAAATAGTTCTAGGACAGTTACTTATTTTTAAAATCTCACACCTAATTGTGCAGTGGTGCTCTCAAGAGGCTATAATCTGTGCTATATCACTGAGGATTGAAGGTTGAGGCAGGTATAAAAATCTACCTTCTGCATCTATTAATTTAGCTGTTGAGGTACAAAAAGGTTTGGGAACTAGTGTTGTGTACACTAATCTCATTTCACAGCCTTCCTTTTTGTATGTGTTTTGGGTGTTTTAAGTTAAGCCCTTAGTTGCAGAAAGTCTTACTATTGTGTTAAAAACGTGTTTATCTTACTTAGCAGTTGTTCAGTTTGTTATAGTAATACTTGAAAGTGTGTGACCGTGAATGGTTGGTAACTGATTCACCGGCCTGAGCACAGCGGCAGCTGAGTTTGAAAGCGAGACAGCACTAGCACCTGGCCGGAGGTCAGATGGCAGCGAGTAGACCTCTTTGCCCTTTGCTAGAGGTACTGGTTTCTCACAGTGAAGTAAATATGCTAGTCTTGTCCCTGCCGTCAGTAGTTTTATGATTAAATGGAAGAAATTGAGTTATTTGGTGGATGGAGTTGTCAAATGTAGGCAGTGCTGTGCGATATGGGTGGTGTGATATGTGCTCTCCCTGTCTCCCTCTTTTTCCCCCTCTTAACTCCTCTATCAGTTTTCTCTTAACACAGAGTCTTCCCTGGTCTTTAAATCCCTAACCGTATGAAGGAGGAAGAATGGGTAGAGATTATAATGCTGCAAGCTTAGCAATCCGTATTTTTGAAAACTAATCAAAAGAAAAATAGTTTTATCAGTTGTCTCTGAAATTACAGTATAGCCCAGCATAAATCAATTCTTAATGACTCTATTGCTATATCTATCTTTATGTAGAAATTAAATATAGCCATACTGGCCTAAGTGTGGCGGTATGTTTTGGTAGCTGGGTTGTAACTAAGGTCTGTAGACTTCTAACTTGCAGCGGTGTTGTCTACTGTCTAGTCACCACACACACAGCCTGCCCTGTCCTTTCTGGGCCTGCTTTAGGTTGCGCCCAGGGGAAGGTAGTGGAAGCTTCCTCCTGTGCTAGGACATGGATCTCTATCTGATGTGTGTGCAGTATCCTGGGTCACATCTAGCTTGTGGCCTTTACATAGAGTGGACATGGAATTTCTCAAAATCACATGCATAGAGTTAGATAGACTAGTGTGTACAACATAAAGAAATAAAACAAGCATTTTTTAAAAATCTACTTGGCATTGAGACTTTACTTTAAAAAAACAAACAGTTCTGAGGTATAAAACTCAGCAGGATTCACATTCAGGTTGATTAATATGTAGTCTGGAGAGTTTCAACATTTTAGATAATGTTTGCCTTGCGTAAAATTACAGAAATTCTTTGAACATTCTCCTACCTCATCACCACCCACCAAACCCCAAGAGGCCAGTACTGAGTACCATGCTTTCCTTAGAATGAACATGGAATAAGCTCCAAATAGATCATGAGTCTCGTTCATCTCTATTTATTAGTTGTCCTTTTCTTCTTGTGACAGTATCATTGTTTTCTCCTTATTCTTATATTTTTTAACATGCTCATTTAAAATACATTAAAAATATTTTTTGTATACAAATACTTTTGGGGGGCAGCATTGGATTTTTTCAAGACAGGGTCTCTGTGTAGTCGTGGCTGTCCTGGACTTGCTTTGTAGACCATGCTGGCCTTGAACTCACAAGGATGATCCTGCCTCTGTCTCCCTGAGTGCTGGGATTAAAGATGTGCGCCACTGTGCCCAGATATCATTTAATTTTTAATCATATCACATTTTCAGTAAGAATAACTTAGAAAATGCAGGGGCACATCATTAAAGAGATAGTTGATGGCTTTTGTAGAAATGACCTCGTATGGTGAAGATAAAATGCTGCTTCTAATTGTTTCTTCGGTAGATAGAAATGAGCAGTTTGATACAACTTTATTCGTTTTAGAAAGTTTGATACCATTTTATTTCTTCTAGAAATATATATTGTATTAATTACATTTGTTTGAGCAGTCTGTCATGTTTCCTATATACTTAGACTTTTGTCTCCAGAATTCTTCTGATAATTAACAATGTTGATGGTGCGAGCTTTTTAGTTCTACAGACTTTGATTCCTGTATAATTGTGCCATTTGGCATCCTTCGGTTAGATTACTGACACTTAGATCCTCAGTTTGTATTCTGTAAAGTTAGAATAAATAAGGCTATTTAAGAACAAAGGAGACAGCATGTCATAAATTCAAAATATTCATTGTCTCTATAAAATATAAATTTCCCCTTAAAATTAAAATTATACCTCAGAAGTTTCTAGGCATTGGAAGTAGCTGCTATTGTTTTTTCAAGATCTGACATTAGCTTCCAAATAATGATTATCCTTTAGATGGGGCAGTGTTAATTTGTCTAGCTCTGTGCTGCTATATTGTATAGCTTGAAAAATGTGCTGTTTTTGCAGTCTCTTCATTCAGATGGTTTATGAATTAAGAGCAGGGCCCTATCATATCCTAAGATCCTGTAGTTCATTATTGCAAAACAAAGTATCCATTTATTAGGCAAGGATAGTCTACGATGTCTGCAAGAGTAAACAGACCCACTCACAAGAATAAGTGTTGCCTTCAAATTTGTACTGAAGTGTGCTGAAAATCATGTATGCTATGGCTGTGATAATGAGCAGTACAGTAGAGAGAGGTGATTTATGATACCTGCTTCTGACAGCTATAGTGCGGAGATTCCCAGGGTATCTGATCATGGCATTAGCATGCTGACAGCTCAGCATTTAGAACATTATGGTAATTTATCCTGCCTATGCTGTCACCTGCACTGTCAGAGTTTCTTTTTAATGATGGTGTAACTATTTTGTTTGTTTGTACTGCATTCTTTTCATTTGGCTAATGCTTTCTCATTAGATTGAACCTAGTAAATGAGAGTAATTAAGTGCTTCCTATAGCTCAGATGCAATGATTAAGCTGCAGAGCTGCTACTGATTATGTTTTGTCATTTATCTCTATTAATCTGAGAATAATCCAGATGATAAACACGTGTAATTTTTTGCTAATGTTCAATAGATGAAATTTATAGTTCCTCAGTGGAACCAAGCATTAAGTATATATTCATATATAAATAATAAGTCACTACATGTGGACCTGCTTTAAGTAAATGTACAAGTTACAACTAAAGTTAATGAAAAAATGGTCTTTTAATTGCCACACTCTTTCCTAAAATGCCCTTTCCTCCTCACCAGAGAGAAAGTGAAAGAATCAAGCTTCTACCTTCCTCTTGGAGCAAGCTGTTTCTCTAAGTCCACGGATAAGACCGGCTTGTCTGGACTCAGTACTTTGAGTGCTTTGCACCATCACTCCATTCTGAGTCCTTCAGCTTCTAATGAAGCTAATGATACTCATTTATCATTATTTTAGAAAATATTTTAACTGTATTATTAAATAATTAATGGATTACTCTCTTAATAAATAAGTTAAACTGTAGAAATAATAATGTAGAGTTACATGTATGGCTTTTAAAAAATACCTTTTATTTTTATATCTCACATTTGTCCTAAATAACACCTTTAGGATTTTGATAATGAATATTATATGCAGTGAATAGTCAACTGGCTTTTTAATGTGTAAAAGGAAATACTTAACCAGCTGATACATTTTATATATAATTAGAAACTGATATGTGCCAAGTTCATGCATTTTAAATCATTGTTATGCAAAGATTTGTTCCTCTCATGATTTACTTTTTAAGGTAAAATTCTAACAGTTTCAAAAATATTGAGAAGACTTATTTTTAGATTACAGTATTGCAGTACTATTTTTATAAATGTTTTTCATCACAAAATTGTTCAGTTTGTTAATATTTCTTTGTAATCCTACCCCAAATTTTCATTTCCTGTCCAAATGGTAGGAAAATTGCAGGGAACCTAGTTCCTGCCTGAGTTGCACTCCGGTTCTAAGAGTGCCGTGCTTAATCTTTGTACAGCTTGCTCTCAGGCACTGCACTGCGTTAAGAACTGTTGTCACATTTCATACAACCAAAAGGTCTTTTGAGTATTTTACATGCAGTATTGTGCATAATTGAGTTGTTTGCTGAGTTTTGTTATAGTAACAAATTATATCATCTAAATTAAGTGTTGGAAACATTGATACTTGAGCTTACCTCACTTAAATTTAATGGAATATTAATTTTTGAAGTTGAAGACTTCATATAAGCCTTGGATGAAATTTGATGATTCATTTTTCTGTAGATTTCTTTGAAGAAGAATAAATTACTATAAAAAAGTGGGTTTAGACTGTACAGTGAATTTTTCCTTTGAACATAGAAATGTTTTCATATAAGCTTACTGGGAATTGAAGCAATGATAAAATTGATGGCTTATTAAGTTTTCTGCAGATCTCTTCAAGCTGATTATCATACAGCTTAAAAGATTTGAAATCTGACCTAATGGGTTTTTACTTATTTTAAAAGTCAAAATTTTAACTCTGTATTTAAGGCTGACTTGGGGCTGAGGTAAAGTAGTGTTGAAACCATCAGATTGCATATGAAGTTTTGTTAGTGTTGACATACTAGGAAACCCCTGGCCTTGCAGTTGTGCTTGGTGGCTCTGCTGCGCACTGTCCGCTCCCTACAGAAGCAGAGACCCGAGTTCCAGCTCAGAGATTGCTCTTTAGTAATTTCTTCCTAAAAACCTTTCTTTTGCATTCCAAGATATTATCATGTGAAGTATTAATGTAATGTGTTAAATGAATATAGTCGCCTCAAATGTTAAAATGTTTTAGAAGTCATGAATATTTACCATCACCATGTACTGATTTTTAAGTGAAAATTGGATAATACTTGATGGTATATTCTCTTATTATGACTTTTATTTCCAGTGGTTTAAAATATAAGAGCATTGGTTTTGGTAGACTGGCACAGTCTGACACTGCACTGTTAGAATAATTTTAGTATTAAATATCATTGTCCTTTGTGTGTGCTGCATAATTCATAAATGCCCTTTCTTAAACACCAGTGGTCTCTACAGTTGTTAATTACCCTAAACCCACACTCCTTTAAATAAAGAGCAAGTCTGTCCTAGCTGTTAATGTTGAAATCACAAGATACAAGTGTTTCTTTGTTCATAGCTTAAAAATAATTATAAAATATAGAATTTTTTTCTCCTTGTTGGTCAGTTCTGTAGAAGTAATTTAAAATACTGTATATTGAATTCTTTGATCATTTCTCCTGGGTGGATTGAGAAAGAAGTCAAAGCTGAGGCAATTGCTTCTGGGCTCTCTTTCTGTGTGCCTGGTAAATGAAACACAAGGAACCTCACCAAACCACATGACTAATGGCCACCTCCAGTGCCGCCTGCAATCAAAGATTAATTTGCTTTATCAAGTTTAAAGAATACCGGGTGATAAATCATGTCAAAAAGAAATAATCAGTCAAAGGCTGGTTCTTTTCTACATGTGAGGACAGGTGCTACAAGGCATACACTTGCCATTCACAGTTAATTTTGCTTTTATGCATTTATTATATTCATCTTGATTTGTGTTTAGCTGATACCTGAATCAAATAATTTCTCTCATTAAGACCTACTAGCATCTAAACTGAATGACCACAGTATCCTTGATCCAAAGTAGTATTCCCCTTTACTTTGTATAGAGCATATTCTCATGAGTATTACTAGTAGCTGTGTCTTTTGTAAGATGTGAGTTAGCTGGTTCCAATGGAAAGGGAAGTTGTAGTTTTGTATATCAGGATGCCCCGTATAGAGGTCTGTGTAGTGTGTGTGTGTGTGTGTGTGTGTGTGTGTGTGTGTGTGTGTGTGTGTGTTTATATAAAATATTTTTTATGCTCACATCTCATCTTTTTGTCTTATTTTAAAGAGAAAGAAAAGGAGCTGGAGTTTTGCTCCAGCTCCTTCTAGAATTCATGTTTCAGGATTCATGACATGTAAAGAAGTGGCCATCCCAGTGTTGGAGCAGCAGATACATTTTGAGTAGTGTCTAGAACTAGACTTGTGGTCTGTTAGCAGTGGTGCTGTAACATTATTTGGAAAACATGGCTTCATGTTGTTTCCATCTGAACCACGTGCTGCCAGCTACAGGCTGTGTTCTGAAGCTTTAGGTCACACTTGGAATGTGTAGCCGTGTGTATGCCTAGACCACTCTAGTGTTGGTGGAAAATTAATACCATTCCATTTGATATGCAGAATTAAATGAATGTTCATCAGATAGTCGAAACTCAGAGTTGTAAGGCTACCTATATATAAAAGTAATTGGAGAAAATCTTATTTCTAGAATGGTCATTTTCTTTATGGTTTCAGCCCTTCTTTCTGCTTAGATTCTCAGCCCAGTTTTCCTCCAGGTGTCTTGGTGGTGCAGGGAGGGTTATGGCCAGCTTTTGGTTTCCTTCTTCCCCTTCTGATTCCTGCAAATTATTTTAAAATACTTATAAAGGTTCATTATTAGTATCACTAGCACCTGCCTTGTCAGATTCTCCCAGGATTTAAGACTTTTGGGAGGGTTGTTTTTTCAAGACAGGGTCTCTCTGTGTAGCCTTGGCTGTCTAGAACTCACTTTGTAGACCAGGCTGTCCTTGAACTCATAGCGATCTGCCTGCCTCTGCTTCCCGAATGCTGGGATTAAAGGCGTGCGCCACCATGCCTGGCAAGACTTCTTTTTAAACTGCACAGGAGGGCTGGAGAGATGGCTCAGCGGTTAAGGGCATTGACTGCTCCTCCAGAGATCCTGAGTTCAATTCCCAGCAACCACCTCATGGCCCACAACTATCTATAATGTGATCTGATGCCCTCTTCTGGCCTGCAGGTATAGGTACAGCCAGAGCACTGTATTCATAATAATAAATAAATAAATATTTTTTAAAAAAAATAAATAAAAAATAAACTGCACAGGAATCTAGCTTGCCTATACACTGTTGTTGGAGTATGAAGTGTCCGCATAGGCTCAGATGTTTGAACGCCTGCTCCACAGCTGGTAGATCTTTTTTGGAAGGCTGTAGAACCTTTAAAGAGGGAGTCTCACTGGGGGCAGTGGGATCACTGAGGATAGGCTTGAGGTATTACAGTCCAACCTCACTTCTTGCTTAGTCTCTGCTTCCTGACTTCAGAGGCAATGAATGCAGAAGCTTCACACTTCTGCCACTGTGCCTGCCTGTCATTGTACACTGTGTGCTCTCAAACCGCAAGACTCCCATAAGTTGCTTTGTATTGAGTATTTGATCACAACTAGTGATCGAATAATAAATAAGTTGGCAAAATAGCATTCTATGCTAGAGAATTGCTGTGGTATAGACTAGATATGAAAGTAAAAGTGGGATTGACTTGAAAATTCATCACTGCTACCCAAGATCTAAGACCAGTATTTGTATAAATAATGACTATATTAACATCGAGAGTGTTGAAGTCTTACTAGTGGGTCCTGCAATAGCAATCTCTTAGTATTAGCATTAGGATATGCTTCTGTACAATTAAATGTGTTTATCTTTCCCTGAATAGATAAAATATAAAATAATTTTCCCTTCTCACTTTGACCACACATTGGCACCTATACAATTGTGTACAACCTTTATATGCATTTTTATAGCATTTGATCATTCTTCCTCTTCTCTCCTTTTACATTTTATATTGTACCTGTTCTTCATGTTTCATTTTAATGCATTATTTGACGTTTTAATGTCAAGTGTCCTCTATACCATCTCAAATAGTCCATGTGAGTCACTACACAAATACATCCAATTGGCTACACATGTACATTCTCTTTTGTAGACTGAGCTGGACATCTCTGAGATCTTGATGAGTTGCATTCAGGGGATTTCACATTTCTGTTTAGGACTGTTAGAAAGTTGTAAGAGGCATCAGACTCATCTCATAGCAGCAAGACCACCGGACAGATTAAAAGCTTGTGGCTCTTCTTGAACTAGACAGAAAACTGAGGGTCTAGCATAACCAAGTAGCCAGAAATAGAAAGGCAGTAGCCACTAGAAAGTGAGAAACAGAGTACTTCCTTAGCTTGGGACACTGGCAAGAACCACTGGCAAGAACAATTAATGAACTGTGAGGCCAAGTGAAGACTGGCAAGAGCAAGAAAAGCTCCTTGCAGCCTCTAGTGTGAGGGGATTTTATGACGACTTGGCAGGTTTCCCAGACCTCAACAAGCATTTCCTCAGATTTTGGAACAGTGATTATAGGATCTATGCTTCTTGCCACTCAAGATGAGAATTTTAGATAAGGAAATCACAAAGTTAGGATGAACTTTCAAATTCAACCAGATTAATCCTGGTATGAATTCCTGGTGGATTTTTTTTTCCTACAGAAGTGACAGAAATAAATATATGTGGTTTGATAAACATACTTATTTTTCTGCTTTGACATTGAAAGAGCCTAGAATAAATGAAACTGCAGTAGCAGCTACACCTAGATCTCAAATGTTAATTTCTAAATTTAATTTTCCAACAAATAGAACCGGACCTTCTTAGAAGTGGGTACTTTAAAGGACTGGATCACAGAAAAGATACGTGATGCTGGCAAGTAGTGGAGAATTAGGCAAAAAGAGGACATGAGAGTGAGTTTAGCATTCACAGAGGAAGGTGAGCTTCCATGGGTTCCAGCCGGAATGCATGTGCTTAACTGATAATTAAGTCACAACACAGCAACTGTGTTGTATGTGCGGATGATTGCAAATAAATACATTAAAGGGAATAAAATATATATATAATTGTTATTGGGATAATAGTAATAGAAATGGTAATGGATCCTAATATTAATAAGCATAAAGTTAAGGACAAATGGGTTTTTTCATTGGTCTCCACAAGGACTCTGGCATATTTTACAATACATATTAATTACACAGAAAACTAGTTACTGTGTTACTTCACCCTGAGACAAAGACTGACACAGTAAGTTAGCTCTATTGACATTGAGTATCCTGGGTAGTTTTGTTAGAAATATATACCGTTAATCCAATCAAGAGAAGCATCAGACAAATCTAATCTGAGTCATAGCCTACAAATGAATTGTCCAATATTTCTCAAAATTACATCAAGGAAAGACTGAGGAGACATGGCAACATAGTGGAACCCTGGACAGAAAACAGCAACACAAACCCTGTGGTGGAGATGTAGATGAAACCAGTAGGTCTGTAGTTCAGTTCATTTTGTACTCTGTGTGTGTGTGTGTGTGTGTTTGTGTGTGTGTGTGTATGTGTGTAATGTTAGCATTAGGTGAAAATAACTGAGTGAGACATTTAAAAAACATTACATTTGTAGCTTTTCTATGTATATAACATTATTATAAAGAAGAAAGATTTGTTTGGTGTTTGGTTTGTTTCAGTTGGCAGAGGGCTGGGATGTGGTTCAGTCAGTGTTAAAGTGCTTCTCTTCTTGGACACAGAGTTCTGGGTTTGAAACTCAATAAAAAAGGCAGGAATAACAGTGCCTCTTTTTTTTTTTTTCCTTTTCCCTTCAGTATTTCTTTGAAAACTGGAACTCTAACACTGCTGAATCCCAGTGTCTTTCCTGAGCTGACCTTGAGCGCCTGGGCTGAGGTGATCCTCCTGCCTGAGGAGCTGATGCTAGAGATATGTGCCTCTGCAAGGCTGGGTTCTGTTAAAGAACTCTCTATAGTTACCCACTGTCCCAAATCTTCTCCTGCCTCCCCCGGCCCCCCCGCACACTGTATTTGTGTCCATGTTGCTAAGCTCTACTCCATAATGGGATCATAGATTGAACAGAAATAGATGGTCCTATACATAGTCTGGTAGGCCTTTCAGCTTGCTGTGTGGTCCAGGGCAGGAAGAAGAAGGCTTAGCATGTTATTATTCCCTTTCGTGAAACAGTGTTTCTCATGCTGATCTTCCAAGTAATTGTTCATCAGAGGGAATGTTTCATATACTTAAAAAAAATTTTTAGCATTTCTGAAATGAACACATGGAGTAAGTAAACAAAATAACTTTGTGGGGGTAATTTTACCTTTGAACTAGAATTTCCAGTGCTTTATTTCTTAATTTCTTCATTAAATGTTCACTGAGTATTTACGTACTATACCCTAGTCATGATGCTTAGAACTTCTAGATTAAGAAGAAGTGTGTAATCAAATAACTGATAACACTAAATGACAAAAGAAAGTTTAAAAGTGCCATATGAGCCAGGTGGTGGTGGCGCACGCCTTTAATCCTAGCCATAAATCCGAGAAGCAGAGGCAGGCAGAGCTCTGTGAGTTCAAGGCCAGCCTGGTCTACAGAGAGAGTCCAGGACAGCCAAGGTACACAGAGAAACCCTGTCTCAAAACAACAACAACAAAAAGAAGTGCCATGTGAAAGGAGTCAAGAAACATCCCATGAGAAATTATATTTGAACTAATCTTAAAGATAGAGGCGATGGGTCCATATTGAAAGGAGAAGGTAATTTTATTTCCAGCTGAGGGAAGGGAAGACACAAAGCTATGAAGATGTGAAAGCATGAGATGATCAGTTTCGTCTTATAAAAATAGGGTATCAACAAAGAGTTTTAATTACATGGGGAAATATTATTTAAAAATGTATAATTAAGCTGGTGATCAAGGAATAAAAAAGTACTTATTGCCAAGTCTGACAACCTTAGTTCAATCCCTAATACCCACATGGTAGAAGGAGAGACCCAACCAATTCCAAGTTGATCTCCGATTTCTATATACATGTGCACAGCAGCGTTAATGCACACACACATTAAAAAAATACTTTGATAGCAATAGCCTAGTCTCGAAAGGGGAAGGAAAATTAAAAAGGAAACTACAAGTTGCCCATAAGCCATCTTATCTCTTCCGCTTTATGGTAAAAGGGCTATTGTTTCATGCATGTGAGACACACACACACACACACACACACACACACACACACACACACACACACACACACACACACACCAAGCATTAAGTATGAGGTGTCTTTTCGTATAGAGAAACAGCCTAGACTTTCTAGGCTCGGTTCTTTAGTTGGTAGCTTTAGCATGAGCCTGTGGAAAACGCAATGCTTACATTCTTGTCAGAGGCACCAGCAGGCAGATTTTGGAGGCCATTTTTCCTGGGCTTTGTTCTGGACTCAGTTAACATTGTGGGATAGCCATCTTCTTAGCATCCCCTGTCTGCAAAGCCTATATTCATGTTTAGTTCACCTGTGCTTTAAAATAAAATCTATATTTCACCCTGGCCTAAACAGCAGAGCAGAAATGTGTTTGGTTAAATTCCTAACAATAATATATATACTGAAAGTTCAACAAGTTGACTTCCCCTTGCTTCATCCAGGTTTTGTGTGTTTCTTGAGCCTCCACACTTTCTTCAGCTGTCCTTTTGGCTGTCACTTAATGTTTTGATGCTGGCAAAAGTAAATAAATGTTCCTTTAAAAATTGTTTTATTTTTTAAGAATTTCATACATGATACTGTATTTACATCATTCCAACTCCTCCCATGTCCCCCGCTCCCTCTTCTTTAATTTTATATGTGTATATGTGTGCATGCTCATCTGTGCGTGGGCGCTTATGCATGGGTGCGCGTGCATGTGTGTGTGTGTGTGTGTGTGTGTGTGTGTATGTGTGTGTGTGTGTGTGTAACCTACTAAGTCCATATAGTGTTGGTGTGTATGTTTACTGATGACCACTTGGGATTGCCTAATATATCAGGGGGCCTGTCTGCCCCTTTTTTATTGTAGCAGTAGAGATCTCATAGTAAACAAATCCATTATACAGTCTCAAGTTCTCCCTCGCTGGAAGTTGCCGCTGACAGTAGTGAAATTATAAAATGGAATAGGCACAAAGCATGTTATATCCATTCAAAACTCCCACATATTTAGTTTATACATTATTTCAGAGAAGTTGTTTCCATGACATTATACAGTACTTTGCTTCTCCTTTAAAAATTAACAAAACATAAGGGGAAATATAGTTCCTTTAATTATTTAATTAGTGGACTGGGTTTTCGGTACCCACAGGACATCATTTGGAGGAAAAATCTCTATTCTGTATAATAGTTGGTAAGAGGAAGAGCCGGCATTTATTAATCACTTGTCCCACACAACAGCAAACATTCATTTTCCTTCCTTGCAACAGTCCCATGAGGTCATCTCTCTAGTGATGCTTTGAGGATGCATCCTGGTTTCGCCTTCTCTTTCTTCCCTTTTCCTTTTATCATCATTTGTGTGAATTGAACAATCAGTTCAATTCAGAACAATCAGAACAATCAGTAATTACAGTTACGATAGCTGAGAGACAGATAATAAGCAGTGTGTGCAGAACATCAAGAGCACATTGACAAGTGGGTGGAGCCTCCTTTGTAGAAAAGGCAGTATGAGAGAAATGATGCCATCACTATGTAGCTGCAGCCTGTTGCTCAGGTGGTTTTGTGTGAGTACTTTCTTCCTCATCTCACAGAGAGCCTTGCATCAGTATGGCAGCTTAACTTTTCAAAAGTCAGACAATTAGCAGTTCTTGGGGGCAAGCATTAAACTTGGGTTCTTCATATAAAGTCTTCCCAATACCACAAGAAGAATGTTATGTTGTATTTTTGTGTGTGTGAAAGACCACTGTCTTTGATGAGATTCACAAAGAAGTTTATTACATCTCTGCCTGCCTACCACCACCACCAAAAGCTGCATTATTTGTGTTGTGCTGCCTTAGGAGCTACAAAGTGGGGAAACTGGAGCTTTATGACACTTATGTTTATTTTTTTAAGATTTATTTATTTTATGCTTATGAGTGTTTTCCCTGCATGTATGTTTGTGCATCGTGTGTAGTCTGGCGTCCACAGAGGTCAGAGGCGGGCACTGGGTTTCCTGGAACTGGAGTTAGGAAATCCACATGGAGTTGTAAACCACCATGTAGATACTGACACTCAAACCAGGTTCCTCTGTAAGAGCAGCAGGTGCTCTTAACTGCTGAGCCATCTCTCCTGCTCTCTGCTTATGTTTCTTAACCTCTTTTTGTTGGCTAGTATTACCAAATTAAACTGGTTTCCCTGTGTAGCCTTGGCTGTCCTACACTAACTGTGTAGACCAGGTTGGCCCCAAACTCACAGAGATCCGCCTGCCTCTGCCTCCCCAGTGCTGGGATTAAAGGTGTGCGCCACCGTACCTGGCCAAACTAGTTCTTTCTTCGTTTTTTAGACTGGGAAGCCCAACTTTGATTTTGTTAGAAATATGGTGTGTTGAGTTAAAGTGCAGCTCTGGAGTGGACCAGCTTCCTGAGCTCCTACTTAGTTCTCTTGCCGCAGTTAACCATTCTAGTTGCACTTTCACTCTCCTCATTTGTACAGCTAGAATAATAGTGACACTTTTGATAGATATGAACATGGCATTGGTGAGTTTGTGTACATTGCTTAATACAGGCAGTAGGTCTTTTCAGAAGTGGTTTTCATTTCCCAGAAGACATTGGAGTAAATTGGAAGACATTTTTGATTGTCATTTTGCTGTGGGGTGCTATGGGCCCAGGATGCTGTCACACAGTTCACAGGATCAACATGGGCTCTATAACCATGAGTCACCTGCCTCTAACTGTCAGTAATACTAAATTGGAAAAACATCAGCTTAACATAGTTCCTGGGTTATGCTTTGAAATTCTTTGCTACTATTTCTGATAATGTCTAAGAAAAGCATCGAGGAATAATTAATTACTATGCACTCGTGTAGGCAGCTAAAGAAAAGTAGTTAATGAATTATTTTAATTACTAGAATATCAATATGGAGAATCATATTTAAAGAATGAGAATTTTTGGAAGATGAATACTAAATCATTTCTGATAGCCTGTGTAACCAGTTTTAGTATCTAATTCTACCTAGCACTGATCTGCCTGTATTATATACTTTTTAGGACATTCATGTTCATATATGTATATATGAGTAATTGGTTAAGAATATGGTCTTTGAAAAAAAGAATATGGTCTTTGGAGCTGGGTGTGGTGGTGCATACCTTTAATCTCAGCAATCGAGAAGTAGAGGCAGGTGGATCTCTGTGAGTTCGAGGCCAGCCTGGTCTACAAAGATAGTTCCAGGATAGCCAGGGCTATTACACAGAGAAACCCTGTCTTGGGTGGAAGCAGAATATGGCCTTTGGAGTTACTCAATTATTCTGACACGGATTCAAATCCCAGCTGTCAGTTGCAGACTCTTAATACACATATAACAGTTTTTCTGAAATCCAGTTTCTTCAGTAGGAAAATTGTGATATGTCTACCCCTGCATCGTTAAATTGCCATGTTTTGTTGCTGAGCATAATGCTTCCACTCCATGAGCACTCAACAGACAAAGGTACTCAGGGTCCTTCATTGCTACCATCCATGATCCACTACATACAGTTAAGTGGTTCATAACTAGAGGAGCAAGGTATGGCTGACTGCTAGTAAAATAGCCTGGCTATGGGTTCTGTGCTTACCGTATACACTCTGTGCAGCTTTACATGCTGCTATTGATAGTTGTATAAAATCACTGTTCTCTGGTGACTCTCAAGGTCCCCTTCCTTGATTGATAACTGTCAATGTCCATTTTTTCAGCATCCTTGACCCTTTTTGGAGATACGCTGGGTCTTTTTCCTGAAGTTCAAATTATGCTTATTTTCATGAAGTATTAGAGTGTCAAGTTGCACACACCCATATATATTTATATATATGGAATTTCACCCATCTCCAAATCCTGTGTCACACTTGGAAGAGACTCTGAACCAGGAAAACAGTACGACTATGAACTGTATTTTGATTCTATATTTTCAGCTTCCTTTGAATTTTATTATGAAATTGCCCATGTGGTTTGTTTAAAGACAAACTGAAAAATGAAGGGATTGGCTTTTTTGTTTTTAATAATATGTAGTTAGATTTTGCATGTAGTAAGAGACACTAGTTACTGTCCTTGTTTCTAAAAGCTGGTCCTTATTTTCCTAAGAGTATGTCTCACACTATTAGCTGAGCCTGCAGTGCCCTTTCAAGACTACGGTTAGAACCAAATGGCTATATGGCTACATTCGTTTAGACTTTTATAGCTGCCTAGAAATATAGCCTATGCAAAACAGCCCCACAGACACAGTAGAGAAATGTTCAGTTTGACTTGTTTCAAAGCAGTGCTAATAGAGTACGAAGAGATGCAATCCATGCCTATTAAGAGCAAAACACACATGGAACTCAGCATCATGATTGCCTTAGGTCTCCTTAGCCTGGAAAGCAAAACCTTAAGAGGGAAGGTGTCTTATTGTTGTATTTTTTTCTTTTGTTCAGAGGTATTGGTAAGATGTGAGATTTTTCTAGAATATTTAGAGTTTTTAAATTTATATTAAGTTTAGGGGAAAAGTACAAAGTTCTGTCTCCTGTGGTGGGAACAAAGGATATGGAGTTGTTTGTTTGTTTCAAAATAGTGACACAAACTAAAACAAGAAGATAGTAAGTTCTCCTCAACTGTTTGAGAACGCATACAAGTACCTGGGCTCTCTCTCTAACCTACACATGTTTTTAAATAGTTAGCGTACATGCCCAGTTCTACTTGGTGGCCGCCGCCGCGCCCCCACGTACCTTATGCTGGCCCTGATTCTGGGAAAGAGGCACAGAGTTAGCAGTGTTCTCATCAGGGCATTCTCAGCCTAGGCTTCCCAAGTGTCCAGCAGAGCAGCGCAGAGCCCTGTTTCCACACCTGGTGCTTTTAAGCTCGTTTTGGTGCATATTTATTTTAACTTCTTTGAATAATAGCACCCTACCCTGGAATGGGTAGATGAAGTGAGGGTACATAGGGTTCAGACTGCAAGAAGTAGAAATCTCAAATTGAAAATAAAGAATAGGAAGAATTATTAAATGACTGGAAAGGCCATAATATGAAGAAATGGAACACATGGTATCAGAGACAGCAGAGTCCCAGAACCAAACAGTTGACACCTGTCTATCTTGTGCCCGATAGATAGACAAATCTTTTTATTTGCTTTTGTTTTTCGAGTCAGGGTTTCTCTGTATAGCCCTAGCTGTCCTGGACTTGCTTTGTAGACCAGGCTAGCATCGAATTTACAGAGCGCCACCTGCCTCTGCCTCCCTGAGTGCTGGAACTACAGGCGTGCATCACCCCGCCTGACTTGATAGACAAATCTTAAACCACATTTTGATCCAAGTTTCTCCCACTTAGAGAACTCCCTGCTACTTGCTCCCCTAACACACACACAAAAAAAACCCCAGTATACTCTGTAAGTAATACCATTCATAAACTAGTACAGCCACTATCCAATTTCAGTCCCTTTTATTCTTCTGTGGTTTGTCCTCATTTTCAGCTTGGATGACATTGTTCTCTATACATACCATCCCCATCCAAGCATTCACACTTACAGTTCTTAGTATCTGAGTCATATCTGTTAAAGTTCATTTATAATAATGACAGTGACAATAATGACATTTGTTTAAAGTTCATCTTATGCCAAACATTTCTATAACAAAGCTGCTTCATCCATTAAATCTCATACAGTGTTATTCACTCAATTCTCCAGAAAAGTACGTAGGCTAATAATATCCATGTAGGAAATGGTACCTCATGACTTGACCTCCAGTGCATCAGTGCGGCTCCGCAGGTTAAAGGGCCATCCAGGCAACATGATTTTGATTCCCTGAACCCATGTAAAGGTGAAAGGAGAGAATAGGCTCTACTGAGTTACCCTCTGACCTCTACACACATGTCATGCATGGCACAGGCGCCCACATACAGCTTAATACACAAACATAGTAAAAATAAATAAATAAAAGATTTAACCTTAGCTCTGTCTAGCATTCTAAGTGCATTAAATGATGAGCTATCATTCCTGATCTCATTCCTTGAATATTTTATGTCCTCTGTCTTCATTTTCTCGGTATGTTTAGGATTCTTGAAGACAAGAGCAATACCAAGCAATACAGCCGCATAGCTTGTATTTACCAGGACAACTAAGACAAGGCTACACTATCAACCCATTTCTTTGTTGCTTGCATACACATCAGGCAGGATGTGGTGTTCTGAGTTTTGAGTTATGAGAGACATTTTATTCTGATTCTACTTACTTTTCCGAAATGGGCATTGCTGATTTTGCAGTGCTGTGGTAGGAGCTCGCAGATTAGACCAGGCAGTATTTAGTTTTTAGGAATTGTAAACTAGAAAAAGATCATTATTGGCTATGACTGTTGCTTTTTTTTTTTTTTTTTTTTTTTTTTGACAGAGTTTCTCTGTGTAGCCTTGGCTGTCCTGGACTTACAGTGTAGACCAGGCTGGCCTCGAACTCACAGCAATCCACCTGCCTCTGCCTCCCGAGTGCTGGGATTAAAGGCATGCGCCACCACCACCCGGCCTGACTGTTAGCTTTTTTTTTTTTTCCATTATACATATACTTATCCCTGCAAATCTATTTAGTTGCCTACAGTGTGCTAAGCAGGACCCACTGTTGTGACCAGAGTCTTGCCAGCACAGACTGGTAAAGAACTTAAAACCAATTGTTACTCAATAAGTGATGTACAAAGCACTGGGAACCTGTCAGAGCACTCTCATGAAAATCTGAGGCTGTCTAAGGTTTGTGTGTGTGGTATTGTCACTCACTTGCATAATATAACTATGTAAGAAAGGAACTTGCTGCATGTTGGAGCAGAGGGGACAGAAAAGCTCAGCTTCACACTTTCCCATCCACAGGTGCAAATCCTAATGTCAGTTCAGTTCATATTGTTTATCAAATTAAGGAGCTTAACAGCAACTAACATTCCATCTAAGAATATGAGTTAAAGCAGTGACTTCCAGATGACACCCCAGGGCCTCCATTGCTTCCATTCTGTCACGTAGGTGCTAAGTGTAATTTAAGGTTGGTTTCCATGCACTGAATGAAATATCATCCAATAGAATGTTTACATAGTATTTACTGTACTACAACAAGTGTGAGTGAACATGTTAAGCGTTTTGTTCCTTTCCTCTGTCACTGAAAATATTAATATTTATGATTGACTATAGTTTGGGGAAATGATTATAATTTTATCAAACATGAACATTTACTATTAGAAGTAAAAACAAGTTAGGTGTATACATTTAGATATATAAACATATTATACACACATGTACATAGAGAAGTGTAGATGTAGTAGAATATCATTATTAATGAGAGCAATGGTTACCTTCTAAATAACTCAATACGATAAGCTTACATCACTGAACTCCTAAAAACACTTAGCAGGTCAGTAAGATGGCTCAGCAACTAAAGGGGCTTACAGGGTAAGCCTGATGGCCTGAGTCTCCAACCTCTGCATGGCACCCTCTTCCTCTGCACATGAACCATACTGCTTGTACACCTGCTCTTACACACTTCATGTACAGATACATAAAAATTTGGAAATTTTCTATGTGGTCCTAGTTATTGATCATAATAATTATACTGATTCAAAAGAAAGAAATGAAGGGCAGACTGCTACAGAATGTAAATTTAGTTCCTCTCTTGAAGAAGAGATAAAGTGGAACTGAGTTGTTGTGCTTTGACGATTGAAGCAATATTCATCATACATAATTAAACAAAGCTGAAAATTTGTAGGTATGGAACAAAAAAGCCACAGCTATTATAGCTATTACAGGAAGTGGAGGAGATTAATAATAAAAACCAGTGTGTTACCTCATGAGGTTAGAAGAGGAGGGCAGTAAGCAAATACCCTTACTAATTTAACAATTTAATTCTGGAATTGGGGTATAGATATTTCCAAAGTGATTCGTACACAGAAGAGTGGGAGTGGGGAGCAGGGAAAAAAAAAACAAAACTTACTTTCACAAAGTAAAATTTTTAATAGCAGTTTTGTGTATATGGGAACATAATTTAAAATATTAGGATGTGAGAGAGAAAAAAATCATTTGATATGAACACTATGTAACAACATTACACACACACACACACACACACACACACACACACACACACACACACACACACAGTATGTATGAACCAAATGGGCATTTTGTCTGAAATTCAGTGATCTCAATATTTTAAATTTGTTTTAGGTAAATGCTGGGAGCTATCATTTTTAAGAGATTGCATTATCCTAGGAACATAAATTACAAAAAGATACCTTCTCAGCTCCCAGTAAAGTTCTGAGCAAAGTTTAAATTAACCCTGGTTAGAAATCCTTAAATACCTTTGGTGCAAATATATATTTTAAAATTTATTTTGGAGGAGTTTTTAGAAAGTTTAAATACCATGTGTAGGTTTCATGAACAGCTTTTACTGTATGTTGTAGACATTTGTAGATCACGTTATTTTTCCTGTTAGCTATTTGGCAAGACAATTTGCTAAGATGGTTAATAGGACACAAATATAGACATTTCATGTGCTGTACCATGTAAATGTAAGCCTTTGTAGTTACATGTTTTTGTAGCAAGAGAATTGTTTTAAAAGGCATGTAATTTATTAGCTATCGGTAGCTGCTTTATTGCCTTGCCGCGCTGCAGTAATAAATAAAAGAAAGTGAACTGATTTTACAAATGGCACACAAGGTGCACATTTTGTGGGGGAAAAGTCTTTTTTTAAAGAATTGGCATTAAATCCTTTTTTTGTGATGACAAAGAGGCTAAGAGTGCAAACTGTATTTTCTGTTTATCGAAAACAGTCTTTTTTTTCTCCGGGGCATTTTTTCCTATGATCATCAAGGGATTTCAAAAGCAATAAAGTGTGGAATCATTGTTCGACTTGAGCAGTATTAAAACTTAGGTTTTAATTTCAGTGAAGTAATAAGATTTGAACCTGTCTCACATTACAGCACTGTAAGGCATTTAGCGATTGTATTTTAAAGGAGGTTTTTAAAATGCAGCTCACTTGTAAGCTAACTGTCTTTCTGTAATTAATAGTTTTCCTTCAGTCTAGGCTGCTGCGATCAGACCAAGAAATATCTGAGTTTTTAGTAACACATACTAATTGTAAGTCTTAACTCCTAATTAGCCTAAATTCCTAATACTTTTTTATTTGTGCCCAACGCTGCTTAAACGTAGTTAGAGGTGGGGGGAGCAGTATTTAAAGCTATAGTGTGTTTTTGGCTTCAAAATTACAAATGTACAGGTGCATATACATTTTTGAGTTTTTATAAAGAGCAAAATTTTATCCTTCAATATCATTTACTAGTTTTTATGCACCACATTATTTACTTACTTACATACATACATATATGTATGTAAACACATATGTATGTACATTATATGTGTGTATGTACATTTTGTATATATTTATATTTTGAGTGCAAGATAAGGGTCTATTTGTAAAGCTAAACCCAAAGGAACAGTCTGACTTCTTCCATATGTAACATTGAAACTCATAGTTATGTCTCAAAAATGCCTTAAAATATGAGCATTTCTATTAGATCAGTATGTGAACATACTTGCTGATAAAAGATTGTATTTACCATTTTGAATTGCTATTGAAAATAATTGCCTCTACAAAAAGAAACATCTGTATGATGGCACATGGTTAAAGCTGCCATCAATTTTTAACATTTGAGGGTTGAGCTATGACCTTTTATGATGACTGTGAACAGTAACTGCCTCCATTAGCCATAAGTTTTGTTTCTTTATTTTAGTAGATGGCCTAGACTGTAAATATTAGAGAATCTAAAATAAATCAACATATTATCCTAAGGATACAAAATGTAAGAGCTATTTGTGGTTGGGACCCTTTGACAGATAGTTTGGATGAAGCAGATGATTGCCTGCCTAGCGTGTCTGGTCTCCATTGCTGTGCCTGCGGGCAGTTTAGTGCTATGGTTGTATATTGATGTCAGGGTTAGTTCTGAGTGGCTAGCAGTGACAGATGTCTATAATTACAGGCAATGCTTCCAGTACTTCTGAAAAGCCAGCCTATGTTGAACAATTATCTTATTTCTGCCTTGCCAAAGAGCATGTTCCAATTGCTAGTATTAGCAGTGGTGGTATAGAGCGCATCAGATGCCTTGGGACAAATGTGGGGAAAGCACTTGGTTATAAAACATAAATGCAAAAGATGTTTTTTCAACATTTTAAATTAGTTAAGTTCAGTGTTTCCCTAATTTTTATCTCCCCATAATGTTTCTGTTGAAGGAGTCTTGAGATACAAAAGCACATTTGGCACTCTTATTGGGATTTTGTTTTCCCCTAGGCTTGTGTGGCTGGCTCCCCGGTGCCAGTATCCCTTGCTTTACTGAATAGATGTTAAGCAAGTTGGCTTTGAAACAAGTTTCTTTGATGTAGATTGTCTGTTCTGATTTATTGCCATTACAAAATTGAAAATGTATTTCCATGGAAAATTTCTCAAAGCCAGTAAGTAAGTTTAGTTCAAAACTTAATGGCAAGATTATAAAATGATAGAAATTGCTAAACTGTCAGGCCGGAGAGGTGGTTCGGTGGGTAAAGTTACTGCTGTTCTTGCATAAAACCCGGTTCATTTCTCAGAACCCTCATGGTGTCTCACAGCTGTCTGTGGTTCCAGTGCTCTCTTCTCATTTCGTGGGATCTTAATGCAGTGGTGTCCATAAGCTCACACAATCACCAGCACATTTTAAAAAAAAAAAAAAAAAAACACCTGGTAAAATAGATATGCCAAGTACCTTAGAATACTGGTGACTTTATGTTTGCTAAGAATTGGATTTTTTGTTTGTTTGGTTGGTTGGTTTTCCTTTGTTTTCTTTTTTTTGTTTTCATTGTTGTTATTTTTATAGACAGGGTTTTTCTGTGTAGCCCTAGCTGTCCTGGAAGGCTCTCTGTAGACCAGACTGTCCCCATGTTCCCTCTCCACCCCGCAGTGTTTGAATTAAAGGCGTGCAGCATGAATTGTGATTCTTAAATTTTGTTTTAATCTCCTATCCTTAAAGATTTTAGCCTTTTGAACACTTGCTGTCACTTCCTGTCTCAGGTTTTGATGACCATACCCTTCCATACTCCTTCTTGGCCAACTTTGCTGGCTCATTAGAAATGTTTTCATTCTTTGTGATGCAAATGTAAGTGTGTTTTAAATCTGGGTATTTTCACCTATAAACAGGGACCATAATGCTACAGCTTCCAGGAGGGTCAGCCATCCAATACATTTCAACCTTCTTAAGATAGGCCTTGTGCTGCAGGGCTCAAATGTTCAGCCACCATCAAATGAGAGACGCCTAGGAAAAAGTTGAGACACAGTTTCCTCTTAGGTCATAGTGCAGCCTGTATGAAGGTTTTTCCTGTAGCTTTTAAAAACTAGATGTGATTATCATTTTTGTACAGAATAGAATTTCACAAAACCATCCGATTCTAAACCAGCCCAGCTTGCTTTCCTCTGTATTGTGTTCCCTGTCTTTGTAGGATGAGTTAGGCATGATCAGTTTTAGAGTGTCCGAATAAAACCAACATTATGACTTCCATCCCAAATTAATTATTTCCCAGGGGAATTACATTTCTCCAATAACAGATTGAGCCACTGGCCCTAGATGGCCAGCAGTGATGGGGAAACTAAACTAGATCCAGCAGCCTAAAACAGGAAAACCACCCAGAATTTAGTCTCACATAAAAATTGCTAACACCATAATCTATGGCAGTCCTTTTCTGTTGTTCTTACTGTAATGACTGCTCCTTGGGCACCCTCACAAAAAATTTTAAATTATTTAAACTTCTCATTTTATTTTGGAATCCCTTTTGTTGGATGTACTGAAGGGGAAAAAAAACCACTTTTGACAATTAGAGGGATTCATTGATCTGAATTGGAAAGACTTCAATAATTTATTAGATGTGGAAATATGATTTATCCACTTGTCTAGTGTGTTGAAATTTTATGGTAGAAGTAGAAATCTATAATGACTCATAAAATGAGGATGAGCGCTTCTGAACTGACACAGACAAGCCTTCATGGGACATCATGGGCTGCTGGTCTCTTTTCTTCCCATCACTTTTCCTGCTGCTCCTACTACAGACCCATTGTGTGTTAGGTGTGACGCTGCCTTTCATCAGGCCTTTCTCCACCGTACCCATTCTTGTTTAACCATTTCTAAAGCCCTTAGAACATACATCTACTTTCTAGCAATCAGTCCAGATAAAGTGCAAGTATCAGTTCATGCCAGCAGTAGTAAGAGCAGCTCATACATATGGGAATTTTACTGTGCCGGGACTGTCTTGGTTACTCTGTGCTAATTTACCTTTTTAATCCTTTCACAAACTATAAAAAATTAGCTCCTGTATAGCCAAGTTTTAGAGCTTTGGTTAATTACTACAGTTACTGTATAGGTGGCTGAGGCCCATGAGTCTTAGCTTCAGACTCCATCCCCTACCTTATTAGTGATGTTATTTTTAATTGTTTTAGATTAATTTATGTGTAGTGATGTTTTGCTTGCATGTTTGTATGTGTGCATTTCATGCATGACTGGTGCTCTCAGAGATAACAATGTGTCAGTCACCTAGAACAGGAGTTAGGTGGTCTTTAGCCACCATGTGTCCTGGGAACTGACCCCAGATCCTCTGTAAGGAACAGCAAGTGCTCTTAACCCTGTGTTGTCTCTCCAGCCTCACATACTGTTATTTATTATGTTTTTTTAAAATTCTATAGATAAGATAGAGGCTGTCAAAAAATAATTTAAAGTTATACAGTTACTTCATTAAGTAAAATATTTACACACTATACACTACAAGGCTAGTAAGTAGTAGATGCTCAGTCAGAGCCTCATGTATGGCACAGTGTGCGGTTTTGTGCGTTTCCCCCTGGATGACAGTACCTCACGAATGCGCACTCAGCACATTGTGCTCATCCTTGTTCTTACCGGCAGGAGGAAGTGTTTCCGGAGCGCCTGTGTAACGTTGTCAGCTGCTAGTCAGACTTTTGCGTGTTTATGAATAATTTACAAAAGAGAAGACCTAAGATAGAAACAGGTTTTAGGTTGTTGCTGCAAACATTGCCTGCTCTGAGTTAAAACCAAATGTTAGTATTTTAAGGGTTTGGCATTTGAAGGTAAAGTTTTCATTCATTAAGCTAGTATATTAGAATAACTAAAAATGAATTGAAGGAACTTCTTAACTATGTAATAAAGGCTAGGAATGTAGCTTAGTTTATGTAATACTTGCCTAGCATGATAAAGCCCTGGACTTGATCCCCTGGCACCACACAAAACTAGCCATAGTGGCACATGTCTATAATCCCACTATTCTAGAAATAGAGACCGAAGGATCAGTTTGTATCTGCTACATAGCAAGTTCAAGGCCAGTGCTGGCCACATAAAACTCCATCTGAAAATAGAAAAGCATACTTGACCCAGTGGGAAAGTATGAATGTCAGTGATTTTCATTCCTGGATTATTATTTCATTCTTTACCATGGCACAGATTTCCTCCCACCTGTAAAGAATAAAGAATTAAGTATCTTAATAGAAAGGAGGAAGTTACAGAGGCTGTTTTTGAATTAGGAAATGGGATGTGGTTTCAAAGAGAGACTCTGAGAAAAATAGAATTATAGAGTAATATAAATAAATCAAAGATGCTAAAAAGTAGAGATTACTTCTGAATAATTGTCTTACACCCACTATAGCTACAAGTAGACACACTTTTTCAGAGGATTGGATTGATGTGTGTATACAAGAATTGGATTGAGTGCAAAAGATTCACTGTGATTTGCTTTTTTTTTGAATGACTTCACAGTTGAGATTGTTGGTTTTAAATGTGCTTTGGCCATCAGGAGGTGACTTGGCTACTGACACCATTAGCTCCATGTGTCACATTTGCCTAGTGTAAGTGCCTCCTGGAAAATGGCACTGTTAAATGATTCTTTAAATAGTTCTGCCATTACTTATTTGTTCCTTTTTTTAGAGCTAGCTTTGAATAATTGGTTTTTTAAATTATTTTTGAATTACTCTACTGCAGCAAACCCATTATAATTCATGTAGTCACATTCAGAGTTTGAAAATGACTTCACCATGCCACTAGATTCCAGAATGAAATTCAAAGTGACAAGAATGTTTTAAGTGACAGCAACAAAGATTCCAAGCCATTTTCTCCCTGTACCTGAAATTGGGAAGGCTTACTGCCCTTCTCTTGTGTCGGACATCAGGTGGCAGGTCCATAAACTCTGTGCTTTTTAGGTTGTACGCCCGAAGAATGATGTTTCCAGAGTTCCTGAGAAGGCTTGGAAAATAGTCAAGGTGAGTTGAGTAACTGGTAATGGTGAGGGGCTCACCAGTCTTTGTGCTTGTCTCACTACAATTTCAGGTTCTTGTTACTAAGATGGACGCGTGCACACAGGGATGAGGGCGTGGTTCTTTGGATTGACTTCCTTTTTTATACACTACATCAGCTTAGTTTATAGGGCTTAGAGCCAAATACTTCAGTAGTCACTAATTAGTAGGACTAACTGTAGACCACAGCTATTGTGAAAGCAGTCTACGTTTCTTGCTGATAGCATTTCTGAGTCACTCCTACCTGATCGGGTAAGTTTTACTGGATAGTAACTAGGACACACCTGTGCCAGAATGTGTTTCTACTGTCACCTTCAAGAAGCATGAAGAGTAAACAAAATTCTTTGCTTCCCAGTTCCTCACCTCTGCCATTATCTACTGGCAAACTTTTATAGTAACTGTTTTGCTTTAAAAATCTAATCATATCATCCTGTATGCTTGGTGCTACAAGATTTTATTATAACACAAAATTATAAATAAACTTTTAAATGGCTAAAATGCCTGCTTCAATCCATGGTCTCAGATCTTCCAGCCAAGCCTGGTTCTTTCGCCATAACCTTGTTTGCATCTTTTTCAGTGGGTTTGGGAAATAATACCTAGAATCTTAGCATGGCTTTACCCACAGAAGACTGGTGTAACAGAAGCTTGGCTCCAGATAGTGAGGGAGTTGGCAGCCAGCAAGAGCAAAGCTGTGTCAGGACAAATGTACACTCTTCATCTTCTCTGGTTGGCTTTCAGCTGGTTGCACCACAGGAGTCGCTATGAGCTGTGTATCCTGTGACAATAACTGGTGCACTCGACCCGGGTCCCTCTTGGCTAGGGACAGCCTGTCGGGAGGCATTAGGTTCATGCTGGTGACGATCCTTAGCCAGTGGCTCCCTGAAGGAGAAGGAGGCAAACAGCCAGATTCTGTTGAACAGGTGGTAGTTAGACCTTAGCTCTCGTTGTGGGGGTGGGAAGGAAAGAATCTCTCCAAAATTACCATCTTACTAGTCCTCACACTACCTATGCATTTCTGTCAGATAAGTGATGGTTTAGAAACTTGTCTGGAAATATCTCTGGCAGCCTCTGGAACTCTCTTAACTTTTCCACCTTCCTTTATCAGCCTGGATTTGGGCCCACGTCAGGAATGGAAACCCCACTGGGATGCAAGCAAAAGAGGAAGCATGGTCTTAGCCATGCATCAGTGGAGGCCCCTACTGGGAGAGGGGATTATCACAGGCAGCAGGCAACCCTGCACCCCAGCCTGCTGAGCTCATGCTCTGCCACAGGATGTGAAGCAAAGGAAATGTGAGGCCAGAGTGCTTGCTCCAAGCCTCCTTATACAATAGGTCATTCAAGCAGATTGGGAACGCTTCTTAAGAGATTTATTAGGTCCATGTCCCCTTAGCAAGATGGCCACCACAGATGGTGGGTTCAGATATTCTTGTTGCAATACAAATGTAACATCCATATCACACTAACATACTGGCTTTTCTTTGACAGATACTTTCAGACTCTACTGATTGAGGCAAACAGATTGTTCCACCATTGCTGTTTAGTTCTCAACTTAAATTATGGTTTTAAATTAAATTCTGCAAATGGATTTTTTTTGTCCTAATTTCAATCCTGTGTTTAGTAACTTTATGTTAAATGCTATGGAAAGGCTAGCTAAGATTAACATAGATCTATTCAGCATCACTATATTTGCATATTTAATATGTAGCAATGATGTTTATACCATTAATTTCTTGCTTTAATGATACGTTAATTACAATGTTCCTGTTTTAGTCAGTTTCAAATCTCAGTGAAAGAGCTCAGTATCCTTTCTTCCAAATGGTTCCGCTAAGTAAGTGCTGTATTGTTATTCTACTCCAATGCAGTCGACTACCAATACCTTCCATTTTAACAGGGTCCTCAGACAGAAAGGACTGAATTAATTGCAAGACGAAAATAATGAAATTTTCTTTCTTATTCATATTATACTGTTCCATGTCAAAGTCCTGAATCCTTCCTAAGTAGTATTAGCACCTTTGTCCTGTACAGGGTGCTGTCTCCATGTGGGTGCTGTTGAGCACAGGTTTGCAGATCACAAGGCAAAGCCTTAATAGATAAGTCACTGTGGTAAATTAATACAGTGCTTTAAAGTTCAACTGGGGATGGGTCATGTTACCAGATCCATGTTATTTGATGTAAGCTTGTGAGAATAAAGCAGTTTAAAGAAGGTATGTCGTCACCTGATAGCAGGAGTCTTTGCTGTTGATTTCCACTGTGCACAATGTGCTAAAGCCTTTGAGAAGTTATAACATCTATAGAGAGCCTACGTGTATTAACTTGCTGTAATTGTCTGAAAATTCATTATCCAAAAATCTTAATTCATTATAACGGCTCCTATGAAAACCTAAGAACTGGGTTTCTCTTGTTCTCATATTTGCACACAATGAGAGATTGGTTGTTTCTAATTTGTTTCATGTGGTGAATCTGAGTACATCTCACAGAGGGCTTTATTGAGTCTCTGTGACTGTCATTATATTCATCAACCTCTAGGAGCTAACATTCTGGGTTTCCCAGTTCTGTAATCTACTTCAGATGTAAGGATTGACATAATTAGATTCTCACAACTTATAACCAGAATAGCAGACATCTAATTCCAAGTATGAGATTAGAGGGGGAAGGGGGGAGGCAGTTTAAAAATTAGCCCAGGCTTTACTTCTACTCTTTATTAAATTTACAGCCAAATATGTTGTTGCTGTTTTTATGTGGAGTCCCTTCTCTGGTTGTCTTCTTTGACTATTTTGAGGAGCTGTATGTAAGAGTATTGAGTAAAGTAAAAAAATAAAGGGATGAGTGAGCTGTCTACCTAGAAAAGCATAAGCAACATCCCCCATTAGATGAGCTCAGAGGTTAGAGAGTCCTGAAATTTAAAAGAGCCTTTGCAGTAAAAAGCAAGGATTTATTAAAATTATGTTTTAGGAATACGGATTTTCAAACAATTTCTGACATTTCTAGCAATTTCAATATTTCATGAGCTGTTTCAGTGTGTGACAATGAAAATGACACTTTCTAGCTTCGAAGGCAGCTACTGTTTAGAGGCAGTTCAGAGAGGCCATGGCACAGGCTCAGGTAGCCTGCATGAGGTGCTGTGCTGTGTTCAATGCCCAGCACCACGGACAGGAAGCAAAGGACAGGTGGGAGAGAACTGAAGGCTCTTTGTTATGAAATATTGAAATAGTTGTTTTGTCCCTTTAACAAAGGCAATTTCTGTGAATAGAATGTGTTAATTGATTCAATATATACATAAGGATTTCAGAATGCAAATTTCAAAGTTTTATTGGTCTTGATGGTTTTCTTTATTAAGATCTCTATGAGTGCTAGAGAAATGACTTAGTAGATAAAACACTTGCCACACAGCTTGAAGAATTTGGATCCCCAAAATCCACATAAAAGCTAGACAGGCAGGATAATTCCAGCACTTCAGAGGCAGAAGACTGAGAATCCCCAGGGCAAGCTGGCTAGCAAAAATGGGCATGCTCCAGTTTCAGCAAGAAACTTTTCCTCAACAAATAAAGTGGAGAGTGATAAGGGAGACAACCGTGGTCACTTTCAGGCATGCACATTCTTAATCATATCCACACACATGAATATTCATACACGTATGCAACACACACACACACACACACACACACACACAGTCCCTAAGAGAAATACCACCTTCCCTTTCTGTTGTGTGAGGCCTTCTCTTGCAAAGGGTAGCAGTAAGCATTCCGATATCTGTTAGGCAGAAAGGTCCATGAGAAGGGATAGTGGGAAGTAGCGTTTGTAAAGTAACTGCCACATGCCAAGTTGTGTAATAGGGAGTTATCATTCAGATATCCCTAAAGCCCTAAAAGTCTTTGTTATGAATTACTGTTAATTATTAATTCTGCTTTTCCAAATAAGGAACCAAGATCCAGAGGCTTTGAGAAACACCTGTTAGTGGCAGATTCAGAATTCAAATCCAAATGTCTTTGGAACCAAAGCCTATTATTTCTTTTGCTGACCTCAAGACCATGTTATAAGCACTGCTGAACCAAGAGCACGTGCTTAAATAGTCAGTGAAACATGTATTTTCATGGAAAGCTGACACTACAACAAGATCATACTTATTATGTGATATTAAAAGTATCAAAAAATTTTTTCAATAGTAGACTTGAAACCATGGATATTCTCAAGTTTCCAAGGAAGGAAGGAAGGTTGTCTTAACTAATCTATGAGAAAGCTTTCTCCAGGAAATAATTATGCTTTAAAACCACACCACTTTATACAGCAAAAGTTTGCCAATTCCCATGTTTAGTGAATCAGATTTTAAATATGAGATCTTGCTTTTTAAAAAACTTGAAGTAGAATTGATAAACATATACATTTGATCATTAATTTAACAAGCATTACTAAAGTGGTGGTGATAGTTGCTCTCAAGTATACTGAAGCAGGAAAACAAAGGAGGCTGAAGCAGGCAGAATTTGTCTATATAAAGCACAAAACCAAAGTCATGGCTGTGTTTTCATTGTCATTATATTATCCAGCCTTGGAAGAGCAACTGGCAATTTAGCCCTTCTCTTTTTGTGGCTATGGTGGTGGTGGCAGTGGTGGTTGGAAGTAGTCTTACTGTGTAACCCAAGTTAGCCTCCAACTCAAAATCTTCCTGCTTCTGTTTCCTGACAGTTGGGATTAGAGCCATTCACCACCAGGGCTTGCCTTAATCTCTTATTTATTTCCTCAGTGTTAACATGTGTCTCATTAGAATCAAACTACATTACTAGCTTCTGAAGTGAAAAGTTAGTAGCCTGTATGCTGAGGGCAGCCTTTCTTTCCTTGCATCTCTATGCTTCTTGTAAAGGAATTTTATGACGCAGTTTCTTCTTGCTATCATAAAGATATTTTTGTAAAATTGACTTAAAATTATTTTAAAGTAATAAAAGTGGTAGAAAGTGTTCAGAACTCTGAGATCTTTTATTGACTTGTGCTTTATGGAAAACAATTTTGTAGATATTCCTCGTGGGCAAGTTATTGCTCACCTCTTAAGTAGTCTTTATCTATCACATTATTAAATTCTAAATGTTAGAAGATATTTCCATATTATGTTTAAGTTCTCCGAATGACACGAGGCCTTGAAAAAATGTGAGTCTTTTAAAAGAAATGCTGTAATCATACATTGATTTTAAATGACCCTGTCACACGTGAAAACAAATCAGATTGTTGTTCTTAATGAGCTTTTCAATTTACTATTCAGTAGATCAGATAAGTGGATTTAAGAGGTAATGATCCTGTTTAGTACTCAAGCTTGACTGTCAGATCTTGGTAGTGGAGAGAAGTCCCTGAGGACAGAAGCGTTGACACAGCGCTAGATGGGGTAATGGGGATCAAAGCTAATGGATGCTAAAAGGAATGGTGCGAGTGACAAGGAGGATTGTGGGTAAAGCACTGCCTGCCAGTGTTGACTGTTTCCTCTTGTGTGTTATTGCTTTAGATCTGGTACTTTGAGAAACTGTTTTGACAGCAGAGCATGACAGACCTGCCTGCCTAGCAAACTCTCACAGCAGGAAGACTACTGGTGGGAACCTTAGTTTTCAAAGATACACTGCAGTTACTCAGTTTTTCACCATGACATAATGAAAATCAAATTTAGATAGTTGTCAGTTTTGCCAAGAAGTAGCTTTTATAAAGTCTTGGAATGTGAATTTTGTTTTTACAGAAATACAGAGTAGTCATCATTTGATCCAAAAGAAGAAGTTGACTAGGAATTAACAAAAAGGAGAACATGATAAAAATACCGTAAGAATAGGCCACTTGAAATAATGCGTGCCACTGGGCAGTGGTGGCGCACACCTTTAATCTCAGCACTTGAGAGGCAGAGGCAGGTGGATCTCTGTGAGTTCGAGGACGGCCTGGTCTACACAGTGAGTTCCAGGACAGCCAAGGCTACACAGAGAAACCCTCAAAAAATGAAAAAGAGAGAAAGAATGTCATGCCCTTTCCATGGTCTGTATCTTCCAACAGCATCTAGAACATTTATGACACACTATTTTTGTCTTTAAATATGATTGTGAACTCAAGAGGGATAGCTAGTGCTTGGACCAAGTAGAGCTAGTTTTAAGTAGTTTCATTCATGTTTTCGTCCTTGGTAAGCACCAGAGCCTTTCAAATTCCAGTCAGTATGAAGCGCACACAGTGTGTGTGCTCCTGCAAGAGCAGTGAGCAGGAGAGAGAGAGAGCAAAATGCCAGGTCTCCATGTTGTCTCATAGATATAGGATCTCACTAGATAATCACAGATTAAAATAACAATCCAAGCTAGTTTTTATAAAATTTTTCATTATCGTTTCATTCCCCCCAGAATACGACATATCCTAAAATGGGGGAGGGTACATTTCATTGTTTGATTATTCGCATTGTAATCCAGTCTTAGTCCACCCATTGCTTTTTCTATTACATATTAAGTATACGTGTTGAAGTCACTCAACGTGTGGGGAGACAAAGAGTAAGACATGTGAGCCCTCAAGGATCTTCCAGCGTAATGGGAGAGGTAGACAACTAAGCACTATGATGTGAAAGCATCAGGGTAGAAGGACGGAACAGATGCACAGGAAAATACAGCTCAACCTGCCTGAGAGGGCCAGTAAGGCTTTGAGGGAAGATGCCTTTTGAATGGTGGGAGGGGAAGAAGGCCAATGCTGACCAAATGAAGAGTCAGCGAAGTCCTAGGGATTATTCTGTCCTTCAGTGCTTAGACTTGAGAGAAATGGTTGAAAATGGGGCATACTTGGGGCCAAGGTATGAAAGGTTTACCAAAAGCCATATTGATGTCAGATTTCCCAAGAGGACCAATTTGAGTCTTCCTGGCCATGGGTCATGGTAAATCAAGGGGGAAGTTTCCTTTCTGGGTACCATTCTTCAATTTTGAGCCTTCTTTGTGCCTATAGTCTTCTAATTGAGGAGCTCAGTGGTAACTAAGTTCCTTGCGCTCTCTTTCCCTGCTGCTACAAGTATGCTAGGACCCTACAGTGATCACAGCAGCCATTGGATGATCATTGGAATACTTCGGAGGACTCAGTCAGCAGAAGCTACATATTACTCTTCTCTCTCTCTCTCTCTCTCTCTCTCTCTCTCTCTCTCTCTCTCTCTCTCTCTCTCTCTCTCTCTCTCTCTCTCTCTCTCTCTCTCCCCCAGCCTCTTCCTACCATTCTGCTCCTTTCCTACTCCCCTCTATAGTCACCCCTTCTTTTCTCCCTGTACCCCTGTCAGTTACACTGCTAGCCTGAGGAAGAGGCTTCCAGACACAGGACTCAAGCTGAAAATCTGTAACACAAGATTCTGATTTGCATAATCTTTAAAATTCAAATACAGTACTTATGTTCTCCTCTCCTGCGTGACCCTTTAACTCTGAGTGATTTATTATCTTACTGTGACCTGTGGCAGAATATCAAGCTAATGTGTAAAGCTTAGTTGTCTTACTTAGTGAATAGTATTTCTCTTAGTAAACTTAGAAACTAGGGATGCAATGGCAGAAGTGCGATGCCACTCAGCTGGTGCCTGGCAGGGACAACCTGGAATCCCACCAGAGCACAGGGGTGTAGAGGTATTAACTACTCTGCCTAGCTCCCAGGGACTGGCCATTGGCTGCTGGTGGGATTTCCCCACTTGAAGTGGAATTATGTGTTCAAATGTGCAATGTGCCTGAGGGCGAGACACAAACCTCACACCCCAAACTCTGCCCACTTAGACGCTCAGTGGATCCTTCGGTCCCACCATCCACAGTTAGACTTGCCTGTCTCAGGTAGAGAGTATTACAAGGAGCGTCTGTAACTGATTCACATTCCCTGGTTTTCTAGAAACACTTACTTTCATAATCACCATGAGTTATCTTGAATTTATTGATGCTTTGCTGAAATCTAGAATAGGTAGAAAATGTTTGTTTTAGATTCTTTTGCTGAGTACTATTTTCCAGGTTTTTTTCTTTTTTTGCGGGGCAAAGAAAAAGGTGGCTCCCAGCTTTGAGGTGTGGTGGGTGAAAATGAGTGTGGGTCTGTGTGTGTGTGAGAACATGCACATTCCAGCAGGTGCACTTCCTGTGGGGAGTTAATGCAGTCCGGGACACTAGTGTTTTAATTTCACTAGTTCTCTGCTCACTTCCTGTTTCGGTGTGAATGTAGCAGATCTTTGAGTTTTAGACTTGTTAATTTGAGTAGTTTTTTCCAGCTGCCTATGAATGCTTCAGCTTTTTACACTTCATTTTTGATGCAGGTGTATGCACGTATGTCTGAAGTCTTAGGAATAGCAGATGATAACCATGTTCTGGAAACATTCATGACGAAAATGTGAGTGTCTGTGTTGGTTTTTAATTTCCTCTGTTGTTTTGATTTGCATAATGTCTTACTGCATTTGAATCTCTTTATAGATACTAATTTTTTGTATAAAATCTTGGCTTTGATTTTTAGTGTGTTCATTGCTCTTCATTGAAGCTTACTGGTTATACTTAAAACTCACCATCTACAGGGGACTGTAATTTGTTAGGATGTCCACATGCTTAGAGTACACAGTATCAGAAGAGGGTACTAGAAGGACTTATAGATACTGACTCTATAGTTCATTGGGCAACATTGTTTTTTACTTTATGATTAAAAACAAAACACCCTACCTCAAAGATCAATGAAGGGTTAATTGTAAACTAAAGTCACAATTGCCCTAAACAAGAGCACCCAACCCATTGGCTCTAGCAAAGATGTGTTTATAGAGCTGAAGGGTTTCTCCTTGTAGACACACATTGTGTGCTTCCACGTGCATACTGTGTGTCTCATGGACAGCCCTTGCAGGAGCAAAGCTGGGTCAGCTTACAGCAAAACTATAAGTCAGTTTTGGCCACCAGATGCTGGTTCACCTTCATTTACTTCCTTTGTGATGATAATGCCTATTTTTACTCTGTTTGGCTTGACTCCAAACTTAATGTTTCTCTTGCGAATCACTTAACATTATAGGCTGACTCACTTAAGAGAATTATTTACACAGCTATTTTAAACTTACAGAATTCTATGCCAATGTTCACTATAGATTGATTTATAAACATTTAAATGTGCTATAAGAATTTTTAAAATTCTGTTGAAATTTGAATATGCTTTTCATTTTATTATTGAAGTCACCTAACTTACGTAAAATATGTTTATGTTTCTGTGGTTCTCCCTATGCAGGCGGCTATCTAACAATGTAAAAAATTTCTTTCATATTTAGTGTTACAAACCTTAAGTACTGGGGAAGATGTGAGCCTGTAATTTCAAGGACTCTTCAGTTCCTCAGTGACCTTTCGGTTGGATATCCTTTTCCTTGTCTGAGTGATGTACTAAGCCAGCAGGTCCATCTACATAGCCAAATGTTTCCGTGCATCTAATTTTCCAAAAATTTACAATAAAATGTCTGATCTGTTTAGCCTTATTTATAAATGTATGTTTATAACTGTACACTGAAGCATTTTTCATCATAACTAATCTTAAATGAACACATATATATTCCTGCCTATTTTTGCTTATAGTAATATAGACTAATAAACAGCTACAGAATAAAGTATCAGCACCTCTGTGTCTCAGTCCATAGTTCATAATTTTCAGAAATTCTTTTTCTGAAAGAAAGCACATAACTAACTTGAAGAGGATCACGTGCTCTAGCAATCCTTCCTCAGCCAGCATGGCCGGCACGAGCTGAGACACACAAAGGAGCGACAGAAAGAGGGGTACAGATTTCTTAACCACCTTTTGGATTGTCGGCCTCCTTGCCAGGTTATCACTAAACTTACTCTAAATTAAGATTTTTCTATTATATATTCAATGTGTATATTTTTATCTCTAGAAATCCTTAAAATTTTGAAACTAGAAATCATCCTTATTAGATTAGTTATTATAATTTCTACCAGTGAGAATCAGATTATAGATTGTAGCTTGCAAGTTAGCTGTAAGATACATAGATGTTGTGATAAATAAGTAATAAATAAATAAGCAAGCGAGTGAGCATTGGCTTAGTTAATCTGTAAGATTAGCTGATATTTTAATATAAGGACACATTCTGAAAACAGTTGGCTTTGGATGGAACCGTTTAATGTAGTTTCATTCCAGGAATATGCTTGTATTAGTTAAGTTTAAGATTGTGTTCCTCCATAAACCATAAAAGATTTCCAAAGTATTAGACACCCACTTTTGTGCTAGAATTTAATATGCAACTTTTTATTGGAAAATAATCGTCCTTGTCTGGCAAAATCCACCATGCAATATTTCTGTTAGTAGGTATAATGCAATAAAGACAGGGAGGGCTATTTATCACTACAAATTTTGAGGATTTCAGGATTCTTTTTATTATTTTAATATATTTCTTTGATATTAAATCAGAAAAATGATAAATTACACCTGTCCAGGCTGTTTTTCCTCTTTACTGGGAAGTGATATACAACCCAATTCCAGTGGTCATTTTGGCTTTTTAAGATATGTATTTTTTCTTATTAAAAAAACTCAACCTGTATTTTTTTCTAATAATGGTGCTGAAACACTCTTTATTTCTAACATATGAAGTGGTTTATAAGTACTTCATAGTATTGCAAACTCTCCAGATTTTCACAGAGAATTACTTTAAAACGTGTTATCTGGCAAGAAGGCTTGTGTTGTAGAGCACAGACCTATTGTTTAGATTCACTCTGGTTTTAGTGTGAAATTGATATTTAATATAAAATTAATGTGATTTGTATTTTAGTATAATTTGCATAATGCCTAATTCATTGGTATCTATTAAGATATTTCTGTTATCTGTTTTTAGATACAAATATAACTTTATTTTATAAGCTGTTTATTCCTTTTAAATATCTCTCAAAATTAATTTTTAAAAGTCATATTTTCAGAAAATTTATTAGACAAAGGTTAAAGGTTATAACAGATATGAATTATTTCCATGCAGGTACATTGATTTATATTTTTTAACAATTATTTCAAGTTTGCATATTTAGAAATATAGATTAGCTCAATTTGATTTCAGTGCTCAGTTATTTGAATTATAAATCATTATGTCCCTTCTAGCTGATCAGTCATGAAGTATCTTTGAATTCATTTACATAATGGAATATGTGCTTGGTGTATCCATTTCGGTGCAGTTGCTACTTACCTAATGTGTGTTTTGTTGTTCTATCCAATTTCATTATTTTATGAGTTTTTTTAATTGAGATCTTAAAGTAATACATGATTTTTGTTAAATATACAATAGCATTCCTCAGCTGTAGAAACTATGCAAGGCAGTAATGATCACCTACGAGTCTGCATTAATGAAAAGCCTTATTTTGATACTCAAAATATTTTTAAAAATATTATTAGCAAATTAATAAAAACCATGTGGTCTTGTAATTTGTTTTTCTTAATTTATAATGCGTGTCACGGCACTTTGGGTATATTGTTTTGTGTTGTTTTGGTTTGGGTTTCTATTATTTTGTGTGCTTCAAGTGGCTGTTAGTTCAGTGCTTACAACATTCAAAGCCAATCTGTGAGCGTTGATTTTTTTTTTTCTTTAATCTGACCTGGTGCTTGGAAATTAAAATTATGGAAGATTGTTTTTAGGAATTATGGAAAAGCTAGAGCCCCCATCAAGCAGTGGCCAGGCTTACATGCGTTTAGGGCTGTATATCACCGTCACATCCTTAGGCCCCACACCAGCACATCTCTCTCTGCAAGGCTCTGACCAGGACCTGAGGACCTGCCTCCTTAGTGCGGCTCTGCACTGCTGACTGGGTGCATATGCCCGAGCTAGGCTTTCCATGGCACATGTTCCCGCAGCTTTGTTAGCACTAAATGAGCAGTTGTGACAGATCAGAGGTCATCTGGCTTCCTAAGTGAGGCTGTGGGAACTGGGTGTTGATGACTACACAGCCTCTTCCTGTCCCACCAAGGGGCTTTTGGCTTCTGTCTGCGCCCTCTGAGTCTGTGAAGTGTGCTGAAGTTGAAGCTCAGGGGCCCTTTTGAGAGAACTTTTATATTTTTCCATCAGATTCATTGCCATGGATGGATGGATGGACAGACGGATGTTACATCTTGCAAGTATATTTAAGTAGCTTTTTACTATGCTCTCAGAATTTCCACAAGTAAAATTCAAGAATTCCTCATTCTCAGTAGGTTGAGCTAATCTGCAGAGAGCTAACCTGCTCCACCTGGGCCCAGCCCTCCACAGGCAGGGTCAGTGCCTCGGATCGCCGCTTCTCTGAAGTGTTTACACATCTGGAATTCTAGTTTCTATCTGGATTAGAAATGGTGAGATTGTTGAAGTGACTGGAGTAGGAAAGCCTCTGAGAAAACCAGAGAAAGTGAAAGTAACAAAGCCCCTCAAACTTACCTCAGCCAACTGCTGCAAAGGGCAGTGCTGAGTCTCTCCGGAGCTCCTGTCGACTCCACCTGGCCGCACTTGGCCGCACTGTGGGCTTCACACGTGTAATAGCAAGCAGCGGAGAGCTCTTCCTGAGGACCAGAGTTTGCCCACACCCATGTCAGGCTGTTATAGTGCTGGCAACTACGCACACACACACTCACACTCACTCATATAAGAAAAAACAAAATCTCTTTTAAATAAAAATAGACCCCATGAAAAGGGTTCTATGTTAATCTTTCGCTTTATTCTCAACAGGTCATTGGACCAATGATTTCTTTATTATCACAAAAACCCCCATAGATTCTGAGTACCAAGCTCGAAATGAGAACTGGAGGGGTCCCTTCTTTAAAAATTACTCATAATGTCAAGATTTCCAACAATAAAGCTTGAAACCAAGGGGAGACATCTCTAAGTCTAGCCTGGAGCCCCATCAGATGTGTAGCTCGTACCCCTAGGGACCTGCCTGTTACCTGTGATGTGAGGAAATCATTCTCTTTCATTGGCCTTGGACTAACTCACCGAAGATGATTTTATATTTAACGTAGTGACTTCTACATTTCATTCTACACTCATCTTAATTTTCTGCAATTTCTTGTTCTCTTTCAATTCACCTAGGCATTCACCAAATGCAAGGCGAAAAAGCCTTCGATTCTAACAGAATGGCGCCTGATTTTGGACCTCTTTCCATATTTCTCCTCTAAGAGCCCAAAGTCAATTGCTTTACTAACATAAAACATTTTTAATCTAGTTCATATTATATACTAATTGTCTGGAAATGTATACATTTAAAAAATGTATGTGACAGTGATATAACTGAGTTTTTGCATATGCATTGCGTGTACTTGTGCATGTATGTGTGAAGTATGTACCAGTCTTTCAGCTCGGGTGGTGGCCAGCCATCACCAGTGACCCTCCTGTCTTCACCACTCCAGTGCTGGAGTTCTGAGTGTGCTTAAGGGTACCCTTAGCTTCGCGTGGGCTCTGAGGTCTGAACCCTGCTCCTCCTGCTTACACTGCAGGCTGGCTCAGCCCATGATACAGCTACTTCTGAGGAGCCGGTTTTATTACATAAAGCAAGCATCCTATTAAATGTAATACTTTATAAATTACCAAGTGCTATGCATAGTAGCTATTACTACTGGTGAGCTGTGGGTTGTGAATAGGACGGGAGTCAGGAGAAAATACAGGATGAGAGATGAAACAAAAGTAATAGAGTAAAGTCACGGTGAAACATGGAAGTGAAACCGTGTGCCACGGGAAGTCATTTGGAAATAGGGAGTAGAAGTTCTACTTTTGTGAAAATGTTAAGCTTAGTACGCTGTTTTCTTTCCTTGCAAATGCTGTGTGAGAATGTTGAACAAAACTCGTTTTCAGATGCATCAGCTCTCATCGTCTTAGGTTTTCTTTCTCTGTCCAATATTAAGAAAGTCATTGGAATTTAGCTCCTGCCTCTAGTTGTGTACTGGCCTCAAGTGTGGTCGTCCTCTACCCGGCACCTATCTAGGCCTTCACCAACTTCCTTCTTCACAAGACCACGGTCCTCAGTATTTGGCTCTGAGCATTTCTCGTCCTAAGCCCAGAATCACTTCCACTTGCTTCTCAGATCAAGGTTACATCGCTGATAGTAGTCAAGTCATTTACCACCGTTGCTGAGTTCCCTAACTCGCTGCTGACAGCAGCTATTTATGCTTTACTCTGGGGTGATGGACATTAATTTTTCTATCTGCTTGATGCCTTCCTTGCCCATCACTGACTCAAAGTGTCAATCCCCATCCTTTGACAGGGTGGCTCAACTAGGTTCTTGTCAGATTTTCATAAAGATTTTAAAAGCCATACTGAAATAGTTTTAGTCCTTAATTCCTTAGTGCTTGCTAAATGTTTAATTCTTTTCATTGTTTTCTCATCATATTTGATTCTTTGTTGTTGTTGTTGCTCTTGTTGTTGTCTGTTGTTCATTTTTTAATACAGGGTTTCTCTGGGTAGCCTTGGCTCTCCTGGACTCACTTTGTAAACCAGGCCTCAAACACACAAAAATCTGCCTGGCTCTGCTTCCTGAGTATGGAGATTATAGAAGTGTGCTACCATGCCCAGCTCTTCTTAATCTTCTTAAACATGGTGTTCTTATGAATACATCTTAGGTATGAGTGTAATATTGTTTGCTATGCATTATTCTTTTTTCTATTATATTGTAAATTATTAGAGATTAAAACTTAACTTCTGTCCAGGTGGTGGTGGCACACGGTGCCTTCAATCCTAGCACACGACTCAGAAGGACAGGCACACAGATCTCAGAGCCAGCTTGGTCTACAGAGTTAGTTCCAGGCCAGCCAGAGCATCACAGACAAGCCCAGTCTCAAAAAACCAGAGATAAGGACCAAACAAAATGAAACCTACTTCTGAAAACTTCACATTATTGGCTCTTAGAACATATTGTTACCTCTCATTGGGTGACTGAAACTTGAGTCCATTGATTAAGGGTTGTGAGCATATGTTTCCTCAGGATTTAACTCATATTTTTGACATACAATCTTCTTATCTGTTGACTTGTTCTTATTTTCAAGGTGTAAATTGTCTGCAAACATGGAACACGTGTGTCCCTGCTGTATCTGCCTAAATTCTCTCATTGTCCACCCTGCTATGCTTAGTGACTATGGAGCACACTTTTCAATTCTGAAACTATTTTCACAGTTTAACTCTGTCATTGTAAGGTATATCTTCAGTTAACATTATTCAGAATCACTTTTTTGGGGCTAGAGGACTCATAGTACTTGCTGATCTTGCAGAGGACACAGGCTCAGTCTCTAGCACACACATGGCAGCTCACAGTTGTCTCCAACTGATGTCACATTGCATATATGTGATACCCTTACATCATGCAGGCAAAACACTCACACATAAAGTGAAAAATAAAAGCAATTTTTTTCTAATAATATATTTCAAAATTGTATTAGTTTTCTAAAAATTTTTGCTTGCTTTTACAATTGGTGGTCTTTTAGATTTGATAAAATGTGATAGATATGCTAGACACAAGCTAAAGTCATCTGAGAAAAGGGACTCTCAATTAAGAACGTACCTCAATAACATTGGCCTATAGGCAAGCTAAAGGGCATTTTCTTAGTTAGTGCTTGATGGGGCAGGTGTTCAGCCCATTGTAGGTGGTTCCAGGTTTCTGTCCCAGGCCAGGTGTCCTGGGTTCTTTAAGAAAGCAGTGTGAGCAAGCCATGAGGAGCAAGACAGTAAGCAACACCCTCCATGTCCTCTGTGTCAGCTCCTACCTCCAGGTTCCTGCCCTGTTGGATTTCCTGTCCTGACTTCCTTTGATGATGAGCGATGATATGGAAATATAAATCAAACAAATCTTTTCCTCCCCAACTTGCTTTTTATGCATGATTTTCATCACAGCAATAGAAACCCTAAGACAAGTTGGCAGACCTAACCATGTTGTTTTAGGGAGGAATATGGAAGAACTTTGGAATTCTGTATTTTTAAAAAGTCATTGAATACAGGGCTTGGAAGGCTCTTCTCGAGGAGCTTGGAGAGTAAGAGTGTGGAGGGCAGTGTAGAAGATGGAGGCGTGGGGTGTGAAGTTTCTGAAGGAAGTAGTAGTTGTTGTTGTTGTTGTTGTTGTTGTAGTTGTAGTTGTTGTTGTTGCTGTTGTTGTTTTGAATTAAGATTCTTTGGTTCAGGCTGGAGAGATGGCTCAGAGGTTAAGAGCACTGTCTGCTCTTCCAAAGGTCTTGAGTTCAATTCCCAGCAACCACATGGTGGCTCACAGCCATCTATAATGAGATCTGGTGCCCTCTTCTGGTATGCAGGCACACATGCAGACAGAATACTGTGTAAATAATAAATAAATAAATCTTTTTTAAAAAGATCCTTTGGTTCTGGTTATCTAGGGCTGAAGAATCAGCTGAATTACTAAAAAGTCAAACCTTTGCTTTGCTGGAATACTTGGTGCTGGTCAGTTGGAACTGGCAGTGATTAAAAAGAGGCCACCATTGTTAAGATCAAATCCTCTGGGAAGTGTTTCCTGAGGGTCAGCACACAGAAGCTGTGTTCCAGAGGTAACCGAGGGTGTCACTGGCAACTGAACTTGGTAATGTAAGAATTACCCAGGTGGTACTGGTTTCAAAGGCATAAAAGGGTGTCGTGGAGAGCAGGAGAGGCCATTAGTGAAAGTGTAGCCTCGGTGGCAGCTAAAGGCCCAGGACTAAAGGGATGATGCAAAAATATTGAGGCTTGTCACCGTGAAGAGAGCCTATGAGAAGCTATTGATGAAAGGGCCACCCAGCATTGCCATGGGATGACCACCAGGAACAGCAGCAGCAGTGGAGAGGAGCCAGACAGAGCCTAGAAGACAAGCTGTGAGTGCTGCAGTGGGAAGAGCCAAAGAAGTGACTCCTGTCCCTTGGAGGAGCCCAGAAGATTGAGAAAGAACCCTAGACAGTGGAAGATAAGTCATTTGATTTTGCTTTGATTGGATGTGTCTGTGCCCTGGTGCTTACCTCTTGAAGTAAGAAAGTGTTTAATTTATTTCTGGTTTTACAGGTGCCCACACTTAAAAGGTTTTGAATTTTAAAAGAGATTGGCTATTTTATAGAGAATGAATTTTTTATATGTTTGACTTTGTAATGACTGTGGGACTTCTAAAGTTATTTATGTTTTTAATATGAAATCTTAGGGGATGATTGACATAGGAAAGGTGGCTTAATAGTGATGTGTTTGTGTATCAAGTTGACAAGGGGTCAATTGTGCTAGATAGTTTTATGCTAACTTGGCAGGAGGGAATCACCATTAAGAAAATGCCTTATAATGTCAGGCACTTGATGACAACATGTAAGCCAAATAAACCCCTTTCTCCTCAACTTGCTTTTTGGTCATGGTGTTTCATCACAGCAATAGAAATGCTAAGACAATACTCATGAGTTGAAGCCACACTTGCTGCTCCTGTGGTGATCAGCTGCCAACCTGTGTAATACTCATAAAAACCAGTTCATTCTCAGTTTAGTTATCTTCTGCAAAGATAGACCACTCAGAATTGTAGCTGTATATAAGATAAACTATTCTTTTGATTTCTTGCTTTTTTCTGTTAGATATGGTTGCTATCTTCATGACCATTCTTCACCCATTTTAATGTTTTATAACCACATATGCAGAGGAATTTTCTGGAACATTGCTCAGTCAGATGTAACAATTGACCATTAACAAAGTGGTCACTCCCAAAAGATTAAGATCCTGTCATGTGTGGGGCCCAGTTCTAAATACAGTTGTACTTCAAGTTGGGCAAAGGAATAAGCACTAGCCTTTAAAGCCAAGTAGGTCTGTATCAGAGTGGAAGTCATCAGACCTGGAATTGAACCTTGCTTTACCATGTCTTAGCACCTTCCCAGTGTAGCGTAGGCCAAGGTCTGCTCCTCTGCACCATCCTTAGTGCTGTTGCTGTGCCTGTTGCCATGCAGTGAGTGCAAGGCCTCCAAACCTAACGCAATGCTGCTTTAACCCACCCATCCTGCCCCAAATGGAGCAACTTCAAAGCACACGTGTCTGCTAGACAAAAATAAAAGACCATAAAGATGTCCATTTGCCTTTGCCTTTTTAAAATTTACCTTTATTTTATATGCATTAGTGTTTTACCTACATGTGAAAGTGTCCAATCTTGGAGTTACAGACAGTTATGAGCTGCCATGTGGGTGCTGGGATTCGAACCTGGGTTCTCTGGAAGATCAGTCAGTGCTCTTAACCTTGGAGCCATCTCTTCAGCCCCCCGCCTTTTCCTTTTAACATTACAAGTCTTAGGACCATTAGCTAGCTTAGAACTGAATTCCTGTAAAGGCATGTAAATATTCAGATGGATTCTCATTATTGTATTTTTTCAAAATTTTAATCAGTTTTCTTGAGAATTAATTAAAAGGCAGTGGGGGCTGACCTTGGTATAAAGTGCACAGATGTAGCTCTGCAGAAAATGTCTTTGACAGATGATGTTTTTCCTGTGGATGTTCTGTTTATTGCTTCCATAAATATTCTATTGTCAAAACATGACTCGCTGTTTGTTAGTAGTGCTGACAGGAAGGCTCCTGTTAATGGCAGCATTCATATTACCCATATACCCTGTCACTTTTAACTTAGCAATTTTAAGAGAATCACCTTTGGTAATTACTTAAGATATTTCTAAGTTTATTGATTCCCCACCCTTGTTTAACTGAGTGAAGTTTGAGTGGCAGTTCATCTGCTCAAAGATTGATGATTTTGAAAAGTCATCAAATCCACGTCTTCAAATCTAAGGAAAAGCTTGCTGCTTATCAGCGCTGATCTTGTCCTTTGAGTGCCAGAAAATGTAATACACTGAAGAGTGCGTGGCTGCCAGTCCTGTCCAGGGGGAGTTTATAGTCTGTGTGAAGGTGACTCTAGTGGTCACCTGGAAGCTGGACAGACTTAAATCTAAGTGTCATTGGGAAAGGTATTTAATTTTGTATAATTTATTTGATCATTGAACAACTGCAAGTGATACTAATTTGCCTGGTAAAGTTGTAAAAATTAGCCTACTAGCTACTAGTCGTTCCTAAGTGTTTTTCATCCTCATGCCTTTTCCCTTGTTTATATTCAGTAAAGATGTCTGCATCATCTGATCCTCAGAGCAGCCCTGTAGTTACTTGGCCATAGACTCCCTTCTCATTTGCTGGAGAGGAACTAAGGGTCAGTCAGGCTGAGTGGGTTATTTAGGCTCGTCCAGATGATTGAGAAGTGTAGTCCAGCCAAGCAAGACCCTACATTTCCTGATTTGTGTCCCAGTGTGCTTTTCACTCTGTCTAAAATGATAGTTGGGCCTTTCAGTGTAATTATACAGAGGAAATTTATAAGGTCCAGAGCTTGGAGATAATATGACAGAAAGGAGCTGATTGTTTCCATTATGACATGAATGGAGTTAGGGAATTACTGTAGCCTTCGAGACAGGTGGAAGGACATGGAATAACCAAGATGTACAATAGCAGAAAACACATGAATATCCTGAAGAGAGGGCTGTACCCTGGGTACACTTCACTGAAACCCAAAGGAGACCAGGAGCTGTCTGGGCTTCTTATTCGTGATTCTGGTCTCTAAACGTTTTATTCTCACTCATAGTTTGCCTGTCTAGATGACTAATGAAGTAAATGAATAAGCATGGTCCTTTAAATTAAGCCTTAGTTCAAATTTCAGAAATGTCAACTATATCCGCTCAATTTTAGATAGACAAGTTAATTTCTTTAAGTTTCTGTTTTTGTATCTACAGGATAGAACTAATAACACTGTAATTGTGAAGACTGGATAAAATAACATGAAAAATGTCTTCTACTTAAACACTTGAGAAATATTAGTTACATTAAGCTGTCTTTCAACATTTAATGATATGAAATTTGCTATATCTTTCTAACTAGAATTTGGTTTTAAACTTCTGAGTTCATTGTTTCTTAAAATTGAATAATTTTCTCTTTCTTGATAGTCTATTATGAGTCTTTATAATAATTTTATTATGAAGTAGCATTAGTGAAAAGAAATTCTTCAGCTATACCCAAATGTAAAAAGGGTCAGTTTCAATTTTCTGCTATCAAAGCTTTAATAGTGAGGGGTTCTTGTCTTAATTATAGGATTCATTCTTTCTTTCCATAACTAGAATATGTATAAGATGGAAAAGTAATTGCCCTATTTAATAATAGATTATCTTTCTTAGCAAAATGAAAGGCATTTCTATAGGAGTACTCCTAGAAATACTTAACTCTCTTTACATACTAAAATGCCATTTTAGTTATGTTTTGTGATTTTCTGTGTGTATTCCTACAGATTCCTTAACATATTTACCTATATCCTTTTAAAAAAACTCGTGAAAATAGATGCTGTGAAATTCATGCTAAAAAACCACACGGTACGTCTTAATTCTTTAACGACTAGAATTTTCTGGTTAGGTCAAACACTGGTAACGTCCCGTGCTCTTTTGCTTTCCTTAGAGTGAACACTTCCCATTTCTTGGCATCAGTGACACTTACAGTCTGAGTGATTTCAGGTGCCGAACAACCTTCTACACAGCCCTTACTCGCCTTCTGATGGTAGATCTAGGTAAGTTGATGAAGCTTCACTAATGGGGGTCAACAGTGTTGACTGAGAAGTGCAACACTGGTAAGTGTAGCGTTTCACTGCTAGAAGTGACTATCTTTGACAGGTTTCCTTTCTAAGCTTTGACTTGCCTGTTAGCATTGCAGCCAATGACAAATCTTTGTATTGTTATCTCTGATTCTTTACCTTACAATTTGTTTTTCTTTTTACCCCTTGACCCACAATTTTACTTTCTGGGCCTGGAGGCTTAGGTGAGACAGGAAGATAAAATCAAAGCCTGCCTGGACTGCAGAGTGAGTTTGAGGTCAGTAATTTGGCAGACCTCTATCTTTAAAAAAAAAAAAAAAAAATTAAAGGCTAGGGATATTGTTCAGTGGTAAACACTTGCCTAACATGTACAGGGCCCAAGTCAATCCCCAGTACTGTAAAGTCAAGGACAGGAAGTCTTGAAACAGTCTTAAGGACATGACACCTATAGTATTAATGTTTGCTCTTGTTTTCATATATTTCTTGCATTTTGGAGTTTTTTGTTTGGTTTGTTTGTTTGTTTGTCTGTTTTTATTTTTTTGTTGTTTGGGGGGTTGGTTTTGTTTTGTTTGTTTGTTTTGTTTTGTTTTGTTTTTTAAACCTTAGCTGCCTGGGGCTTGCTGGCCTGGAACACACAAAGATCCACCTGCCTCTGCCTCCCTAAGTGCTGGGGTTAAAGGTGTGTGCCAACATGCCTGGCTGCATTTGTTTTGTTGTTCACATTTTTAAATTTATCTATTGTGAGTTTGTACATGGCACACATGCACCACAATACACAAATGGTGGCGAGTGGACAACTTTTGGGAGTTGGTCTGTTTTTTTACTATGTGAGTTCCAGGTATCAAACTCAGATGATCAGGTTTGGCTGATCACTTTGTCCGCGGAGCCATCCGTCTTGCCAGCCCAGCAGGAATGATCCTCACCTTGTTGTTCTGAGGCATAGTCTGATACAGTAGTTCAGCTGGGCCTCAGGCTGAGGTGGAGAATGAGCTTGAAGTTCTGATTCTCCAGCCTCTGCTTCTGGAGTGATGAGGGCAGCAGGGCAGGCCTGTGAGCCTGCGCCCCATTTTAGGCGGTGCTGAGGATCCAACGCAGGGTGTCTCATGCAATAGGCCATAGCCCCAGCACTCATACAGTTTCTAAATCTGCAGGGGCAGGAGATGTTCTTTTGTGTTTGTTTGAGAAGGTCTCAAGAAGCCCAAGGTGGTTTAGAGCGGTTCTGTAGCTTAGAATGACTTTAGATTCGGGTCCTCTTCCCTCCAAATCCCAATAGGTGGGATTATAGGTGTATGTAACCACATCTGTTCTTTTCAGTGCTAGGAACCAAATCCAGGGCTTTATGAATGCTCAGTAAATGCTCTACTAACATGGCTAGCCTTGCATTATTGATGTTGTCTGTGCATAGGAACAGAACAGTTCAAGAACAAAATGGAAATTGTGTAAATGTCCAATAATAGCATTAAAATTATAGGGCATCTGCTTACTCATAAAATGGTCTGTAGTCACAAAAAAATGATAGTTGAAGACAATGCAGTACATGAAGTTTAATGATACTGAGTGAAAAGATAAAATATTGCTGAGCTAATTAGACAGTTGTGTGTATTTTGAGAAAATATATCAAAGGGGGCTAAATATAATTGGGTAAGGGTTTTTTTTTTTGGTATATTAAATAATTACTATAACCATTGTGGAAATTCCTTAAATAATTAAAAATAAAACCACATCAGGCTTTGGAAAGTCTCCTAGTGGGATGTACACCCAGAGGGAGTGAAGTCAGCATGCAGAACAGACATCTGCACTAGCATGTTCAGTACAGCAGCAGTCACAGTAGCCAAGAGATAGAAACAACCTAAGTATCCACTAGTGCATGAGTGAGTAAAGAAAATGTCACACACGAGTGTGCATGTGTGAGCATACACTAGGATCCTCTTTAGCCATACAAATAAGAAAATGAATCCATTTGCAGCTGTATGGATGAACCTGAGTTATATCGTGTCAAGTGAAATAAGCCAGGCACAGACAGACTACTACTACAAGATGTCATTCATATGTCGACTCTAAAAAAGGTGATTTCATAAATTTGGAGAGTGGTAGTTACCAAGGACAATCAAAGCTGGAGGCAGTGTAAAGTGATATCCTGGCTTTGATGTGCCCTTTCAACTAGCGATGGGAATAAAGTTCAAGAGATGTGGCATGTGTTGTATATACGTGCTACTGCGGATCAAGCCCGAGGTGTCATGCATGCTAGGAACATGCTATATTCTGAGGCATATTCTTGTAAAGTACTTCTTAAAAGACATGTAAAGTACTCTAACCACAAAAATAATAAGTGCATGAGATAATATGAATACTAATTAAAATGCCAGATGTAATTATGAATTATTATATTTTACAATGTTTAAAAAATACTTAGTTAACTTTTAGCTTTTAACTGATAAAAACAGAAATGGTAACATGCAATGTTTTTATATTTATAGGTATTATATAGTAATTTTTCAAGTTAAACAAACCTTCTTTTAATAGTTTGGTTTGGCTTTGTTTTATTTTGTTGTTGGTAGTGCTGAAAATCAAGTCCAAGGGTCCTGTGCATAGTAGGCAGGCAGGTTACAACTGGGCTATACCCCCAGCTCAACATTAAATACCTGTACTTTTGGACATTTATCATTTCCTCATTGTTAAAAACCCTTCAAATAGTTTCATGTAGCTTTTTGAAATACACATTACATCATTATTGCCTCTAGTAATCCCATCATGCATCAGCACATCAGGACTTTTAACTTCTAACTATAACTCAATGCCTATTGATAGGCCTTCCTCTATACCCCACCACCACCACCACTGCAAACACACACACACAGGGCTCAGCCTCTGGTAACTACTGTTGCTACAGCATTTGGGAAGTTCTGTCAGGTATGAGGGAGCGGTCATTATGTCCTGATTTATTTCACTTGACATAAGGTTCTATCTGTATTGTCTCGAAGGACAAAAGCTTCATTCTTTTTTATGGCCAAACAGAATATGCAGTGTATAACTGCCATCCATATGTCCCCCACAGGTGACTGGTGACACTAGGGACTGCCTCTTTTTCTTAACTGCTCTGGGTGGTTATGCAGAGAACTTGGCAGTGCAAGTGTCTTCCTCTCCTTTGGATGTGCACTTGGTGGTGGGATTGGCAGACTGTGGGATAGTACTTTTCAAGTTTTTGAGGGATCTCCATATTTGATTGCATTTCATAATGGCTGTACTAACTAACTTTTCTACTAATAGTGGGTCAGGGTTGCCATTTGGCCACGTTGTCTTCAGTGTTGTGAGTTCGAGGCCAGCCTGGTCTACACTGCGAGTCCAGGACAGCCAAGGCTAAACAGAGAAACCCTGTCTCGAAAAACCAAAAAAGTAAAAAAATAAAACAAAACCATAGCAACTATCATTATGAGACTTTACACTGCTTGAAGAAATAGCCCTCCCCTACTTACCAGTGTTTGGGTTTTTTGTTTCGTTTTGTTTTGTCAGTAATTGGCATATGTACAAGTGGTGATCTGTAGTATAACTAGGGTTTCTTGTCTTGTTAAGACCCAGAGTTGTTCTTTACAGAGTATGTAGAGATTCTTCAGAGTCCTGACTTGGCCTTTTCATGGTTTTTAGCACCAAGCTCACTATAGTTACTCACTACTTACTGGTGCTTGTTGAATGAATGACGGACAGCTATACAGCAACCAGGATGCCATTACTGTGGCTTCTGGAGTTAGCTCTGCCTGTCAGGGTCTCTGTGGAAATATTTTTGATTGCTGTTCTCTCCAGAACAGAATGTATCAAGTGGCTGATTACTTCCCAGCTGATTAGCTACATGCAGCCACTCTTGTGCCCAATTAGTCCTCTCTTGCTCTCTTTCACAGTGTTATTACCTCATTTTTTGTTGAATGTTATTGAACAGTTTTGATTATTTGAGGCCTTGTCTCATAACCTAGATTAAGGGGAGCATTACTGTCAAAATTTCATCTATCTGGCTTGGTAGTTTTCTATTTCTTCCATGGAAACAAGGAAGAAAAGATAGTACTGAAATCAAGAGTATCACAGAAACAAAAGTAATGGATGATGCATCCCAAATTTAAATAATAATAATAATGGTAAACTTTATAACACTAATTTAGGGAGATAAGAATCAAGTAGGAAAAGAAAGTGCCTAACCAACCTGCTTGCAGAAAAACTGGACATGATTCTTGGCTTGAAATACAAAACATTCTAATTGAATCCTACAAAATGAATTTGAATATTTTTATATAAGCCATGCACATTGGAGTAATTAGAAAGGGGGAGAGAAATTGGGTGTCACATTAATTGGTATTTACTTTGAAATACATTTTGGGTTATATTCAATAATTTGCACTTAGTATGAATTTAATTAGATGCTATGTGCCCCAGGTTGTATTTCAGATGAAAATGGGGGAGTTTTTGCCAATAAACAGTTGTACTATGTTATCAAATTGTTTTAAATAAACTAGACAAAATGCTCACTCGTATGAGGACAGAATTGGAAGCGTTTCATCATTGCGATGATAATGTTTCAATGTGGAAACGATGTTAGCTATGTGCTATTTATGTCCCCAGAAATTACCAGAGGAACACAGGAAGTCTCCTTGCAAGAAAATGCACATGCAGGAAGAAATGGGTGGCCAGCCTATGTGTGTTCATTGCTGCTCTTCAGGGAACCACTTCAAGGCTCCCTGGGTTATTTTACAATTAACTTGTTGATTTAATAAGCTAAAGGAAAGAGTAAATGGAGAACCTCCAACAAGCTGTTCAGTGTAAAATATTTGAATAAACAAAAACCTTCTGTGCTGTTTAATTTACATGGAGGTAAATTAAGTTGACAAACACTGAAGAGGGGAGGCATTGAAAAAGCTTTCAAGTAAGCTGTTTGTTTTGTGAAAGACCAAATATTAGTTTCAAATGTTTTTCCACTTACAAATTTGGAATTTCAGTGTCAGCAGTCCTATCAAGCATTTGTGCAGAAATTCTGACACAACTACTCAGAAGTATTTGGGTGGTATTTGAGCAAGCATGATATTCCTCAGGTGTTTTAAACTGTAAAAAGCAATAATATTTTTGATGGTGAGAGGAATATTAATATTTAAACGGTGTTTATAGATGTTAAGACAGTTCTGTGTTTAGGAATGAGGGTAACAAAGTATGTGTTTTCATGATTTAACAGTAATTGGCACTTGAAGATGTTGCTGACCCAAAGTTGAGGAATTTTATGCAACAAGTTAACAACTTGAGTAACCGGGAAAGAATATTCTACAAATGGCAACTTAAAAATACACAGGCTGGGAGTAGTAGCACACTCCTTTAATCCCAGCACTCGGGAGACAGATGCAGGCATATCATTGTGAGTTCAAGGCCAGCCTGGTCTACACAAACAAGGACAGCCAAGGCTACACAGAGAAACCCTGTCTTGAAAAAAAAAAAAAGAAAGAAAGAAAGAAAGAAAGAAAGAAAGAAAGAAAGAAAGAAAGAAAGAAAAGAAAAGAAAAAACCACAGAAAGAAATTTCCCCTTTTAATATTACATTTTATTTATTTGTGTGTGTGTGCGCGTGTGTGTGTGTTCACACGATATGTTTGTGGAAGGCAGAGAACAGCTTGGAAAAGGCAGTTCTCTCCCTCTGCCATGTATCCATCATCACATTGTTTATTAATAAATTGGGGTTCAAAGATACACTGACTTGCCTAAGGTAGCCATCAGACCGCATAGTTTTATTCACTCTTATCAAACTTTTCCTTCACCCTTCACCTTCTCAATCAAGTAAAAAAAAATATAGCGTTTTCTTTTTATTTGAACTGTTTGGACCAAATGATTGGTTCAGTTCTTAGGAGCAATGATGGGGAAATGAGATATTACTTTCTAAGAGTCTGTAAAGTAAACAGATTCATTTCTATGTGGTTTTTTTTTTTCTGTGTAGAAGAATATGACAATCCAGTGAAGGTCAAGTAAAACTTTTAGGTGGTATTGTGTGTCTAATAATTGAGCCAAGTTTATTTCTTTTCATGGACCAAGGAACAGAAAGGCAGGCTTCTGAGGAAAACTTAGCAGGTGAGGGCCTATCAGCAATAGCTAATGTTCTCACAGATGAAGACCACATCATCGTTTCACCTGTGCCCAGGACTTGGCAGAAACGACTTGGAAAGCAGACATGGGAGAAGGCTGGGAGAGTGGGCAGTCGGGGTAAAGAAGCAGCTGGAAATACTTAGGATCCGTAATGAGATAATTAAGACTAATTAGCTGGCCCTGTAGGCAGAAGACAGCCCATTAAGTCCAGATCCAGTTTTAATAATGTACCTGGTTTGAGGGTAGGGTCCAGAGCACCCCAGGGAGTGGAACGCTCAGGGTGAAACATCGAAGTTAGGTTTCTTACTGGAGGAACAGCAGCTCTGCACTAGATAATGTGTTTTTCTTCTAGAAACTAAGACAAGCCTTGTGGTTTCCTAGAAGTTCAGGGAGCCTCGGTTTCCTCATCTGTGAAATGGAGATACTTACCCTGTGAGTGGAACACCTAACCAAGTACTTAGTAACTATTAACTGAGAAACGTTTATTGAAAGTCAGAAGCAGGCCACTACTTGGACCTCAACATGAGGCTCTTACTACACCTATTTCCCAGCTGATGATGCTTCCTGAAGATTCTAAGATGCCCTACCCTGCCCTCCTTGAAGTCCCAGGTCATCTTAAAAGTGACCAGAACTCCTGATCAGTTTGCAAGGACACAGACAGAAGCTGTGTTTTAGGGACCAGGCAAGCACGTACCTTGAGCCTCTTGCTAAAATTGAGACGTGCCATCTTCTTGCAGCATTGGACTTAGCAGGGGCTGTGGATGCAAACTCAGTGCAAAGAGCACTGCCTGCTGGGATCACCCACAGCCACCGGGCTTTCCTCTCCAACTCCTGTCCCTCCTTACGTTGTTCTTTTATTAATTTTTCTTAGTTTGGGCCAGAGGTTGACAGGCAAGTCTTAACTTACTATGCAAAATTCCTATTACTTATGTAACAAATTGTCACAACTTAGTAATTTAAACAATATAGGACTCATTTCATTGTTATAGATAGCAGGTGTACAAAGTGGATCTCAGTGAGTTGAACTAAGGCACTGGCAGGGCTGTGGTCTGCACAGTCTGTCCTCCTACTTCCTGGCTCCCTGGAGGGTCTGTGGCCCAGGCTTCTCCCCATGCTTCCCTCCTGCTTCTAGGAACTCTTAGGACTGCAGTGTATTCTTTGAATAGCACAAAATAATTTTTTCTTTCTTTTCCTCCTCTTCTTCCTCCTCCTCCTCTTCTTCTTCCTCCTCTTCTTCCTCCTCGACAATATCTCACACTGTAGAACAGATTTACCAATCTAGACTGAAACTCAGCAATCCTCCTATCTCAGGCTTCTAGGACTTTACTGTATAACCCAAAAGAGTCACATATTCCCATGTTAGAATTTTATCTAGCATGCTGACATCACAAATGCCTCCGCACTTCACAATGTTTGTCTTGCAGTAGATTATTTTTTAATAATTTATTTTATTTTATTTTATGTGCATTGGTGTGAGGGTATCAGATCCCTTGAAACTGGAGTTACCAACAGTGTGAGCTGGCATGTGGGTACTGGGAGTCGAACCTGGGTCCTTTGAAAGAGTAGGCAATGCTCTTAACAACTGAGCCATCTCTCCAGCCCCCATGCGGTAGATTCTTAACAACTGTTGGTTATCATCACTTATAATTACTGTAATTACCTGTTACTTGTCTCTCATTGCCCACGTTAACAAGTGCCTAGTGTCCATCCGCCATTTGTGTTAAGTCTGAGGAAATCAGAAGACTCTGTGTGTTTAAAGGAGAGGAGGGAAACTCAGATTTCTACCATGATTTTGTTTGCTTTTTAGGCTCCGGTGCCATGAAATTGACCTTTTTAAATGTACAACCCAAAGTTATTTATGATTTTTAAAGTATTTGCAACGTTGTATAAGCACCACCATTGAGTATTTCCACATTTTCTTCTCCAACCACCCCTTTCTCCTGGCAATCACTTAACTGCTTTCTGTAGGGGTTGGTCCCAGAGTGGACATTGTCTATAAATATCCATCATCCATGGCCTTTGTATCTGTCTTTAACTTAGTATAATATTTTTGAGGCTTATCCATGTTTTAGCATATACTGATACGTTTTCCCTTTTGATGGCCAAATGTTCCTGTGTATATACTCACATACATATAGCTCTTCTATTCTTTTACTTAAATAACCATTTGGGATTTGAAATGTTTCTACCTTTTGGCCATTAGGAAATGGTGCTATGAATATTTACGTACAGACTGTTTGGTTTTGTTTAGTTGAGACAGGGTTTTTCTCTGTGACCCAGACCATCCTAGACTTGGAGGCCCTCCAGCCTCTGCCCCTGGAGTGTTTGGATTATAGTGTGCACTGCAGTTCCTGCAGCTTACAGGGTCCCTGTGATAAAATGCCTGCAGTTGTCTTGAGGTCAGATGGCAATTCTGCTGTTTCTGAATAACTGTCAGACTCTTCCCCAGTGCTGCCTCACCGTACTGCATACATCGTATCATTTTATACCCTCTGCAGTGCACCTCTTCCCTCTGGAAGCAGGACTCAGGGTTGGGACGGGAAGTGTCTTGTTTGTTTTTATTTTAATTTTATTAATTTATTCAGGTTACCGCTCAGTTGTTATCCCATCACTTGTATCCTCCCGTTCCTCTCTCCCTCCCACTTCCACCCTATTCCCCTCCCCTAGGTCTAAGACCGAGGGGGACCTCCTCCCCCACTATATGGTCATAGGCTATCAAGTCTCATCTTGGTAGCCTGCTTATTCTTTTTTTGACTGCCATCAGGCCTCCCCACCAAGGGGAGGTGGTCAAATATGGGGCACCAGAGTTCATGTCAGAGTCAGTCTCCACTCTCCATATAACTGTGAAGAATGTCCTGTCCATTGGGTAGATCAGAGTAGGAGTTTGTTGTTTACTATTGTATTGTCCTTGGTTAGTACAGTAGTTTGAGCAGACCCCCCCCAAGCCCCGATCCACCCATCACGATGTTCTTCTTGTAGGTTTCTAGGACCCTCTGGGTCCTTCTATTTCCCCGTCTCCTACATTTCTCTTACCTAGAGTCCCAGTAGGATGTCCTCACATCTATCCCAATCTCCTGGTAAGTGAAGACTTTCATGAGACATGCCCTTTGGGCTAGTGCCCAATTATAAGTGAGTATATACCATGTGAGTCTTTCTGTTTCTAGGTTAACTCACTCATTATGATCATTTCTAGTTCCAGCCATTTGTCCACAAATTTCAGAATTTCCTCGTTTTTAATAGCTGAGTAGTATTTCATAGTGTAAATGTACCACAGTTTCTTTATCCATTTTTCAACTGAGGGACATTTAGGCTGTTTCAAGGTTCTGGCTATTATGAATAAGGCTGCTATGAACATGATTGACCATATGTCCTTGTTGAGTGGTGGAGCATTTCCTGGGTGTATTCCAAGGAGTGGAATAGCTGGGTCTCCCATTTTTCTGAGATACTCCAGATAGATTTCCAAAGTGGTTGTACCAGTTTTCATTCCCACCAGCAATGAAGGGAGTGTTCCTTTCTCCACATCCACGCCAGCATGTGGTTTTGGTATGAGGTTGGTTGGTTTGGATGGCCTTTTGTTGGGATTAGTTTGTATTTTTGAGAGAGGGTCTCACTATGTAGCTGAGAATGTCCCTAATCCTCATCCTACCTCCCAAGTGTTCAGGGTTGAAACTGTACATAAGAATAAGTAAAACATACTAAAAATCAAAGGTTTTGCAGTCAACATGCTAAGAAAGCCCCTATTCTGAATGTGTTTTCTCTGAAGGGGAAAAAAAAAGTTGGGAACATATAAAAATAGTAGCTTTGCTGTTGATCAGAAAACCCAAAAACCTGGTAGTTTGGTTGTTTCCTAAAAGCCAAAACTTTTCTCTTTGCTCTTTATGGGTGATGAAGAACTTAAAATGTGTGTTCACATAATAACTTTACCTTTCAGCATTGGGGACAGTTTGTTAATTAGCACTTTACCTTCTAATCACGTTAGTTTTGTGCCCTTTGACTTCCAGGAAAAAAGTCAGTCTTAATTATTATTCAAAAGATCCTGGCATGTACAGTTTGCATAGTAAATTATGAGTGCATCCTTGAATATGAAGCTCCAACACATGTTTTCTTGTTTTGCATCAGAAACAGCAAATGCCTTCTGTAGACAAGACAGTGGAGGAGAAGTCCTTAACAGATGCTGACTAAAGCAGCGAGTTTTCGAGCGTAAAACATACCATGCAGTCACACCAGAACAGCATTAAAGTGTAGTGGAGACCCTGTAGCTGATCTCCCGACCCAACACTTTAAACTCACTGCTCACCTAGGGTTTCCACTTTCCTCACCAGCACCAAGCTGTTCTTTCCTTCTCCTGTCTTATGCAACTCCAAATTCAAGATTCTGTGTCACTGACTTCACTCCATATTTTTGATGTCTTCCACCCCACCAGAGATATTAAAGAAGAGCATAAACTTGAGAGTAAAGCAGACCTGATCAGGATATCAGGTCATCATTGGCCTCTATCAGCTGGAAGATAGTTGATATGCTATTTAATTCTTGTGGGCCTCACTGTTCCCATGCAGAAATTGAGGAGGTGGCACAATTAGGTGGGGTTGTGAGTTGCAACAGTGTATTGAATATAGTAAGGGTCATGAACATGTTCTTTAATAAATTCAGTGCCAAATTCAACCAGACCCTATTCTAAATACTGAGAAATAGCCATAATCAAAGGAAACCACGTTCTTCCCCAAGAACATTATATTCTAATAAAAAAGACAAACAATAAATGACAAAGTGTATACAAAGTCATAGGCAGTTGTAATAACTCCAATAAGAAAAGGAAAACTGGCCAGGCAGTAGTGGCACATGCCTTTAATCCCAGTACTGGAGAGGCAGAGGCAGGCAGATCTCCGAGTTTGAGGCCAGCCTGGTCTACAGAGTAAGTTCGAGAACAGAAAAGCAGGTTGGAAAATAATGGTGGAGGAAGTCATTTGAGACCCAGTGGGCAGAAAAGGCCTGTGAATATGTTACAGCTAGCAGCACTACTGATCACATTCCTATTTTCAGTTGGTTTTATCTACATGATGAAAGCTTTGTTTTTTAATTTTTTAATTTTTATTTTTTAAATTAATTTATTCAGATTACATCTCAATTGTTATCCCATCCCTTGTTTCCTCCCGTCCCTTCCTCTCTCCCACTTTCATCCTATTCCCCCCCCCATGTCTGTGGCTGAGGGGGACCTCCTCCCCCTCTATATGATCATAGGCTATCAAGTTTCATCTTGGTAGCCTGCTATCCTTCCTCTGAGTGCCACTGGGCCTCCCCATCAAGGGGACATGGTCAAATATGGGGCACCAGAGTTTGTGTGAGAGTCATTTTCCCACTCTCCACACAACTGTGGAGAATGTCCTGTCCATTGGCTAGATCTGAGTAGGGGTTTGATATTTACTGCACATATTGTCCTTGGTTGGTGCCGTAGGTTGAGCAGACCCTCCTGGATCCAGATCTGCCCGTCATAATGTTCTTCTTGTAGGTTTCTAGGACCCTCTGGATCCTTCTATTTCCCCATTCTCCCATACTTCTCTCACCTAGAGTCCCAGTAGGATGTCCTCTCATGTATCCCAATTTCCTGATATAATTATGTCTGTTCCCTTTTCCTCCCTTCAGCTCCTCCCGTGCCTCTTCTTCCAACCCCTCCCATGTCCCCTCCCACTCCCTCTCAAATTGATGGCCTCTTTTTCTTTGACTGTTATTGTTAGACACACACAAATATATATGTGCATATGTGTATATATACACATACATACAGCCTGGTAAGTCTGTTTAGCAGGGCTTATGTGTATATGGTTATATAATTTTAGGGCTGGCCACTTAAGGGGCTCAACCCTGTAAAAGGTAATTCTCCCTTTCTCGGTAGTCATTAGTAGCCTACAGTTATTTGTCTAGGGATGGGACCAGGTCAGATTGACTCCTTCCCCATTATCATGTTTTTTAATATTGTCATTATTCAGGTCTTGTTTAGGCAACCATGTCATTGAGGTATCGTGATGTAGTTTTCCTATTATTTCTGAGAGAAGAATCTTCCTGATCCTCAGGCTCTTACAGTCCTCAATTTTTTCCTGAGCTCTTGGTGTAGGAGTTGTGTTACAGATATATATATGTTGGGACTGAGCACCTCATGTTTTGTCGATCTCTACATTATAACCAATTGCGATCTTCAGTAATAGTCTCCATTTGCTGTAAAGAGACCCTTCTTTGAGCGTTGAGAGATGCACTTATCTGTGAGTAAGAAGATAAGGTTTTGGATACAATTAGAAATTTTGCTGGTCTGGTAACAGCGATAGTAGGTTCTCTTCGAAGCTCCATGACCTCATGACTTCAGGCTTCTATCTGGCTGGGTTTCTAAGTCCAGGCATGGTTTCCTTCCTCTTGAGTGGGTCTCAAGAATTTTGATTGGTGAAATAGATGGAGTCAGTAAGATTTTTTTTTCTCTCTGTAAGTTAAAATATAAAGCTGAAATACATTTGCTCTAAATTTGTATATGTTATGAATAAACATCTCTTTGCCTTGGAAAAGTCAAAGCTTTGTTGCAAAAGTCATTCCCAAAGGAAGGGTATTTATTGGGCTGGCAAATGTGTGGTCACACTTTATTTAATTATCATAATCACTTCTCTAAGTCCATGCTGAACTCAAAACAACAAGAATGCTAATGGCCATCATTTGTGAAGTGCCAGCAAGGGGAGGTACAGATGCTTTGTTACTTAATCCTCACAGCTAACTTTATGAAGTAAATATTATGTCTCTTAATTACAAATGCAGACACTAAGGCTTAGATGCCAGACTGCTAACAGGAACCAAGACTAAAGCCCAAATAAGCATCTTGGTTTTGGAGTGTCCACTCTTTCCAGAACCCTTCTGCCTGCAGTTATAATTACCACTGTTCTTATTATTAATCATTTTTAGGAAGCACTTTATTGTAGAGTAAGATTGTGTTTTTTAATTCAATGTATGTATTATGTAGCTAGGATTAGATAATGTTCACTTCCATTATATATTAGACTAGATTTTTTTCCCCTTTTAAGTTCGTGTGTGTGTGTGTGTGTGTGTGTGTGTGTGTGTGTGTGTGTGTGTTCATTTGTTTTGTGGTGGTAATATTTGAGCCCAAGGCTTTTGCACATGACAGCCAAAGTATTCTACCACTGGGCAACCTTCTTGGGCCCTTTGTTGGTTTGTTTTGTTTTGTTTTGTTTTTGCTAATATCAAGTGTTTTGAAACCTTTGAATAACAGATTTTCAAGTATCTGGGCCTGAAACTCTTGATCCTCTTCCTCCATTTCCAAGTGCTTTCCAAGATATTGTAGGCTTAGGCCAGTAATCTGACTCACCCCAGGACTTTGGAAATGGTTAAGCAACTGTTTTTCCCTAATAACAGAAGGCACTGTTTCTGGAGTTGATATTGTAATACTAGTACCACCATTGGTGTATATATACTAATAGTGCAATGATACTATTATTATCCTTGTTGTGTATATATACTAATTCTATACTAATACTAATAGCACCATTGGTATATAAGAAACATCTGTTTTTCATGTATTTTAGCATTTCATCTTACAGAAAACTTAAAGGTAGTTTCATCCTTATTTTGTAGATGAGGAAGGTGAGAATCAGTGATTGGTAAAATATTCAAGGTTAAATAAATGTGGCAAAAGTCGGATTCCCGAATCTAGGTACTGCAGAGCCCTGCATCCTCCTCCTCCATATAAAAACAGTGGCACACCATGACAGCACTCAGAAGCTAAGGCCAAGATAGTGACCAGGGCAGGTCAGTGGCTAATAATTCACACAAGCACATTCAGTCCCACAGATGCCTTGATCAAATGAACATGGTGGTAGTATGACATAAGTGGCTGCAGTATTGGTGCTGTTCTTAGATGAGTGCTTTAAAATGAGGGGACATGCAACAGAAATAGAAAGGAAAGAGATGAGTACTTCCAGAAGACCTGGGAAGGGTGTGGCCATCTTTAGATGACATCTTTGGATGCAAGCCTTAAAAATAAAAACTTCTGTGATAAATGATGTTGGGTATGAGGAATGATATGGTCACATAGCCACTTAACAGAGCAGAGATTATAAATTGTTCTGCCTTACACTTTACCCAAGAGCTTGACCCATCATGAATAGATCACCCAGAAAGACTTGTTGGCTTTTGGGGGATCTTTTTGTGTTCACTATCCTGTTATAATCTCAAGGCAAATTATATAAGTTTTAAAGGAAGAAGGAAATCATAAAATATAAGGGTCAAGATCAGCCACCATTTATGAGCCGAAAGACCCACCATTGATAGATCGTCTGTGTGTGTGCCCTTGGACTTCAACATTTGTATGAGGATAAATACACTAGTTTCTCTAAGGTTGACATTTGCCAAAGCAGAGTTGCTGTCCTGCCGCCTGAGATTCTGATGCAGTAGAACAGACTGGGTTGGAACCCTGAAGTTGGCATCTCATAAAACTTAGGTAGAGCAAGTATCAAATGTTGAGGGCCACTGGTCTCTTCTCTGAGTGGTCTCCTTCCAGATACTGTATTTTTTTAAGATTTATTTATTTTTACATATACAGTGCTCTGCATACCAGAAAAGGGCATCAGATCTCATTATAGATGGTTGTGAGCCACCATATGGTTGCTGGGGATTGAACTCAGGACTTCTGGAAGAGCAGTCAGTACTCAACCTCTGAGCCATCTCTCCAGTCCCAGATATTGTCTTTTTAAACCACTAATAACACAACAATCAGAAAGTCTGAACCATACAGTTCTCTTCCAACTAAGCGGCACCTCAGCAAGATATGTAAGCTTTTTCTGTTGGTTTATTAGTAAATGGTTCTCTGTCGCATAGGATGAATGAGAGAGTCCAATGTAATTTTAGAGAAGCCAATTTTGAAAATAACAGTATGCAAATTATCAGTGTGTGAAGATCCTGCTTTGACAGAATCCTTAAGGAAATATGGTTACCTTTATATGAAAAATTAATAAGAAATATTTTATTTTATTCTTGTTCATAATGAAGAGGAAGTGTTCCGTGGAGAACAGTTGAAGCTAAATGACCCATGAAGGAAGCACATCCTTTTGCCACTTAGTAATAAGTTGACTTTTAAATATTTCTTTGTATTTGTGTACCTGTGAGTGTATGCCACCAGAAGAGGGTGTGGGGTTCCATGGAGCTACTAGTTACGGGCAGTTGTGAGCTACTGATGGCAGGGGCTGGGAACAGAGCTCAGGTCCTCTGGTGGAGCAGCAAGTGCTCTTAACCACTGAGCTAGCTACCTTTCCAGCCCCCATAAGTTAATTTTTAAAGAATATAAATAAAAAAGAATAATAACTTAGAGCTTTCTGGGCATCTAAGTCTGTGAGTCCTTTGGGGCCTTGGCACCAAAGAAAAACAAAACAACACAACAGAAGGGGGAGGCCATTGTCTGAAAGCTTTGAAAATAGCCTTTCTTGAAACATTAGGGAAACTCTAGAGGGCCCAAGAGCAAAAGATGTGTGGAAATGCCTGGGGCCTGAGTCAGCTACAGCCAATAAAAGATGGGGGGTGGGGTGGGTGCTGTTAAGTAATGTTGCTGTTTCATTTAGTGGAGAGAGAGAGTAAAACCAGAATATTCAATGAACCAAAGCACCAGTTGTGACATGGGTATAAGTGCAGGCCGACCTCTTCACAAGGACATTTCTAAACTTGAATGAAGTACTCAGTGTTGAGGCTAATGTACATTAGCATACATTTTAAACCGTGACCCTTTTGTTTCTTCCATAGGTGAAGATGAGGATGAATTTGAGAATTTTATGCTACCTCTCACAGTCTCTTTTGAAACAGTTTTACAAATATTCAACAACAACTTTAAACAAGAAGAAGTAAAGGTTTGTTTTCATACATGAGGAAAGACAAGTTTACTCTTTCTCAGATGTTGAATACCAGAAAAGGCATTTGTATGTCTGTACGTGTGTGTGTGTGTGTGTGTGTGTGTGTGTGTGTGTGTGTGTCTGTCTGTGTCTGTGTGTGTCTGTGTGTATGTCTCATGGCCATGTTTCTAAGTAATATGCTTGTGAGTTGTGCTTTTAACATAAGCACTTTTCTAGTTTCTGAATCAAATGGACTTTGAAGTCAGTGAGTGTGGCTGAGGACAGTCAATTCATGGTAGATGATGCAGATTTGTCTCCAGCGACACTCGCTGTCCGTAATAGTACAGTTCTCAAGGCACAGCACCTCCCGTCCACCCTGCTCTGTGTGTTTCAGCATAGCCACACAGATACATGCACACATGCTAAAACCCTACATCTCTGAAGATTTTTTTAAACAAGAATTTATATAAATCAAGACTTTATTAAATGGCTAGGCATATGTGTATAAATAGGAGCTGGTCTTGAAGTGTTGCATTCTTAAACTGAACAAAGTGATTAGGATAACTGATAGCTAAATAAGGCTTTATGTGCCTGTGGGAGCCATATTAGGATTGATTTGACAAGTCAGTTCAGCTGTGGCAACAGTCATAATATCTAAGACAACATTATGTTTTATTAGTAAAATCCTTAAGTGTAGCAAGCTGTTTGTGACAAAACAGCCCCATATTTTAATGTGGGGGGATGGGAAGCAGGAGCTTTGCCAAACAGAAATAGTATCTTCTGGAATTATATTGTCCTGTTGCTATATTAAATAGATTGGCACTGATTATTATTTTTAAGTATAATAAATATACCCGAGAGAAGTAGGTACCTTTGTTGGTGATGCCTTAGTCACATGTTACTCTTTGAAATAGGTTGAAATATTATCTATCTATCATGGCTTCTCTTCCTCCCCCCCCCTTCTTTCCTCCCTCCCTCTCTCTTTCTCTCATACACACAAATACAAATACCATGAAGCCAAATTAGAAAAGGGATAGCCTTTGGTGATATTTATATAATTCTTCTGTGAATAAGATCTTACCCAAATAATACACCTTTCAGTTTAAAATAGCGTTTTTGAACTAGATGTTTATCTAGATAAGTCATACAAATATTAAAAGTAAATTATTAATTTTTCTTTGTTTAAATGATCTTCCTAAGTTCTTTGTCAGTTCCCCCTCAAATTAACTGTAGTTTTAGATGTCTTCCGAATGCTTCTGGCCAACAGAATCTTTGCAGCTTTTAAGTAGCCATTGCTGCCCTTCATCAAAAGAATCGGTGAGGTTGAAAACTGCCATCTTTATAAAAATTACATTTGTCTCATTTGGAGATTTCATTATATTCCAAGGCTGTTTAGATGTAATTCCATCTAGTTTGATAGAAACCATCTTCCTAGAGTCATTTTTAATGGAGTTCCAGTGATATATCCCTAAACTAGCAAGTTCTTAACGACCCTGGAAAGTGACTGCTTGATTACACTTTAACGGTATTTGCAAATAAAATCACAAGTAATTAAGGGGAAATCTCCAGGCTTTTGAGCAAGTTTGATGCATGATAACTGCCTGATTCAGCTTCATCTAGAGTAATGCTGTGTAGGCAACAGCTACTGAGATCAATAGCAACGTAATGATAGTGGCAGAATTAAGTGAGTAACCTGAGAACTGTGCCTCAGAATGCATGCAGCTGCCACGAACCAAGGCCACACAGTGCACTCCGCGCTTCCGTCCTAAATGTTCATCAAAAGACGCCCTGCAGGAAAATGGAGTTAGATGCTCTTTATTGCTGATCGTGTCTCTTGCCACATTTATCAGGGAAATTGGATTAGCAGTTGGCAGCTGCAGGTAGACAAGATTCTGCAGTGATTAAATATGCAGCTTGGCTGCATTTGTTGTGACAGACCTTTAGTAAATTCTACTGTAAGCACCATCTGTCTAATTTGTATGAAGAAAACTTGGTGCTTACAGCTGCCGGTAAGGAACGAAGTCTGTTGCTTTGTCATAAACAAAACTTTTGCACTAAATGCTCTTAAATGTAATTTACTAGGTTAAGGCTATTTTTCTATCATACTGAATAAATAATACATGCAAAGGTGCTTTCAGGTTCTTCAGTTTGCCAGTACTAGAGATGAAAACAGTTCTGTTTTGTTCTCCAATAAAGTATTTAGTATTCCTATCCACAGGAGGTGATGCTGTTAAAATATCTTTATGAAAATGCTGCAGGACTGCCAAACTCATTTAATTTGCAACCCTTACCAGAGTCGTCTAACTCTCTATTTATAGATATTTTTCAAATGCAGATTTTAGGTTGAACTTGAGCATTAAGGACCTGTATTTTTAAACTGAAATACTGTGAGGAAAAGAAGTGCCAAAGAGCTCTTATTTATAACTTTGTTTTCTTTACTTAGTCCTAATAAAATTTAAGCAAATAGTGAATTTTTATCTTAGGTTTCTCTTTCTCTTTCTCTCTCTCTCTCTCTCTCCCTCTCCCCCCCCCCTCTGTGTGTGTGTGTGTGTGTGTGTGTGTGTGTGTGTGTGTGTGTGTGTGTGTGTGTGTCTGTCTGTCTGTCTGTCTGTCTGTTTCCAAAATCAAGGGAAATAAAGAAATAAAATAATTCTAGAGTATTGTTTCTAAATGTTTCTTTCCCCCACCCCCCATCATTTTATCATAGTAAAATACTGTGTACTGTTCCCCTAGCCCAGGCATATTTTTGCAGTTCAGCCATGACGTCACAGGTTTTAAGGAAAATGAATGAAAACTTCTTAGAGGAAGAGGAGCAGTTAAATAGGAACCTGCTATCTTTAGTCCCTCCGTAAAAACTCCACAATGTTAAATTATTTAAAATCCTTGATTTTCAGCATGCACACATTAAAAGTTTTCGCACTAAGTGCCAAATGTTGCAAACAGCACTTTAACAGAATGATTTTGCTTTGATCCCTGTAGCAGTTCCTGAATAATTTATCACAGGTTATTGCCTTAATTCTGGAGAGGGATAGAGCAATAAAGGCAGATGAAAACACTCCAGTTGAAACACCTTGGGGCCTGCTCATTCCTCTGACACGGCTCTTTTGTTGGAACTATTTAGAGGTTATTAAGATGTGTCTCCAGAATTAAGAGTATGCTGTAAGGATGAAGACAGCCATCTTAATTCTAAAGACAAAGCACAATGACCCTTCACCTTCTTTTTCTTTGTTGTTATTATATAGTAGAATTATGAGGATAATATTATAGCTGCCCCAGTAGTGCCACTACAGTAAAGGGTCTGTCAGACTTCCCATTAGAAACCCTGTTTGGGGGTCAGGGTGGAAGGAGCTGCACTTCAGCTGTTTCCCAGCCCATCCGTCTCCCGCTTGGCACACAGACAACTGTTCACCATGCCACGGACTGAAGCTCTCAGCGGTCCTTCTTGAACTCTCCAAAACAGAGTCTATAAGATTAGATCCCAGACCTACCCCACTCCTCCAGTGCACCTCAAGAAAATTATCAGAGCCATCATCGTTTAGATCTGCCCCCCTCCCCAACATCCTGGGTTATTTGCTAGCTAATGTGAACTCCTGGTTAAGACTGTCTGTCTAGTACTGTATGGAGAAAATTCTCCTATAGTGTTGCTTATGTATCTGTGTAGATTCAGTGCTGCCCTGAGAGGAACGCTATTTTTTAATATAATGAATCTATTACTTACATTAACACTACACTTTATTGCTTGAGTGAATCTAAAACTTATGCTTGGTATACACTTTCTCTGTTCTGAAGTAACACTTTCCAAAAGTAAAACAGTAATATAATTTTATGGCCACATTTTACTGTATTAAAAAGACTAGATTTGCTAATTTAGAGTATTTGTATCAATTTGGTATCTTTAAGGAAGAACAGTTCTGATCAAATAAAAATTAACCTTTCATATAATGGCATTTATGAAAAGCCCTTTGTACAAGGCATGAAGTAAAATTCATGGTTCTTGTTCACTAATTTAGAATTGAATAGTGGATATATCATGTACATGAAAGTTTAAAATCACTTGAAGAGTAGCCTATATAAGTGTACATAATAAAAATAGAATTTTTAAAAAGTACTTTAATAGATAGCAAAGCCAAGTAGAATCCATCTTATGGCATAGACAGCAGCCAGAATCCCAGTGTTGAAAATGCTGCTTAGATGGTGGATTTTGTTCTGAAGGCTACAAGGAAGGAAGAAAGCTGAAAAAGAGAAGACCTGTCCTAGCTGGTGGGGGGTAGGGACACACTAGAATAATAAGCAATTTAAAAAAATAATGCTAATGTGAGTGAGGAGACCTGGTAATTGTAGAAAAGCTAGAGCTGGTGATGTTATGGGATAAAACTAAATGAGTCATTTGAAGCAGCAGAAATGAAGTTAGGGATGATGGGAGTCACTGTATAAACTGTTAGAAATAGAAATTGAGTAGTCCATAGACAGCGGCGCGTTACATCGCATCACTGTTTAGGTAGGAGGGGCAATATGTCTGACTGCAAACTATGATTTGTTACTTTGAAATGTCCTCCACAATAAAGATGGTCAAAATTCTTTTCCTACTTGGATTACTCGGGCTTTTTACTAAACAGGTTTTCATTTATTACCAAAATCTATCTGAAAGGGTCCCGAGACCATTTTTTGGCTTAACATTTCTTCTGAAACAGTATATTCAGAAATCACAGTTGCATATCTCAACTATCATGCCTCCTCGTTGGGCAATTATGTTTATTTGTGCTCTTTGTTCTGACATTCTAGCATCTGTTCCTGGGTTTTCTATCTCTCTTCCCAAGCATCATCCTAAGGACAGCTTAATTAAGAGTCCAGAGTATGAGTCAGATCTTTTTTATTTATGTCAAGGGGGTTTGGTTTGGTTTCCCCCCTCCTCCCTTCTAAAAACATTTATGAACCATGTTTACTATTTTTCTTTTTTACTAGTCTTTCTACTATTACTATTGCTATGCATTTTTGCAAACAATTGTATCTATCATAGAGAGCTGTAAAATGACCATAATTATAATTCACCACTGTGATAGATTTGGAAACCAGGACTGATTGATTGCCTGTCTTTAAGAATTAAACAAAGCTAGAGTTCAATTTCAGAGTCTTGTGACATTAAATAAATAACTTTTCCCCCTTAGCATCGTTCCCTAGCTTGAACAATATGGCTGCTGTGCTGGTTATATCATAATACTGTAGGTCACCTAGCCGGTTTTTTCTTGTCCTGAGTTATTGCAACTTTTCTTTGGGGATCTTTAAATGCCAGAGCATTTCTAGAGCAGACTAAATTGTATAGTGGAGTTGATTTTAGTCAAGCCAATTGGTTGAGATTTGCTATTAAATAATATCTAGACTATCTATCTCTTGTGAAATTATGAATCCTGGTCCTTTTTCCCCAATTTGGCAGTATTTGGATACAAAATATATATTAAGAATCCCAGTGTTTTCTGTGCTCTTAGAATTAAGACTTAGCTCAATTTATAAGAAGTAAAGTGGACTTGCTCAGCAGATTGATGGTCTGTTTATTAAAGAGTCTATGGTTTTCTATGGAAAGGATCTAAACGAGACATTTTAGCTAATGAATCAGAATCAGATATGTGGTCATTATTGCCTGATTATTACTCCATCTGCTCGGCACTAACGTGAAAATCAATTACAGTGTCTCTTTCCCACTGACAGCGTATGTTGATCGGGCTGGCAAGAGATCTTCGAGGGATTGCCTTTGCACTGAACACAAAGACCAGCTACACCATGCTGTTTGACTGGATGTATCCTTATTACACTGTGACAATACCAGCTCTGTGCACAGAGGGATGCCAGGCCCCTCTCTTTGGTTTAATAGTGTGGCACAGTAGGGAAGAGGAAACAAAGCTAAATGAACTAATGTGTAATCAGCTAAAAATTACAGCACAGTGGCAGCAGAGCAGATAACTGAGCACAGCATTTGGAGACCCGGCGCAAAGAGGTCACTTTCTTGATAAGATACCATTAAATATTGACAACTTGAAAATCACTTCCTCAAAGGATTGTTTATGCTGGGGTTGCAGGCATCATGTAGCTAATATCTGTGCTGGTGATCAGTGATTTGTACCATGTGGTATTTTCTGAGATCTGAAGTCTCTGTTCTATCTCAATTAACACAGTTTATCCTTTTAAGATTTTCCTCACAAGGCTACAGTTGGTCATCATGTTGAGGATATTAATGCTCATGAAGGCGGGTGGGAGATAAATGGCCAGGATTTGTCATTTGCTATAAAACTTGAGTTTGCCATTACTAAACTGTAGTGTAGACTGAGGGTGGAGGGATCCCTATACAAAACTGTCTCATCACATAAGAATAAAAAGAGGCAGATTAGGTTTGAAACTGCAGCTCTTCAGTTACTGTGTAAACCTCAGCAAGTCATTCTGTTTCTTGGAAACTTGATGTCCTCATCCAGCAAAGGAGACAACCCAGTGTCTTGGCTTACACTGAGATAAGGAACACACTCTGTCTGCTATCTGACACTTACGACACGGTGGCCATAAACATTTATTAACATGTTAATAGTACTCTGAGTCATCTGTGATCCTAACAGGAGATGACTGTTCATACAAACCACTGAAGTGTGATAGCATCATGCTCTTTATATTTGAAACCAGCAGCCCATAAGAAAATTTACTTTAAAGCAAATTGACTTGTTTTGTTTTATGGCTTTCTTTCTTGTAACAGTATCTCATTTGCCCAGTTTGGCCTCAGACTTGACATAGAGCCATGGATGGACTTAATCTCCTGGTCCTCCTGCCTCAACCATGGAAGTATGGGGATTACCATGCCCATCTTCATTTACATTTAAGTGGTATTTTTTTCTTGCTTGTTTTATTTAAGCCTTTCTTATCTAAACTTTCTTTATATATCATATCAGTGTTCAGCAACTGCCATAGTTGTGGCCCAAAACATAACAGACCTGAACATATTTTGGAGAGAATAGTACACATTATGAAGCATTTTAAATGCTAATATTTAGAATACTGACTTATGGTTTTTTAGTTGCTATGGAAACCTACTTCCTAATATTTACTTTCTTAAAGATTAGACAGTAAGTTTTTTTCCATAGTCCCGAAGGATCAACTACATGCTTTATACATACAGCGTGTGTATAAAAGTTATGAATGTGATCACAGAAAATCTTAAATTCATCTACAAAGAATAAACCAGATACATATGACCATTTTATTTCTCTAAACACCTACTTCCAAAGTTAAAATTTTTCATTTATTTGGAAAATCATAAGAAGCTACTTTTGGAAAAGAAAATGATTACTCACTTGAACCTAGCCTCTAAAGCTAGCCTATCCAGCAATAAGAGGCTTTTTCCTTGTTCACCAGTTGTAATTAGGAGTCAAGGTCAGAAATTCCCTTCTGTGTCAACAAATATAATCTGGTTTCCATTTCAGCATTTGTCCAGTAGATGGCAGAAAGGGAAAATCTTGAGACTTGGTGTTTTGTTTTGAACTAGAAACTAGTCTCTCCTCCATTTGACCATAGACGTTGAAGTTATTGGGGTCAGGGGCGAAGGACGAGGTGTCAGTTATGCAGCAAGCTGTGCTACGTTGCCAAACACAGTGGCTTGCTACTGGCCTTGCTTATAATAATTGAGTTTCAGGAGCAAATCAGCTTCCTTGGGAAAAGGCCAAAGGCTTTTCATAATTGTATTGACAACAAAATGAATATGATAAATGGTGTTCATTCAGTTGAGACAAGATTTATAGTTTTCCTTTGGGCAAAGGATGAAGAGCAAATATTTATAATAATAGTAAAATTTGTTTAAAAGTTACATTATTTGATCATTCAAAAAGCTTTATTAAAATATTTCGAAATACTTTTAACAGTTTCAGGTGATAAAGTACAGATTCTTTCCAAAGTATTCAAGTAATGCAAAAATGAATAAGTATATGATTCTTAAAAAAATACAGATATGAAAGTCATTTATTCTTACTGAAATATTGATATGTCAAGCCGTCAGTGATGATTCCCACATTACTGCTGGGGAAAGTTTATTTGCCTTTTATTCACATAGATGTGTGTTCTTTAATTTGTTATGCAATTCTTAGCTTACAGAAGAACATTCCTGCAAGAGCACATGTCATTGTAAAGTCAAAATGCATTTTATTTATGGTGATTGTTTGATAAAATGCTATTTTAGTGTTTAGCTATTTAATTCAGAAGCATCTCTATGAACGCTGACTGCATTAACTGCTACACAAACTGCATTGCTTATCATCACTTTGTCCTTCTAAAAGTAAATGGTCTGAAACTATACAGCGACCATTTTGATAATTTTTCTGTGGCTTGAGACAGCAAGCAATCATTCATTTACACCTTTGCCCCTATAATAAGAATACAGCAGTAAGAACCCTGCAGGGCATTGAAGCACATCATTTCCCAGATGCACCTAGATTAAGGTGTCAAAAGTCCAGAGGGGAATTGAAAAATAAACAAATGTGAATATTACTTTACACACTCTTAAGTTCCACGATGTGGCCATTGAACTCATACAGGTAGTTAGTATTGTTTATTAGTGAACATACGCACATTACACAAAATCAACGGAAGACAGTGAGAAAGGCAAAGGTATGTGAGCTCTTTAATAAACAGCCTTAACCACCAGCCTTGCTTTTACCACTTTACAACTTGTGGATCTTGAGTAAGTTATTTTGAGTCTCAGAGTCACATTCTACTTCCTTGATCCAGGGATAATAGTCCTTTTCATAGCTCCCTCACTAGGGCTGTTGTGACGGATATATAAAGGTCCTACTGTGTGTCCGGTACAAAATGACTACTTCAACACTGCCACTTCTTTTCCTAAAGCAGTTAACAAAGAACTCATATTTGCTTATTTATTCAGCAGAGCAAGCTTCCTTGGCACAGTGTGCTTGGGTTTGTGAGCAGTGTAGTTTACTGAGACACAGTTCTTAAAACCCCAAATGAACTTTTAGTTCAAAGCAGTCCTCTGCATGAATGACTTAAAACAACATAGAAAGCTGTGAATGCCATAACAAGAGCACAGACAGCAAAGCTCTGTCGTTTCTGTGGGTGTCAGGAAAGGCTCTGTAGAGGTGATCATGACAACTTGAGTCTCAAGTCTTGAGACAACTTGAGACCAGACCCTGAGGAAATAGGAAGAAACAGTTTCAGGTGATCATCAGTGTAGAGGAGATAATAAAGATGCTTCATTAAGACACAGCTTACAGGGTAGAAAGCTAGCTCAGCAGTTAAGGGCACTGACTGCTCTTCCAGAGGTCCTGAGTTCAATTCCCAGCAACTGCATGGTAACTCACAACCATCTATCATGTGATCTGATGCCCTCTTATGGCATACAGGTGAACATGAAGATAAAACACTCATGTACATTAAATAAATAAATAAATATTTTTTAAAAGAAGACACAGCTTACTTCATGGTTAGAAACAGCTTGTCTGGCACCACTGGCTATCAGATTCCCAACATGTATATCCATATCCTATAGACAGTATGATGTCTGTAGAATAAGTTCTGATGTCTTTGAGTTTTCAATGTAATCAGAAGCATATCTCAAGAAAATAATTGGCAGTATATGGAAGACATATACTGGAGAAGAGGCTAAACAGCTACTGATTAACCAGCCTTCTTTTGAATGTGTGTTTAATGCGCAAGAAACGCAATAATAAATTGCTGTTCTTCAGATGCTTGCAATTGTGTAAACATTCAAAAGACACCCCTATTAACCAACTAATTGTGCTATGTTACAGCAGACACATGTAAAGGGACACATGGACATTTGTGAAGAATTGACTAGTATTTTGGGCAAGGTGAGAGAGATTTCCCAGTTACACTATACTGGAAAGATGGATTAGCAGCCAGAAGAGATGGAAGGTGTCCTGCAGTCTGTGTCACGGGTGTCGGCATGTTTGTGCAGCACCTTAAGATGACCTCTGACCTGGCAGGCTCCTGCTATCCTGGAACCACAGCCCCAAACCCTGAGTCCTAACAGTTTTAACAAAAAAACTCATATTGTCATAAGTAGTACAATGCTTTCTTGTCTTTTTTTATTTTTCTAATTATGTTCGTTTTGTTTATTTTGTGTATATGTGTGCTCTTGGCATGGAGCACACATGGAAATTGGAGGACAGCCTGTGGGGATTAGTTCTTTCCTGCACCACAAGGGTCCTCAGTACTGAACCCACGTCATCAGGCAGCAGCGAGACATCTTGCTGGCGCTGTTTATTCTCTTTCATACTTTAAAAAAATTGTGTGTGTGTATCACTTTTTCTGTTGTTAAATCCAAGAACAAGATAATTGTGGTTTTTCTCCTTATTACTTTTTTTGCAGTGCAAAATACTGAAACTACTAATAATCACAGGATGGATAATTGGGAGGATACATGGATGGATGCAAAGCCGATGCCTGCCGCTTTCTCATATTTGGCATCCTGTGTGCCAATGTCTCCATTAGTGCCTTTGTTTTTTCATTTTCTAATGTGGACCTTTCTTATTCATTGAGAAGATCCAGGTGAAAGAAATTAGATCCATACCTCTTGTACCTAAGGGCTCCTTTTCTCTTCTTGCTCATATATATGTAGTCCTCATAAGGCCACTGGAAAATTAAACTTGGGTTTTGATTCTCACTCTGTAATCTGAGCCTGGCACTCTCACTCTGAAGCCCTTTTAACCTCCCTGCTTAGTAGACCTCTGCTCCGCTTCCCAATAATCCCTCATTTTCTCTGTGGCAGTCACCTCTGTCAGAAGCATATTAGAATTGTCACTACTCTCATTCCACACAGATAAGAGAGCATCCCCTCATATCCCCTGGCCCTATCCCAGTGTGAATACCACATGCATACTGTATAGACACTGTGGTGCAGTGTCTTGAGAGGAGTTTGCAAGGTGGGTAGCTAGGCCACTGGTGTTCTTACGTTTTGAGGTTTGTGTCCATTTCCTGATGATCCTAGAGTTTGTGCTCTTTCTGGAACTGGGAGCACACTTTACAGCCTGCCACCCTGATGAAGTTTGACTCCTGAGCATTAAAAAAAAAAAAAGTCTTATATTTCTAGATTGGTCCTTAACACAGTTCATAGTATGTAGTATCTATAGTCTGTTAAACAATAACAGCTTTCCTAGTACTTAAAGAAAAGCAGTAGACTATCTGACAGCTCAAGTAAAGTTAACTGCCAAGTTAGGTTATTTTAATATTCATGTATGTAGGTATGTGTATACACACACACACACACACACACACACACACACACACACACACACACACCCCACAGTTCATACATAGGCATCAGAAAAGAACCCACTCTTTTCTTCATGTGGTTTCTGAGGATCAAACACTAGATCAATTTTTATCATTTCTGCTCAGCTTACTCTTCACCTAAACATATCCACTCACTTCCTGTCCTCACTCTCTGTTCTTTCCTTTGTGGTATTTTCTAGCCTGTGCCTTTACTTTACTTCACTTCCTTTCTAATTAGTATATAAATGCCATACTGGCAGGGATTTTCCTACTGTTTTGTCACTGGTATCTCTGGAGACTCTTGGAGCAGTGCTTTTGAGGAGCACTTCACCACATCCTTGTTATGGAATCTGTTTTCATGAACACAGCCTGCACATGCTGTCTTCATAGGGAACTGCCCCTTTCCTGCTTGAAGGGGCACAGCACTCTTTGGGCTTTGGGGGGCTTGTTTTCTCTATTACAGAAGTGATTTCTTAAAGCTCAGCGCAAGCAAGAAAACAGTCATGAGACACTTGTAACACATAGGTTCTGTCAACTTTATAGGTTTACAGGTTTATAGCAGCAAATGCTGAGGTCTACATTGTACTGAGCCTGTGCATAGGAGACTCTGGTTTCTGAGTCACTCACAGGGCTTGGAAGGGAGACATAAATTCTGCTGTAGGGATGGCACAATCATACATAGGCCTCTCGAAACCCATGTGCACCAGCAGTGATGGGAAAGGCTTTCAGGAGTATTGACAGCTGTTTGGAGTATGAGGAACATGTGGTCATTAGAAAGGAGATAGTATATGGAAGCATGGATCCCAGCCCTTCCAACCCTGACGGGACAGGCAGCCAGGGTTAACAACCAGCCCTGCTTCTCCCTCTGAAAAGTGCTCAGCAGTGCTCACTGAGCATCTATGGGTAAGAAAGAGATTGGCACCATTTCACAGTAGAGAAAACATCCCAGAGACATGAAACATGAGCTAGGTATTGAAAGAAGGGATGAGGTGGAAGGAAGCAGCATATAGAAAGATGGACACAACTGTTGGAATCCTATGAATTGCAGAGAGCTGGGACAAGCCAAACTACATAGAGTGGAAATGGAGGGATTGGAAGCAGAACAGCCTTTATGCCTTGATTGGTTGGTTGGTTGGTTGGTTGGTTGGTTGGTTGATGCCTTTATTGGAGTACGGGGCCTGGATTTATGTTGAAGTTTTTCAACATGGAGCTCTTGTCCAAACCACACAGAAAGGGGCTAGAGAGATGGCTCAGCAGTTAAGAGTACTGCCTGTTCTTCCAGAGGTCCTGAGTTCAATTCCTAGCAACCACTTGATGGTTCACTGTAACGTGATAGGATGCCCTCTTCTGGCCTGCAGGTGTACATGCTGATAGAGCACTCATATACATAAAATAAATAAATCTTTTTTAAAACACACACACA
>OU015755.1:65376307-65430824 GCA_907169655.1 Acomys percivali | reverse complement strand
ACACACACACACACACACACACACACACACACACACACACACACACACAAAGAACTGGTGATCTAGTTCAGCATTTTCATCTGAAACAAAGACGCAAGTGCATTGGAAAGAGATTGGAGGCTAGCTAAACAGAAAGTGTCAAGCCTTTCTGTTTTAGTTTGAGGCTTTAATCCTATATTTATGTGTCCATTTTCAAGGAGACCCAGTGTGAGCTGAAGGGCCCGCAGAGGTGAGCCATCTTTTCATACTGCGCGTTCCCGTTTGGGCTCATCAGAGGTATGCACCTCTTGTATTAGTAAGATGTTTACAGGCAAGACATGGTGGTGCACACCTTTCATCTCTGCACTGCAGCAGCAAATGCAGGTGGATCTCTGTGAGTTCAAGGCCAGTCTGGTTTACCTGACAAATTCCAAGGCAGCCAGAGCTGTATAATAGACCTTGTCTCAAAAAGGAAAGAGGGAATGCTTACATGTGTGTTGTACTGCTCTTAGCAACAGTGGCCTTGAGCAGATTGGAGCTAGTACCATCATATAGGACTAATAAATTATTTGATGCCAGGAAAATGGTACATTACTAGGAGACCAGAGCTTTTAAACAGACTAACAGCCCAAATGTTTCTTGGAGCTTCAGAGGTACCAAAGCAAACAAGCCAACAACTTTAAAAAAAAAAAAAAAAAAAGACAAATGTAAGTGATCGTGAAGCTGAGGTAGATCTGAAATATTTACTGTTCCTCTACACTTTTGTGTTTTGTTTTTTATTTTTTGTTTTTTTCATAATAAAAGTCTTCTTGGTATAATACTCAGAAGCCCCAATAATAATGACTTAAATATATTTTTATTTCTCTTTAGCTAAATTTATTTTGTCCCTATAACATTAAGCGTAATTATTTAACCATACTACTTACATGATATTTAAAAGTATAGCTTTGATTTATACCTAATACCAGGAATAAAAGAATTAACTTTGTAGCTATCCCAAAAATATAGCTATATAGTTAAAAAAGAGTAATTTATGCAGTTGCCATTATACACCAAACAGAAGAAATATGAATATTTTGTTTGCTTGCTTGCATAAAAGTGCCATTATTTTTCAGCAGCATGTGTTTTGTTTGTTCTTATTCGAGGCAGGTAGGTGGTCTGCCACTGAGCACGGTCCAAGTTCTTCACCCTTAAGTTCTTTAACACATTATAAAAGGTACCCGACATATCTCCCAGTTCTTCAGAGAGCTATTGAGCGATGGTATGGAGAACCAGAATGTACTACTCCAATCTTAAAACTCTTAGCAGAGCTGATGCAAAACAGGTAAGCAGCTGTGCACCGTCCACAGAGCTTGCATCTGCCTGCTGTGTATTGTCATAGCATAGCAACAGCACAGGGCAGCAATCAGTGAAAACAATAGATATGAGCTTTGAAAGGAAGAAAGGTACAGTCTACTGTAGCTATGTGAGGTGGAGGAGGAGGAAGTATAAGTAGTATACTTCATAGACAGAAACTTTGGGAAATGATAAGGTTGAATGACTATAGCCACTATTATTTAAAATATTCAAAGTCACAAAATGGGGGGAAAGAGCAGTTATTTTTAACTATTTTTCTGCTTAGCTACAATTCTGTAAAATTTTAAATGAGGAAGAAATGTAAGGAAGAAATGTCATCTTCTAAGTTGAGAGGTTTCATTTTATAAGGAAGGAAACTGAGTCTCTGGGCAGTTCACTTTGTCCAGGAGCTGTAATGCTGAGTGTCCTCCTGTGCTGGGTGCATGTGCTGCAACCACTGCACTCCTCAGACCTTAGGACTTGTGAGGGGCAGCAGGAATTCAGATGTTCTGCCTGTAGTTGTTAACAAAGATTTGACTGAGAGGTTGGAGAAACTACAGCACTCTGCTTGTGTTAGCCTCCTTAAAATGTGTCATTGTGGATGTGGCCTAGCACCAATAATTTGTTACTTTGCCATCCTTTTCATCAGTGCCTCTCTACAGACAGCATGTTGAAGGAGATAGCCAGTCAGAGAAGCAACATGGGCTGCAGCTCAGCTTTAACCCTGTTGCTGAGTTGTTCACAGCAATAATTCCAATTTTTTACTCTTAAGTGAAAGGTGGAAAAAGATTTGTGAAAGAAAGCTATTTTCTTTTTTTTTTTTTTTTTTTTTTTTTTGTGAGCTCTAGAGGTTTTATTTTTTGATTTTTGGTTTTTGGTTTTGGTTTTTGGTTTCTTTAGTTTTCTCACTAGTACTTTGTAAGTATTCAGAAAATATGGGCTTTGTATTCAGTATTAAAAATGTGGATTATTTATCATTAAATATTGTTAATTAGATATAAAATATCACTTAATACTGAAGGAAAAATAGTGTCCTGTGTTATAAAGCATTTTGTGTCTGCCATAGCAAATAATTTTGCATAGCATAAAAAACTCAATAATTGCCATATAAAAATTTATATTTCATGATATGCTATGTATACATTTCTCTAGAATCTAGTATGAATTATATATTTGCATTTTTCTAATCAGAGTTATTTTTGTACTTAATATTAAACTAATTTTTGAAAAGCAGCAGTCTGTTTAGCAAACAAGATACTAACAATGTTTTGCCTGTGGTTTGGGAGTAGTTTTGTTTGTTGTTGCAACACTGACTAAAGATATTCCAGCGTATCTTAAAAGCATAGTTGCATGGCATACCAGAGCCAATGAGGTAAGGAGGAGGCTAAAAACTCACACTGTGGAACATGAAATGTGTATAACTATTACTGTTTTTAATAACTATCCATTAGTCACTTTGTGTGAAAGTAGAAGGGGTAGAAAAATCTGTGATATAAAATGTCAGGATATTATTTTGATAAATTAAAAAATGAACCATCTATTCAACAAGCAGTGAAGAAATTATTGTTTGTTTAGTGTCTCTTTGAAGAATAATTAGTGCTGAATGAAATTCTTATAAATGAAATTGATAGACATGCTGATATTTGGTTTCTTTTTCTGTAGAAATAGTGTAATTTTTCCTATATTTCTTAGGTCTCAGCGTTTGAATTTTGATGTGTCCTCTCCTAATGGAATTCTTCTCTTCAGAGAGGCAAGCAAAATGATTTGCACCTATGGTAAATACCTTTTTCCACACTGGTCTCTGCAGTATAACTTTCCTGCTTCTGGAAGGAAAGATGTTCATTGCTTTTGACCTCTGTGTCTGTCGGTAATAGCGCAGACACAGGTGATAGTGTTCCTGAACAGCATCGGGCAGGAGAGGCAGTGACGACCTGGCCAGCTTGACACATTCTGGGGGATAAAATTGCAGTGTCAGTAGTAAAGAATACAGCAGATAGGCCTTTTAAAGTTATAGTATACTCAGAATTGCTAAAATTTATATCAAGGAATTTGCTGTCTTAAGTCTATGAATGCCTAGACAACTTTATCAGCAATTATCCTGGCAAAAGACAGTAAATTATTTGGGGGGAGGTGAATAATAATGTTCATTGCTGGGGGGAAGTTTTCTATTCCAGGTCAATTTTGAAAAATTAAAAAGAAAAATTCTCCACAGCTGGGCAGTAAATGTTTTATTGCAAGGAACATTTGGGTTCTGTAACCCTAGAAGCAGAGCTCCTGAGTCAAGATTATACTAGTCAATCATAGTTAAAATTTTTTATAATTTACTTAGCACTTTAGGCCTAAAAAGCATCATTCTCCCTAACACTTGCCAATTAAGACAACTTCAGTAATAGCATTGTCTTTTTAAGACTTTTTCTGGGTTACAAGCATTCATTTCTCTTGTTATTTAACAATTGCGTACATGTGTGTGTTGTATTCTGGTTATTCTTTTTCCTAGACCCTCTCTTATTTCCCTGTAGGCCCTTCCCTGCGGTTCTTGTACCCATGTTTGCTAGTTCCTGTTTTGTTTTGTGTCCTATAGAATATGCAAGATGTTAGGTTTGGAACTAAGCTTCAGAGCTTGGAAGGCCCACCAGTGGGGACACAGCTGGGCACTGCCTCCCCACCTCCCACAATCAGTGTCCTATTGGTGTGCAGTAGTGTCAAGGCTCCATCCCATCCATAGCCAATTGTCACAGGGTCTTTCTGTTGTGGGCCCAGGACCAGTACACATAGCTGTAGCATGTTTATGATTTTACCTTGATCATGTCATGCTTCCAAAATGGCAGTTCCTAGTCCATCTCCCTGTCTTTCTGCTCTTTGTCTGCCTCCTCTTCCACAGTGTTCCCTCTTAAGTGGGTAGTGGCAAAGTCTTATTTATGGTGGAGGTGACTTGATGCTGTGTGGGTTCAGTAAACAGTACTGGGCCTGAAACCTGTTGAGTCGTGGACTTAGGGCTGAGCTTATAGTGTTGGACACTCATGCCCCTCCATGGCTTTTTTGTTTTTGTTTTTATTTTTAAGTATTCCACGTCCTTAGCTGTGAGGGAAATACACATAAACTACTTTAAGATTGCATCTTAGCCCAGTTGGGATGGCAGTCATCAAGGATGCAAACAGTAGCAGGTGCTGGCCTGGCTGTGGTCATAAGGAGACTGCTTATGCTGCTGATGGGAGCATGAACTAGTGCCACCACTTTGGAAGCCAATCTGGAAGCCCCTTGAAAAGCTAGACACTTCTCTGTAGGTGAGTAGTGACAGTAGAACAGACCTGAGTCCGCTAGTCTAGTTCAGCATGGTCTGGGGCCAGGTCTGAGCTGGGCTTCTGTGCGGTACATTTCTCCCAGATGTTGTCTTAGTCCCATCTTCTCTGCCTTTGTAGTTTCATGTCTTTCTTTGTTTGCATGCTTGGGTTTTGTCCTTTGTTGTAGTTCCCCACTTCATCTCAGAAAGCTAGTGATGCTCATCCCTCCTGAGTAACTGAGATAGATTTACAGAGGGCTGTCAGGCTTATTGTACTTCCATATGGGTGTGGGAAAGAGAGGGGGCGGGGAGCGCACCTACTACTTTTCAAAAAGTGAAGGCATATTTAAAAGAACAAAAAATAGATGTTTAAATTGTTCTTACTTCATTTCATCACATTCTGGTATTCTGAGCTATCTTTGTTGTAAACTTCCATTAAAAATGCTTATTTTCAGTTGTGCTTTTAAATTTGAGCTTGCAATACTAAGTGCACAAAAGCAAAACAAACAGAAAAATCAACCTGCCTGTTTAGGGAAGTAGACTGACACTCTTATTTTACCTTGTACCAATTGCTACATTACCACAACTTTTGTATCTGTTTTTAAATAGATAAAATCATATAAAGTAAAATAATCACTTTGCCTCCAGAGGTAAAAGAACCCACTATGAAGTGGAGTTTCTAAGTATAGTTTGCCTTGCATTGAGGATACAGCTAACTCTATGGATTGTTTGTTTGTTTGGTTGGTTGGTTTTTGCCTTCATGCATGTAAGTGTGGCATGTGCATGCTTGGTGTCTGAGGAGGCCGTCAGCTCTCCCAGAGCCTCAGTTACAGCCAGTTAGGAGCTTGTGGATGCTGGGACACCAAGCCAGGGCCTCTACAAAAGTAGTAATACATTTAACCACTGAGCCATGCCTCTAGCCTGTTCGCACCCCTCCCCCCCAAAAAATAGTAATTATCATTGTGAAGCACTGCACATAGCAGTTACTTGGTAACTGGTAGGACTTCCACTATGCAAATGTTGGGCTCCTGTCACCAGGAACAGTTGACCCTCTCCTGGTACTTTGGGGCTTATTGACTGCTGCAGTGAGGTTGATAAGAATAGTGACCTTTCCTCTTTGGTGCAACTGCCTTTCCTGGACAGACTCTAGCAAGCGACGCCAAAAGGAGTCATACAGAACAGTGCTGACCCTGTGGTCAGACACAGAAGAAAGTGTTGGAGTAAAAAATGAGAAAGATAACAGTGTGGAGATTGCACTGGAGGAGGAAAAGAGAGAGCAAGTCAGGAGCCTTGAAAGCATATGTTTGTTTGTTCAAGCAGGTCTCACATAGCGCAGCCTGTCTTCAGACTCACTCTGTGTAGTCTTGAATTTCTTTTCTTCCTGCCTCTGTTTCCCAAGCACTGAGATTGCAGATATGTATAAGAATGGCTGGCATCTAAGTATTCTTGAGAAGAAATGCAGTAAAGAATTTTCTTGTTCAGAAAAGAAGGCCAAGAGTCAGGATCTGGGGCTAGAGAGATGGCTCAGCAGTTAAGAGCACTGGCAACTCTTCCAGAGGTCCGGAGTTCAATTCCTAGCACCCACATGGCAGCTCACAACTGTCTATAACTCCAGTTCCAGAGGATCCAACACCCTCTTACAGACATACATGTAGGCAAAACACCAATGCAAATAAATTAAATAAATCATTAAAAAAAAGGATCTGCTTCTCAATTTAGAATAGTACTTTTAGTAGATTTTGGTTTTAATCAGCTGTTATGTGCTTGCTCCTATATTAAGTCATTTATAATATATTCCTCAAGTCCTCAGGACAGATACTGCTAGTTCCATGACCTTGGTTAAGTTGCTTCCTAAATGGAAAAACTAATGCATAGCTTATACGGTGGTTATAAGGAACTCCCTGAGGTACTGTTGTGAAAGGCCTTGGGCGGCTACTGTACTCCCCTCTGTAACTACTGTAGCCAGAAGCTGAAGTTGAAGCAGTCGGCATTAGGCGCTTACCAGGTAGTATGTAGCCAGCAGTTGGTTGAATTGGAAGTTAATGTGACTGGACGTAGTAATCTTTCCATATCCCGTACTGCTTCTTAAGATTTAGGAAGTTGATGACAAGTGCTATGAGTTTTCATGATTCTCATCCTAAAACTTGAGGGAAACTGAAGTGTGTAAGTGGGAAGGCAGCCTCCAGCTGTGTTACGGTGGCTTTGTACACTTTCCATGGACTACTAGAAGACTCCCTTGCCCTCCGTGGAACCCCATGCTGGCTTCCTTCTGCTGTCTGGGCTCTGGCCTATATTCTTACCATGCTTGTCCTCTGGAGACTCTGGCATGCTCATTGGAGGGAGATGGTGTGGCTGGCACCTAGGAGCCTGGAAGATCCAAGAGTCACAGCAAAGGCTGAGTGCAGCCTGCAATACTTACCTCTCTGGGTTATCCAAGGTTAAGGACAGAGAACTGTAAAGGGCGAGAACATTGTGCAGTCGCTCTGTCCCCATCCTCACAGAGCTCCCCTGGAGCTCCTCTCTCCTGGATCGTGTATGGGTCGTCAGGGATGGGGTGGTATCAGAGAGGACTCAGTGCCTAATGCACCTGATTTATCACACATGGAGGACTGCCTCTTCTTCACTGCACTGTGAGACTGGCAGAAAAATAATACTTTTGATATGCTGTTTTATTTATCTACATTCTGTCATGATATACTTTGATGTAAGTTTTTAATTTTGCTTCAGCTCTCAGCTGCTCTTGCTGTTACAGCTCGGGGTCAGCACTGGGGTTAGCCACAGTAGCACAAAACAATTTCCTGTTTGTACAGCCCAGGTAACATTTGGATGAGGATTAAATTTTACCACATTTTCTACTAGCCCTAGCCTATTATTTCTAATGAGTTTTAAATTGCTTCAAGAACATGTATTTCAAAACTTAGTGCAATGATCCTTCAGCCTGAGCAACTTAATAAAAGAAATTTCTTTCTCTAAATTTTTGGTTAAAATGTTGCATGCACTGTAATAAATGTTATTACTCTGGAAACCTACTTCTCAGCTTTAAGAAGTGGATGCTTTTATGCTCAATTTCCATTTGTCTAATCTTTTCTTCCCATTGCCTCTGGGTACTGGTATCTTTAGTGACATCTGTTGGTTGAAGAGTGCACAGAGGGGGAGAAATACTGGTCGTTTTCAGGAGGCTAGCCAACGTGGAGTTGCTTGTATTCCTTCCTTTGGGAACTGATTTTTTAAAAGGCTTAGCTTGTGAAATTTTAAACTTTAGAAATAGCTGGAACAAATTATGATCATTCTCTTCACGGAAGAATTTGCATATTGGGCTGAGAGGTGGCTCAGCAGAGAAGCTGGGTTCAATTCCCAGCCCCAACATGCCAGCTCTAATCTGTCTGTTAATTCTAGTCCCAGGAGATCCAGTGCCCTCTTCTGGCCTCCATGGGGACCAGACACACAAGTGGTACAAACATACATGTAGACAGAAGACTCATGCACATGTATGCATGGATGGATGGATGGAATCTCAAAAATTTAAAGAAAAAAGAATTTACATTGCGAAGCAACATATAGTTCTTTAACATTCATAAATTGAGTTTGTAAAGCTTTGTGCAAACCACTGCTACCCCTTATGACCCAGCTAACAAGCCAGTGGCTTACTCACGGGTTTCACAGAGCCCTAGGAGTCTGTGAAAGCACCCACGGGAGTTCTGTAGGGGAAAGGAGGGGAGAGGAGACACGGCCAGAAATACATAGTTGCACAAACAGGATTTGTTTGTAAAGGGTGTCTCTACAAGAATGATTCTGGAACACAGCGTTAGAAGTGTGAGATTTGGTCTTATATTTACAGTAAGATGATAACAAGACCATAGATAAAGACTGCATTTTAGTCTTGAAACACTTGAGATTTTGTACAATGCCAGCAGGAAATAATAGTGGTTGGAAATAGAAATTCCAGGGCTATTGCTATGGCCTTGGCTTTATTCACAGCATGCAGATAATAACTTCTGAAAGTCTTGTGAAGGCAATGGAATGATTATGCCTTGAGGACCCCAAAATCTACCCCCAGCTAACTTACCAGAAGAAAGGCCTCAAAGACACCATGAGGAGTCTCAGAAGCTATTGGTGTTAGACTAAGCCTCCTTTGCACACAAGGAAAAAAATACTAAGGACTTCTTTCAGCATGCAGCTAACATTTATTGAACATATACTGCGTGATACTGTAAATTACAAAGGATGAGAAGATGAACACATAGAAAAAACAATTCTTCCCTAAGAAAACTTAGGACTAGCAGGGCATTTAGACAAACTAATGAAGGATGTGCTGTACTCATGATTGAAAAGTATTTAGAGTGTTCTAGAAACCTAGAAGAGATTTCTCACTCGAACTCCACGGACAGAACAGGCAGGGTTTTTTTAATTAATTAATTTACTTATTATTTGAAGAAACAAGAAATGGGCCCCGTGGGTCTAGAGAAATGTGGTTAAGAGCACTTGCTGCTCTTCCAGAGGACCCAACTTTGGTTCCCAACACCCACATCAAGTAGTTCACAACTACCTGTAACCCCAGGTCAGGGAATTCAACACCTTCTTGTGGCCTACACAGACATACATATAATTTTGTTTATTTGTTTGTTTAAGAGTATGTGGGCAGCACAAATTGGACTTGATGGATGGGGAAGAAAAGGACAGAAAGTTGGATCTGGAAGGAGTCAAAGGAAGAGATGAGTATGATCAAAACTCATTGTATAAAAAGAGAAATGGACTGCTGGTTGGTGTACACCTGTAATCCCAGCACTCAAAAGGCAGAGGCATATGGATCTCTGTTCAAATCCAGCCTATTCTAGAAAGTGAGGTCTGGGACAGTCAAGGCTACACAGAGAACCCCTGTCACACAAAACAAAACAAACAAACACACACCAGAGAGAAATGTGTATGCAACAAGAAAACTGCAGATTTCAAAATTGCTAGAGTCCTATGTGAGAGTAACGTGTATCTAATTCTACTGTGTATGGGTGTGCATGCACACATACCGTCCTGTGTGTATGTCTGTCTGTGGGGGTCAAAGGGCAACTTTCCAGAGTTGTTCCCTTCTACCATGTGAGCTCTAGGGATCAAACTCAGGCCATCGGGCAGCAGACACCACTAAATCATCTCAGCAGCCCCAACTTTATCCTTTTAAAATAAGTTTGGTTGAATGTATTTAAGAACTATAACACAGTATTCTGTGATGGCTACAGACCACAGGAAAGGGTTCTGTAGTGCCCTGAGTCTGTAGTGCCACCTGTATTGCTTGGGTGTACGACCATCCACTGAGGCAAGAGCAACCTACCAGTGGCCATGCTCACAAATACATCCCCAGCAGCTGTCAGCTGCCAGTAGCTATCAGCTATGAGTGGGCTTCATGAATCCCTCCTGTGGTGCTTAAGTTCTGACTATCATGGTCTTGTAGAAACCACAGCTGCCCTGAGTTTATGAGTTCAGTGGCCATGTCCTATCCAGGAGAAAACATTCAGAACACCACTCTTCCTCGCCCACCTGCTCTTATGTTCTTCTCACCTCCTCTTCTATCTATTCTCTGAGCCTTGAGGGTTAGGGGTTGGCATAGATGCCCGCTTTGGGACTTTGACCAGTTATGAGTCTCTGCGCTAACCACTGCCCACTGCAGAAAGAAGTCTCTCACCACAGTTGAGAATAGCACAAATCTATGGGTATAAACAAAAATGTTTATAACGCAGTTTAACACCATGATCATTTAACAAAACAATAGGTTTTTCCCTAAAGATTGTCACTTCTCCAGCAATTAGCTCTTGACCAGGCTTGTGAATGCCTACTGAGTGTGAATTGTCTACTGTGGAGCAAGCCTTACAATCAGAAAGTAGTTAAGAGTTCTGCTATGGCACCAGTGAGCTCTTTACCAGTATCCAGCGCTGGGGAAAACAGTTAATGTGTTTCTTCTCCCAGCAGCCTCCGTAATACGATTCAGCACTATGAAAGTTAACCTGTAGGCCAGAAGTTTCCTGACAGTTCCAAGTTGACTTCCTTGCCCTGTACCCAGCAGGTGTGATATCATGGACAATAGGGTCTGACGATCTAGTTAGGGTGAGCAACCAAGAGTAAAGCCAGTGACTGTAACTATGAGCTTTGAGCAATGATGGTGTGCCACTGTGGATCGTAGGTGATGCAAATGTATCCCTCTGACGGGGAATCCTAAGGTGGAGTGAAGTGATGCACATGGGGGTTAGGGGCACATGGATGGATGGCAGACTTTGTATTTTTCTGTTGGCTTTGCTGGAATCCTAGGACTGCTCTTTAAATATATATATAATCTTTGGGGAGATAGCAGAGATTTGGCATTTGTTACATTACTAGAGTGGCTGAAGCAGGCCTGGTTGAAAAGATGACGTTTAACCAGGCTTCCTGCAAGTAAGAGTCAGTCATGAGGGTGCCTCAAGAGAAGAGAGTCTCAGACTAAAGGACTTGGCATCCTGAAGCAAGAATGTCTGAAGAGCTGCAAAGGAGGTCAATAGCCAAAGTGGAATGAACAAGCAGAAGTGATGGGAGCTGAGTCCACAAGGCCTGCAGCCAGCCACTGTTCTGACGTTATCTCTAAGTAAAACAGGCCTGTAGAGGGTTTCAAGGTTTTGGTTTGGTTGGTTGGTTGTTGTTATTTTTGTTTTCATTTTGTTAGTTTGGGGTTTTGTTGTTTTGCTATTTGGGGTTTTGGTTTGGTTTTTTTTAATATTGTATTAATTTATTCATATTACATTTAGATTATTATCCCATCCCTTGTATCCTCCCATTCCTCCCTCCCTCCCATTTTCCCCTTACTCCCCTCCCCTATGACTGTGACTGAGGGGGACCTCCCCACCCCCGTATATGCTCATAGGGTACCAAGTCTCTTCTTGGTAGCCTGCTATCCTTCTTCTGAGTGACACCAGGCCTCCCCATCCAGGAGACATGGTCAAATATGGGGCACCAGAGTTCGTGTGAAAGTCAGTCCCCTCTCTCCACTCAACGGTGGAGAATGTCCTGTCCATTGGCTAGATCTGGGTAGGGATTTGAGGTTTACTGCACGTATTGTCCTTGGCTGGTGTCATAGTTTGAGCAGGACCCCTGGACCCAGATCCGCCCATCATAATGTTCTTCTTGTATGTTTCTAGGACCCTCTGGATCCTTCTATTTCCCCATTCTCCCATGCTTTTCTCACCTAAAGTCCCAATAGTATGGCCTCCCCTCTGACCCACTTTCCTGGTAAGTGAAGACTTTAATGGGACATGCCCCTTGGGCTAGATTGATTTATTTTATTTATACAGTGCTCTGCCTCCATGTAATACATGCAGGCCAGAAGAGGGCACCAGATCTCATTATAGATGGTTGTGCACTGCCATGCAGTTGCTGGGAATTGAACTCAAAACCTTTAGAAGAGCAGCCAGTTCTCTTAACCTCTGAGCTATCTCCACAGCCCCTTGTTTTGTATTTTTGAGATAGGGTCTCACTTTGTATCTTTGGCTGGCCTTAAACTCGTTATGTAGACCAGGCTGGCATTAAAGGCGTGCACACCATTTTGAACAGAGGAGTGACATCCCTCTTGCTGTCTTCTTAATGGTAGAATACATAGGACTGCACGCAAGGAGGTGCGGTAAGACATTGTTGTGGCCATGCCAGCAGTTTGACACAAACTGACACAGACCAAGGTGATGACTATGAGTGGTGAGAAGTGGCAAGAGTTCTAGTTACGTTGAAGCTCAGTCAAGTCAGGCAGCTGAATGAACAGCATGTGAGGAGAACATAGCTCCACCTCGGGCAAGTGCAGGTGCTGAATGTGTATTTGACATGAGATGCTAGAATCTGGAAGGTAGTTCCAGACTAGAGAAATGAGTCTGTGAGTCAAGATGGCTGGAGGAGGCAGGAAAAGGGAATATGAATATAGAAAGCTCGGGTTTAAGCCCTAGTGTCGGAGGTAAAGGGAAGGGGGGAGCCAGCGTAGACGGGTGCTTGCAACCAGCACTGATGGAAGAGAAAGAAGACTGGCAGGGCCTGAGGACAGGAGAGCTGAGATAGTCACCAGGGACCGAAGCTATTAGTACAGCTAGGAGGAGAAATGCAGATGTGTTTGGGACAGGCCGTTCTTTTCTGAGGAGTTGTGCTGCAAAGGGGGCGATCTCCAGCAGCGGCCATGGAGGGTTTGTGCTGCTTTCTTTTTTCAAGTGGAAGAAATCTTTGCATGTTTTATTTTGATGATAATGATCTAATAGCAAAAGGAAATGATTGCTTAGGAGAGAAGGACGAAGATGTTGTTTCTTCTGCCTCAAGCACAGAAGAGCTAAGACTGACCTGGCTGAGGAACTGACTTGCTGAAGCGCGTGTGATGATGTGAGTTCGGTGCCAGTAGAAGGAAGGATAAGGATGATGGCAGACCTTTAGAATTCAGGAGGGAGTCCCAGATGGAGATGATACATTTTTACTAGACAGTAGCATTCCTCTGTAAAAATTATTCTACTTATTTTATGATCCTAACAACTTGCTTAATTTTCCATATCCTTACCAGCACTGTGTCTATCTCTAGTATTTCCATTGCAGAGCTCTTCGGTCCGGGGATGCTGGGTGGTCTGCAGAGGCAAGAATAGGTTTTGTGACGTGAGCACTGGAAATGAGCAGTTCTCTATCACAGTGTTCTGCCCCACCATCTTGGTTGCAGTCTTTCACACTGTTCAGCCACGCCACTAAGAAAGACTTCTGCTATAGAACTGTCTGCTAAATATCAAATGCCTTAAAGTTTTAAAAAGGAAAGGGGAAGAGAAAAGATGAATCAGTGCATTGGGTTGTTGTCTAAGCCAGGAAGCAAGGCTATCCATACTGGCACAAGCTGTTAGTGAGATATATCTTACCCCTGCACCTTCCTTGCCGCCCCCACCGCTCACCCACACCCCACTTCCAACCCTAGCACAGAGAACAGGCAGGACATGAGCAGACAGCTAAGCCCATTCCAGCTGACTGTGTAGAGGAGGGCCAGAGAGCAGGCAAACAATGCAGTGTTGGCTCTACCATGAACTGTGTCAATGGAAGGATTAAAGGGAAGTGACACTTTGTATTGTACATACCTAGCTTTGTCTGCTCTTTTCCACATCGCAGCCCCTTCACAGGCTCTCAGACTAGAGAACAAGTGGACTCTGTAATATCATACCTCATGTTTATTGGGCACTGTGCCACTTAGCGTTGGTAAGCACTTTCCATATGCTGCCTCCTTTACTCCACTTAAGAGCCTTGGGAGTTATAGGTGTTGTTATTTTCATTTTATTGATAAGGAAACAGTGACTTTCAGAGAGTAATAATGTACCCAGATAACCAAGTAGCAAGCATCTGAGTGAACTAGCTATTGAATTGATGGCATTCTCTTCTCCTAAGCCCTGTATAGCTTTGACATCCACCTATCGAGGCCCAGTGTTAAGGACAGGGGCTTTGCCCCTACTGCTAGTTATAACAGATGTAGTCAGTGAGACAGTGTAGTTAGGGGGTTGTTTGGGTTCTAGGCTTGGACAGTCTTTCATTTAGGGAAAGTCTCACTTCCTTTGGTGCTGCTGCAGTAGCAGCAAAGAAGCAGCAATTACTGGTTTGAGTGGCTGCCAGCCTGGCAGGGCCATTGCCTCCCACCACTGCAGTGCTGTAGTGTAAAGCTCCCTCTCAGATTAGAACTATACAGGCTTGGGGCACAACAAGCAAAGTAAAAACAGTATCAAAGAGACACAGATGATCTGTATAATTATGTGACTCTAATTACTAGACTTTAAGCCTTTCGAAGGCACAGTCTCCAATTTTGGACAGTATTCCTGAGTAATACATACTGGAGAAAATTAAACGGGAGTGAAAAAATAATGATTTAACCAAGATTTCCCTTTCATAGTCTTTAGTAGCAACCATAGAATTCTGCGACACTTGACTATAACATAAGACAGTTCCCTAATTCAGATGTATTAATTATGCTTTTTTAAAGCCATAATACTAAGTTAATGAATTAATTCAGACAAAAAGCAAGTATGCCAATATTGCAACTTTAGCCTAGCACGAAAGATTAGACTCCTGAATCACCTGGGTGATGGATGATCAAGTCCCGTCGCAGTCTCTAGGCTGTCTACCAGACCTTTGCTGCAAAGTGCAGAGGTGTTAGAAAAGTAGAAGAGACCAGTTATACTGAGGGAAGAGGAGAGCAGGGAAGGCCTCATGAAAGGACCAGGCAGCCATGAAGGTACACATAGCTCTTTCCCTCTCCCATAAGGATAACTATAAAAGACGCCCTTGGGTTCCTCCTCTTTGTCTCTGGCCCCCAGCAAACACAAAATGTGTGAGCACCATCTTGCCTCCAGAATTACCCTAGCTCTTTCTGCCTTCTACCTATAGTGTTTTCTTCTTTGGAAAAGAGAGGGTGGGGATGTGACCTTGATTTATGTTTATTTGAGACAAGGCAGGACGCTATTTCTTAGACTCCCAAGCCTTTGCACTTAATCTACCCAGAACATACCACATCTTCTGAGGCCACCTGGGAAATGCAATCAGCCCTTCAAACAACCTGTTCTAAGAAGTCTTGCCTATTGCCCTCTACATAAACAGGATTTGTCTCTTCTGTTGTCACAGCATCATTAGTCACTACTCTGATAGTATTTTGTTACATTTTATGGAGTCAATCACAATTCTCTTCACCCCCACAATGAAGTCCTCAGAGCAAAGATTGCTTTTCTTCATGTGTTTATCAGTAGCTGTTAAGTAAATACTGTCATATTGCATTCAGTCTTTGTGGAGCTACAGTTTCTGTCTCTAAGGTGAATTAGAATGAGGTCAAGAAAGGGTACAGGATGTGCTTCTAAGTTCCAACTAGACTCCACTCTCCAGAACAACTTTGTTTCTCAGATGTCTCAATTACAGGAAAGCCTCATGGATAGCTAAAGCCGTAAGAGAGCAATGGCAGTCTGTTTTAGTAACAGACTTAGGGAAAACTTTCTCCCAACTAGTTCTCTTTCACACTCCACTAGGAGTATTGGTCCTTTTTAATCTCTTTTTAACATGTGTAGTTACCTTGATACACCTATCAAGTGGGAGTTGGTAGGGTGCTTGCCTAGGATGCTCTAAGTCCGGGATTTGATCCCCAGCATCTTATAAAGTGGATGGAAAGGTGCAGACCTGTGATCCCAGTATACAGCAGCTAGAGTCAGGAGAAATTAAAGAAAAGGAACACTGAATCTTATGTGCCCATGGTTGAGAGGAGGAAGTAGGTCCAAAGGCAAAGCTGAAGATTGAGGGTGGGGGACCACTGGCTAGCCCTCCTGAAACAGTGGCAGGTATGAACATGTTGGACCATCAAGGCAGTCTAAACACTGGGCACATCAGGGAGCCAGAGCAGGATCTAAAGCAATGTGGTCTGGGAAGAAACTGACCTGTGTGGCAAAGAAGCGTTGCCTCCTGCTAAGCATTTAGGATCAGGCTTGAGGTCATTAGCAGGGTTGGTGGTTCTGAGCAAGAAGCAGGGAAGAGCAAGACCAGCTGGAGCCCAGCAGTCGGTCTCCACTGTGGCTCTCACTGCTTTCAGAGAGCCTTGCAGATACTTCCCTTCCTCCTCCTCCAGCTTACAGAGTGCTCTTGGGGCCACGTGTACCCACAGCCATACTGGGTGCCCAGTTCCGGGAAGTTTACTTCTTAGCCACGTTGACACTACATAAACTATATTGCACGTCCAAGTTTTAGAAATTGGATTTAGTTCCAGTTGTACAAACAGAACTCATTTGAACAGTAAAAACAGCTAATAAAGAGTGTATCTATTTTTTAAAGAATTCCTAGGTACTGGTTAGCTACACACTTTCAAAATACATTTCAGAGACAGAAATTTTTTAATATAAATCCTAAATACTACTAAAATGTTAAAGTGATTAGGTAAATAGTTCTTTGTCTTGTTAATGGTCAGCATATGTATTTGTCAGGGTTCTCTAAAGGAACAGAACTGCAAAGAGTGGTGGTGCATACTTCGAAGGCAGAGGCAGGTGGTCTTGAGTTCAAAACCAGCCTAGTTGTCATACCAAAAAGCCAAGTTCCAGGACAGCTGTGGCTATATAGAGAGACTCCTGTCTCAAAAAAACAAAAACAAAAACAAAAAATGACTGGACATAGCAGTACACACTTTACCCTCAGCACACAAGAGACAAAGGCAGCCACATCTCTGTGAGTTTGAGCCTAGCCTTGTCATATAATGAGTTCCAGGACAACATAGAGACCTTGTCTCAAAATAAATTAAATAAATAAAATAAAAGACCAGAACTTGATAGAATAATAAAAATTAAGAGAGGATTTATTGGAATGGCTTACAGGCTGTAGTTCAGGTAGTCCAACAATGACGCTCTCCCAATGGGTAGATCAAGAATTGTGTATTTGTTCAGTCCATGAGACTGGATGTCTCAGCAGTCCCAGTCTGGCACTGGGGTCCTAGAGGATTCCTAGAGAGCTGCTAATGTTCAGTCAGTGTTGGAAACCTAAAGAAGCAGCTTCTGATATGACCAAAAAGAATGTCCCAGTTACAGGATAGATGAACTTGCCAGCAAGAGTGAAAAGCAAAGCCTCCTTCTTCCGTGTCCTGTTATGTGGGCTGCCACCAGAAGGTGTGGCCCAGACTCAGGGCAGGTCTTCAACCTCAAATGATCTAACCTAGAAAATCCCTCCCTGGCATGCACCTCAACTTGGGTTTTAGATGTGGTCAAGTTGACAACCAAGGTTAGCCATCACAACCTAAAACTTCGGTAGAGCTTTTAAACTAACTGCCTCAAGATCTTCTAAAACCTAAAGGGAAAAAAGCCTTGATTATTTTGTGTAATGGTAGTAATTTCTGTGTGTCTCATCTAATTCCAAATCTGTAAGGCTCCTAAAAATAAAGTAACGTAAGATTAATTAAGTTCACATAGGGAAAAAAAAATTCACATAGGAAATTAAGACTTCACCCAAAATATAGAATCATTTGCATCTTAGGCTTTCTTTCTTTCTTCCTTGACTAAGCTGGTTATTTTCAGTAATTTTTTATTTAATTTATTCAGATTACAACTCAATTGTTATACCATCACTTGTATCTTCCCATTCTTCCCTCCCGCTTTCACCCTATTCCCCTCTTACACTATGGAATACTACTCAGCTATTAAAAACAAGGAAATCCCACAACTTGTGGACAAATGGATGGAACTAGAAATGATCATAATGAGTGAGTTAACCCAGAAACAGAAAGACTCACATGGTATATACTCACTTATAATTGGGCACTAGCCCAAAAGGCATGTCCCATGAAAGTCTCCACTTTCCAGGAGATTGGGATAGATGTGAGGACATCCTACTGGGACTCTAGGTAAGAGAAATGTAGGAGATGGGGAAATAGAAGGACCCAGAGGGTCCTAGAAACCTACAAGAAGAATATTTTTAGTAATGTTTAAAAATAATTCTGTGAGAATTTCATATAACATATTTTGAGTATATTCACCCCCTCAACTCCCATTACTACCATCTCTCCCCAGTCAAGCTGAGATTTCTTCTTCTCCATTGAATTTAGTTTGTGTTGCCCAGACACTCTAGGGAGTGGCGCCTGCCCTGGCATGTTGTTGGCCTACAAGGGATCTTAACACCCCTCTCCCAGAAACTCTCAGTGCTCTCGCTGCTCAGCAGTGGAGGGTTTGTGCCTGTCTCCCCTAATGTGCCGGGGTGCCGCAGTGGAGGGGTTGTGCCTGTCTCCCCTAATGTGCCGGGGTGCCGCTTACCTGCTTGTCCTCTCTCTCCCTCTGAATGTTTTGCTGACTCAGTTCTCTTTTTTATTTTTTAGCATTTATTTATGCACTTATTGTGCAGTTCTGTGTATGTCTATTTGTGTATGCACACATGAGCCACAGCACATGTGTGTAAGTCAGAGGACAACTTAAGGCACTGCAGTCTTGCCCTCCACCGTGCAGGGATGGGTTTCAGGCCACCAGACTCAGCAGCAGGTGTCCTTCACCACTGAGACATCTCACCACCCCTTACCGGGCCTTTTTTTTTTTTTTTTTTTTTTTTAAATAAAAATGTTTAAGGGCTAACATTTACATTAAAGTATATAAACTAATCTGAATGGGTATATGTAGCATGGGTTTTCTTCTTGTCTTTGTGTGTATCAGTGTAATCACCATCCACATCAAAATACGAGCCTTCCCCAGCACCCTTGATTGATTTTTCTTTGGGCTCATCATTCTTCCCAAATAAATGACCTTGTATATTTGTATTTTGAACAATGATTCAATTTTGGAGAAATACTGAAAGAAAGTTAACATTAGCTGCAAAGTGAAGATGTTAGTGTGTCTCACAACTCTTGGAATTATGTCTCTTTATACCTCTTTCTTTCTGCTTTTACCCTACCACAGGAAATCAGATCTTGTCTCTTGGGAGTCTCTCAAAAGATCAGATTTATCCAATGAAACTCAAGGGCATCTCCATCTGCTATTCAGCTCTCAAGTCTGCCTTATGTGGAAATTATGTCAGCTTTGGTGTCTTCAAGTTGTACGGGGACAACCATTTTGACAATGTACTCCAGGCCTTTATCAAAATGCTGCTGTCGGTGTCTCACAGTGACTTGCTGGTAAGCACCACAGTGCCATGGGGCTCTTCATGTGCAGTGGGAAGTGCCAACACCACAGGCCCAGGGAAGCCCAGGGAATCCAAATACCACCACGTCTTATGTTTCAGCACAGCATGCTTGCTCCACATTTAACCAGATCTGGACAGCTATAGTGATTACTTACATAATTCAACACACAGGCTAACAGTGTCCCAGCTGCCACTCTAACCACATGGTCATCCAAAGTGCTATAGCTTCATCACATGAAAAGCAGATTTGGTAAAGTTAGTAAATCGCTTTCAGCTATATTCTTGATCCAAAAAGGGAAGTACAGGATTGGGAGCAAAATCTCCCCTCCTTTCATTCCACCACTTAGCTTCTTGCTGTTTGATCTTCTTTGGTATTAGAATTCGGGTGTGGCGGACAGCATTAAACTGAAAGTTTACCTTGAGTCAATCACCTCCCTTCTTCCCCGGGCCAAACTTTTTTTTAATGAGTGGGCTTTAAAATGTGATTTCTCGGCCCCCTTTCTATACTGATGTGAGCTTTTGTGATGTATGTCAGTGATCTTTAAACTTTGAAACCTTTCAGAAATGTCTGGGATGCTTGTTGGAAACACCGATTTCTAAGCTTCTTTGGCTGCCTCAGCAGCGCTTCTTTAAAACATTTCTGCCAGTTTATACTGAGACACTGTATGCTCAGTGTGTTCTCAGCATTGGGGTAATTGAGACTTTTCCACCCATTCCCACCCAGAAGTTCCATGAATGACCCGGAGAGCTTGGGTGAGAAATGGTCCTGAGCTTACAGTGGCCTGGAGCGCAGCGCCCAAGCAGGCTGTGAAGCCTCCTTGTAGCAGAGTGAATGCTCTGCCTGCATGACAGAAACCACAAAGCAGAAGTCAGCTGCCATGCTCAGCAGCCTTATTGATGGGACTTTTCACTACAGTTGTGGTCCACCACAAAAGTCATGAGTAGTTCTCAAACCCAAGGGGTACATAAGACTGTATTTATCATATATGAAAAAAATGCTTATTTCAAGGCCTCACTTCAGAGCTTTTTCTTGAGTGGGTCTAGAGTGTGGATTGGAAACCCACATGTTGAGTAAGCATGCCCACAGAGATGTTCTCATCTCACTAGCTGTCATACTGCGCTGGGTTTACTTGCCATGAGTGTTAGGCCGTGACTTTGCTTTACATTACATTTGCGATTTCCCAGGTATTGTCTCATACACTGTCTCTTCTCCTTAGAGTGTGATCAATAGCAAATCATTTACCAAACAATAATTTACTGGCCTTGTACAAATATTAGCAGACTGAGATGCCATGTCCACATGGCTTGACATTTTCTCTCTCTCTCTTTGTACAGCAGTACCGGAAGCTGAGCCAGTCCTACTATCCACTCCTGGAGTGTCTCACCCAGGACCACATGAGCTTCATCACCAACCTGGAGCCCCCTGTGCTCCTGTATGTTCTCACATCGCTCTCAGAGGGACTCAGCACTGTGGGTAAGGCCGAGAGAACGCTGCTCCCACAGGAGACACGGGGTGTCCCTCTCCTCATGTTTGTGTTCATTGAGAGTCTTGTCCTATGAGGGGAAAAGAAATGTTATCAGTGCAACTGAAAGATTATTTTACAAGCTATTAGAGGCGAGTGGAAAATAGACTTTAATATTTTAGTAATTTTTAGCAGTTTTGAGATAACAGTTTAAATACCACCAAGGTCCAAAAAGTTCTAACAAATACATATATATTAATGAGACACACAGCATGTAAAGGATTTGCATCACTACACAAAGCTCCAATATGTCTCCATCAAAGTTATTACTTGTTCTTAACCTGACTGCAAGGAAACTACTGTCTTTCTCTTTCTAGAATCTTTATGCATAGACTCTGAAAATATGAAGTCATTGGTATCTTGTTTCTTTCACTTAACAGAATGCCTTTGAGAATCATCTGTGTTGTTTTTTGTTTTTTTGTTTTGTTTTGTTTTAAGATCTATTTATTTATTATATATACAGTGCTCTGCCTGCATGTACACCTGCAGGACAGAAGAGGGCATCAGATCACATTGTAGATGATTGTGAGCCATCATGTGGTTGCTGGGAATTGAACTCAGGACCTCTGGAAGAGCAGTCAGTGCTCTTAATCTCTGAGCCATCTCTCCAGCCCCCTGTGTTGTTTTTAAATCAGTTCATTTATCCTTCCTTTTACTGAGTGCTATAGCTTCCTTGGTTACCACACTGCATTCATCCACAGATCATCTGATGGCTGTGGGACTGTTTTCAATTCCTTGACTGTGTTGAGCATAACCACCATGACATCATGCACAAGTCTTCAGTGACAATCCTTCGTAGTTCCTTTGGATAAATACCTAGGATAGGATTTCTGGGTTGTACACTGTCAGTTTTACTATGTCAAGACACCATCTCCCAATGTGACTACAGTGGTTTGCTCCAACAGTGTAGCGAGGTTCCAGCTGTTCCTCATCTGTACACTTACAGTGATTGTTTTCAGGTCGAGCCATTGTAGTGTATATAAAATAGCAGCTCTCTGTGGTCTTGACTTCTGTATCACCAATGAATAATTTGAGGATATTTCTATGCTTATTTCTTATTCATGTATTGTGTTAGTATTCTGTTGCTGCAGCAGAATACTTGGGAGAAGTCACCATGTAGAAAGGGCTGTTGGTATTTGGTCCACAGTTCCAGAGACTTTCGTTAGTGGTCTCGTGTCCCCTCACCTTGGGCCTGTTGGCAGGAGGCGTTGGACCAGACAAAGTTGCTAACCTCATGGTGACCAAGAAGCAGAGAGAACAGAAGAACAGTTTGAAGTCAGTCAGATAACATGCTTCAGAGACACGCCTCAGTAACCTACTCCTTCAGCCGTTCCCTGCCCTACTAGTGTGTCAATAAGTCCTCGGTGACAGTCCACTGATGAGGCCCGCATCCTCAGCATCCCGTCACACGCAGTGGAATGAAGCTGCACTTAACCCTTGGGAACATTTTAGATCCAAACAGTAACTACATTTTCTTCATGAAGTTTTTGTTAAAATATTTTACTCTGGTTTTTTTTTTTTTTTTAACTGAATGTTTTGTTTTGTTTTGTTCAAGATTTACTTATTTACTGTGCATACAATGTTCTGCCTGTGTGTACAGCTGCAGGCCAGAAGAGGGCATTATATCACATTACAGATAGTTGTGAGCCACCATGTGGTTGCTAGGAATTGAACTCAGGACCTCTGGAAGAGCAGACAGCGCTCTTAACCTCTGAGCCCTCTCTCCAGCCCTGGATACAGATTCTTAATCAAATAAGATTTTAAAATAATTTCAGCTCATGACATGTCTTTGTGTTTTCCTAACAGTATCATCTAAAAAGGAAAAGTTTCTATTTTTAAGAAATCCAATACTTCTTTAGCCTGAAGACATAAAGATTTCCCATTTTCTTCCAAAAGTATCATCAGTTTGGCTCTCATTTTAAATCTATAATGCATTTCAATTTCATTTTTACCTATGTTCTAGGAATCAAACATTCTTTTAAAACAAATATTTGCTTGTTCTGCAACCTTTATCTGTTACTTATTTGTACTAACATGTCTTAGTTTTATAATGGCCTTAAATGCTGTAGTGCAGTCCTTTAATACTGTCCTCTTAGGTCCTGAGTTCAATTTCCAGCAACCACATGGTTGCTCAAAACCATCTGTAATGGAATCTGATTCCCTCTTCTGGTGTGCATGAAAACAGAGCACTCATATACATAAAACAAATAAATAAACCTTTAAAAAAGTATTCTTCTAAACTTATTGTAACTGTGAGGTTTTTGCCTTTTCATAGAAATTTTAGAATTAAGTTATCAGTCCTTTGTATTTCTCCACCCCTAGCCCCAAACAAAAGAGTAGGGGAGTTTAGCTTAGGAGATCATTGAGTTTGACACTTTTGCCCTAAGATTGTTTATAGTCTCTGCCTGGTATCCAGTGTGTGAATCGTCTGTCTATATTGATCTGCCTATAGGTCTATCTATAACATCTGCCTGCTATCAATGTACCTGTCGTCTCTGCCGTGATATCCTGATGCTGGTCATTGAGCCCTATTTTTTTCTCTCCTCATCACCATTCTAGCTATAGTGTTTTACTGCAAAGCTTTCATTTTGATTATTTATTTTTATTTTTATTTTACTAAGTACAGTCTTTCTTCAGTTCACTTTGCATTCTCTTTTTTAGTCTTGTTTTCAGAGGAATGTATTGCTCATTAAGTTTAGATCTTTAGACCTTCTTTTATCATGTATTTATACTGTTGTTCAATTAAAAATATTTTAATAATATTTTATTTATTCTTTAAGGATCTTGTAACATGTATATATGGTGTATTTCTGTATCCACCCTCCACTCAGACGACAGCTCTCTTCAGACCCCACCCAGCATGCCCTTTTTCTTACTTTTTTGAGTAGCCCACTAAGCCCAGGCAGTGCTGCCTGCCCATATCCTCATGGGCAGGGCCGTTTATCGGAGCTTGCAAATCTAATAGCAGACCCTCTAAAAGACAACTTTCTGTCTTCCCCAAGGGCCATCACCTGGTAATAATAATAAGCTGATTGGCTTGGGTGGGTTTCTTGAGTCTCACCCCAGTCTTTACTTGAGTTTTGACTGGCTTATTGTGCAGGTAGCCATAGTTGCTGTGAGTGTATGCGTCCACTGGCCGTGTCATATCCAACAGACAGCACTTCTCCATACCCTCCGGGTCCTAGGGATTGAAGACTTGATACAGATGTCCTGTGTAGGGATAAGCACTTAATGGTTACTCATTCTCAGCACTTTGATCAGTTTTGAGCCAATGCATTAACTGCTTCCCGTGGCAAAAGAGGCTTCTTTAACCAAAGTTAGGAACAGGGTATAAACATAAGTACCCAGAGGGCTGTTTGACAGGACAACCAGAAAAATCTCTTTATTGTCCTACTGATTTTCTTTTTCTGTTGCTGTTTTTGTTTTTCGAGACAGGGTTTCCCTGTGTAGCCCTGGCAGACCTGGACTCACTCTGTGGACCAGGCTGGCCTCGAACTCACAGCGATCCGCCTGCCTCTGCCCGCCGAATGCTGGCAGTCCACTGTGTCCAGCTACATCCTACTGGTTTTCACTTGAGCATTAGCCAGTTCCTTTGAAGCATAATGCTTAGTTTTCAAATATTTGAAGATGCTCTTTATTCTGTAGTTGAGTGTAATTTTATTCCATTATGTTCATAGAATATATTCAATGATTTTTGGTTGGTTGGTTGGTTAGTTTGGTTTGGTTTGGGTTCGCCACCCCCCCCCCCCCCCGAAAACGTTTGCCCTAACTGTCCTGGACTCACTTTGTAGAACAGGCTGACCTGTAACTCAGAGATCTGCATGCCTCTGCCTCCAGAGGGCAAGGTAGAGCCACCACCACTGGGCTGATTGACTTTCTAATAATCTATAGTCTTACTGGTTAGTTGTATAATTTCTTTTATCTATTTGTTTTGTGAATTGGGAAGAGAAAAATACTAAAATCTTAATAATTATAGCTTTGTCCTAATTCTCTGTCTCTGTTCGGATCTAACAATTTTTGTACTAAATATTTCAAAGTTCCTGTGGGGTGCATAAATATTTGAAATTATGGTATTCCTTTGATGAATTTACCTTTTTATTATTACAAAATGACCCTCACAATCTGTAGTAAATTTCTTTTCTCTGAAAGTTCTATCTGATGATATCTTGAGTTTTCTTATTACGTGTATTTATTTGGGGGTGAGGTGGATCTGCCACCATGTTCACATGGGAATCAGAGGGCAGCTTGCAGGAGTCAGTTCTCCTTCAACTATGAGGGTTCCAGGGATCAACCTTAGGTTATCAAGCTTGGCACCCTTACCAACGAGCCATCTCACCACCCCAGCATCCTTTTAGTATGTTATTAAATGTACCTATATATTTAAAATCGATTATTTATAGAGTACATGCATTTTTGTTTGTTTGTTTGTTTGTTTGGGTTGGTTGGGTTGGTTTGGTTTTGGTTTTTTTCGTGACAGGATTTCTCTGTGTAGCCTTGACTGTCCTAGAACTCACTCTATAGAACAGGCTGGCCTTGAACTCACAAAGATCTGCCTGCCTCTGCATCCCAAGTGCTGGGATTAAAGCTTTGTGCCACCACCACACAGCTAAGCACATGAATTTCTTATTTATGCTCTGTCAGTAACTTGATACCTTAAAACATAAATGTATTTTATTAGAGCTTTATACCTTCTATGTCTCGCATGGGTCTCACTGAGTTGAATTCAGGATGTCAGCAATGATATAGGTCTTGAGAGATACGGGCACCTATAGTTCTTGGTGTGTGGCCCATTGTCTCTATCATCAAAGGCAATCGCATTGTAGTCTCTAAGAATTCTCCAAAGAGCTCTCCTTCTGACTGACTCTTCCCAGTTCTATAAACCCTTGGGTTTACACTGAGGCTGTCTTGGATAACAGCAGCCTAATTCCCACTGTGAAGCCTTCTGTGTTCACAGTTTCTGGGGACGAGGCCATGCGTTTTTCTGCGTGTAGCACATAGCTAGGATTAGGCTTGTTTATCAGTGATGCTGTTTCCTGCTATGGAAAAAGAGTTTCAGGTGTTGAGTTTAACTACCCATATATTCAGGTCTGATTCTGCAATGTCTATGTGTCCTTGCCTACTTGATCTTTGTTCTTATTTGCCTTTTTTCACATCTTTTTGTTTAGATTGAAGCCTACACATGTTTAAATTTATTAGGTTTAAACCAGTAGTAATGATTATTTTTAATTGGTCTGTTGTTTGGTTGGTTGTTTTCAGACAACTGTGCTCCTCTATATAGTCCATCCTGGCTGTGAATTTACACTCTTCCTGCCCTTGCTTCTGTGTAGCTGGGATTGCAGACATGCGACAACTTACTCAGCTCTAACTAAATATTTTAAATGAGTCCATCTTTTATCTTCATGGGTTTATCAACAGCCTTTATTTTTTATTGTTGCTCTATCTGTTTAAAATGGGCATCTTCAAGGTTTATTTTTATGTTTGTTTGTTTGTTTCTTTGTCTTGGTTGAGACAGTCTTACTGTAGCTCTGGCTGTCTTTGAACTCACATGTAGACCGGGCTAGCCTTGAACTCACAGACATCTACCTGCCTCTGTCTCCCTAGCACTGGAATTAAAGGTGTACACATTCAGGCCCTTCCCACTTTGTACTGTAGCTGGTCTTTGCTACTTTGTGGGGTTCTTCTTTTTCCCACCCTTTATCCACCACCACCACCACCCCACCACCACCAGTTTCACCCCCTAACACTAGATAGGAGAGAAGCAAAGATAAAGGGGAGAGAGGAATTAGAAAATTCCTGAATCTAATTTCTTTCCTTTTGTTTTTCTTTGACCACAGCTACTAACAAACGACAACAACCTCCCTGAATTACAGATAACTCCTAACCCTTCCTCTTGGGGCCCTAGCATTTATGTACCCTCTGAGAAATTCCCAGAATTCCACACATCACACAACAGTATAAACTATCTACAGCTGGCAGAACCATGCTTCTGCTAGAGCAGGAGGTAAATTATGGTCAGCTGCTGTGGACAGTCTGAGGCAGTCCCACATCCCTACCCCTGGGATTGCTGGAGCGATGGCTCAGTGGTTAAGGTTACTGACTGCTCAAATCCCAGCACCCACATGGCAGCTCACCACTGTCTGTAACGCCAAGATCTGACATTCTCACATAAACATATATGTAGGCAAGACACCAATGCACATAAAATAAAGGTAAATAAAATTAAAAAAAACAAAAAGCATATTCTTATTTCTGTGTTTTTTTTAAGAAACCAGAATTCCAGGATTCTTAAGACTATCACTACTGTATACTTTTGAACAACCACAGTCTGTGTCTCCATCTCATCCCCAAACTACAGTTACATGCTCTAAGCCTCTTGGTCTGCAAGCTTAATTGTGCCATTTTTTGGTTTGAGTTCTTTTTCTTTTCCTTCAATTTCACTCATTTCTATAGTTTTATGTGAAGTTCACAGATTTGTCTACAATATTTAATCTATCAATGTTGCTGTTCTTCTTCCTCTTCCTCCTCTTCCTCTTCTTCCTCCTCTTCCTCCTCCTCCTCCTCTTCTTTTAAGGTTTCTTTGAGACAGAGTGTCTTCTGTGTAACCCTGGCTGCCCTGGAACTTGCTCTATAGACCAAGCTGGCCTCAAATTCAAAGATCTTTCCCCCTTTCCCTTTCAGATGCTTGGATAAAGGCCTGAGCCACCACTGCCCAGCCCCAGTGCTGTGCCTTTTTATTCAGCTAGTTTAGAAATCCCTTTCCCTCTCCCTTCCCCCCTGTGTGTGTGTGGCGTTATATGTAAGTCAGGGTATCATTTTGTTGCCTGCACTTAACCATGTGTTCTTGGGCTCCAGCAGTCCCCCTGCCTCAGCCTCCTAAATAGCTAATAGTACAAACTGAGCCATTACTCTAACTTTTGATCTTTTTTATACCTTCTCCTTTCTCATTAAGCTTATGCTTTCCTCTAACTTTGATACTATTTATAAGTTTTATAAGAAGTCATTTTAAGTCTTTGTCTACTAAAGTAATTTCTACATTTTCTACTGATTTATTTTTCTTTTTATGGATCATATATTATTCTTACATATGCCTTTTTTTAAACTGGGTATCAGATATTGTGAATTTTATTTTGTGTAGTGTTTGATCGTGATTTCGGATTTGGTTCTTTTAGTTGAGTTACTTCGTGGTTAATTTCATTCATTTCCGCTGCGGTGATGACATCTATTTTGGAGTAGTTCTATTCTGAGATGTAGCAGTGCTGCATGTGTTGTGAGCATCCCAGGAGCTAGCTAGTCCAGCCGTCTGGGTTAGTTAGGAATCTTTTGACCTCCAGCCTTGCAGCTTTGGTGAGTTTCTTCTCATGTTTGCAAGGAAGACACAAGAGAAGACTCCCTTAGGACCTCTATGACTGTCTCCCCTGTTACTCTCACACTCTGGTGCTTTGTACACAGTTGCAGTTGCCTTGTCTCCCACCTTTCAGTCTGTTACTCTTCAACTTACCGAGACTACTTAGGTTTATTTGGGTTGCCCTTCCTGTCCTGCGTCTAGACTGCTTTGGGCAGTGCGCTACGGCAATTGTAGGTATTAGCTCATTCATTTCCCTCTCCTCTGGTTTAATAGTCCTATACGTCTTGTTGTGCAGTAATTGAAAACTGTTGTTTCATATATTTTGTCCTGTTTCTGGTTGTTTATGGCAGGAGGGGAAATCCTCATAGCAGTTAATCCTTTGTGGGAAAAAGCAGAAGTCTTGTCTTTTGTTATTACAGTTTAGCTTGACATTGTTATCTTACATCGTAGTAATACTAAGGGGTTTGAGTCAGTTGCAAGCAGCTCTGTTAGCCTCAAAGTGTGATGTTCATCAGGCCTGGGATCTGCATTTCAACAAGGTCTTGACGAAATATCATCATAAAGGGTGCTGGGCCTTAAGTCCCATTGTTGCTGTGTACACAGTGTCAGTGGACACATCCCATGCCCAGGTCCATCGTAGGGGGTCTTGTGTTCACTTACTTCATTCTCTTGTATACCAAAGTGGCGAAGTATTCTAGGAGTATTATTTGTCCTCATTTCCTTTTGGATAATAACCTTCTGAGGGACAGGAATAGTGTTTTGCTTTTTATGTTTTATTTATTCTTTAAAAGTCTCATACAATATATTTTGATCATATTTTATGCCTCTTCTAACTCTTTTCAAATCCTCCTAACCCTCCCTACCCAACAGACTAATTAAAAAAACAAAAACAAACCATGAGTCTGATTTGTATTGGCCGACCTCTCCTGAGCATGAGGCCTGCTCTGGAGTGCGGTTGACATACCCACGATTAGTCCACTGTCCCTATCCTGGAGCTTCTTGGCTAGTGACAGGAGTTTGTGCCTATTTTCCCTTCTTCATTGTGTAATTTCTGTCTGCTTTAGGCTTATGCAAGTCTTGTGTATGCTGCCACAGTCTCTGTGGGTTCACATAATAACTGCTGTATTGTATCTAGAAAACACTTTACCAGAAATCATCCACCACCCTGGTTCTTAGGATCTCTCCACACCCTCTTTTGTGTAGATCTCTGAGCTTTGAGGGGATCGTGTGATAATGGCATCCCATTTGTTTAGGACTGACACTCCAAAGACTGTCACTCTCTGAACACTGCCCAGTGGTCCGTGTGCATTTACCATCTACAGAAAAAGAAACTTCTCTGAAGAGGATTGAGTGATGCACTAATCTATGGGTATAGAAATATGTCATTAGGAGTCATTTCTTTGTTATGTTCATTTATCAGACTAACGTAGATTTTTCTTTAGGCTCATGGCCATCTCAAGTTCTTCCTCACTAACTGTCAGGTACACACCTCATCTCATGGATCGGGCCTTAAATTCAGCTTTAAAAAGTGGTTGGATACTCTCATAACATCCATGCCACTAGTGCACCGTGGGTACTCTCATAACATGCATGCAACTAGTGTACCGTGGGTACTCTCATAACATCCATGCCACTAGTGCACCCATGAGCCTATCTGGCAAGCAGGTTGTTATCATTGCTCAAAGGGTTCCCAGCTGGGAAAGACTGCTGACGAGTATTTTCTCCTCTGGTAGCATGCACCAGCCAGCAGTGATAAAGCTTCTAGTTAAACGCCAACTAGATTTCTCTTAGTTCTATGCCGTATGTGGCATCTTCAGCAATCGAGTCTTACCATCAGGCTGTAGGGTATAACCAATACCATTAGGAATACCCAACAATATTTGGGGAAGGGTCTACTGGACCTCTTTGGGTAATTAAAAAATAGTGTCTTGATCGCTTCTTTATTCCCAGGTCTAGTACAGTAAGTGCTTGCTAAAAAATTACTACAAGAATTAATTAGGCCTGCTGGGCGTGGTGTCGCACACCTTTAATCCCAGCACTCGGGAGGCAGAGGCAGGTGGATTGCTGTGAGTTCGAGGCCAGCCTGGTCTACAAAGTGATTCCAGGACAGCCAAGGATACACAGAGAGACCTTGTCTCCAAAAACCCAAAAAAAAAAAAAAAATTAATTAGGCCTAACATTGGTAGCACACTCCTTTAATCCCAGCACTTGGAGGCAGAGGTAGGAGGATCATTGTGAGTCCAAGGCCAGCCGGTCTACAAAGTGAGTGTAAGACAGCCACGGCTATACTGAAAACCCCTATCTCAAAAAAACGAAAAAATAAAATAAAATGCCAGGCGTGATGGCTCACGCCTTTAATCCCAGAACTCATTCAAGACCAGCTTGGTCTACAAAGCGAGCCCAGGACAGCCAAGACTACACAGAGTACCCCTGTCTCAAAAAACCTAAATAAATTTAAAAAATAACAAAAAGAAAGGAAGAAAAAGAAGTAATTAGGTAATATTTCAGTATGAAGATGAGTACAGTATGGCTGGGAAAGTTGTGTCTAAGAGTCTTTTCATTTCTTTTCCTCATACCTCCCTGCTAGATCTGCCTGGTGAAGGCTGCATATCTGACAGCTGAGGACTTGGTAGGAAAGGTTATCCTTGTATTTATGGTTTTGCTTTCAACTTCTTCTGTTGTTGCAACTTAAGCGAATTAGACCCTGTGCCTTCATAAAGATTGAATGTTGAAAGTGGCCACTGGATTTTTTTTCACTGGACTTTTTTTCTCTCTTGGTATGATACATAGACAAAAAGAGAGTTGCTGGTTTTGTTTGAGCACGAAGTAGGTTTCAATTCTATAGCTTTGGTGTAAGGTAATGGGGCAGAATCAGAAAATTGAATTAGTAATGGATCAATTGCTTGCCTAATGTTCTGAACATAGTATTTTTAAATGTAGTTTAGCTAGTGTTCATTAATGTTTATAGTTTCAGGCCACATTTTGTTCATTCATTTGTTTTTGTTTTGTTTTGAACAGGGTCTCGCTGTAGCTCTGGCTGGCCTAGAACTCATTATGTAGACCAGCTTGGCCTCTAACTCACATAGACATATATCTACATCCCCCACCCCACCCCTGCCCGTCTGTGCTCCTGAGTGCTGGAGTTAAAGGCATTCACCGTCACAGCTGGCTTTCAGCTAACTTTTTAAACACCTATCCTCTACCACCCTCATTCTTTTACAAATATCATGCAAGCCTGGGACTTAGAAAAAGCTGCCCTTAATGGTTCTCAACTCATTAATTCAATAATTAGCACTCTTACAAATGCTATGTACTCCCAGCACTCGGGAGGCAGAGGCAGATGGATCTCTATGAGTTCAAGGCCAGCCTGGTCTACAAAGTAAGTCCAAGACAGCCAATGCTACACAGAGAAACCTTACCTCAAAAAAAAAAAAAAATGCTGTGTGCCAAGTAGTATTCTAGACCTTGGCAGTATTGAGGGGAATGAGACATGAAAGGTTATAATTTAATGGTGCGTGATCAATAAGTAAAGAAACACTCAAACAAGAAAATATCAAGTCATAAGTGTTAAATAAATAATTAAAATGAGGTAGTAAACGGAGAATGAGTGTAGCAGATGAGAGAAGGTCCTGGGGGTCAGCTGCGTGGTAGTAAAGGATAGCACAGCATCTAAATGTGGAGTAGCTGCACTGGCTGGCAGAGATGGCTTAGTGGCATAAGTACTTGCCTAGGAAAAGTGAAGGCAAGCAAAGAGTTCAGTCAACTACACACTACACACCTCCAGACCTGTTATCAGTATGTAATGTCAAGGTAGGTGGTATGCTGCCATTTCTAACATTCTTGGATGCATGTTCAGCATTGAAATACTATTAATAGTGAAACATTGAAGTTTAGAGGGATTCCCACACAAGTAGTGCTAAAGAGAGGAGCAGCTGGAGACTAGTTTAGTAGGTAGGCTTGGTGGTAAGGGATGGAAAACTAAGCAAATGTTTAGGAAATGGAAAGGGGGAGTGCTCTGTGGGGGAACACTGTCACAGTCGTTATGTGCTGTATATTTTGGTGAAACTTCACAACAGTGCAAGCTTAGGCTGTATGTCCTGCACACTATAGATGTAAGACAGCTCACAAAGAGCAGCTTAAAATCATGCTTGCCTCTTTCCAAAGCTCCTATTCCTCTCCATTAGTCCTTTTGTCTTGGAAATGGCCTTTCAGAGGACATTTTTCCAAAACCAGCATCCTCCCCTGTGCTATGATGAGTTTTGAGCTGAAGCCAGATTTTAACTCGGCCCCATTACCATCTTCCTAATTCTCTATTGTGCACAGTTAACTCTTCGGAGCAGCTTTCCGTGGTGCGTCTTAGTAAGCAGGAGGGCTATTAATGATGTGTGTGCTTCCTGTGGAGACTGCTTGCAGAAGAGCCAGCGAACTTGGCTGTCTCATGCCAAACAATGAATTGGTAGAGAGAACAAAGCACCTGATGGGTGTCAAAACATTCCCAAATTTGTCTAATTTATAGATGTAATTGTTTCCAAAATGTTCTAAAAACCAAGAAGTAGCATAAAATTTACAAATCAGTGGTGTCTGCCCATTCTTTGAGAAGTCATTGTTTTAGTCTCACAGGATAGTTTCCTCTGCAGATAAAAAAAAACGGTAATGCTAATGTCACATCTTCAGCTCTATTCATCCTGTTTTGGCCAAATCCTGTGATTCTTATGAATCTACACATTTAAAACTACCTAGAAATGACGGGCAGTGCTGGCTCCCACCTTTAATCCCAGCACTCAGAAGGCAGAGGCAAGTTGATCTCTGTGAGCTCAAGGCCAGCCTGGTCTACGAAGTGAGTACCAGGACAGCCTAGGCTACACAGAGAGGCCTTGTCTCAAAGCGGGGGAGGGCAGGACCTACCTGGAAATAACATCCTTTTCAAAGCCCAACCATAAATCAACCATAATGGAACCCCTCGCTTTTATTGCAAAGCGGTGTGCTCCAACCTCTGAGTCTAAAGTGTTTACCTGGCTTTTCTACAGCTGACTCAGTGGATTGGACCCTTTTAATGCAACTTGCATGGCAGTGTGGTCACCAAATTATGTGAAGTCTTTATAAGTTTTGTGTATGATTGATAGCATACTGCTCTTTACTTTCATCATCTTGGCTTCAAATGTAGAAGAATGAAGGAGAAAAAACAAGGAAAAGAACTCAAGAACTGAGTGTTTGATTCCTGGGCTGCCTCCCCAAGTTAGCAGAGCACAGGGTTTCTTCCCGCAGAGAAGCCCGTGTAGGGTGTGGTGGAGAGTGGGTTATCCGCCACCAGCTCCGTAGCTTTGAGCAGCTGGGGATGCTCCTTCCCTACCTACCCTTCTGTCTTGCAGAGCTGCTGGATGTACCATGTTCAGGCTCTCATCCCTTGGGACCCTCTCTGGGCTCCCACCACCCTGTCTGTATCTCAAAAGCCCACAGACCTCCTCTTTTCTCTCTCTAGGACATAGCTCCATAATTATGTGACCATTTCAAGCTGGACTGTTACTGGTTTGCTTGCTAAGCATTACTGAGCATGGCTCACACCGTCTCTGGAATAGTCTCTCAGGCTAGTTCCTGTTCTTTAAGTCCCTCATTCACCTCTGATCTATCAAACATTCATGTCTTAAGCATAAGATGAATAAGAATCTGTTTCTCTGCTTACCTCCTCCCCTTCTTTTTTCTTTTTGTTTTCCTCTATTCCTTTTGACTTGGGTTTTGGTTTTTTGAGACAAGATCTCATAACCTAGGTCGGTCAAACTGCTGATCCTTCCGCCTCCACCTCTCAAGTATAGATATTGCAGGTGTGTGCTACCATGCCTGGCCTTTCAGTCTGCTTCTCTTGTGAGGGTACTACATTTGCCATTTTTGTTTCTCTTTAGTAGTCAAAATATTACCAGGGATTATGTCAACATGCTTTTATTAACCAAAAAAAATATGGGGTAGCATCACGGTAACCATATTAAGATTCTAAATCACTAAAATAGGATAAACTAAGAAATCTTTGGATTTTAACCCCCACACCTTCTGCTTCCTCGCCCTCCCCTCACTTCAGGGCCTTAAGCATGCCAGACACATACTGTACCACTGAGCTGCATCCACAGCCTTTTCCCATTTTAAAAATACAAATGATACCCAATATACTCAGTATTTGTTAGAAGTTAATGAACTAAGTGAGGGCTAGGCTATAGCTCAGTTACAGACTACTTACCTAGGATATATGGAGTCCTGGGCTGGCTCCCTAGAACTGCATAAAGCCAGCATGGTGGCTTAGTCTTGTTAATCTCAGCACCAGCACTGAGAAGGTAGATTTGAGAGAAACAAGTTCAAGTTCATCCTAGGCTACACAGCAAGTCAGAAGACAGCTTGGGATATGCAAGACCCTGTCTCCAAAGAAAACATGGACTTAGAGTCAATCATTTTAGTATACAAAGGAAATGCTTCTTTTTTCTAATTTTTTTAAAGAATTATGTATTTATTATGTACAGTGTCCTGCCTGAATGTACCCCTGCAGGCCAGAAGAGGGCATTAGATCCCTTTATGGATGGTTGTGAACCACCATGTAGTTGCTGGGAATTGAACTCAGGACCTCTGGAAAAGCAGCCTGTGCTCTTAGCCACTGAACTCTGTCCAGCCCCCAAAGGAAATTTTTAATCACTGCATAATAATTACTTGCTTAGAAAACTTTAAGTAGGTCTGGGTGTGGTGGCACACACCTTTAGTCCCAGCACTTGGAAGGCAGAGGCAGGCGGATCTATGTGAATTTGAGGCCAGCCTGCTCTATAAAGTGAGTCCAGGATAGCCAGGGATACACAGAGAAACCCTGTCTCAAAAAAAAAAAAAACCTTGAATAACATCTCTGTTGACTTTGAAATTAACGATGAGTTATCTCCCCATTTTTTGACTGCTGTCATGTAGGAATCCAACCTGCATTGTCAACCTCTGTCATGACTCCCCTACACATTGTCCTATGCAAACCAGTCTTACCATCCAAAATGCACGCTCATTTTCACTGTGAGCGACAGCCCAATAGTAACTTGAGTTCCCATTATAGGGCTGTTGTTTGGTTTGGGTTTGGTTTGGTGGGTGCCAAGGATCAACCCCCCAGGTCCTTATGTGTGCTATAGAAGTACTCTACCACAGCCAGCACCCCCCGCCATTGTTTAAAAAAAAAATTGATGCTTGTGTATATTTTTACTTAATGCTTGGTTTTAATATAGTTATGGACAATACAAATTCATGGTCCAACTCCTTATTTCCTGTCCAACCCTGATCTTACAGTGTTCTAAGGATATGTCCTTGGACAAGTCACTTAAACCTCTATTCCTCACTACAAAATGAGGATAACTATTACAGGGCTGTGATAAACGATTTAAAATAGTAATCCATGTAAAATGTTTAGCACTGACACTAACATATAGTAATCCCTCAGTATGTATTAGCTATTTGTTGTTACAGATGAACTTTCTTTTCTCATTCAACTCTACAAAGTATTTTGCAGATGATGAGAAGGTAAAATGTAGCCCTTTCAAAGTAACAGTACAATTAATAAAAGAAAATGATGGGACTTGGAAACAGAGCTGTCTAGCTCCAAAATCCAGGGTTCCCACCATGTTGTTAACTCTTGTTTTTCTCTCCCTGAAAAACGTCCTCCTTGTATCTCAGCAAAATAACCTTTCCAAGCCATCTCAAGCCATGGCCTTCATCCAGCTCTGGCTACCACTAGATCATGATCTCTCCCTCACAGTGTAGCAGTTAGGGCTCAGTTGGTGAGGTCCTTGCCATGCAAGCATGAGGACCAGGGTACAGATGCCACCTCCCCCTGTAAAAACCAGGCATGGTCGCACGGTCCTGTAATCCCAGCTTTGGAACGATGGAGATGGCAAGACCCTGGGTTTGCTAACCAAATAAGTAAACTGCAGGTTCAGTGGGAAGTTCTTGCCCCAAAAATAAGCTAGCAGGTGGTTGAGTAAGGTTCTAGATATTAACCTCTAGCTTTCACATGGTGTATGCAACCTCCACATGGGTGTGCACACACCAAAAACAAAAACAAAAAAATCCCAGTAGCAGTATGTGACTGGGTGACTCTTTCATATATTACTTTATACTGTACTGACCTCTGTGGAAAGCCATGCACTTTTTGACACCAGGGCTGGGTTTGCACCTCTTTCCTCTTCGGAGCCATTTCCCCTAAAGTGCTTTTCTCTGCGTAGATACTTAATAACTAGTCAAACTGAACAGAGGTTGTTCAAGTCCCACATGGGGACTTCTGTCCAGTTCAAGCCAGCAGCACTTTCTTGCTACTGTTGATCTACGCCAGGCCCTGTAATAGACCCAAGAAGCCAAAACCCCTTCCCAAGGATTTAGAGTTTCCCTGAAGTGCTTTGGGATCCTAACTCTTTTAATGAAGACAGTGTATCAAATGAGCAAACAGTTCAGTAATAGGAATGAATTGTGATTTATTGTTTGTACAGATACAGTCATCTCCTCCAGCTGCTGTACCAGTTTAGACTACATGGTCACCTACCTCTTCAAGCACATAGCAAAAGAGGGGAAGAAGCCACTTCGATGCAGAGAGGCTCTGCAGGCTGGTCAGAGACTGTTACATTTTATGCAACAAAACCCAGATGTTCTGCAGCAGGTAACCTCGCTTAACGTGTTTTCCCAAAAGCCAACCTGCCCCTGAACATACATAAATATTTGTCAAGATGTTTAGCAGTTATTCTCCTTAACAGTTTTCCCTGAAAATAGAGAGATCACTGGCTGAACTCTGGGCTACCCACCATAAACATCCCAGCACTGTTGAGCTCACTGCAGAATTCAGAAAGGGCCGTTCTTTCAAGGCTAAGAAGAGTAGAGCAGGAGCATTCCCTGAACCTGGGCAGCCCCTGCTGAAGTGCACGTCAAGGACATGGCTGCTGGGGCAGTCACGGGCTAGTCCTGCTCCTCCCAGAGCTTGCTAGAAGCTGTCCACCCAGGACAGTGTAGTTAGCAGTTGTTCCGGTGTAAGAGTAGGGGTCTCACAGTTGAGCCATGAGGCAGTGCACCCAAACAATCAAACAATCAGTTAATGCGTGATGATGCCACAATTCTTTGTTCAGTCGTGCGGTTGGCACAGGCTAAGTCCAAGTTTGTGATTGTTTTAAATAGCTCACTTCTACCAATCTGGGAAAGAACATGCATAAGAAACGGAGGTACCTGCCAGGAATAGTCCAAAGGAATGAAGACATTTTTCAGATACACCATCACTGTGACTGGTGTTTCTACTTCCACAAAACTTGATCTAAATACTGTTCTCAGTTTTTTGGTTTTTGAGTTTTTTGCCCAGGATACATCTATAATAGTCTGATTTGCAAAAGTAAATACCTCAACTGACTATATTGTCATTAGTGAACAATATCGTTTAGTCAGAGAAGCTTCCAGGACTAGGCCTAGGTTAGCAAATAGAGTTAGTAAGCCTTCAGCAGTGAGTCTCAGAGACTGAAAGCATATGAGGCCCAGATTAGATTATATGGAACCTAGAAGCTTCCGGGTTAGACCTAGGTTAGTAGACAGAGGCAGTAAGCCTCCTGAGACAATTAAATCGGGCAAATAAAAGTTACTTTTTCATAGTAGACTATATCACTGCACACAAATATGATGAAAATAGAATGGGAAATTCATGGAAGAAGTTTCCTTCCTGACTAATGGTTTTGCAAGGGTTTAAATGAAATTATGACAGTCTTATTAAAGTGACATTTCAGTTAACTAGTTGCATTCTAAGGATGGATGACAGGAATATGATTCATTTGTATTTTGAGTAACTAGAAAAGGGCTAATTAGTGCAGGCCTGAAACTATTCAAGTAGTTGGTAATATATTTTTTTTAAAAAATGAAGTGAATTCATTGAGGATCTGGTCAGTGTAATTTCTAGCTCACCCATGAGTATCTGTTGTCGTCATTGCTCTAAGCCAGTGATGCTCAGCCTTCTCCATGGCGAGCACATGTGGGCTGGAGCATACTCCAGCCTGGACCAGTGGTTCCTGACTGTGGTTGGGCCTAGAGATGTAGAACTCTTATGGATCTGAATGGTCTGTTTCATTTATTGTGTACAAAATGCAAAAACAAGATTTGTAAAGATGCAACTAATTAACTGGTCATGTGACAGTTCTTTGAACATAGTAAGAATTGAGGCTTAGACAGAGGGGAAGACCATTAAAGAAGTCTTATTTAGACTCTACAATGGCCTAGAAATGTGGCTGTCATGATCCCCAGTTTTACAGACCAATGTACCAGGTGCCACAAAATTCTTTAGAAATTAATGGAATTGGAATTCAACTAAGGTCTACTTATCTCCAAAGCCCACATCCTTACAGCTCACACCACTGCCTCTCGAGGTATCTCAGAGTCACCTAGATGCCTGTTCAAAGTACACAGTCTATCATGATTAGGATACACTTCTCCCCCACACATCCACCTGCACATCACTGCAAATACAGGGGGCAGTATACTCCAGCCCTGTGTTTTCTACATAGAGAAAGCTGAAGACCACTGACTTAAAGCATCAAAGATAATAAACACTCAAGAATATGCTAGAAATCAGGCCCAGCCTACCATGACAAAGGACAAGTCTACCACCAAGTCATTCCTGCTAATAGGCAGTCATCATCGCAGTATTGTCCCATCGGTTTTGGACAGACAATTCTAAACTGGTTGAAAATTTTAGCAAAAATCAGTGGTCTGCAAGCAAGTACTATGACTGTGCAAGAGATCAGCAGTGTGTGTTTACTCACAACCATGCATTTGTTGGTTTAAGTAACTTCTGTGTGTTAATAAGACTTGGTAATCTTTCACTTTATAGCATATGACTAAGTAGTGATATGTCTCTATTAAGCAGTGGAATACATTCTATTTATTTTGGATGTAAGCTTTCAGATAACATTTTAAATATTAATGACTGGTCTCTGGTAGTCAGCATAAATATGATTTGCATTAGCACTAGGTTATAGCATCTTGAGTGCCTCTGATGTCAACTGTTGGGTATACTAATATCTGACATCATCTCCTTAGGTCACTGACAACTTTGACCTCTATTCTTATGCACAGTTTCTGTCGTCTCAAAAGCTCTTTTGAATTGATTTGAAATTTTGACTCTTCCCTTTATGAGGCAGTAAAATTGATAATTATTCAGATGGGAACTGAGCACTGAGTGAAAAATCAATTCCACCCGCTCTCTGCTGCGTATAAAATTACTTCTGAGTCTGCTGGACTGAACGGATGGCCAGAGTAAAAGCAGCAGGCAGGAGTGGTGGGAAGAATTAGCTGGACAGAGCTAATAGCCTGAAGGGATGGACCTGGAAAGAGGGAGTGGGCCAGTTGGGGTTATTATGCACAGGGATGGGCCCATTGATCATCTGTTTACATCAGCTTTCCAAGACCTTATAAATCAGCCCTGAAGAGTGGCAGGACCAAGAGTCAGACTCTCACCAGTGGGACTTGTATTAGATTATTCTCATTTTCACACTCAGATGAAAAGTGAGCCATTGATTATTCATTGGTTGCCCATTAAATGCTGTTTTTATAGATGATTTGCCTATCACAGAAGGTAATGAACAAGGTTGCTGCTTCATAACTTGAGGTTTCACTTTTCAAGGCATCTGTGTCGTTAAGTAATGCCTAACCCTATTAAAAGGAATGGGTTACAAATTGCTTAACAGTGCTGAAAAACTAGACCCTAATGACTAATTGTGCCTGGAGTTTAGAGAGGGCTTGTCAGCTCTTTAAACTAAACTGATGCAATGATACTGCAATTATTTACTGGTTTGAACTGTTTTCCTCCCACCCTGAACATATTTGGCTAGAAGCATAATTGCATGGAGAATGCCGGTTCCAAACTGCAAAGGTGGTCTCTTCAAGCTTCCACAGAAAAGCCCAAACCTTCACAGCCTGGCCATTGGTGTGCTGAAACGGAGAAAGATATGTTAAGTGCCTCCTCGCACCTGGAAGTACATTTACTATGACCTGTCACATGGCTATAGATTGGCCACAGTTTGTGAGCAGATGTAACTTTGCAAGGATTAAAATTTATTTCATGTGAAGAGTTATTGAATTTTTTTAATTTTTAAAAAATATTTATTTATTATGTTCACCAGAAGAGGGTACCAGATCTCATTATAGATGGTTGTGAGCCACCATGTGGTTGCTGGGAATTGAACTCGGGACCTTTGGAAGAGCAAGCAGTGCTCTTAACCTCTGAGCCATCTCTCCAGCCCGAGTTATTGAATTCAAGTGTTTGAGGTAAGAATTGTTGGCTTACTAGCATTGCTTCAACTTAACACCTGAGAAAAACTCAGTTTGCATAAATTAGGGGAGAAGAATTCCCGCTGTATTTTTATGTCACTAGGAGAATAAACTAAAAACTTAAAAGGAGATTAGCAGCATCAATGGTTGGATTGTAGTGGGTGAGAATGCTCTGCTATAGAAATTCACAGATAATATTTGCATATGAATTGTTTTCAGTTTCATTACTGGTCATGTTAAGTATTTGCATTCATAACCAATAGATCAGAATTCATTCAGGTGTATGAAAAGACAAAAGCTGTGCCCAAATTAGGTGAATGTAAAATTGAGGGACCATTTTAGAGACATGATGAATTCTTTTGAAATATTAAAGGCTCTGTTGTAGAATCTTCTCTGCATCAGAATCTCCTTGAATGCTCTAGAAAGAGTAGCACCTTGTGTGGGAAAAGACAGTACCTATGGCCTGCTCTGTCACTGAATGGACTATGCAGATAGCAATTAGTCTCATGTCTACATACAGTGCATAGGAAAATTAGAGCAGTAAGATTTGAGGGTCTCTCGTATTCTACTTAGCTATTTGGCTCAAGTCAGCTCTACTAAAAATGCAGAGAAATTCTAAGTGTGGTTTTCTTTTCTCTTCCTCTTTTTTTTTTTTATTGCATTTACTTATTATTTATTTATTTATATGTTAGCATGCCATTTAACTAGAAATTGTGACGAGCTGTCAGGAGCTATAAGAATCATACTTCAGCAGGGACGTAAGCTAAAAGAACATTCACCCTTTTCCTCAATCAGTCAGTCAATCAATGAAAATTGCTTTTGTATAGTGCTCTTCATGACATGCATCCCAAAGTGAATTACAGCAAAAGGGAAATCATCTGCTCTTTTTTCATTTCTGTATTTAGACTGAAACAATATTGCTCAACATTTTGACATACTATACAAGACATCTTTCATTCTTAAGATTCCATTCCTTAACACTAAGTAGGAGAAAGTGCCGACACATATTAAACAATGTTGAGGCTTAGGCCTATGGACCCTGAGCAAGAGTCTAAGGGCAGAAAACACTGCAGCAAATGAAATACTCACGTTTCTTATTTAATTCATTAAACAGTAATTAGCATATTTCTAGTATTAATGAAACCATTCTTCTTCATCCTTAAACTTCAAAAAAGTGCCCTCCATTTAACATTCTAGTTTAGATTGGACTTATAACTTCATTACTGAAAACATGGTAGTAGGCTCATCCAAACAGGTTGAAAAACATTCATAACTAGGCGAGCGGACGTAAAGGAAGCCAACAGTCTGCCATCAGATGCAGAAGGTAAAAAACAGGCCCCTAGAGTTTGTGACCATTGTTCTCCCATGGGCTGCCATTATCTTAGTCCCTTTCACAGAAATCTATGCATATGCCGTGTAGTCTTTCCGGGAAAAAGCAAGACTGGCAAAATGTTTTTGTTTTGTTTATTTTGTGTTTTCAAGACAGGGTTTCTCTGTGTAGCCTTGGCTGTCCTGGACTCATTTAGCAGACCAGGCTGGCCTGGAACTCACAGCGACCCACCTGCCTCTGCCTCCCAGAGTGCTGAGATTACAGGTGTGCACCACTGTGCCCAGCTAACACTGGCAAAAGGTAAGACTTTACTATGTGCAGGCCCTGCCTTCAGTTCTTTGTGTACACAGTATCTGACGCCATTAAGTATCTCTGTGAGGTGTGTTTGCATCATCATTTCACAGATGAAAAAAGTCAAGTGCCCATCCCACAGCCACAGTCTGTAAACTGAAGAACCATTCACCCCTCTTTTGTGTCTTTATTTTGTACTTTGTAGGTATTAGTTATACCTAGTAATGAGTTTCATTATATTTTATACATGTATATAATGTGCTATGATCATGTGTCCCTCCCTCATTGTCTCTTTTTCCTCTTCCACACCTACTCTCCCCTTTCTGAAGAACTAAAATTTTAAGGAAAGTCTCTTTAACTCCAGGGTTCATGTACTTACCCACAGAACTATCTGCTCCCTCATTTAGTGGCTCCTAGTCTAGGGACGTATATTATATTGTGTTTTGAACACTAATAATAAGACAAGTTGAATATTGTAACTTCACCTGGGTCATTACAAAGTAGAATGACTTAAGAGTACTCATCCTTTAAAAAAAAAAAAAGCTAAGTGTACATCTGTGTGCTTGTATATAAGAGGCCAAAAGAATGTTCTGGCTCTCCTGGAATTGAGTTATAGGTGATTATGAGCCACCTGACATGAGTACCTTCGTATATGTCTATGCACCACTTGCATGCCTGTTGCTCATAAAGGCCAGAAGAAGGTATGACATCTCTTGGAGCTGGAGTTACAGAAGGTTCTAGGCTGCCAGCTAGGTGCTGGTAATGAAACTTGGAACCTCTGGAAGGATGGTCAGTGTTCTTGGCCACTGAGCCATCACTCCAGCCTGCTTTTTGGTGTTTGCTTTAACCTGGTGTCTCCAGGAGACTGTCCAAAGGACAGCTGTGCTTTGTCTCCCAACCCATCACATGTCTGTCCCATCCTTTTAGTCTCAAGCTGACATATTGATGCCAGTTTCTTTCACCAGTAACAGCCTTTTTTTTTTTTTTTTTTTTTTTGGTCCTAGATTTGCTTTGTAGACCAGGCTGGCCTTAAACTCAGAGATTCTCCTACCTCTGCTGTGCAAATACCTATGTACATATAATAACAAAATAATTGTTTAAATCCAAGAGGGAATAAACCTCTTAAGAATGAAAAACTCCTGCTGGAAAGATAGCTCAGTCAATAAAGTGCTTGTCTTGCCTTGTGCTTGAAACTGCCCCCCCCCCCACGGAAGACAAAGCCAGGTGGGTCCCTGGGGGTCACTTCCTAGGCAGCTAGCTTACTTGGCTGGTTCCAAGCCAATGAGAGACCCTGTCTCAAAAAGCAGTATGGTTAACACCTCAGTGATAATACCCAAAGTTGACCTCTGACTTACGCACATGCATACACACAAAAACATTGTAAGTATTGCCCCCAAAGACAAGTTATTAAAGTTCATGTTTTTAATTTTAAAAATAAAAAAGTAGGGGCCATGAGATGGCTCAGTGGATAAAGGTGCTTACCACCGTGACTGTTCCTCAATCCCTGGAACCCACATGGTGGAAGGAAAGAACCAGCTTCTATAAATAGTGCCATGGTATGCATGTGTGTAGACAGACAGACAGACAGACAGACAGACAGATAGAATTTTAAGAATAAGAACTAGTCTTTGGTTTGGTTTGTTTTTTGTTTCGTTTTGTTTTGTTTTGTTTTGTTTTGTTTTTCCAAGAAAGGGTTTCTCTGTGTAACAACCTTGGCTGTCCCGGACTCACCTTGTAGACCAGGCTGGCCTCAAACTCACAGAGATCCGCCTACCTCTGCCTCCCGAGTGCTGGGATTAAAGTGCACCACCTTGCCTGGCCTAAGAACTAGTTATTTTAAAATGATACTTAACCCATAATGCTATAGAATTATTTGTTCCTTTAGAAAAAATCATCTTCTTTTAGAAGAATGACTGTTGTCTTAATCTTTTAAGTATGTCTGCTACTTTGATGTTTGTTGTAGGTATATTTGTTGAATGACTATTTGAGAAGCAATATAGGTGTCATCATATTAATGGAATAATAATGCATTTTTATGGTATGCCTCTATTCCTCTTAAAGATCTCCTACATCTTGACACTTGACCAGGCCTCAGCAATTCCTGATTCTGTACTGTGGCCCATGGGTCCGAACAGTGGTCCTTAAAGGAAATACCCAAAATATTAACTTTCAAAGTCATAGACTATAGACACGATTTTAACTGTAAGTCTATTATGGTCATACTCTGCTACTATAGAATAAGCCAAATGGTAATGCCTCAATAGAAACTAGCCCTTCTAAAACTCCAAGAAAAATGTCTAGTATACATGGGTCAGAGAAGAAAAAAAGCACTGCCAATATTGTTCAAGTTAACAGAAGAGAAAGTATTCCCATCCCAGGAGGACTTGTGTCCTCACCTCTAAGCACAGTGGAAGGATACAATCCATTGATGGCATATCTTGCCTTATTAATTGAAAGGAATGGAATCCACCAGATGTAGCCCAAGCCAGTAGAGAGTTGGGTGACTAAGCAACAGCAAAGAGACCATATTGAGCGAGCCAGAATCCAGTCTCCAAGTCATTTACTTCAGCCAGTGACAGTACATTTAAACTCCTGTGCCTCCGCAGTGATTGATGGTTTAATATCATATATAATTTTTTTAATGAAGGAAAACCATTTAAATATGTTACCATTTGCACTGGTATTCTCCTATGTACATAACTGCATTTAATCATTATGGGGATTGTTTTTATACTTGTGTAATTTGTATCCACGAAATAACTGTCAAAAGCATCTCATGCTGTTGCTGGAAATGGTACAGTGTGCTTCATACACGAATAGATTCATTCTTCCCTGCACATAATTAAGAGTGCTGGAGCTTTCACTGCCACCACATAGGAATTCCATGTTTACATTTCAGAGAATGAAAAATAAGCCACAATGTGTTTTCAGGTTCCCGTTTTCTGAGGCAATGATATTTAAGTGCTTTAGTTTTGTACCAGTGTATGATTTGAAGAGTTTGATTTTAAGACTTTTAATATTAAAATACATAATAAAATTTTATTATCTAATTACAAGAGGGTTTAGCCTCTTATTAAAGTTGCTAAATCAGGCCTATATTAGCATTATAATGGCACAGTTTGACATGGAATACTCAAAAGTCAAGTTCAAAAGGGGGGGTTGGTTGTTGGGGGGGTCTTTTACCTCTACCCCTCACACAAAATAACAAGGATGAAATGCATATATGGAAGCAAACAAGGAGCAATTTGGGATGCTGGAGAAGGAGTAGAGGTGTCAGCCTAGGATGGTACCCTTAGGCAAGGCAGCTGGTATATGTAGCCTTTTGTTTATCTGCTACTGGTTTATGTAGCCTTTAGGCCGGCACCAGAAACAATCACTCCTACAGGGTCAGCTGCTGGTCAGAAGCAAAGTAAGAAAAGATTTTGCTTCCAAACACAGCAGCCATAATTTCTGTACAGCTGGCACCTGCTACTGGTGCACAGCGTGAAGGTGAAAGGTCAAAGAGGCAGTTGTTCAAAACTCAAGAATGGCTTAAAGGGACTTGTAGATTAATCTGCTTTATTAACTTCTGTATATTAGATAACTATTGCTGTGAATGACAGCACATCTTTTTGAATAAGTCACATCTCTTTCTCTTTTAAATTAGCTTTTGAGTAATGAATATTAAATAGAATGCATTTCAGAAGTAATTAAATGAAAACAGGATGATGTCATTTTGCAGTTTTGTTTGTGTAGATATAGAATAGGAGAATTGTGCTTTCCAAGAAACTTTAAAAGAAGAAAGAAGGAAGGAAGGAAAGAAAGGAAGAAAAAGGAAAACAGTCAGCTCTTTATAAAGAAGAAATCGGAATAAACAAGCCAGCCACATGCCCATTAGCCTTTGTCTTAAAACTGAGAGAAGATGATGTCTCTTGTTCCTTAGCGTGGAGTCACTGGGTGCTGGTGGCTGGCTTTGACACTCCCAGGGGCTCCAAATGCTTTCTTTATGAAGTAAAGTGACTGCAATCTGTCATCATTCTTTTATCTACAGTTTAGCACAGTCAGTTCTGCTCTCAGTCCGCAGCAAATGTTCTCAGAATGGTAAAGGAGTTGTGGAAAGTCGACAACAGACATTCCTTTTCTTTCACACTCATATAAAGCAGCTAGAGAATATTTTGTAAGGGGAAGGACACAGCTTTCTACGTACTTAGCCCAATGATAATTAGGCATGCTCACTAATAGCCTCTCACCCTGTTCTGGCAAGTAAGATGGGCTTTAGCCTCTTCTTTGATAGTGATGAGCATAATTGGCTATCTGTGTAAATTAAAAACAGAAAGAACTCTGTAACTGTATCCCTTTTTAAAACCTCTGCAAAAAATAAGTCACTATAGAGATTTTCCATAAGTTAAATGCTGGCACAAACTCTGGAAAGGTTTTAAACAAACTCTTCAAACAGGATGGCTTTGTCTGTTGACTGACAGTGAGTTTTCATCTTTGTTGTTTGTTTTAAGGTTTCTCGTAAAATGAAAGTACTATAGAGGACATGTGCATTTTGTGATAAGAGCACAAGTACCAGCATTCATATATATTTCACAAAGAAAACTGTGCGCCAGGGTTTATACAGGTGTAATCGGTCCATACTAAGCAATATTTCTCTGAAATACAGAGGTTACACCTAAAATCATCTCCCTACTCCCCAGTTCATTGCACAAAGCCATCTAACCTCTGCTTGAAGATCTGACCCTGTTACCACCTTATAGAACCCTGATGTTCTGTGGGGTTGCTGGCACCTAAAAGTCACTGTGGAAAGACCATCTCAGACTCATCAGAAAAATGTAATAGTGAATGATTTCAGTGAAAAAGTGGTAGAAACAATTCAAGGCTCTGTGCTGAGTGTGAGACAAACTCAAATACTGGGTGTAGGTTTGTATGTATTATGTACATATTAGAATATGTGTTTGCGCACATGTTCCTATTTAAGCCTCTTTACTCTGAAACACTTGTTTAACCATCTTACCATTGGGACTCCAAGAAGTTAAAAACTGAATTCAGTATCATGCAGCTAATAAACAGCAAAGCTTGTGTTCTCACCCTGGAAATGCACAGCACAAATCTCTCACTGAGCTGAGAATTCCTTTTTGCGGGGCAGGGGTGCCAACACGGTTTCTCTCTGCAGCCCTGGCTGTCCTGGAGCTCTCTGTAGACTAGGCTGCCCTCAAGGTCAGAGATCTACCTGCCTCTGCCTCCCAAGTGCTGGGATTAAAAGTGGGCACCATAAAGTGTTGACACTTGACCTAACCTGGGTTACTTAACATCCTCTTTGCTGAGTTGTTTTGTTTATTTATGTATTTGTTTGCATTACTGGGATCAAGCCCAGGGCCTCATACCTGCTGGGCAAGTTCTCTACTTCTGAGCTGCACCCCTGTTCTTCCTTCATAAGTTAGAAGCTAGTACTGAGATGATTGTAGGCAGCGTTTGCTACATTTTGGGTTCTTTCTTCTACCCCTTTCTAGCCCTTTTCTTCTTCCCTTTCAACCCCTAACACTAGATAAAAGGGCCGGGCGTGGTGGCGCCGCCTGTAACCCCAGCACTCGGGAGGCAGAGGCAGGCGGATCGCTGTGAGTCCAAGGCCAACCTGGTCTACAAGTGAGTCTAGGACAGCCAAGGCTACACAGAGAGACCCTGTCTCCAAAAAAAGAGCGGGGGGAGGGAGAGAGAAAAGAGGATAGAGGGGAAAGGAAAGCAGTCCCTGAATAAAGTCAAGAGTCGGAAGGGGGTGACGTTATTAGATGACTTTCCGCTAATTAGGGGTGTCAAGCTCCTTGGGGAAATTTGGTCTTCACCATAAGGATATCTGATTTCTTGTTGTTTCTTCTTTGAGCAAGGACTAGTTAACAAACTGAGACCAACAGCAGCCAACCAACAACAGTCAACTCTTCCCCCCACCCCACTGCCTCTCACGAGCCCTAGCATTTATATGCCCTCTGAAAAGTCCCCAGAATTCCAAGTGTCACACAGTCACAGAAACTATCTGCAGCTGGCAAAATCATACCACCACCAGAGCACAAGGCAAATCATTGCTGCTACAAAGCAGCCCCATCCCCCACCTGGGATTAAAATGAAAACATATTATTTTAATATTTCTGTGTTTTTTTTAAAGAAACAAAAATTCCCAAGTTCTCACTACAGATGACGGTCAACCTCTAAGTCTAAATACTCACTTAAGCCGAGCATTTAAAGACCACAGCACCCATTCCTTGCCATGTGCTTAGAGAGGTGGCGGTCTACAAGGAGAGAAGAAGAAATCAGGTCGTCTAAGAGGTTCCAAAATGAAAGGCCAAAAGCTGTGGGGGGAGACCAGCTATGGGGAGAGAGAGCCCAGTGGGTGCCTTGTCTTCTTTAGAAAGCCTTGGCTTTTTTGCCTAGGCAGGAAACACTACATTGTAGACCTGAGATCTTTTAGTATCTATATCCTCACATATTAAAATTTCTTGACTTAGATAAAGAGTTGTGAGGACCCAGTGAGCCAGTGAACATAGACTCACCTAATACAAGAAAATCAACAAGTAATTTGGCTTTGAGTTTGATGCACAGCTACCACTAACCTTGGTTTGATGTTACTGTTTGCCCTTGAGAAATTGCTGCTATTTAAAAACAGATCCTTCCAGTGTGAGTCTAAGACTTCTTTTATAAGGTCACTTTATTTTGAAGTCTGTGATATCAGGCAGATGATCAAGGTCTGCAGGCATGCCCTCCATGTGCTTTGCCCTTCTAGAGTTCTTTCTGTGACACACATTCTCAAAGTCACTCTCACTAGACCCAAGATAACTGTTTGCTTCACTTATTCCTCCTCCTTATCCTTAGACATCACCTCGTAGCAGAAAGAGTGAAAATAAATGTCATAGCTCTTCTCACTAATATGACACTGGTATTTGAACTCTTGTAATCCTCATACCAGCAAGAACAGGCATGGCTTCTTTAAAATATGAAAGCATCTGAACATCAGCCAGCCATGGTGGCACACACCTTTAGTGAAGAAAGAAAGTTTTGGTGCATCAAGAGTAAACTAGTGAAGGAAATGTGCAGAGAGTCAAGAGTTGAAATAACTTGTTCAAAGTTGCACAGCCAGCAATAATGGTGCCCGATGCCATCGCCTGATGTGTTTGTGTCCCCACAAGGTTTTGTATCATTAGGAACTTAGTGCCTAGGGTGATACTGAAAGGAGGACCTTAGACCATCTGACTCATGAAGTAGCTTAGGGAGAGATTATCACAAAAGCCTGGCCCTCCTAATCTTGTTTTCTAGATTGAGATGTGCCTCCCTCTTCTGTGGGCTACTAAGTGGTACCATTCACCATGAAGCTCCCACCAGATGCTAAACCAGTAGAACCCAGTCTAGGCATGAAAGCCTCCAAAGCTATAAGCTAAATAAGCCTAGATAACGGCTAGCATTGCTTATCCCTAGATCGCACCCAGTTCTTACTGTACAGAAGTTTCCTGGGCTTTCGCCTTCCATTCATTCTCAGTATGTTTCCTTTTTGATTTTTCAAGCCACAGTTTCTCTGTGTAGTAGGTCTAGCTGTAGAAATTCAGAGATCTACCTGCCTCTGCCTCCCCACGTGCTGGGATTAAAGGTGTGTGCCACCACCCAGCCCCATTGTATTGCCTTACCCTTGTCCAAGGGAGACAGGCAAGATTTCTGCTGCCTTTACTTCTCTGAGTCACACTGTGAAAAGGAATGAGAAGCCTTGGAGTTTCCTGAGGAATGACAGATTTGCAGCGATTACTGGTTTTCAGACAGTTGCAGCTGTTCTGTAACTGCTGAAGCGTGTCACTGCAGTGGCAATGTAAAGCTAACCTTCCTGCTCCTTTGCCTGTTAACTCTGAGCCAGTTCAGCCAACAGCAGTCATTGATGGAAACAAGTTCATACAGAATGTAAAGGAAGGCTTGTTTGTCTGCAATCTGATCACCTCGGATGAATTAATCCTGCCCTGGTCATTCATGCTACCCATAATGCATGGCAAGAGCCCATGGATTCTTTACGCCTAGCCATGCTAGGGGATTATATCAAGTGGTCTTGGGCTCTAGAAATTCCATCTACATTTAACGACTTTTCTTTTAAGATGCTCTGTTTAGTAAATACTTGCATACCATGTGTCCTTGGAATCATTTACTACCTCTTTAAGGATCACACTACCCTACAGAGGAGAATTCAGACCATTGTTGAATTGGCTTCTAGGATCAGTTGGCTGAGTCACTCATGGCCTAGACTCTCCAAGACTCAAGTCTCTCCCCTGCTGTCCTTCCCTCAGTGTCCTCCATCACTTGAATATGTGAATCAAAAACAAGAAACACCTCAGTATATACTTCCTGGTGGTCCTGTGAGCCAGGAATGTGAAATAGTACATGAAAGAAAGCAATAGAAAGTGGCAGGCTTGAAGAGAAGTGACGTGGGCCCCAAGGCAGATCACCATAAGGAGCACCCTCGAGCTCTCTGTTAATGCCCATACTTAATGTGGCCTCTCTGTTCAGATGGAACACAGCAGTTCCACTCAGCAGCAATTAGACATAAGTGCTCAGGATGACTTCTCTAAGATTAGAAGGAACAGCTTGATGGGTGGACGATAAGAGATTAATAAATACATGAGCTCTTTAAGGCCTGTTATGGTTGACTATGAAATGCCCTCCACATGTGCTCACTGCTTATCCCCAGGTGGTGGCACTATTTTAGGGGTTCTAGGAAACTTAGCAAGTAAGACCTAGCGGCAGGAACTAGGTCACAACGGTCCTTGGGTGTGTCTTATGCCTGACCCACTCCTCTTCTCTTTTTCCTGGCCACCATGAAATAGTAACCTCCTGAACCACATGGTGTGCTGCCCAGGCCCTGAGGCTAAGACACCATCAGCTGAGCCTGTGGAGCCATGAGCCAAAATAAATCATTTCTCCTTTAAGTTGTTTGTGTCAGAGCAGTTTGCTCACAGTGATAAGAAACTGGCAAACACAAGACCACATTTTTTTATTCAGCTCTGTGCCAGAAGTGTTCAACACATAATAAGAAGCTAGTAATTCTTTGAACAATGAGTAAGTGTGAGAAATAAAAAGGAAGGGGAAAAGAAGAAAATTCCCATACAACAATGCCTGGTATACAGCAGGCACTCAGTGTGTGCTGCTGCACGTGTCCATCAAGTATGCTAAAGAGCTAGTAATTAAGTAGTGGCGTTGTGTGCAGGTGACAGTCGTGTAGAGATGAGGAGCCATCACTCCTGCAGAGGCCCAGCCTGTTTTGGAAAGTGTAGAAGTTCCATTCCAGGTGCATAATGTGCTCTTATCCCACAGAGGAAGAAAGCCTTCCCTCTCCACCCCGCATTGCTCTCCTCAGCTCCCCTGCATTAGAGAGAGGCAGGAGACAAATTGACAGAAATCTGGAGGGAAGTAACTCAAGTGATTTAGGAGAATGGAAGGGCTGGCTTATGGGGCCAGATTAAAGAAGCTAAATATGTATAGCTTGCCTAAGTGACAACTAAATGGGGCATTTGATAAGTCTATAAATACTTGGAAGATGTAAATGCCAGGAGGAAAGGGAATTACTTAGCATGGCACAATGGAGTATTGGCATAATGGGATAATATTAAGAAAGGGAAGATGAAGGTTGAACATCAATAAAAAGCTTCCTGACAAGAAGAACCATTCCTGACAGGGGACACTATTAGGTTATGTGCTGTGGGCCAAGGGAAATAATGTCCCTGCCCTTCCTCAGCCCACTGGCAACAGAGCCAGCCAGGCAGGAGATGATGAGCAGTGTCCTAACTGGGGCACAGAGGCCAAGCAAGTGACCTTCTCTGGCTGTGGCCTCCGCATCGCAGAATAGGAAGAAGATGCTGCTGCTGCTGCTGCTGCTTGAGAGAAATGAGATAGCCCAGATGTCCCAGAGGCTGAGACCCTGTAGAGAAATGGCTGTGCCCAGTGGTTCATACCACATCACAGCAGCCAGTGAGATTATCATTCTCTTGTGATGACACTCATTTCCTGCAGGATAGAATCTACTTTCTCTTGAAAGTAGGCCCTTCAGCAGATGCAACCCCTGCCCACAAGAACAGCATCCCTTACACTCCCTGCATAGTCCCACACTGCTGCACACCTTCGCACTCACTTTCCCTACTCTCCTGACAGCCGGGCAGACTGCTTGTTCTGTACAGCAGGCCAATGTCCCCTTCTGAAAGCCTTCCCTGTCTCCTAGCCTGGTCATGGTATGCATCTGCAAATGGAAGCAGGAATGGAAGCAAATGGAATCAAGGAAGCAGGCCCAGCACTCTTGGTGCCTCTCTTGCCTCAGGCCCATGCATTTATTAGGAGAAAAGAGCTTCCCTCTCTCAGTGTCTGGGCAATCACCCCCACTCACCCCCACCCCCACCCCCACCCCCGTCTCTTGGCTAGTACCTTCCATACCATTTGTTTATGTCTTATTTAGGCAACCATGTTGCACATGGAGGTAGCTTCCTTACCATTTCTAGGAGATGCAGGTTGACACCAGTATACACGCTACATAGAAAGCTGAAGTCATAGGAACCCAGCCCTGGACAAAGAACTACATGCAACTAAGGAGTGCGAGAGCAGAAGAAATAGTCTTCTGCAGGGAAGAGCGCCCAGTTGGTTACCCAGTACCAGGTGGGTACAAGTAACAGTGTATGGACTAAGCAGGTTGTTTCTATATATTTAGGTAGGAATGCGTGTGTGTGTGTGTATAACAACCAAGAAAGGGCATCCATGGACTTGAGACTGAGCAAAGGGGAGATATATGGGAGGAGTTGAAGGAAGGAAAGGGAAGGGGGAAATTATATAATTGTGTTTTAATTTCAAAATATAAATAACCAGGGGACCTCAATTCTGTGGAGGTAGAATGTCCCCAATGTAGTTTCAACGTAAATACTAGACTAACTCTTAATGGGGAAAAATGCATTTGAGGGGCCCCATGAACTGTATGCATTTGCCCATATGAAAACATTTTTTAAATAAGTACCATAACCTTCGCTGGTGACTGAAAATCTTTGGGGCCATCTAACTCAATCTCTTCAGGAAGTAGAGAGAATGGACCATCAGATGTGATGCAAGGAGATTTTGAGCCTCCTCCCATAGGGATGAGACATCTGTTATAGAACTGCACTCGTTGCCCTCTGCTTTGATAACTACTAGGGAGGCCCTCCTGCCGTTATGCACATGGTGTTCTCTTGTGAAACATGATGCTCACTGGGCACGGTTGTGGTGAGTGACCAGCAAAGTAGCATGGTTTTCTTACTCCCTTTGATTTGAGTATCCTGAGTCAGTGCTTATGTTGTTGTGGCCCTGTGTGCTTGTGCCCGTTGGCTAGGCTCGGCTTCATTGCTGCTTGTTCCCAGTTAGTGATATGTGTGAGTGAACTCAATGACAACACACAAACACACACACACACACACACACCACACACATGCACACACAAACACACACCACACACACACGCGCGCACACACACATCACATACACACACCACATGCACACACACACCACATACACACGCACACACACATACACACCACACACACATACACCCACACCTGCACACACACACATCACATACACACATCACACACACACATCACATACACACACCACACACGCCCGCGCGCAAGCTCACATAAAAAGCAGCATTTCAGTCATCCTCGTATTGAGAGTCTTGAATGCGGGCACCTGTTCTTAGGGTTCTGAATCTGTGGGTCCAGGTCCCAAAGCAAAGGAATGCTTTGACGGAGAGGAACTTGGCTGGGGACCCTGCCATTCTGGCTGCTGCTACAGTCTTGTTCCTCCTCGCTGCCTCCACTGCCTTGTGGGCCCCTGCTCTCAACGGCAGACCCTATCTGACAGCCGCACGCACCAACCCAAATACGTATTAGTAGTTAGCATAAAAGATCTCCCATAGCCTGGACCTGGGCCAGGGTCTGCTCCTCCCCTCAGCTCTGCCTTGCGCCACCCAAGAGCCTTCTGTGCAAGGTCTACTCATTCTTCAAACATACCACGCTCTGCTGTGTCCTGGAGGTGTTCCCATGTCATTTCCTCTCCCTGGTGTATCCATGTCCTGGGTGCTGCTCTGTGCAGCTGTGAGTGCCCAGCGGCCATGTGTCCTGAGCAGATAGGCTGGCCTTTGTAGGCAGTCATGGCATATGTGCCTTCACTAGTCTCTCAAGCTGCATGGATACCTCTGCTCAGAGGCCATTAGAAGCTCTCAAATGTGGCTCCAGTTAATCATTCGGGTACTACTATGTGCTGGAAATAAGTGTCACTTGAAGGCAAACTAGGGGAGGATGACAGGCTTGAAAGCACGGAGCACACAGATCGTTTCAACCTTCCTACCCGCAGGAAATTTGGATGGTGTTTTTGACAGGTAACGCTTAATTTTAGCATGAACTTGACATATTCTGTTTGATGTTGGCAAGGTGTGTGTGTGTGTGTGTGTGTGTGTGTGAGAGAGAGAGAGAGAGAGAGAGAGAGAGAGAGAGAGAGAGAGAGAG
>OU015755.1:65362564-65376297 GCA_907169655.1 Acomys percivali | reverse complement strand
AGAGAGAGAGAGAGAGAGAGAGAGAGAGAGAGAGAGAGAGAGAGAGAACGCAGCCCAAATAGTGCTGAGTGGCAAGCCCTGCAGCCTCCAGTACCCCAGGTTTTCTGGTTTATTTTAATGTAGCAAGCTGCTTTATGAGATCTGCAGCCACTTGAAATATGATTTACTACATGTAAAAAGTTTCAGATGGATAATGAAGATTCAGGATTGAGACTCACACTATAGTGTAGTCAATTTTCTTGCTGTTGCTCTCCAGTACATCTCTGCCATTGAAATGAATAATTTATTATAATTTATTTCAACCCTGGAAAATAAAACTGTTTTCCTGGTGATGTGTGCTATAAGATTCAGAATAGACACATCGCATGCAGTACTCTCAATTAATTAATCCTGAAGTTTCATTCTTACTTGACCTTCTCCTAGGCTAGGAGACTGGCAGGTAATTCTTTGCCCAATAAGCCATGATTAAAATGAATGTTTGAGAAGTAGCGGTAAAGTTGGTGACGGAGGAAATGGAAAGAACAGCAGAGCCAGGTTCTGTCTCCCTCCAGATAGTACATTCAATGCAAGAGTTTTTAAATATTCTAGACAGTTCATCACTTAGAGCAACTTAGAGCAAAGCGTCCTTGACTTGCTGTGAGGGGACCGAGGAGGATGCTGTCTGTTTTGGAATGAAGCAGGAGATGTTCGTTTGTGACCAGCGCTGGCCAAGCTTACTGGGCCTGGGGTGCCTTTAAGCATCCCCACACCCCAGTTTTAGAGCAAGGCTAACTCTGTATAAAGGCCAAGCTCAGGACTCCCAGTGACCTCAGGGGTCACTCATAATTGGTTGCAAGCTTATTCAGAAGAGGAGGCTCACCTTATCTTGTGTTTCTTTTTTTTTTTTTTTTTTCATTTTAAATGCTAAATACTTCAATTATGAGGCTGCAGAAACACTATCAGAATATAGGGATTGCTTTAAATTTAATGTAATTTAGATGGAGGACCTCGGCTAATCTGGAGAGACAGAAAAATTTAACGAAATATGTGCTTATTTATCCACTGTGTTCATTTTTCATAACATCCACTAATATCACATAGGAAGATGGCAGATGAAGGGGACAATTGATTCTCTTTCCCTAAAGGCAGCTAGTATCTAATCTGAGCAGGATCACATTTCAATATCTGCTGTGCATGTGGCCTCAGGAGCAGCACTCAGCAATGACAGACTCCCTTTCATGCACTGAAAACCTGGAAGCAATTCCTCCTTCAGCTGTGTTCTCTCTCGCTGGGCCTGAACCTCTCACTAGGACAGGTGCTCTGGAGAAACCGCTTTGAAGGTGGAGAGATTTCTCTGCTTTCTCAAATGCGGTTGCATTATTCAGGCGGTTGTGTGGGGTGGGGTGCTTGCCTTTGCTTTGTTTTGTCTGTTATTTTCGTTACTGGTAAGGTCAGCCTTCCTCTCCTCTCTTCCTGCCTTCTGAAACGCTGGTGCATTCCCCAGGCGCAGGCTAGCTCTTAAGAGTTGGATGCATTCATTATTAGTTGTTCCTCAGAGCATCACCCGTGTTTTACCGCAGTCAGGGGGGTATAGCTTGGCTGCGGTGTGGACTAATACACAAGGCAGCCTGTCCCGCACTGTGTTCCCCTTGCTTGTCCTTCAGGGTCTCCCCTCAGCCTTCAAGGCCTAGGGCACAGGGCTGCTCTGTCTCGAATCTCTCACTCTTTGCCCTGGCTTTGCTAGGCCTCCTCTGTGTTAACCAGAGGACAAGGCCCACTTTTCATTTGCCGCACAAGTGCAGCATTATGAAGGGTCACAAGCCCCAGCAAGGGCTGGAGACAAGGAGGAGAGAGAGCAGTTCCCTGAGCAGACCTGCAGGATGGGCACTCAGGCCCTACGGCCTGGTTTGTCTGTGGGGTACAAATGGGGGAGGGGGGACAAGAGGGAAGGTTAGTTTTGTTTTTTGTTTGTTTCTTTTATTTCTTATGACTTTACAGAATGTGTTCTAGTTACAGTATTCAGCACGCTCACATGCTAGCCATGGAAACATTTACTCTATAGGAATTATTATAACCCAGAGAAAATTAGCCTAATCTACCGGTTTCTATGATGTTAATTTAAATTATGGCACACTCGGTGGGAGGGAAATCATTATTTCCCATGAAAAGTTCAGTGATCAATTTCCTGAGACATTCTTAGGTTTTCTGCTGTTCGCTTTCGGAGTCTGCAAATTGACTACATTTGTAAGCATTGGATGGGAAGCCGGAAAGTTTGCTGAGAACTTTTCAGAAGCCGTGGCCCTGGATTCTAATCACCAACTTCAACAGCGGTATAGCTACCAGAAGGTGCTAGAGCAGACAAGGTGACATGTCCAGGCCACTGAAGGTGGGAGAGTGAGCCTTCCTCTGGAGGCCTGCAGCAGGAGCCAGCCACTGCCAGGTGCTCTGAGCCTCACTTAGAACAGCCTGCGGGCGGATGGGGGGCGAGGGGCAGCCACAGGCTGGCCCAGCAAACTCTCACAGACCTTTGCTTGTGACCTGAATTAGCCTTCATGCCCAACAGCACCTTGATCAAGTGAATGTTCTTTGACCTAAGGCCCTTAGTGTATACAAATATGTGATAGATAATCACACACACACACACACACACACACACACACACACACACACGGGAGGGGGTGGGGGGGATGCGGAATAGAGCCCACAAGTGCAGGTGCCTGGCAGTGTGCTGAGCACCCAGCAGACTCCAGAAATGATGGCTTCTTTGTTAGGTAGTGAGAAAACTCACCAGCAGTCTGTTTTCAAAAACAAGATCCTTGGAAGTGAAGGGTCCATTAGTTTAGATGTTTAACCATTTCATGTGTAGACTAGATTAAGGGCACAGTTTGGTTTTCTGTGTGATGCTCTTCGTATTAATGCGTGTGCTGTCTGTCCTAGCAGGAAAGTGCCCAACGTAAGCTAGAACTTTGCTTATTTTACTTCAGCAAACAATAGAGCAGGAACACCCAGCGTGAGAACATCTCTTCAGACACTGCTGTGTGGCCCAGGGAATTGTCGGGGATCTGCTTTGCTCTGCTCTGCTCTGCTCTGCACTTGTATCTCACACCCTTGTCAGGGGAATATGGCAGAGAGCACACGCCATCACTTTTCTCCTTCTGGGTCATACATTTGTAGTTTTGTGCTTAGATGTGTTTGCATGATTGCAAATGGCACTGTCATTCAAACCCATGCCAATACCCCCAGCAAAGCTTTCTGGTCTGCCTCCTCCTGCCTGAGGTTAGTTTGGTCTACACTCTACCTGGAGTTAGGTAACTTGGAGGAGACCATAGTAATGTTGTTTACCTGTCTAACTGAGGCGTGGTCTGTATTTTTTGTTGAGCCGTGAAATTCCACCGGCTTAGACCAGAGGGAGGCTACAGTGGCAGTTATGTTAAAGGCACCATGCTGTGTGGCAAGCACAACGCAGAGGACAGTATCTGTCACAGCATCCCTGTCTTATCACTGTTACAGTCCCGACTTTATATCTGAGGATATAAAGGCAAACGCCTGGGCTAAAGAGCAGGCCAGTTGTGAGTCTAATGCCTGTAGCTACCACCTCATGGAAAAAACTCCAGCCAAAGTCTGTAAGAAGAGGGAAAAATAAGGAATAAGTAAAGTAGTGTGGAGTATGATTTTCCTAAGCAGACAGCTCCCCTCCTAGATAACCCCATCCCTGCTTTGGCAAAAGAGCCACTTATTAGTGTCAGTGGATAACATGTGTGTGGTTTGGGGTATAGGCCCTGGGCAGTACAATGAAAACCAATTTAAAGTAGTCTTCCACCCATCTGTGCCGCAGTGTTAGGAGAGAGTAGACATTCAAGAACTAGCCACCCAGTTCCCCAACCACCACTGCACCAAGCACTCATGCACGTGGTGACAGAGTGTGAGCTAATGGGTGCACGGTCAAGACTGCTCCTTCCAGTATGGACTCATGGTGTCCCTGACCTCAGAGACCACCCATCTAAACGCCACACTACCTGCAAAGGAAAGGGGCTGTGCTTTAGCATGACACCCAGTATTCTTGGGGCAGAGCTGCTTTATCATGACTCTAAGGTTACTAGAAAAAATAATTCTGGAAATTGGCTGCCACATCAATGTCATTTAAGATTACTTCATACTTTACATATTTCTAGAAAAGTAAAAAAGAAAAAAATCCATTTTTGCCAACTTTATTTTTAGAAAAGTATTTTATTCAAACATCCCCTTACTTATTACAGACATAAATACATGCATTCAGACAAATGAATACACGAGAGGACCATATAAAGTAATTGGCACATCACTCCAGGATGCTTTGTCAGTTACGGGAAGAATTTGGTGCCTCTAACTTTAATCTTCTCCATTAAAATATCCATTCTGCTTCAGATTGTGAAGCCCATAATATTTTAGACTGTCTCCATGGATCTGTTAGTTTTGCTTGTCAATTTAATTTGTGCTCTATGACTTTGAGTGGCCCGCTAGACTGTTCATGGGAACATGTGATCTACAAAGGAAGTTGAGCATGCCAGGCATGGAGTTGTAGCCTTTCCAGAGAGACTGGACACGGAGTGTCTGTGTTTGTACATAGACTGGCAGATTTTGTCTGTAACCAGCATAATCATTGTGATGGTGATTGAGATGGTGCAGCTGTTGAGAGCTGCAGAGATGCACATTGTGGTGATGATGATATGCCTTCAGTGTCTGTAGGATGCACACTCTGCCGCATCATTTCATTCTCACAGCTTCCTTGGGCTGGGTTATTTCCTTCAGAGCTAATGAAAGCAGGCACTGCAAGAGCCATTCAGTTACCTGCCAAAGATTGCAGGATAAATTAGATCACCAAAACTTGTTGCCAGGAGCAGGGAGATGGCTCAGTAGGTAAGTAGGCACTTGTGCAAGCATGAGGACCAGAGTTCAGGTCCCTAGCTTCTACATAAAAGCATAAGTGTTGGATGAGTGTAGTGGCCTGCCTATAATTCCAGTGCTTAGGAGGCAGGCAAGCTGACTAGCTAGGTTAACATTATCCTCAAGCTGTGGGTTCAGCAATAATTAACTTACTGCCTCAAAAAATGAAATGGGGAGCATTTGAGGAAGACACCCAGCTTCACCCTCTCATGCTACTCAGGTAAATGCACACACAGTGTACATTCATATTTATGCAAAACAGAGAGGTAAACCAAGTCATCAAAGCCTAGTTGGAGTGGTGTTTGTGGGGTCTTGCCACACAGTTGCCCTTTCATCTGGCCTGCCGCCTGTTGCCTCAGGCCCAGGGCACATCCCAGTTTCACCTTGGCCACAAACCCATCTTTAGCAACCTCGTCTTCAGGATGAAGTCTAGACCCCTCAGCGTGGTCTTCCATTCTGGCCATGGGGCCTCGCTTCTCCCTCCTGCCACACTACTGTAGAACCCACCGGGTTCGTTCCTGCCCTCTTTGCCGCTTGGTCTACCTTGATGAACTCTTGAGATGTTACCTGCCCCGTGCCATCTCCCTGACTGCCTTGAAGGACCCTAGAGACACGCCCCCTCCTCGGGCCACTACTCTTTCCCTAGCCGCTTTTCCCAGCGTTTTCTCTTGGTGACTTCCCTAGCAAGCTTGGAGGTCCTAGGTAAGAGGCTGTGCTGCAAGCATGTCCTTTTGTCCCTTCTGTGTGCCTTACAAACTCACAAGTTAAGTATGCACTGTAGCAGTGAGTGAGCACTTAATAGTGAATGCTTTGAAGAACAGCAGTCTGAGCTCACAGGAAACAAGCCATTCCAGGGTCACATGGAAAGTGTGTCATTCTACTCGGTGATGAGCTACAGAGAGAGATGTCCATTAACATCACGAGCTGCTTGGTGAGGTGAGGAGCAGACAGGAATGTAAGGGCCTTTACCTGGTACCTAGCACAGAGCAAAGCATATACAGTGTGAGAAGCAGAGACCGAACCTCGCAGCTCTGTGGCCTCCCACTTCTGCTCACCAAGAACATTCTTGCCAGGTTTTTAATGGGAGAGACTTCTTCTGGGGGCTGGGGGCTGCCCTGAGCTTACATAGCCTTCTAGACTCCCGAGTGAGGCCGGGCGTGGTGGTGCACCCCTTTAACCCCAGCACTCAGGAGGCAGAGGCAGGTGGATCACTTGTGAGTTCAAGGCCAGCCTGGTCTACAAAGCAAGTCTAGGACAGCCAAGGTTACACAAAGAAACCCTGTCTCGGATTAAAAAAAAAAAAAAAAAAAAACAAGAAAAAGAAAGAAAGAAAAGAATAGACTCCCGGGGGATGGAAGGAGTACATAGAAAGTCTGGGATTTGGGCAAGCTTTTGGCCAAGAGTCCCAAGCTTCATGTGACTCCATCTTCCAGATGATGTCTGTCCTCATGAACACTGTTATCTTTGAAGATTGTCGGAACCAGTGGTCAGTATCCAGGCCTCTCCTGGGGCTCATCCTGCTCAATGAGAAGGTGAGTGTGCTTTCAGGGAGGGCCAGAGGAAGGGAGGGAGGGAGGGAGGGAGGGAGGGAGGGATAGGGCCTGAAGGCCATGGACTAGTAGTAAGCTGGGGCCTTGACAGCCTAGAAGGCCTTCCCCCAAAGGCTTCAGCTCTTCAGCTAGCAGAGGCCACAGAGGCCCACACATTGCACTGTGTGTGGAATATTTCAGTCACCCTCACTTTCAGCAACAGCCCTTTTGCCTTCTCCTCCAGATTCCCTTTATATTTTGGGATGCCTGCCCCACTGTGCCCTCCCTGCACACAGCCACAGGTGGTGCCAGCAGCAGCCCTTGAGAGACTGTGCATAGAGCCAGTACCCTTCATCTAGGGAGCAAGCATCCCAGCCTCCTCAGCACTCTGGCCACCCTCAGCTGCCTCCCAAGCACCCTGGCCCCTCAGCAGTCAGTGCATGGCTGCTGGGGAGAATGAATTGTCTATACAATAAGATAGTACTGGGAAAAAGACAGTGAGATTACAGGCAGCCGCATACATTAAAATTCAAACTAAAATCCCAGCCTTGGAAGGAAACTAATAGAAGAAGAAAATATATCAAAAAGAGAAGAGCTGTCTCATCACTCACCTGTGCTGAAGTATCCAATTTTAGCCACATTCAATAGCACTGTCATTCATCTTCCCTCGGTGTTATTGTGATTTAAATCCAAGCTCTATAAAAGAGAGCAGTTCTTTTAAAATGATTGAGAGGGAATAAGGGCAAATTCGGTGTTTAGAAAAAGCTTATGACATCACAATATTATACTTTACTGATGGAGGCAATATTTCATGGTTTAGGATGAAAAACTAATAATTTTCTATTTGGTGTGAGTCACTGCATCATTATAAAAGGGAAAAATAAGTAGTTTTGTGCATTCCCAATCTTGTTCAGGAAGACATTGTGGTTTAAGTATAATGCCTCTGATATATAGTATTTAAGTATTAGTCTGACTACATATTAATTATGTGTGTTTTTTGATGTGAGCTGTTTTAATGTATGATAGAAATTAAATATCATGCAGCTTGGGCTTGAAGAGATAAACATGTGACTGGCAAAATGTTGTCTTTTGCTGAAATTCCGCTGTTCCTAGTGATTAGGAACTCTTTTTAACATCAGGGCTTCTGTTTGTATAAAAGACCACAGAGCCAGCAGGAAAAGAGGGGGCTGAGCAGCCATTTGTGACCAGGTGTGACAGATACCGCTCTTAGTGCCATCAAGTGCTCCCAGAACTAAGCAGGCCCCCCCTAGTGCCCTGCCTCAGCAGAGCAGACCCGTGCAGCCCAGGAGGACAGACTTGGAACCCAGCCCAGACCTCCTTGAGAAGTGATTCACTGAAGCCAGGAAAGAGGATGAGGCCAGAGGGGAGACCCTTGGCCTTGCCTTCCATCACCAAAGTGCTCCCTGGGCATTTTAAGTTCTTCTTCTGCTTTCCTGTGACAAGTAGAGTTGAGACCCAGAAGACCATGACAGTGGAGGCACAGACCCCATCAGGCTAAGCAGTGACAGGTCTGCAGTCACACAAAGGCATTCTTATGAGCAAGTGGCGGGGGCAGGTTTGACACATCCACCTAGGTAGGTGGTACACCTGCGTGTGGCTTAGGTTTCTCTAAGGACAGAAAGTTCAGTGTGGACCTGGATGTAGATGCCGAGCATCAGTGAGCCCAGGCAGACCCCAGCTGGCCTGACTCCCCACTGCCTCCTTCCTCCCGGTTTGGAGTTGGAGCCTGAGTCTGAAGCTGCTCTGTCTCCCAACAGTATTTCGGTGAACTGAGGGCGAGTCTGATAAACAGCCAGCCCCTCTCGAAGCAGGAAGCCCTTGCCCAGTGCTTCAGGAACTTGATGGAGGGTGTAGAACAGAGCCTGTCTGTCAAGAACAGAGACAGGTGAGCATTGGCCGGTGGGGTGTCTGGGTTGGGGGGGGGGGCGCACATGCTAGGCTTGTTGAAAGTAATTAGGCTGTGGTTAGCACAGATTTTCCACTACAGCTTGTGATCTTAGGCCAGGTCAGTTCTAGCACCACATTTTACTGGGTATTTGCTCAGGGTGCAGAGCTTAATAAAACCCAGCCTTTGCCCTTAAGCAGTTTATAATCCAGCAGGAAAGAGGTGAAAAATAACTAATTGGAAAGAGCAAATGAAGGGAAGCTCACATTGTCAATGAAGATGAGCAAGCACAGGCCTTAGGGGCAGATGGACCCCATCAGGTGTTTCTCCTGCCTCTGTAAGCTGTGTGACAGCATAGCAGGCTGCCAGTCACGTGGATGCAGCGGGGGCACTGATTGTGGTGTTTAAACAACAGAACATAGTAAAACTCCGTTCTTGGGCCAATTAAGCATTGGTTTCTTCCTCTGCTTGTCCTAAGAGTGCCTGGTGTCACTGGCCAATGAGATCTAACCAAACTCATCAGTAGGCCCAGATGCATGCATGCATGCATGCATTCATTCATTCACTGGGAACCTGTGGTAAACAAATTGTTCCAAGTTCTGCTCGTATGGAGCGTGCATCCTAGTGGATAAGACAGACAGTGGTCAGTGAGTGATAAAGAAGAAAATGTGTTCAAGGGAAAACTGCCCCACTGACCATTCATCAAACACTGTAACCTGCTGAGCCTTCCCACCAACCTCCAAGTATAACTTTAAATTGTTTGTTTGTTTGTTTGTTTGTTTGTTTGTTTGTTTGAGACAGGGTCTCTCTGTGTAGTCTTGGCTGTCCTAGACTCACTTTGTAGACCAGGCTGGCCTCGAACTCATAGCAATCCACCTCGAACTCACAGCAATCCACCTGCCTCTGCCTCCCGAGTGCTGGGATTAAAGGCGTGCGCCACCACCACCTGGCTAACTTTAAAGTTCTTAACCTCCAGTTCCTCAGTGCTGGGATTACAGGCATAGGCCACCATACCCAGCTTAAGTACTGCTGGGAATCAGACTAAGCACTTCATACATAAGTACACAGACTGAGTGTGTGTGCGTGCGCACACACACACACACACACACACACACACACCACATTTGCACCTCTTTTCTAAGATAGGGTTTCACCACTTAGTGCCAGCCAACCTCAAACTCATGGTCCCTCTACTCTGCTTTCCCACTGCTGGCATTACAGATGTGAGCTGTTGCCCCACCCCAGCTTTTTATTCACTAAATTCCATTCTAGTTGAGAATACTAATATCTACCTTTGGGAAGACCTCTAATGACTGAAGTATTTATATATCAACTCAATCCGCTATTTGAGACATAGATGCAAATGTTTTCAATGTTTTGGATGCTCTCCATCCCTAGCCTGCTGAGGGTAGGCTGGGTGGTGGCTCCTGTTTTCAGGGAAGGATGGTGTGGTAGCAGAAGAGTGGTGGCAAATGACCTCCCAGCACTGAGGCGCCTTCCTGCAGGCGGGTCCTCTCCTGGGCATTGCGCTCCACGGTACCCTGCCTCCAGAGGCTCATATGGCCTACACGTTCACTTCTCTTTCCACAGGTTCACACAGAACCTCTCCGTCTTCAGAAGAGATGTGGCAGAGGCTCTGCGTAACGATGGCCACACTGGCCTCTACAGCCTGGACATGATGAGCTGACCCAGCTCCTGAGCGCAGGCTGTGCAGCCTTTGTCAAGAGACTGGAAGGTCTGGGCCCAGACTGCGATGCTGGCCAGCCCAGAAGAATGTATTTTTCAGAACAAGCAGCAGAAGCCCTACATTTTTTTATGAGTCTGACCCAATTATAAAAATGTATAATAGTGCACATACAATGTAAAGTCAGTATTCAGAGTAGACCGTGTTTTCTGTCTGTCTGGGTTCCCACAATGCTGAAACGTCTAGAAACTCTATTTAACCAAAGAACATAAGGAACTAGTTAGCACCTGCAGGCAAGGTGTCGCTCTGGTGAAGATGCAGCCCTGGGTGTAGGTCCTGGCAGGAGACAAATGCCATTTGAACCTGGTGAATTTGTAGTTCTTACATCTGGAAAATACTCTATTAGGGAATCTGGGCTGTGGCATTTAGACAGAGCCAGAGTGCGCCATAAAGCCTCCCCTAGACCTGCACACACGCCTCTCTGCCCCAGCAACATCTGATAAAGTTGAGAGACAGTAACACAATTAAATGACTTACAAACAATGTTTGCTTTCCGCTGGCATAAATCTGAAGTGGCTCAGTCTAGAAGAATTAAGCTGTGCAATTGCTGCCTGCAGAGAGATGCCCTGGTTAGAAGTTGTGGGTGCATCAGCTCCTCATCCCTTGAGTCTTGAAGAGGAGTGCTTGAAGCATCTCTGCCTTCTTGGACCACCGAGAACAGTGCAGCTGCTGCCTTCCACCCTCCACACTCTTAGCCACTGTTGGACTGTGGCTTCATCCAAACACAGGAAGTGAAGGCCTATACAGTTTGTGTCCCATCATAAGTAACTATTAATTTGAAATTGCCACTGTCAAACGGACTGTCTATCTCACTGTCTATCATCATGGCTCAGGCTTACAATAAACACTGTGCGCATTATTTCTGATAAGACATGGAAGGCTGGCCTCACTGTTGCAGGCAAGAAGTCCACAGGCTCTGGTAATCTTGTTTCTCAGACTAGTGTTTCTTCAAAGCTTTTTTGATAGTTGAGCTTTGCAACAGGCTTGTCATTTGAAAGCAAGTCACCTAAGTTCATATCCGGGTGTTTGTCTTCCATGTACAAAGGGAGTCGGGAAGCAGTGGTCTGGATGAGACTGCTTGTGGACTTTAACGGGCAGATAGGCCTGAACCTTGCTCCTCCCACTCCATTCAGAAAGACAACTCTCCTAGAGAAGACAAATCCTGTACTTGAAACATCAGCTTTCGAAGGAGCTTGATAAGAATTTTTCTTTGGTTTTTGTTTAGTTTTTATTTTGTTTAGTTTTTGGGGGTTTGAGGCTCCCTCTGTGGCCCAGGCTGGCCTGGAACTCACTGTGATACTCTTGCCACAGCCTCCTCAGTGGAGGTTGACAGGTGTGGGCCACAGTGTCTGGCTTCTGCAGTTTGGGGCAGAGTGGTTATAACTCCATTCATTCCACAAAAGCTGTAAATGCTTATCCCATTCTAGCACTGTTTCTTTACAGACGCCTGGAGTCTTACAACACTATATTGTTTGCATTAAAAAGGTTCACAAGAAAAGAATGGTGTGTTCTCCCTCTCTTTGCCACACAGCCAGCAGTCACCTGAGGCTTAACAGCAGGTGGTAGGTCCCTTCAGACTGGCCTTGGAAACCTGCAATTTGAAAAGCAAGGTCAGCCTGTCTTCTCATGCCTCAGTGGGCTTGAATGCTTGACACTTGAGAGAAGACAGTCGGCAACATGGAGCCCCTACCTTTACTCACACTGCCTCCCTCCCGCTGTGCACATCAGGAAGTAAGGCCCAAAGATGGCTTCTAGCTGACAACTCATAAAGGTAGATTTTTCTCACCACATCTGTCTCAAGGGAACTCCTGGCTGCTCCTAGTGGTAAGTGGAAATGTTACTAATGATTAGTTCATTTCCACCTGTTTCTCAGAACTTGGGTTATTAACGATAAATTACTCAGCCAGGCATGGTGGTGCAGGCCTGTGATCCCAGCAGTCAGGGAGGCAGAGGCAGGTGGATCTCTGTGAGTTCAAGGCCAGACTGGTCTACAAAGTGAGTCCATGACAGCCAAGGCTACACAGACACACAGACACACACACACACACACGTTAGTGCCTTCAGGCCTGGAGCTTCAAGTCAGTAGTAGAGTACTTATCTAGTGTGTATGATGCCTCAGGTTCTAGCTCCAACACTTAAAGGGGGCGGGGGATAGTGAAATGGTTTAAATTAACCCTCATAGCTCCCAATGCATGGAAGGGGGAAACCTGGCTGGGTCCCTGGTGCAGTCTCTCACAGGCTACACACACTCAGGATAGTTGGCCAGAATTATGATCACAGCTCTAGTGAGGAAGGCCTGCACACAAGTTCACATGCATGCCTGGCTCTACACAGTCAGCTCTGTCACAGGTGTTACGACACTGGTCTTAGCTTGTGGGAAAGGGCCAGAGACCGCAGAGATGTGTCGGCAGTCTGTAGCCACCCAGCGCGAGCGGGCTTCCATCAGCTGCTATGAAAACTCTAGCCCTGTCCCACACACCAGAAGGAGCTCGAGGTGACTGACTTAATGCTGGAGACGCCGGAATGCTAAAAGCAGTATTCTTTTTTTTTTTTGGTTTTTCGAGACAAGGTCTCTCTGTGTAGCCTTGGCTGTCCTGGACCCGCTTTGTAGTCCAGGCTGGCCTCGAACTCACAGCGATCCACCTGCCTCTGCCTCCCGAGTGCTGGGATTATAGGCATGCACCACCACGCCCGGCTTAAGCAGTATTCTTTAAAGCTGTCTGCCGAAACCTACCTCGCATTTGCCACACAGGTACTCCCTTAAACTACCAAGTTTCCTAATCTTGATTTTCCTTGTGATCCTCTCCTCAGAGAGGAAAAGGAAGCGAGAAAGCCAAGTGTTTGTGGATGGACCTTCATGGCACCACAGGCATAAACCCAGCTTAGGACTACCAAACCCACCAAAGCTTTGGAGGCCCGTGGGGACAAAAGCCTGCAGACTTAATGAAGGAGTGGCCTGCAGAGGGCACATGGAAACGGCTCAGGTAGCAGGTGTACCTGCCTGCCTTGATTCAGCAATAGGGAAAAACAAGGCTGCTGGTGACTGATTCCATGCAACTCACCACTTATTAAAGGCATGAGAAGAGGTGTATGGGATGTGTTTGCACACCTCACCCTTCTGAGAGATTCTAGTGTATAGACACAGTATAGCTTCCCCGTCAAGCCAGCTGCATAGCCAATGCTCAAGAAGTGACCTGCGGGTACTCCGAGACGTTTCTCACTTTTCAGTGCTGTCCCATCAACATCCAGGCAGGACACCAAGAGACATCTGGTGCCTGCACTGTGTGTAATGGCCTGAGTATCCCAGAAAAACCCTCTTGGATCCCTTGAATCCCTTCCGCTGGCTTGGCAATCCTGGGATTGTAGTAATGGGGGCCCCTTCCAAAATGCAAGGCTGGGCTGGCTTATAGCTCCTAACCGAGATGAGTGGCTGGATTATCTCCCTGGAGCTGAGCATCAGAATAGGGTAGGCTGCTGAGGGAGATTGAAGAGTATGTGACCTGCTGTACCACCCTATCCAGATGTGCCCAGTCTGGCATTTTGGAGGAAGGAGTATTTGAGAGCCTTGACCAGGAGTAGAGCCCCTGGAGAGAGGAGCAGGACTTGGGGTGTGGCTCTGATAGAGCCTGTGTAGGGCCTGGGCTCCATGAGG
>OU015755.1:65344369-65362554 GCA_907169655.1 Acomys percivali | reverse complement strand
GAAGGAAGCCATTGCAGGGGTGTGGCTCTGATAGAGCCTGTGTAGGGTCCTGGGCTCCATGAGGAGGAAGGAAGCCATTGCAGGAGAACCTGGACCACTGGAATAGATTGAATTTACCCACTAGACCTTGCACCCCAAGAGAATGTCAAGTATTGTTTTCCCTGCTTTAGAGATGAGAAAACAGACTAATAGACTGAGAGATGAGAAAAGGCTACATAGCTAGACCCATAGGGGAACAGGGAGGAGGCTTCGTAGTCCACAGCGTCAAGGCACATCCTAGCTCTAGCCCTCCCCAGCAGCTTGCTGTTGGTCAAGGACCTCTCCCTGAGGCAATTACCCTTGAAGCTTCAAGCAGGACCCATTGCCTGGGGCCATTTTCCCCCTCCAGCTGGCAGCCCGAGCCAGAAATCAAAGTCAGATCGTTCTAACTACAGTCCAATTGTTTTTTCCTGCTTAATCCTAAACCTGGTCCTCTGTGGTTGGTACTAAAGAGATAGAGGGCCCTTCAGGACCCTCAACCCACGGGACTAGATACTTTGGAAGGAAAGCCAATCTACTCAGACACTGAGCTGTCTGTGAGCTCTGCCATTGATTCATCCTCCTGCAGTTCTTCATAAAATCGTTCCTGAGACTTTTTAATGTTTTATTGAGGTGCAAGTTTACGAGGAAGTGAGTCTCTCCAACTACAGCAGAGTAACCTGCCTCCTTGGCATATTAAAAAATAATGTTAGTGTCGGGCTTTACGTCCCACAGTTTGGATTGCTGATAAGAGCGCTTCCCTTGACAAGATTCTTTTTGAGGTTTACAGAAAGCGTAATAAAATATGTAAGTTACATCTCCACAAACAAAAGCTATAACATAAGTTATTTATAAGTGTGAGATACAAACAGTATCGTGATAAATAAGCCATAAAGGGTACCTGCAACATCCATCTTAATGTAATTTGCCCAACAAAGGGCTTGAAACAAAGTCAAATTCAGTAGAGAAATTTTGTCAGGAAGGGAGGAAAGTTATAGACCACAAAGTGGGGGAAACGGCTGACGAGTAAGGAATAAACGGGTGTTAGGTGAGGCTTGAAGGTCCCCGACAGGACTGCAGCATATGCTTGCCCACAGGGACTGCCCCACCCCTCCCACCCCACACAGCCTGCCATCTGCACCTAGTTACATCTCCAGTACCGTTTACCAGCCTCCAGCCCCACCCCCTAGGAAAAGGAATATCCTAGTCCCCTTTCCTCCTGCGCTGTGGCTTCATGCTACTGCCAGCTCCCAGGATTGGCCCTCTCAAGGCTACAGTCTGAAAGTGACCAAGCCCAAGGACCCTAGAAGACTTTCCTCTAATCCAGTAGTCCTCAGCCTATGTCACAACCCCTGTGACAAACTTCTATCTCCAAAAATACTTGCATCACAATTCCTAACAGTAGCAAAATTACAGTTATGAACCAGCAACAAAAATGATTGTATGGTCAAAGGGTCCGCACAACATGAGGGGCCCTATTAAAGGGTCACAGCATTAGGAAGGTTGAGAGCCACTGACTTCCTTTACTTATTCACTAGTGAGCCAATGAATGAGAACAAGTCTCTGCCCTCAGAGCTGGTGGGCTATGTCAGCAAGTCAAATGTAACACAGTACATTGAGGACTGGAAACTGGGTTACAGAGGGTCTGGGGCCAGGGGTGCTTTGGAGGGTGGGGAGAGAGGTGAGAGCTGGCCTGGAACTTAAAGGATGCAAAGGTTCCGGCCAGGAGATGATTCAGGAGAGAATCCTGAATTGGGTCCACAAATTTCTGAACCCAAATTCTCATCCTTTTTTTCTCTTATTTCCTCTTCTGCCCTGAGTAGATGCCATAGCGCCATACCACAAACTTAGTGCACTGAGCCCAGACATAGACTTGAGTGCCCTAAGAGAGCTCCCAGGCCAGGAGAGGCAGGCTGCAGCCCACCACGAGAGCCCTCACCTCCACACCTGGCCCCTTCACCCAGACCTTTCCAAAAGTAAAAATAGTGGGTGAGCTAAAGGAAAAGTGGACCTCGTAGTCCACATAGTCAAAAGACAGCCCAGCTCTATCCTCAGCAGTGACATGTGTTGGAGTACCTCACTTCCCTAAGCCAATTGTCCTTGAAGCTTCAAGCCCTGTGGTGAGATGTCACATACAGGCACCGCCAGGGTCTTTTACTTCTTCCAGCTGGCAGCCTTGAGCCCTTTCAGATCCCACAGGAACTTTCTTCCCAGTCCCTTCCCACCATGGAAAGCCGTGATCAGTAACCAAATTTCAATGCTACACTATCAGAGAAAGTAAATCTGCATATATAGGAACTGTATGTGCTCGGTAAATAGTTTTTGAATATGTAGGGGGCAGGTGTAATTTTCCATCTTGAAAACTATGAGGGCCCTAGGTCTCCTTGTAGGATGTGCAGAATGTGGTAGGCAGGTCAGCAACCTGTAACATGATGTGTGTGCCGAAGCATGTGCTTATGCCTTTTATGAAAGTGGACTATGATGTTTACCCCAATTCCTTCAAGTAGGATAGCTAGCCCAAATACACTTAAGAGCCTTGATTCAATCCCTACACTATTTTAAAGACAAGTAAATTGAATTCCAAATCACACAAGAAGTCAGTGGCAGAAGAATCTGAGCTGCCTGCATCCAGACTTATGGACCACTTGGAAATTCCAGGGCCTGCCACTCATCTCAGAAACCCTACCTCTCCTATAAGACTCCCAGCAAGACCACTCTTTCTCCCATCTTCCCTCCTGGAAGACTAGGGGATTTCTTCAGCCTGCAAGTCTCTAGGTCCCCGAGAGTCCTGACCCCAGTTCCCTAGCTTAGAATCTGCATTCTTCTAACCGCTGTCCTCAGTGCACATGTCCTCTCCCCCACCTTGGTATTGAATTAATAGCAGATACAAAAGTGCAGCAACTCACAGTTTCAGGAACACCAAATACATCGCAAAACATAATTCAGTCAAACCAGGTTTGAAGGAGACCTTATTGCCTTGAGTGCAGTTATTTAAAGAAGGGGGGGGGGAGGAAGAAATTTTGACAAAATAAACTTTCACCGCAACAAAGAAGAAATGAATTTATAAAAAGTAAAAGCGAAACAAAGCATTCATGGAAAACATGACTCAAAACAACAACAACAACAAAACAGGTAACAAGAGGTGGGTATGTAGCTCAACTGATAGAATGTTTTCCTAGCACTCATAAAACCCTGGTGTTCAAATAACCAGCCCCACCTGTATGCTGATGTGTACAGCGGTGCACATCTGTAACCTCACTGTTCAAGAGGTAGAGACGGAGATCAGAAGTTCAAGGTCTTTCTCAGGTACATTGCCAGTTTGAGACCAGCATGGGTTCCATGAGACCCTGTCTCAAAAACAAACAGCAAACAAAAACAAACAGGATATTGAGCCCAGCATCATGGCGATTTCCTGTGATCCTAACTCTTGAGGAACTGGGGGTGAATGTGTGACTGAGGACCAGCCTAGGCTCAAAATAAAAGAGGATAGTGAAATGAAGCCTCCACTACCCCAATCCTAGAGATTGAGCTCCAGGGTCTCCCCCGTGTTAAGCAGGGGCTCTACTACTGAGCTATATCCCATTAAGGGCCTTTTTCAAGACCAATAAAACAGACTTTGTTATCCATAACAAGCACAAATATGTACGAAAGGGTGAGAAGCAGATGTCAGTACCAACACTCAATTCACATGTGTTTATTTCCTAGTACATCTGAAAGCCAAAAGATGGGAGTCTGGACACTACTTTCCAAATCTGAGAGGCACCAGACTCATTAGGTGGCTTGTCAGCCGACTTCTCAACCCCACCCAAAGTTCCTGACATAGAGGGACTCCCCAGGACCCAACGATGTCAAGAAATAGCATTAGAAAGACAAGTTGCCAAGTGCTGAGGACACTGCTGGTCCAAGATCACACCTTCAGAACCACTGACCTAGACCAAAACCTCTCCCCCACCCCCACCTCCTGATTTACTCCCCTTCCAGGGCTGACTGAATACCCTCCTTTGTCCAGGGAAGAATGGAAGGGGGCTGTGATCGGCAGCCCAGCACTCAGGGTGACTGAGGACCTGGAGCTCATGAGTGTTGAAGGCAGAGCCCTCACTCTTGCCGGGCCTAGACTAATTCTTTCCACTGGACCAGCTCCAGCCCTTGAGCTTGGTACTGTTTCTCTGCTACACACACACACACACACACACACACACACACACACACACACACACACACACACACACACCTGAGGCACAAAGAGGCTCAATGCTCCCGAGTCTGAGCAAACTGAGATGTCCCTACATAGGTCCTGGAAGCAGTGCTGGCCATGCCACCCACATCCTGGTCATCTTGCACCGTGGGCCTTTTGTGCTACAGCCTGGTGGGCATTTTACCAGCTCCTGAAAGTGGCCAGGCCTGGAACCCAAGGTTCTGTCAGGCCGGAAAGTAGATGCCCTCAAGTCTGAACTCAAATGAATTCTCTGACCATCACTTCCCCCAGTTAAGGCCCTGGCCTCCCTGGGTGAGTGGGTAACTAGTGCCCACCGCTGCCACACAGAGTTCTCAGGGGCAGGAGAGTCATCTCTGTCCTTAAAGGTACTATTATATAATCCAGAGTGTGGCCTGTCAGGAGTGGGATTTCTTCACAGGCACTTGCACTGTAGTTATCTCATTTTGTTCCCATGGCCACCATGGGGGTAGCTAGTACCTTCTCTGTTTTACAAATAAAGCAAATGAGGGTAGAGAAAGGCAGTGGGAGCCCATGGGCCCTCAGATCTCCAGCAGCAGTGCCTGCATTAGGAGAGAGAGGCCCCGAGAGCCAGCACAATGGTATCTGTCCTATCTAAAGCTCCTTGTCCAGGGCCAGGGCCTCCAGTACTTTTCAACCCTCCCTGTTTCCAGGCCTCCCCGTCCCAATCTGGCACATCAGAGCCAGCAAGCTGCCCAGTGTCACACAGCTGGCAGGTGACCTAACTGCGGGGCCTGGAGGAGCTACAAATCCTGAGTCATCTGAATTGTTCAGAGCGATGAAACTAAGGAATCAAACCCCCCCCCCACTGCCTCCTTCCTGTGCTCTGACCCCATTAGTGAAGAAATACGCCTGCCTGAGCTACCTCTGCAAAAGAAAAACTACCAACGAAATAAACATGTACCATACCATGATGCACCATCCATCACGCTGGGCATCCGGGCAGGAAGGGGGCTGAGCGATGTGCAGTACCTACTAAGTACCTATGCTCTTAACAACTCTCAGTATCTCTCACGGTGCACACGAATACTCTGCTTTACCCTATTTTACAAATGAAAACCCAAAGCCTAAAATAATGGAGTCATCTGGCTCAAGCTTGCTCTATAAAGGGACCCGCCCAAATTTACACACAACTTCTGACCAACAGCACAGAGATCGCTTGGGCCACTCACACTCAGGGAACTAGAGGAAGAGGCCCTGCTGGGAGGGCAGCGCTTTGGGTTTACAGCCAAAGACTTGACAGTCGGCCTCTAGGAAAGGACTCTGGGCATCACTCAGGCTGGGAGGAAGGTGGCTGCTCCCCATGTGGTGCTGGCCACGGTGCTGGTGCTGCCGGGCTGGTGTGGACAGTCCCAGAGGCGACTGCAGATCCTGGGGTGGTCAAAGCCTGAACTGAACTGGAGCCTGCAGGAGCTCGCTGCTCAATTTTCCAAAGGAAAATTGCTCTAAATGGGAACCGCCCCCCTCCTTTGCCACTAGCGAACTTAAGTACCCAAACCTGCTGAATCCCAAGGCCGTGCGACCACAGCCCCATTTATCCCGCAACGAATTTCAAGGCGCCGGATACCAGCTCCCCACCAGTTGACCTCAGGTCCCTAGTCCAGCCGGGCCCGTTCGCGTGGGCACCTGCGAGCCGACGCTCAGTCCTCCTGGCTAGGGCCAGGGAGCGTCTCCAAAGTGGCCGCGACGCCTTGTTGGAAGCCGGAGCGGGGGCAAATTCTCCCCACGCGGGTCGGTGTCCTTGTTTGCGTGGAGAAAGCTCTAGTGCTCCGCTTGTTCCACGCGTGGACAGCGCCGAGCTTGCACTCCATGATGCGACGCTTTCGATGCTCAGGCGGAGGGCGAACGGCCGATAGGCTTCAGCAGATTTCGTAGGACCGTTCTGGGGTTACATCTCCATTGTAACTGAAGATACATTTTGTTTGAGGTTTGCTCAGATGAAAAAATTTAGAAGACAACGAAAAGCCCCGCGGCAAAGGGCCATTTCCCCAGCAGCGCGCCTGCCGCCCGGTGCGCCGGCGGGAAGCGCCTGGGCCCGGAGCGGGGAGCGTCTGCTAATTGCAGCTTCGTTAGATTTCGGGTTTGAGAGGCTGCGGTTCGGGCGCTAATATCCGCCGCCCATTATCCCGGCTAATAAATTTGACCTATTGTTCGTTTGTTAAAATGATGTCACCTTGGAACAGTCCCTAAGCTCCTATTTCCATGAATTAGGCCTTTATTGAAAGCCGAGAGCCAATGAGAGAAGAGAGGCTTGTTGATCGCAGCCAATGGCTGCGGCGGGAGAGGAATTAGCAGCGGAAACTCCAGGTTCGGTTCAAGAAAGATGACACAGAGCCTGTCGGGCCCGCGCACTCTTGGCAAAGTTTCAGTGCGACTGGAGGCGCCGGGCGCTCCATGGCCGCGCCGTAACGGGGACCCAGCCGCCTCCCCGCCCAGCCCAGCCCAGCCCTTCCGCCCGCCCAGGATGGAGGCGCCCGCCAGCGCGCAGACCCCACACCCGCACGAACCCATCAGCTTCGGCATCGACCAAATCCTCAACAGCCCGGACCAGGACAGCGCACCCGCCCCGCGGGGCCCCGACGGCGCCAGCTACCTGGGAGGGCCCCCGGGGGGCCGTCCGGGCGCCGCGTACCCGTCTCTGCCCGCCTCCTTTGCCGGTCTCGGCGCGCCCTTCGAGGACGCGGGATCTTACAGTGTCAACCTAAGCCTAGCCCCCGCCGGCGTGATCCGGGTGCCAGCGCACAGGCCGCTACCCGGGGCCGTGCCGCCGCCTCTGCCTAGCGCGCTGCCCGCCATGCCCTCTGTGCCCACGGTCTCCAGCCTGGGCGGCCTCAATTTCCCCTGGATGGAGAGTAGCCGCCGCTTTGTAAAGGACCGCTTCACAGGTGAGCAAGCAGAGCGGGCCACTAGGAGCCAGGCCTCGGCCCTCCGGGGGCCAGGGTCGCCGCGCCCTGTGCGCTCGGTTCCCAGGAACGATTCCTGAGGCCCAGGCATGGCGGAGGCCTCGGCGCCCAGGGCCCAGGTCGGCTATGGAGGGGAGGGTAAATCAGAGAGTTTCGGGGGAAAAAGAAACCACTGTCCCGGGGAAGTGGGGAGGGGGGAGGCGTCCCTGCCTGGCTTGACGTCGCTTGGGACTCGCGGGACGAACGAAATAGCGGAGCACTGTGTCCCACGGGGCTCCATGTGCGGCCTGAACGGTAGTGGGGCTGGGCTTCAAGGGGCCTCTCGTGTCTCTGCAGCGGCGGCCGCTCTCACGCCCTTCACCGTGACCCGGCGCATTGGTCACCCCTACCAGAACCGGACGCCGCCCAAGCGTAAGAAGCCGCGCACGTCCTTTTCCCGGGTACAGATCTGTGAGCTGGAAAAGCGCTTCCATCGCCAAAAGTACCTGGCCTCGGCCGAGAGGGCGGCGCTCGCTAAATCCCTCAAAATGACGGACGCGCAGGTCAAGACCTGGTTCCAAAATCGGAGGACCAAGTGGCGGTGAGAGAGGCCAGGCCCGGCCCACCACGCACCTGCCCTTCACCTGCCCCGCCCTGCGCCGCAGCCCAGCTTCATGCCCTCTCCTGTGCTAGGCCCTACCCGCACCCCTGGACCGCACATCTCCCCCTGTTTTCCAGATTTGTTGTCCTTCCTTCCCGCCGATCTGTAGTCCTCTCTCCGTCTCTCCCATGCCTCGTGTCTCCATTTCCAGTACCATCTCGCCAGTGTTTTGTTTCCCCTCCTTTGCTCTGTTGGGTTCCTCCCACCTGCCCCCCACACACACACACGCCCCGGCCTCCTGGGGCCCCCATTCCAACTCTTGGATTTTGTTGCTGCTGTTGTTGTTGTTGTTGTTGTTGTTGCTGCTGCTGCTGTTATACAATCCTTGCTTCCATCCAACCCGTAAACGACGAAGCTATATGTTCTAGAGAGGGCTTCGAGACAGGGCCTGGGAGAATCTTATCAGACTTATCTGGCCCGGGGCCGCCCAAGCTGGTGGTGCACAGCCAGCCAGTCCACCCGTGGGCCCAAGTGACCCCATTGGCCGCAGGGCTGTCAGTTATACATTGCCCTGCTATCCCGCAGGGGTCACAAAACACACACACACACACACACACACACACACACACACACACACAAAACAAGATTTATTGTTGGCGAAGCCACACAATCTGGGTGTGCAGGTGGATGGCGGGCAGAGTGCCTTCCCAGCGCCCCCAGAGTGCACAAACAAAACCAAAGGTCCCACCCGCCCTCCAGCCCCGCAGGCCTCCGGGAAAGTGTGCGCCGGCCGCAGGCGTTTCACCGCGCCTCGAGGGGCTGGGATGCCAGGTTCCCGGGAGGGCTGGGACCCGCTGGTGGCCTAGCAATGCCCAGTGCGTGACAGTGCTGTCCCTCTCCCTCCCTGGGTGCAGGCGGCAGACGGCGGAGGAGCGGGAGGCGGAGCGGCAGCAGGCGAGCCGGCTCATGCTGCAGCTGCAACACGACGCCTTCCAGAAGAGCCTCAACGACTCCATCCAGCCCGACCCGCTCTGTCTGCACAACTCTTCGCTCTTTGCTCTGCAGAATCTGCAGCCCTGGGAGGAGGACAGTTCCAAGGTCCCCGCTGTCACCTCGCTGGTGTGAAGCCGCCAGCGTGCACCGCAGCTACGGATCGCCGCCCCCACCAAGCGGGGCGCCCGGGTCCCCCAGCCGGGCTGGGGAGGGAAGCTGGACCGAGAGGGGCTGGGCCGCCCTGCTCGCGTGGGTCCTGGGGCGCACCGCACAGCGCCGGCCGCGGAGGGGGGCTGGGCCCGGGCCCGCGCGGCTGCACAATCCGAGACCCCCCGCCCCGCGCCCCGTCCTGCCCCAGGCCTGGGCCTGACAAAGAAGCGCCTTACGTTACTTCGCCCCGCGCCCGCACCCCCGGGCTGGGCGCCTGTATTATACTTTGTACTTTTGCCCAAACGTGTAAATAATAAAAGTTTTGGCTTTTTTTTTTTTTTCTTTAGAAACCGGCCACCTGCTTCCCCTGCGGGGCCGCTGGAGGAGGGCAGCTGTCCCGGCGACTGGGGGAGGGAAGCGCCCAGGGCTGGGGGCATCCTGCGTTTAGGCTGGGTGCACACCTCTCCTTTTCCGTTCCTTTTATTTAAGTCGTTTTATTTAATAAAAAGTTAGCTATTTCACTTAATGCCGCTTTTATTTCGTTTTCGTTCCTCGAATGCTTGGAGACCGGCCCTAGCGTTCACCCCTATGGCGATCGCAGGCGAGCGGCGGTGCGCGCCGGCGCGTCCAAGTCTGCGAGCTGCATTGGCTTCGCCTTGCCCCGAACCCCGACCCGGGGGCCCCGCGGAGGATGCGCGGTTCAGGTCAGTGCCAGCCGGTCGTCCAAAGCCGGTTGCCGGAGAGATAGGGAGTGGACCTGGGACCTAGCCGCGCGCGCCTGGAAAGGGAAAGTTCCGTCCTGAGCGGGTTCTGAAGCTGCCCTAGGTCAAAATTCACCTGGTAGGTGGTAGGTGAGTGGCCGAGTAGAGGGAAATTTTTGCAGCCAGATAGGAAACGCTAGACCCTCTCACACGCAGCTTCTGACTTTCCAGAGGCCCGGCGCCACTCACGGACCCGGCTCTGAGGAGTCCGGGCGGCCTGAGAGCACCGGAGCCGGCCGAAGAGCCTAGTCCGAGCATCCAAATGCCTAGGGTTTACGCAAGCTCCCAGGTGGAGCATGACGTTATCCAACGTCACAGCGATCTTCACCATATCACTTGACAGGAGGGGCTGAGAGAGTGCCCCAACTCTCAGAACCCTAAGGCTGATTGTGACAGCCGCGTGGCGTTGTCCTCTTGGATTTGCTGAATTTAGGAAGTTTCAAGATGGCGAGATCCAGAGGAAAGAGCCCCTTCCAACCGCAACCAACGCACAACCTTGTGTTTTGATCCCTACTCTCTATCATTCTTGTGGTCTTTTTTTTTTTTTTTTTTTTTTCCTATTTTCTGGCGTCTCCATTCTTTCTCTGCCATTTTGTCTGTTCTCTGTGTGTTCCTCGCGTTATCCGGATGCTGTTCCGTGTCTGCCGCCGCCCTGGCTTCTTTCCTTTCCGGGCTCATGATTCTTTTTACAGTTTTTCCTCTGTTGCCTTTCATTACTCTGAGCCCGGTTCTTTTTCATAGTCACTCTTCCTACCGACTCCACAGTTCCCTCTTGTCCTTTTTTGTTTCCTTCCTCCCTTCCCAGGATCTCTTCGCCTCCGTTCCGGTCTTTGCCCCCCTCCTCCAGACTCCCCGGTAGCTCTCCAAACTCTCAGCACCTAAACATTTGGAGGCAGTGCCCTTCCCCTGCCCCAGCAGCCACACCCCACACCACTGTCTCCCTCAGAACCAAGCGCCACCCTGCGGGCTGTGATACTTGAGAGCCTTCGTTAGAAGCGGGCTGAGAACCTGACAGCCCCTACGTGGCTGGCGGTGGTTGGGCTAGGCTAAGAATCACTTCTATTCCCAGCTCCTGCCCTCACTTGCACTTTCAAGCCCTTCTAACCCAAAATCTGCGCCTCTGGGGATTTAACAGTCAGCGGGGTAGGAAATATTGGTGACTCAGACTTCAGGTCTTTTCCCGGGGTGTTTTCTTGTAATGCTTTTATTTTACTATGGCTGAAAAGCCTGGAGAGCAGCGGTCAGGTGGCTGGAAAGGTTGGCCCTTCGCGTAGGAGGAGGACCTTCTTTGCCCCGGCAAGCCGTTCTTTCCTTCGACCTGGCGTCGCTTTCTGGTTCCTCCAGGATTTCCTCTATCGCGCCGTAATAAGGCCTACCATTTTTGTTTTTTCTAAATTATCTGTATTGTTTTGACAGGGTCAACCTCGATTCTTGAGTCTCTGGGGGCACACACACGTTGTCTTTTTCTTCCTTGCAGGCTCTTCATCTTGTACAAAGGGGCTCTGCTTAAGAAGCCTGCCGTTGGTCGTTGTCCAGCCGGAGTTAGGTGGGGAGCTGGGGTTCCCTCACTCGGTGCCTTAGGCAGTTCCCAGCCTCTTAGCCATTTGCCCCCAACGAAGCGTCGCTGAACTAGATGCCATCTACCAGTCTGATTTAGTTAGGAGACTAAGCCCGATCTCACGCGAGTGAGCCGGGGCGGCGACCATCTCTTACCCAGCTCACCCAGAGCAGAGTAGGCGCCCCCAGCGGGTGGGAGCAATTGCTGAGCCGCAAAGGGGTGTTGTAGTTTTCACTAGTGATGTACCTGCTAAATCTCTAAACCTTTTTTGCCATCATTGTGCGGGGTGAGAGGTAGAATTAGAGGCAGGGGGCTTGCCATTAGGGGGTGCTGCTCTGGTTCTCCCTACTGGAAGAGCCGTGGGTCAGGGTCGAGACCCCGACCAGGCTTAGGCAGGTTTAGAGGCTGAGCTAAAGGAACAAAGGTGCCTCTTTAGCGATGCTCCCTCGCCCTTAGGCGAGGTTCCGGACGATAGTGGGTGAGTGCAAGCACCCAGGCCGAAGGCAGTAGGGGGTGAAGCCGCCAACCACTGCACAGCTGGAGATGTTCCTCGTTGCGCCCGTTTTAGAGATCTGAGGCGGCCTCCCTGGCTGAACCGCTGAGTAGTGCAAGATCTCCCCGCGCAGGGTTTTGAGGTGGCACCTAGTGCCTACCTGGGAAAGGCCCCAACCGAGGCGTCCAGGGCCAGAGACAAGGCTTCAAAATCGCAGCCAGGAAGTAGGTATGAGACCGAGGGATGCAAGGCCACCCCGCCATATCAGAGTCCCGCAGAGGGAGCAAGGAAAACCCCGCATTCTCTGCCCATGTCGCCAAGAGAGAAGGCAGGCCGCCCACCCAGCTTGGGCAGGGTGAGCCTTACCAGACTGTTCACGCCCTCGAGGTTTGGATGCCCTCCCCAGTTTGCAGATGGAAACACAGAGGCCCAAAGAAGTTCCGAGGTTAGCCCTGGCTGGTGCAGCTGCGATGGCTTCTTGCCCAGCGGCAACAGTTTTGCCTGGTGCTTGGCATGTGGAGGCTTGGGAAGGCAAGGAGCTTAGTAACTTAAAGGGTGGCAAGGAAGCCTAGGGCCTACTGCAGCCACCCCATGTGAGGTCCACAGATCTCAGTGAGTCTGAACCGCCTCTCGCACTTGAGTGATGGACAGAGTCTCAGCCATTCTTACCGGGCTTTATTTTTATTTATTTATTTATTTATTTATTTTTGCCATGCATGCACCCACAAGTTGGGAAGCCACCCCACGGTGATAGATCCAGAGACCACCCCAAGCCAGGCAGCCAGAACGTGAGATGGGCCAAGCACAGCCGACCCCTGTGCCAAGTAGCCCCTCACGGCCTGGAAGGCGGCTGCACCCCCATCCAGGGACAGGCAAACCTAGCTATCTAGTTTACAAGAGTGTGATTCCAACCCAGTCCCCCCCTCTTCCCCCCCCACACCCCACAGAGACCGGCAGGCAGAGCAGGACCTAACTTTTGCAGCTATGTCATGCAGAAGGTTCCCGGGAACCTTCCCCCAAATTCTGATCTCTGCCTGGGGGCAACTAAAGCTGAGGCCGGGAAGAAAAGCTTTTGGTGTATGCATCCACATTCTGCAATAGTGAGGTTTTCCAAAGGCCACAGAGGTTTTACTGGTGCGAAATCCATTCATCCCAACTTTTCCAAACAGTGCTTGCTTGGGCCATCGGGGTTCAAGCCTGACAGATTCCTGCTGAAATCCATCCCCCCAGGCACCTTCTCTTGAGAATCACCCAGAAAGGGTGGCAGGGCTCTGCTGTCTTGTTCTGGGGTGGCCCTGCATGAGTGACATCTACTCTTGGAGCCTCGTTTTCTGATTCTGTTAAACATAGTCGGCGAAGACTTTTCGAGAAAAATAACAGCCATGGCTTATGGTACAGCCGTTTATAAAAATTATCACAAAACAAAGGCATTTTAAATACTTATTTTTTGTGTGTGTGTGTACAAAAATCTAACTGAACGGCTACTAATGGCGTAGAGATTTAATCACAGCATTACAGCGTCCTCCCTGGCTGGTGGCACTTGCCGATGATGATGACGACGGCGCCTCAGACCTGGGCAAAGATAGGCTTGTCAGTATCCTACAGTTACCCTTTGCAGTGCCTCTAGTGACAGTCTCTGCCTCGCTTCAGGTGAAACGGATGGTCTCGTGTCAGACAGGCTGCGGGGTAGTGGAGTACTTATTAAACCCCTTTGGTACGCTCCCAGTCAAGTGTAGAGAGGAAGGAGAAAGGGAAACGAAAAATACGTAGCTGAACAGAATATTTGAGCTTTTCCTCCTCTTTCCACCTTCTATCCTACCCTCTCTGGAGCAGTCTTGTGTTCCAGCTCTGCCAGAGAACCTCCTTCTGACCCCTTAACAGTATGGATTCGCTTTGTGCCTCTCAGCCCCACCACCACCTTATGCTGCCTGTGGAGTTGGAACCAAGCTGTGTCCCTACCCCACAGAAATCGTAGCTGGGAAAACTCCTCAGCAGTGAATACACTAGACACGTTTGTGCCGATCCAAGCTCCCCCCTCCCCCAACCCCGTTTGGAGAAGCCAAATCCTCCCGTGCAGTGAAACTCTCGGGTTGGCTTTAAAAGCTTGATGGAGCAGGCAAGCAGGCAAGTACAGCTTGAGATGCACGGCCGGCCGCTCTCAAGCCCCGTTGTTGAGTGGACTCCTTCGGATGCGCGGATGCACGAAAACTCTTGAGGGCCTGGGACCTGGGTGGTCAGCGGCGCACTCTTTGCTACTTTCGTCCCCTATTCAAGAACAATCCCCTCCTTGCTTCTGCCCACAAGGCCTCAGCAAATAACAGTGCTGGAGCTCCTGAGAAAGACTTTGAGAAGGTGGCCGGGCGGTTCCCTGCGGGCTGGGTTCCCCGGGCAAGAGAAAGTGGTGCTGGATTCAGACCGGCTGAGTGAATATGCTAAGCAGCCGTGTGTTCGCATCTGCGGCTTGGGCACCACAGCTGGGGCACTTTTGTTCCTAGGCTAGAGTGAAGCTCAGGAAGATGGGGGTGGGGAAAGCAAAGAGGAAACCCAACCCCGGAGGACCTGTGAGCCCGCGGGCAAGGGTGGACTTTATTAACGCCTCCAGTTTCAGTTCGTTTGGGGAGGAGGGGTAAGGGGGGGGCTTCGAGGAAGGATGGCATAACGCCAGTACTCAGCTCTGAGAGCCCCTTTAGAATTGCAGCCACCTGTACCCTGGCATGGTGGATCCGGAGGTGGGCTGTGGATGCCCAGCAGTAGCTGCGTTGAGGGCGGATGCGCGATTTAACTAGCCCTCAGCTAGCCTAGGAGGTAGGTACGTACTATAATATAACACCCATTTTGCAGATGAGAAAACTGAGGGTCTGAGGGGGCACCACAGCATCCCAAGGCCTCGCTGGTGCCAAAACATTAATGGGAGCCAAATAACCCCATTTCACCAGCTTTATGCTCGAGGGGACTCAGACCTCCTTGTTATTAAAGCCGAAGCCTTTGTGTGCCTGCCAAAGGGAATTCTGGCCGCTTTGAATATCATTACCTTTAAGTGGGCACAGGATATAAACCAGAAATGCGGGTCTGTTTATAAACATCCTGAGCTACCTTTGCTCCAGCCTCCTTATCAGTTCTCTTTAGAGCCACTTGAAAGCAGTTGAAGGTGCTGCTGCTTCTCACAGTTTGAGAGAGCCGAGGGACCTCCACTCCCTGGTGTTCTCTTCCTACCGCTGCTAAAACCAGGCTCCAGCGGACCCTTATGGGTGTGGATGCCGCACAGTAGGTAATTCGTAAATACTATTTACTATTACTTTTATTGCCGAGTAAGCATGCCCTAAGCACCTACAGTGTGCCAAACACCAGTAGCCAAAAGTTTGGAACAAGCCACAGAAGGCACCAGGACCCAGCTACTCTTCCTGTGGTCCAGGCAAAGGACTAAGCATTTTACCCAAGCATCTTACACATTTAGCCCTTAGGGACTATCTTAAGAACTCGGGAGACATTAATATTTCATTTTGGATAACAGAAATGTAAAGTTTGGGGATGTTAAAAAAAACTTCTTGATATCAGCCAAGCATGGCGGCGCACGCCTTTAATCTCAGCAGAGGCAGGTGGATCACTGTGAGCTCGAGGGCAGCCTGGTCAACAAAAGCAAGTCCAGGACAGCCAAGGCTACACAGGGAAACCCTGTCTTGAAAAACCAAACCAAACCAAAAAAAAAAAAAAAAAAAAAAAAACCTTCCTGATATTGAATAGAGTAGAACGCAGATTGGACTCCAGCTGCTTTGACTGTAGAGAAGAAAACACACCTACTGTGTGTTGAGCTCTGGGCTCAAGACCTTACTCAGTCCTTCAACAATCTTGCAAAGGTCTGAAGCCCACTTTACACGCCAGGAAACAAAGGCCAGTCAACTTTACTTTGTGTTTGCCCAAGATCTGATAGCTGAAGCCAGCACTCGCCCATCTAAGCGCACTGCATTCCAAAGCCAGCTTTGAAGTCTTCGATTCCAGTCAGGCGCCCTGGAAGGGAGCAGCTGCTGTGATGGGCTGGATGGGTCCTCCACAGACAAAGCAATGCTCTGCCTGAGGGACAAGGGACAGGAAAGGAAGTGTCTGGAGAGGAGAAGGATCCAGAGAAATCCCAGTCGGGGTGGGCAGGGGGCTGCCTGAGACTGCACAGCTGAGGTTCCTGTTGTCGTCCCCTTGTCCTCCCCTCGCCATTTCCTCTCCTCTTCCTTGCTTCCTCCTCTCTGCTTCTTTTTCTTCTTCTTGTTCGTTTCCTCTTCCTCTGTATTTCCTCCCCCCCCCCCCACCTCTTCACCTTTCATCCCCTCGCTGCACTTTCTGGAATCTTCCCCACCCACCTCGGCAGGGACTTCTTTGATGAGGTCTCCAGGCCTTTTGTACAAGCCACGTCCAAAGCAGAGGAAGTTGGCATCTATGTTGCCCAGATACACCTGAGATTTTTGAGATCAAGTAAGATGGATTGCTTTGTGGGTCCTCGAGTTCAGCAGGTGGAAAAGACAAAGGCCTTGAACCTAGAGTTATTAAATCCTGGGGGTGGGGTGGGGGAGCAGGGCCTGGGCTGATCTCTTGGATTTCTTTCTTTAAAAAAAAACAAAACAAAACAAAAAACGTTTTTTGCCAACCTGCCTGTGTGCTGTTCCAGCCCCTTACCAAGGCTCTGTGATGCTTGGCCAAGTACAGTGCACTTAGTGGGTGGCTATGACATGCCACGTAGAGTAGGAGATGCCACCCTGTGAGCTGGCTGCCTGCACTTGGTCAGTTGAGGTCAGGGTCCACAGCTACCCTGCAAGAAGGTTGTGTGCATTTCCTGGAGAGGAAGTTGAACCTGCGCTGCATGTAGTTTAAAAGCAATTTGTCAGCGGCGACAATTTACAGAAATATATTCCTGTTGCAGCATCTCCCAACCGCTGGGATTTATGGCTTCATCTCTCAGCTTTGAAAGCATACTCGCATGCTCCAGCAAATGGAAAAATGTATGAACAATTTGTTGGCTCCTTTTTTTTTTTTATCAAGTTTCCCCAAATATGTAAACTCTGAGAACGCCTTATTCTTTTTAAATGATCATTCATTTGTCTCCAGACTCTATCTTTTGGCACAATTTATTATTCTCTATTTCAAAAAACTTAAATGCATTTTGCATATTAGCACGTAACTCTTGGTCCTGTCTCCTCAGTTGTGGAAAGGGCTGGATTGCTTTTATAAAGAAAAAAATGGCTAATAAAATTGGCCTCAGCACCATTGCTCTGCAATTCTTATGAACAGTAAAGTGGTACTTACCGTCATTGATGTTAAAAGCTATTTCTAAATTATGGTGCCATTTATTATCTCTAGTGTCCAAAGTAAGTTTAAATGATGCTTATAATTCATGTTTTACCAAATTTCCTTTTCCCCCCGAGGATACCTCTGATTAACTTATGCACATTAAAGCGCTTTTTAAATTCTTCTTTTATTGCCATTATGCTCTGAAAATCTCAGCGATTCTCAAAAATGGGTAATAAACTTGAGATAAAATGCTGCAGTTTTAGATCAATGCTGACATATCACTGTGGTGATTTCTTCAGAGCTAAAGTGATAATGCCTCATATTTACGGGATATATACTAGGTTATTACTACAGTATTACCATTTTGTTCTAAGATGAAATGAGTAATTTGCCAATTTATTAAACAGTTACATTTAAGTATTGCTTAGGACATTACCACCCCAATCTGTTTACTTAGCTTGAAGAGTCACCATTAAGATACCCTGTTTATTTAGGTAAAATTTGTAATCATCATGCCTTCCATTAACCAACTTATTTTTCTGCAAGGCTAATTGTCTGGAAATGAGTTTCTTCTTATTTACTGTGCTACATTCTGCTTAGCTGGCTAAAAATGTCACCCCAGCAAGAAGTGCTAGGAAAATTAATAATACATACAGGGAACAGTTTTAATTAGTATAATACCAAACGTTAATAAAAGATTTATGACGCCGTAAGAAAGTTCTAACAGAAAAGATCTTATCAGCCCCAGGCTTAGTCTGTCCAGAGGGGTCTTGAGTGGGTATGCCCTCTATGGGAGGTCAGAGTGATTCTCCCAGTCTGCAGGGGCTCCCAGGAACACAAGCTAGAGATGGGGAGCTCCCCTTGAAATGACATTTGCAGGGAGCTGGATAGAGAGTACATGCCAAAGAGAAGGCCTCAGGGCCTGGAAGTGGGGTGCCAATGGGAGCTGGTGCTCTGCAAAACCGGAGAGGAACCATGAAGGCCAGCGGAATGGCCTTCTGCACACTTCCTGGGGTACCAGTGATCTTTGGTTCAAACTGGGACTAGATCTTTGAGAAAGAAGCCAGGCTGCTGTTCAAAAGCCACAGGGACTAGACAGATAGGCACATGGTCAAAAGCTGAGTGATGTTTTTTGAGCTGTCTGTTGTCTGCATACAAACATACATATATCAATACACACACACACACACACACACACACACACACACACACACACACACA
>OU015755.1:65328470-65338510 GCA_907169655.1 Acomys percivali | reverse complement strand
AAGAAGAAGAGAAGAAGGAGGAGGAGGAAAAGGAGGAGGAGACTGGAATGTAGTTATAGAGCACTTGCCTAGCACTCATAAAACCTAAGGGTGGCTAGGCGTGGTGGCGCATGCCTTTAATCCCAGCACTCAGGAGAGGGAGGTGGATCTCTGTGAGTCCTGGTCTACATAGTGAGTCTAGGTCAGCCAGGACTACACAGAGAAACCTTGTCTTGAAAAACAAAAAACAAAAAAAACCTGAGGATATAGGGGCAGGGAGACAGACAGTGAAACTGGAAAGATGGCTCAGCAGTTAACAGCATTGCTGCTCTTGCAGAAGACCCAGTTCAGTTCCCAGCATGCACATGACAGCGCACAGCCATCTGTAACTTCAGTTCCAGGGGATGCCATTGCCTCTTCTGACTTTTGCAGGTACCAGGCGTGCATATGATGCACACGCACACATGCTGGCAAAACACTCCTGCACACTGTGGTGGCTTGAGTGAGGATGACCTTCATAGCTTTCCTATTAGAATGCTTGGTCCCATCGGTGGAACTGTTTGGGAAGGGTTAGGGGACATGGCCTTGCTGGAGGAGGTGTGGTCACTAGAGGTGAGCTTTGAGGTTTCAAAAGCCCATGCTCTTCTGAGTTAGCTCTCTCGGCCTTGGACTTGTAGATCGGGATATAAGCTCTTACCTATTATAGCTCCAGCACCACTCACTGCCTGCCAGCTGCCATGCTCCCACCGTGACGGCAGGAGCTCACCCTCTGAGACTGTAAATCCAACAAGCTGTTTCTTCTTTGAGTTGAGCCCTGGGCATGGTGTCTTATGATGGAAATAGAAAAGTAACTAAGACAGACATAAATCAAAATAAGTAAGCTGGTAATGATGTGACCTTGAGCTGTCCGCCTGCCTTCTGTGGAGCACAACAGGACAGCAGGAGTTATATGCCCCTGTAGCACTTCCTCCATGCAGTCAGCAGTGGTGACACTTATGATCAGCGAGCATCATCCGATGTCCCACACCTGCACCTGTAGAGGGCCAGATGTGCATAGGGCTCATGGACATGAACATTGCCTGGAGCCCTGGGGATGGGCAGCGACTCCCAGAAACCCTTCTGAAGGAGAAGACTTTGAATAAGGACAAGAGAGAACCAAGAACTCCAGGCTGGATGCATTTCCTAGCAGACTCCTGTGGAAGTTGAAAAGGAGACAAGGAAATGAAGGTGCCTGTGCAGAAGGCGGAAGTCCTGGAGGGCGCACCTGCTCGCCTGGTCCTCTCTGTCTGCCTCTATCCAGCCTCCTTCAGATACTTTGGCTTTGAACTTGTCACCTGGCTCCAGAGGAGGCAGAGGATGACTTCTGGGCAGGACGGAGAGCTCACCTTGGAAGAGGATTGCCCACTCGGCTGTGCTGCCCCTATGTGACTCCTAAGAACAAACAGTTCTGGTGCGGATGCAAGCTTTTTATAAGTGTCATGGAAGCTGACATGCTGGGACGCCAGAGAAGTGCGTATATTATTTACTTTCTTTCACACATTCAATGTTTCATGACCCCTCCCCAAGAGCTTTTTTTTTTCTTCTCATTTTATGTTTTATGTTTGGGTGTTTTGCCTGTATGTCTGCACCACATACATGCAGTATCCTCAACATCTGGGAGAGGTTGTTGGACCCCTCCCCCTTCCCCTGGGACTGGAGTGACAGGTGTTTGTCAGCTGCCGTGTGGGTGCTGAGAGTCAAATCTGGGTCCTCTGGGAGAGCAGCCAGTGCTGTTAACTGCTGACCCACCTACTAGGGCCCCTCAGAACATTGGGGGTTTTGGTTTTTTTGTTGGTTTGCTTATTTGTTTGTTTTTTCTCTGTGTAGCCCTGGCTGTCCTGGAACTCACGTGTAGACCAGTCTAGTCTCTAAATCAGAGATCCTCCTGCCTCAGCCTCCCTGGTGCTGGGATTAAAGGCGTGCGCCACCGCTGCCCAGCTGGAACATTGTTTTTGTTATTGTCATTTTGTTTTTTAAATCATTTATGGGGGCAAAACCCAAAAAGATAGCTCAGCGGTTAAGAGGCCTTGGTGCTCTTCTAGCGGACCAGAGTTTGGTTCCCAGCACTTACATCAGGTGGCTGACAAGCAACTGTAACTTCAACTCCACGGGACCTAACGTCCTCTTCTGGCCTCCTTGGGCACCAAACACAGGGCTCATACCCACATACAGACAGACATACTGGCACAGAATTAAATATACAAAGCAAGTCTTTTTTTTTTTTTTCTGAGACAAGTTTTCTCTTTGGTTGTCCTCGACTCACTTTATAGACAAAGCTGCCCTCAAACTCACAGAAATCTGCCTGCCTCTGCTTGGGATTACAGACATGCCTGGCTTTTAAAAAGCAAATCTTGCCAGGCAGTGGTGACTCACGCCTTTGATCCCAGCACTTGGGAGGCAGAGGCAGGTGGATCGCTGTGAGTTCGAGGCCAACCTGGTGTACAAAGCGAGTCCAGGACAGCCAAAGCTACACAGACAGACCCTGTCTTGACCCCCCCCAAAAGCAAATCTTAAAAAAAAAACATTACATTTAAGTCTAGTGTCTAGTTATTTCTTTGAGGAAAAAGCCCAAAAACACACAACTCCACCAAGAGGGCAGATGGAGGGCAGAGGGCGGTGGGACTGGGGCACAGGACAGACTGTAGATCCTGGCCGCGAAGGGCTTTTCTAGCGGAGCCCTGTGGTACAGCTGGAGGCCTGGATGGGAGCCGCTTGATGTCCCCATGCAATGCTTCTGCTTTGCTTGCCCTTTGGTTTCCTCACCGGCTCATTATGGAGCATGGGTTAGTCTAGAACTTGTGATCACTGTGTGCCCTGTCTCTAACCTCCGGAGTGCTGGGATTACAGATGTGTACCACGATGCCTGGTTCAAAAAAAAGGAGAGCTTTGAGTCAGCAGGAGGCTACCAGTGGTTTGCCTCAAAGAGAAACTATAATTATGGGGGAAATCCCAGGGGCTGCACCTCCAAAGTTGTGTGTAATATATGGCCTATTTGCAAAACATTGCAAAAGAGATCTGGCACATTGCTGGATGCCTAAGCCCTAGGGCACCACTACCACCACCACCACCACCACCACCACCACCACCACCATACACATGCATACAACCAACACACACACACACACACACACACATCCTGGGTCTCAGTAGGGCTGTTCCCTTGCCAAGTGCACATTGTGAAGTATTGAGAGGACTGAAACCTAACCCACCACAGGAGGCTTTTAGAAATTCTGAGAGGTAGCCAGGCAGTGGTGGTGCACACCTTTAATCCCAGCACTGGGGAGGCAGAGGCAGGCGGATCGCTGTGAGTTCGAGGCCAGCCTGGTCTACAAAGCGAGTCCAGGATAGCTAAGGCTAACACAGAGAGACCCTGTCTTGGATAAACAGAAAAAAAAGAAAGAAAGAAAGAAAGAAAGAAATTCTGGGAGGGGCCTAGGCCTAGATAAGGCCAGTCAGGGAGACCCACTGATGCCTGCTGTTTCTTTGTGAGGGTGGCCAGAAGACACATGTGCAGACTGGTGCTGTCTTTTGTCCTGTGCCACTTGGAACTCTGACAGCAAGAAGGTCAATTCCAGACTTGGCCCCTCCACCTTAGACCAGACCTGTGAGCCCTTGGAACTTTCTAGGTAACGCTGTGGATCAGGTCTCCCCTGAGCTTTCAGGGTACAAGGTTGAATCCTACATAGGCCACACTGGGCAGCCATGAGAACCCACTCAAACTGCCAAAGTAGCCCAAGCCAGGAGATGTTTGCTTGTAAAACCTGGGACACAGCCTGTACCCTGGGTCTGTACTCAGGGTGCTGTCTGTAGGAACCATACAGGGAGGTTCGGTCACTGTAGTGTGAGGGCATGGTGCTGTCAATGCCCCCTCCCCAGCCTGGCCCCCTTACGGCTCCCCCACCCAGGCTTTTGCTCCCCCCAAGTCCTCTCAGGCCCCGATGCCCACCATGAACCAGAGCCTCTCGGGTGCCCCAACTTCTGCCCTTGGAGATCCGGAGCCCCGCCCCTTTTACCCAAACACCGCGGTCTGGGAGCTCCAGGGCTTGTCCTCTACCAAGTGGGCGGAGAGCTAGAGGATTAAACCCTGCTGCCTGGCCCCGGTGACAGGCTGTTCAGGCAGTCGACATGCCCGCAGGAGGTTCGCGACCCAGCCGCGCCTTCCGGAAAGTGCTTGCACGGGTGCCTGGCTCCCGCTTAGCCTGCAAGGCAAGCTTAACAACTCAGTGCTTGCACCCAAAATCCTCTGACTCACCACGCTGGGCTTAGCCACACGGAGCCAAACGCTCGCCAAAAGCGAGTTCCTGTGGCCTCACTAAATTTCTGCGTGCACGAGCTCGGTCTACTGAGCTGCACATCTGTTCCCCATGTTGTGAAGCGACAAGCTGTGAGCAAGAACATCTTGACAGGCCTTTCCCGCGTGTTCCTCTCCTGACGGGGAAGTCTCAGGCTTGTCACTTTTAATGATTCCCTGGCATTCCCTTGCTGTTCCGTCCTGTGTAGAAGGCCAGCTCTGTAGCTGCCCCAAGTGCTCAGAGACCTGTTACTGTCTTGAAATTCCTAACGGAGCAAGGGTTTACACACTTTCATATTGCAGTGGGTTCTGCCTGGTACCAAATCCAGAGGGCCCTGGCTTTAAGCATTGTAAATGCAGCGGTGACAACAATCAAGAAAGGAATAAATAAAGATAAAACAACAATAACAAAAGATTATATACTGTGCTGGCCAGAGGGACCAAAACAGACACTCTCAGATACCGTTGACAGGACAGTTAATTGTTCAGCCTGCTGTAAGTGCAATTCGACAATGTCTTTCCCTAATTGAAAATGTTCGTTCTCTTTAAACGATTCCACACTCAGGTTTTTAGTAAATAGATGTGCTTCTCTGATTATTCAAAGAAGTATGTACAAGGTAACTCATTACAGCATCATTTAAAAAAGCAATTGATTGTAAATGGCCCAAATGAATCTCACCAGGGACTCATTTAATAACTCAGATTACCTATGTCATGAAACCCTTGGTTAGCCATTTAAGAAAAGGTCTGATAAGAACCATCTATAGATCTCTTGCAAAAGTCAGGTAAAGAATGGAAACATTTGCATAATAATGTGGGAGGCTGTCATGCATAGATAATGCACAGACCAACTCTGGAAGCATGGATGAACAGCTAGTACCCTGACTGTTTTAGGGAGGGGGATATGGGAGGTCAACAGATTTTTCACTGTGGTAGGTATCCTTTTTGGTTTTGAGCCTAGCTTTTAATGGCAGAACCATCTCTCCAGTTTATCTCATATATATATATGAGAGGTGCTAGTGTAGTGATGCACACCTTTAATCCCAATAGATGGGAGGCAGAGGCAAGTGGCTGTCTGTGAGTTCAAGGCCATCCTGGTCTGGTCTACATAGTAAGTTCCAGGACAGCCAGGCTTATGTTCAAAGACCCTGTCTTTAGATAGATAGATAGATAGATAGATAGATAGATAGATAGATAGATACACACATACATACATACATACATACATACATACATACATACATATGTGCATACATACAATTTATGTGCATGGGAGTAGGTCTGTGTATGTGCACATGTGTGTGGATGACTGACGCGTCCAGAAGGAATGTCAGATCCCCACAAGTTGTGAACCACCTGATCTGGGTGCTGGGAACTGAACTGTCCCCTGCAAGATCAGCAAGATCACTCTTAGCCACTGAGCCATCCTTTTCCTACGGTTTTACTTCCCAGAATTTTAGTTACTTCTAATCACCCATAGTTCAAAAACATTAAGTGGAAAGTTCCGGAAAAGAACATTTCATAACTTCCAAACTGTGCGCCTTTCTAAGCATGCCATCGCTTTGCCTCCCACTTAAAATGTAATCTCTTCTTTTCTTGCAGTGTACCCATGCCACATACACTCCTGTTGGCCATCTTAGTTACTGAATATGAGCAAGCCTGTTTGATCTATCGATGGCCTCAAAGCTCAAGGGTCATAAGGCCAAGATGGCTCCATATACGAAGCTGGGAAGACAGCACACTGTGTGAAGATGCGGCAGATCTAGAGGGAAAACTTAAGTTTGGGGGTTCAGTGCCCGCTGAGGTTTGGGACATCCACTGGCGGGGAGGGCTCAGTTCTGGAGTCTGTATCCCCGCAGACAGGGGAGACTTCTGTACCTAAGCCCTTCCTGTACATTCAGCCTCCCTTTCACTTTCCTGTGTGCACTATTCATCCATCCAAACGTTGAATACTTAAAGATGTAAAAATAGAACAGAAAAACCACACAAGCAGACTATAAGGGAATTAAGCCTGCCGAGCAGCCCTGCTCAGGCTTCAAGTGTGGGGTGACCAGGAACTCAGGAGCCCGGTTGAGCTCAGTTTTGGGTCGCCTTGACAAGTTGTCACTTCCCTCTGGGGTTGCCGTAAGGTCACAAGTGATGATTCCTGTTGAATTCAGAGCAAAAGAAAAAGCTAATAACCAGTCCACGCGTTCTCTGTGTTTTGAAAGCAAGAGCATAAAGTGACTGTGCCAATTCCCCCTGCCGCCAGGCAGCAAACCCAGAGACAAACTTAGGAATAATTACTGGTTAGCCATGTCTACTGTATGGTGCAGGATTGTTTTTTTGTTTTTGTTTTTTTTTTTTTTCTCTTCCCTGGACTTCGTTTTCCATTTCTCCTACATATTCTTTATACTGGCATCCCTGTTTTTAATTTTACATTAGATTGATTTTATTGTGCATGAGCTAAAATAATATTTAGGATTTCGAGTGGATTTTTTTTTTCTTCCTAACATTTTCTTGTCTCCACTCCCACCCCCATCCCCCATCCCCACCTCCCCATCCTCTTTCACTCTTCCAGAGCAGGTGGCTTCCTTGCCTCAGGGAAAGGACAGTCACTGTAGAAGGAAGAGAAAAATCTCTTGCATTTCAAAGCCCAAGCCCCAAGGAGAAGGGGCTGGAGCAGCAGATTTAAAAGAAGAGGTTCCTTTGGGCTTCAGGACCTTTCTGGCTGCAGGAAGGAAGGAAGGAAGGGAGTGGGAAGTCAGGCAAGAACAAAAAACCCAAAGCCCAGGGACCATTAGCGGAGCCAAGACAGAAATGGCTGTGTAGTTAGCCCAATGCACCTGAGACCAACTCTCAGAGGCCCCTGCACCACGGGTGACACAGGAACCATGTAAGATGACTCCTGTAAGCCAAGGAAGAGGGCCAGGAATTACTCAGCGCCTGGCCGATGAAAATGAGGACCACCTGGCAGCATCCTTCATCTTTGGTCCAAGAGGTCTAGATGAGATGGTGGCCATCACCCAGATGCGAGGCAATGTAGACAGTGGATAGAGAACAAGTGTCTGGTAGGCACCAGAACTTAGATTGAGGTGAGCACGTTATTATGTAAACCAGAGGAACTGAGTTGCCCTGTAGAGAAATACAAATTTCATCAACCCGAGTTTTTGAGCGTTGCTACAGCAAAACCCTCGGTGGAGTAGAATGGACCAGAATGTAGAATTAGATCAAATAAAGAGTCTTATCCTGAAAGGAATCATTTCTAGAGCCTTCTGCAAAAGGATGCCCCGGGACATACTGTCTCCTTGGGAGCCCCGTCAGTGGGCTGTCTGCTAAAGCCAGAATCCCGGGCTTGAGACACAGCTACAACAAATGCTTTCTGCAAGTGCCAGCGGGATCTGGTCCTGCACAGGGTGAGGCCTGCTGCGGGAGAGAAGCAACGCTAGCGGAGGAGGGCCGGTGGGGGGTGGGGGGTGGGGTGGGGAGTGTCTTCGGATTTCCTAGCTAAGGATCCAATCCTTTGGTGGCAGCGTTATTTGGAGTAACAGGTGACCAATGTTGTGGCCTGAAAGCTTCTTGCTAGCTGGGCTCGGGAGCGGTCTGTCACTGAAGGAGACTGCTTTTGTCATCTGCCCCGGGTTGTCTTACCAGCCTGACCGTTTCTTTACCTATCTCTCAAATGAGGGTAAGAATAATTTCTTAGTGGGGGACTGATGCTGAACAGATGTTTGCAAAGCCCCCTCAGGATCGCCATGACAGGTCCCTCAGTAGGAATGAGATCGTGGTTATGTAATAATTTCTCCTTCTAGTTTTGATTAAAAAATGATACATGCGCATCTATGTGCACAAATGTGTCGGTGCTAATGGGGACATGCGCAGTGGAACCGGCTGCATACATATGGAGTAGAAGGACGGTATCCCCAAAGCAATATCTCAGAAAAATCACATCACACCGGGCAAACGGTCGGGAGAAATCGTCATTTTTTAAAAGTTGAGATGTTTGCGACCTATGGGAACCAAACATTCAGTGGTGACAGAGACCTGTGTCGCGGACAATCAGAGGCCGCTGAGCCTCGCCGAACCCTAGAGCATGGCCATCCGTAGTCTCTACTGCCCTCTGCTGTAATTCGGGAAACAAACGCTTCTTTAGGGAGCGGTAAACATTGCTGCGGGGAAGGAAAATGATAGTTCCCTCTCCTCACAAGTTTCTACCTGGCTTATTTCACTTACCATAATATCCTCCCCTACAGCATAGCGGCGCGACTACAGCTTACAATTTATGTATTTTATGAAGAAAACCATCCTTGACGGTTCCCAGAGCAAAGAAGGGTTGCGAACGGCAGAGACCATCACTGCACACCATAATGGGCATTGGATTATTCACTGAATTGTACAATTGTATTTGTAAATTACTATATGTCAATTTAAAAATGTCTCCATACGGACTTGACTTTACTACTGCTTTCAGTTATGTGGGTCTGGGGCTGTTTTTCTTGTCATCACAAGGATGAAGCTACATAAGAAAAGGATTAAATACTACCATCAGATGGGCTGAGATCTTCTGCATCACCTAAGAAGAGAGCCGGGGTCAGTCACCTTATATAATCCCATGATGTGTGTTCTAGGGTTTAACTCTAAAATGTATTTTCATTTCCTTTTGTTTTTCTTCTTCTTCTTCTTCTTCTTTTCCCTCATCCAGCTCCGGAATACTTGCATTTGGACCTACACAGAACATTCTTAGCTGGCTTTGTCCCTCTGCCTGTGTCTTTCTGTCACACCTGGGTATGGCTCAAAGACAGAGTGCTCATTTACTCTGTAAGTGAAAAGGATATTTGCCCATTAATTTCAACTCCAGCACTCCAAACCCCATATAAGGCACAGTTAATATAATCTCACTTCAGATGACACTCGGAGGAGCAGGAAGACAATTTGTGGGGGGAAAGGAATAAGAGGCAGCGCACATTTACCAGGAATGTTAATATTTACTCCTGCATGCTTGGTATCTGGGAGACGGCATAGTCACTAAGTGGGGATTACATCGTCAATTAAGTAGTGGTAGCTGGGGACCCGGTGATGTTTCACAGAGGGAAACTGCCGAAATCATACTTTAAGGAGAATAATTTTTTTAAAAGCTACAAAAAAATTGAAAGAGAAGCCCTAGGGAAAAAATAGAGGGAACATTTCTGTTTAGGGAATCTTAATATTTTGGCTGAACACATTATGTAAAATTAAATACTATTTTAAACCAAGGAGATATGATATCTAATTAAGTTTTTGTGGTTGATGAGCTTAGAGAGGATTGTGAACGTTATATCCATTGAAGTGCAAGAAGTAAAAAAAAAAAAAAAAAATTAAATAACACCGTTCTATAGTGACTTCAGCCAGACACGCAGGCCGACTTCCGTGTTCTGCCTACCGTCTGGCACTCCTTACAGCTCACTGAGGACAAGGAAGATGAGGAGGCAATGTGTACAGTGAGCTCATGAAATCTCAGGGCAGCCCGAGGAGCGACCATCCAGGTTGTCAGCCTCATTTCCGAGCTGTGACTATAGACTTCAGAGGCCAAGGGACTGTCATCCCGGTCACGCCAGAGGAAAACTATAAAAAGAACAAAACTGCAGGCTCTGCTGCTCCTGCCCAGGATGCTGGCTGCAGGAAGGCACTATGGGAAATCAAGGCAGCAGCTGTTTCTTCTTCTTCTTCTTCTTCTTCTTCTTCTTCTTCTTCTTCTTCTTCTTCTTCTTCTTCT
>OU015755.1:65293001-65321585 GCA_907169655.1 Acomys percivali | reverse complement strand
CCTGTGCCTTTGACAGTGTACAGCCTGTGCCTTTGACAATGTACAGCTGTGCTTTTGTATGTTGGAAGTCTGTGATCCGCTCTTTCTGATTTTGATTTTACAGGGGTTACAGCTAAGATTGCCACAAGTCTCAAAAGAGACTTTGAACTCTGGACTTCTAAACAGTGTTGAGACTGTGAAAGACTATGGGGACTTTTTTTTTTTTTTTTTTTTTTTGAGACAGGGTTTCTCTGTGTAGCCTTGGCTGTCTTGGACTCACTTTGTAGACCAGGCTGGCCTCGAACTCACAGCGATCCATCTGCCTCTGCCTCCCGAGTGCTGGGATTAGAGGTCTGCGCCACCATGCCCGGCTTGACTATGGGGACTTTTAAAGTTGGACCGAATGCACTATGATATAGCCTACGGGGACCAGGGAATAGAACATGGCGGTTTGAAAAGCCACCATAGGCCCATATATTTGAATATTTAGTCACCAGGAAGTGGTGCTATCTGAATGTATTAGAAGAATTAGGAGTTGTGCCCTTGTTGGAAGGAGTGTCTCATGGGGGGGGGGCAGGGGCGGGGGAAGGGGGAGGAGGAGGCGGCAATCGGGGGATGGGGGTGGGCGCTGCAGTTTCAAAGACCCATGTCGGGCCCAGTTTCTCCTTTTCTTGGCCTGTAGATCATGCAGCTCTCGGCTATGGCTCCAGCACCGTGAGTGATGTGTTCCGGCTCTGTTTGTTCCTGTTCTTTGTTGTCTGCTTCTGAGATCTGACCCGCCTCCCCAAGTAACATCGTTGAGAAGGAACTAAGGGATAGAATTCTAGATAATACAGTTTCAGTTTAGCCAGTTTAGAAAATAACAGAACTGGGGGCTGGAGAGATGGCTCAGTGGTTAAGAGCACTGGCTTCTCTTCCAGAGGTCCTGAGTTCAATTCCCAGCAACCACATGCTGGCTTATGACCATCTATAATGTAACCTGATGCCCTCTGCTGGCCTGAAGATGTACATGTAGACCAGTGTATAAATAATAAATAAATAAATCATTTAAAAAAAGAAAACAGAACCACCTCTCGTTTCATTCCATATCAGTTAAATGCATTTACCCTCCAAATAAAGGCAACATTTCCACATAAGAAACTTGTTGATGGCTCAGAGGTTAAGAGCACTGTCTGTAAGAGCACTGTCTGCTCTTCCAAAGGTCCTGAGTTCAATTCCCAGCAACCACATAGTGACTCACAGCCATCTATAGTGAGATCTGGTGCCCTCTTTTGGTGTGCAGACACACATGAGGACAGAATACTGTATAAATAGTAAATAAATCTTTTTAAAAAAAGAAAAAGAAAAAGAAGCCGAGTGTGGTGGCACACGCCTTTAAACCCAGCCCTCTGGAGGCAGAGGCAGGCGGATCTCTGTGAGTTCGAGCTTGGCCTGGTCTACAAAGTGAGTCCAGGACAGTCAGGGCTACACAGAGAGACCCTGGACACAGGTCATGGAAGAAGTAACTTACAGTCACAGAGAACGGCTGCCTACCAGACACAGTCTCTTTTTGTTTTCTGGGTTCCCCTCCCCCCCGGCTTTTCCCCCCTTTGGTTTTTGTGACAGGGTTTCTCTGTGTCCTGGAATTCACTTTGTACATCAGCCTGGCCTCAAACTCACAGAGATTCACCTTCCTGTGCATCCTGAGTGCTGGGATTAAAGGCCTGCACCGCCACCGCCCCACAAAGATTTACGTATTTGTTATTTATACAGTATTCTGTACTACATGCGTGCCTGCATACCAGAAGAGTGCACCAGATCTCATTATAGATGGTTGTGAGCCGCCGTGTGGTTTCGGGAATTGAACTCAGGACCTCTGGAAGAGCAGCCAGTGCTCTTAACCTCTGAACCATCTCTCCTGCGCCCGAGACACAGTCCTACACCCACTGAGTACCAGCTTGCCCTCTGATAGACAATCACGACGGACAATCCCATGGCGCCTGAGAAAAGGAAAGGAGGAAGCGGTCAGCCGCCATATCAGTATGCCAACCAGGATTCAGGAAGACTAAAGAATGCAATAGCCACAGCGAAAGCAAGAAGAGCCGCTCTTTGCTTCCTGTTTTCTCTTGGACTGCTGCTGTGAATCTCCGTGGAATCGCTCCTGCCTTGGGATCCAAGAGCTCCGGACCAGTAGGGCCCAAGGATTGGAGGGTAGGAATCCTGGTTGCACACCGGCCATTGCTCTGGGTGCAGATACTTCACCCTGGAGGGGTTGCTCTAGCCCCATAGGACACTAGCGTCTGGCTGGAGACGTAAATGAGTCTTCGGGAGGCCATTTCAAGTTCTGTGAGGGCACATGCTTTAACTAGAGAACTCCTTGGCAGAAGCGGTACTAAGAATGAACTCCACGGACGGAGAGTTTGGGCGGCACCACAGTAGGCAATGAGGGCGGCTGTAGTCACCTAGCGTGCCATCCCTTCCGATGTGGAAGTGACTCGCGGAAGACAACCAGTCAGCTCTGGGCCGGTTGATCCCCTGAGAAGACCTGTGGCTGATCTTTGTTTGGGCTGGCCTGTGTGAGTCCATATTGTTACGCTTTTGCAAATTTTCCATTTCTGACACTATACTCTTCCCGCCCCCCGCGCCCCCCCCCCCCCCCCCCCCCCGCCCCAAACACCAAGAATTTTAGAAGCAAGGGTGGAAGTCACTGGGGAAAGGGGCTGACTGGGAATGTCAGAGGAGGCCATCTTGCCCGTGTAACGATTAAGCTTCCTCTCAGCTGATGCTTCTCTTTGGTAAGTAAGCGGTCATACAGAATGCAACGGCTTTCACATTCTTCATCTATTCAGAGGGGTGTGTTACGGACTCATTACCCAGAGTTCCTTGGCACCTGTTCTCTTACCTTTCTCCTGCTCTCTTGTTTCTCTGTTCCTCTCTCTTAAAAAAAGGGGGGGGGGGGCTGGAGAGATGGCTCAGTGGTTAAGAGCACTGACTGCTCTTCCAGAGGTCATAAGTTCAATTCCCAGCAACCACATGGTGGCTCACAACCATCTATAATGTGATCTGATACCCTCCTCTGGTACATTCAGGCAGAGCTCTGTATACAGAATAATAAATAAATCTTAAAAAAAAAAGATTTTTTAAAAATTATGTGTACAGTGCTCTGCCTGCATGTACACCTGCAGACCAGAAGCGGGCATCAGATCACATTGTAGGTGGCTATGAGCCACGATGTGATTGACTGGGAATTGAACTCCTGACCTCTGCAAGAGCAGTCAGGGCTCTTAACTGCTGAGCCATCTCTCCAGCCCACTCTGTTCCTCTCTTACCTCTCTCTCCTCTCCTTCTTCCCCTCTCTCTCCACCACCCCATAATAAACTTCTCCATATCATATCTGCTATATGTGGTGCAAATCTTTTTTTTTTTTTTTTTTTTGCTTTTCAAGACAGGGTTTTGTTATTGCTATTTTACCAGTACAGCCTAGTAATGTATGTTATCAGGCCTATAATTATTATTATGGCAGGGATTTTTTTTTGGGGGGGAGGGAGGGTTTCTCTGTGTAGCCTTGTTTGTCCTGGACTCACCCTGTAGACCAGTCTGGCCTCGAACTCACAGTGATCTACCTGCCTCAGCCTCCTGGAGTGCTAAGATTAAAGGTGTGTGCCACCACTGCCCAGCATTGTGGTGCATATCTTATATTTCATATTTTCTTTTCTTTTTTGTTTTTTGAGACAGATTTTTACTCTGTAGCCCTGACTATCCTTGATTCACTTTTAGATCAGGTTGGCCTGGAACTCCTCACAGAGATCCCCCTGCTTCTGCCTCCCAAGTGCTCCCCCACCCCTACCCCCCGCCTTGGCACTGACTTTCAAGTCCTGTGTGTTCCAAGGCCCAGCCCAGGGGTCAGTAAGTTACCACACATGAAACATTCCCTTTTTGTAGGTGGAATGATCGAACACCCATCATGGTGCTTAGAGTTCTGTTCCTGAGAGCATGTCCCTTTGCATGGCCTCTTGGGATAACAGACAGATGTACCAGTTCTCTGTTGCTAACCAGCCATGGTAAGTTAGTAGCTCAAAACAGCAACCATGTGCTTTGCCTGGGAGTCTGCTGCTAGAACAAGGCGTGGCCGAGGCAGCTCGTCTGTTCTCCATGGTGTCATCTAGGAAACATGATCAGGGCTGAAGGATGGACTTTCAGATGCTCTTGATTATTTTGGCTAATAATTTGAGGGTAGAGTCCCTCATGATAGGAAAGGTTGGTGGAGGCTCATAGCTGTGATTGCTGGAGGGAGGCAGTTTGCTCATGCCTGGGGAGACCAGGAAGCAAACTTGGAGCACACATGAGGCTAGGGAAAGAAGCCAAAGAGTCATCCCCACAGCTCACTCAGGACTGGGAAGAGCTGGTAATCCCACAGTCAGAATGGAGACACCTCATCCCACACAGTGCGAGGGCTTGGACGGGTTCAATGGTACCACATGGAATCGTCTCCAGATCACTGGCTGTGTTAAATCTACCTTCAAAGCAGCTTACTTATGTGTTAGAACTTAAACCTAAACCAGGTGGTGGTGGCCACACCTGTAATCCCAGCACTTAGGAGGCAGAGGCAGGCAGATCTCTGTGAGTTTGAGGCCAGCCTGGTGTACAAAGCAACAAAGCAAGTCCAGGACAGCCAAGGCTACACAGAGAAACCCTGTCTGTTTTTTGTTTTTTTGTTTTTTTTCGAGACAGGGTTTCTCTGTGTAGCCTTGACTGTCCTGGACTCACTTTTGTAGTCCAGGCTGGCCTCGAACTCACAGCGATCCGCCTGCCTCTGCCTCCTGAGTGCTGGGATTAAAGGCGTGCGCCACCACGCCCGCCCGGCTAGAAACCCTGTCTTGAAAGCCCAAACAACAACAACAATAGCCCTAATAGCAGGAGATGGAGAGATGGCTCAGCTCTTGCTGAGGACCAGGCTTCAGTTCCCAGCACCCACATGGCAGCACACAGTAGTCTGTACCTCAGTTCCAAGGGATATAGCGTCCTCTTTTGGTCATCACAGGAACTTCATTCACATGGTGTGCAGACTTAAATGCCTCAAAGACACCCATACCCATAAAACATACATTAAAAAACGAAAAAAAAAAATTTAAACCTTATGAACAAGTTTTGAAACATAAAACCATTAAGAACTAATAATCTAGGAGAGATGGCTCAGCAGTTAAGAGCACCGGCTGCTCTTCCAGAGGTCCTGAGTTCAATTCCCAGCAACCACATGGTGGCTCCCAACCATCTATCTCCTCTACTGTCCTCTTCTGGCCTGCAGGTGTACATGCTGATAGAGCACTTATACATAAAACAAATAAATAAATCTAAAAAATAAAAAATAAGCCGGGTGTGGTGGCACACGCCTTTAATCCCAGCACTCAGGAGGCAGAGGCAGGTGGATCGCTGTGAGTTCGAGGCCAGCCTGGTCTACAAAGTGAGTCCAAGACAGCCAAGGCTACACAGAGAAACCCTGTCTGGGAAAAAACAAACAAAAAACAAAAATAAAAAGAGCTAAGAATCTAGCACCCAATAATCAACCTCTCTCTTTCTTTGTGGTGCAGGAGATTAACCCAGGACCTCACACGTGCTAAGTAAATGCTTTACTTTTGAACTACAACCCCAGCTCGAGTCCCTCCCAGAGACAGGGCTTCTCTGTGTACCACACTAGTTACCCTGAAACTCATTCTGTGGACCAGGCTGGCCTTGAACTCAGGGATTAAAAGCATGTGTCACCATGCCAGGCTCTAGCCCTATCTCTTAAAAAAAAAAAAAAAATCTTATGAAAGAAGACAAAGAGAGCATAGAAACATATTTCAGATAACAATAGCTAAGTTTTTCTAAATTTGATGAAACTGAGTATCCAATCTCCAGGAAACTCAGCGACTCCTGAGACAAAAGAAACAGGAAGGGAAGTGCACTGAATTCGGTTGGAATCTGCCTGCTTAAAGTGAGGGTAACGAGAAATTCTCCTCCTTCCTCCCTCTTCTCTTCCCCCGCCCCCCCAACCTCTCATGTAGCCCAAGCTGACCCTGAGCTATGACCCTTCTGCCTCCATTTTCTCGAGTACTGAGGGTATAGGCCATCGACCACATTAGTCTAGGTAAGAAAGATCTTACAGTCCACTGGGGAAACCATGTCTAATCCCAGCACTCTAGAGGCGGAGGCAGGAGGATTGCGTTATGTAGGGATACTCGCTCAGCAGCCTCGAAGGAGGGTAAGAAGAACACATTGCAGCTGGCTGTGGTGGCGCACGCCTTTAATCCCAGCACTCAGGATGCAGAGGCAGGTGGATCTCTGAGTTCAAGGCCAGCCTGGCCTAGAAATCAAGTCCAGGACAGCCAAGGCTACACAGAAAAACTCTGTCTTGAAAACCAATAAAGAAAGAAGGGAGTTTGTTTTGTCTTGATTTGTTGTTGTTGTTTTGTTTGGGGGGGTTGTTTGTTTTGTTTTACAGACAGGATTTCTCTATGTATCCTTGGCTGTCCTAAACTTGCTTTGTAGACCAGGCTGGCCTCGAACTCACAGAGATCTGTCAGCCTCTGCATCAGGAGTGTTGGGTTTGAAGGCGTTAGCCACCATGGCCTGCCTTGTTTCATTTTGTTTTGTTTTGTTAAAGATTTATTTATTTATTACATATACAGAGTTATGTCTGCACACCAGAATAGGAAAAACAGACTTCATTATAGACAGCCATGAGCCACCATGTGGTTTCTGGGAATTGAACTCAGGACCTCTGGAAGAGCAACCAGTGCTCTTAACTGCTGAGCCATCTCTCCAGCCCCCTTGTTTTGTTTTTAAAGAGAGTTTTTGTTGTTATTGGTTTTGTTTTGATCTTTTAGTTAAGAAAAGATATGTCAAGCTGGGCATGGTGGCACACGCCTTTAATCCCAGCACTCGGGAGGCAGAGGCAGGTGGATCACTGTGAGTTCAAGGCCAGCCTGGTCTACAAAGCAAGTCCAGGATGGCTAAAATAACATAGAGAAACCCTGTCTCAAAAAACAAAACAAAAAAACAACGGCCGGGTGTGGTGGTGCACACCTTTAATCCCAGCACTCGGGAGGCAGAGGCAGGCAGATCTCTGTGAGTTTTAGGCCAGCCTGGTCTACAAAGTGAGTCCAGGACAGCCAGGGCTATTACACAGACAAACCTTGTCTTGAAAAACCAAAATAAATAAAAAATAAAGGGGGGTATACTGTGGGACACGCTGTAACACACTGTAAAAGGAGCTTTTATTCTCCTGTCTCAGTGGTTGCCAACCTAGGCCTAGTCCTGGCAGCTTCTAGCCTCTGTACAATCTAACCTAAGCCTAGATGGTTTTCACCCTCTGAGACTTACTGCTTAATAAGCTCACCCTTTCTTGTTCTTACTGGGTCTGGGCTGGAAGGTTCAACTCAGCCATTCTGGCTTAAACTGCTCACCCAGTCTGGCTTTTCTCTCAGCCACTGAATTGCTCTGCTTGGCCTCCAGCAATCTGTTCTAATCTTCTGGTTCCTTCTCATTCTCTGGCTCGTTCAGTCTTCACCTGAGTTCTATCTTTGCGATCTATCACTCTACTGCTATCCAGGTAAAACTGCTCTCTCCCTCTCTCTGTTCATTTGTGTACTGCACATGTGTACATGTGGAAACCATAGTCCAACCTCAGATGCTGTAGCTTCTGCGATGCTTGCTGACTTTTGAGTCAGGGTCTCTCACTAGCCAGCCAGCAACTTACCAAGCAGTGGCTCGTCATGGAGCCCAGCAGTCTGCCCATCTCTGCTTTCTGACTCTCGGCTCGCAAGCGCGTGCCACCACAGCAGCTTATTTTATGTAGGTTCTGAGGACCACATTCAGGCCTCCGTGCTTCAGAAGCAAGTGCTGCACTAAGTCAGCTCCCTGGCTCTTTGTTTCATCACTTAATTCTTTGATATTTTTATTCATTAAGGTGCTGCAATAATCAGTGAACTGCACAGCAAAACTTGTGCATTTTAAAATATGAAATAAAGTCTAAATAGTGATTTCATTACCATCTATAATGTAACCAGCAGAAAGAGTTCCAGAATGAAAATGATTAGACAGACACCATCAGGAAAATGACCATTCAGGACAGAGCGGTGCTGATGGATAAGAGGATTTGTTGTTGTTCATAAAGTCTTGATACGTACCCCAGACTGGCCTAGAATTCTCTGTAGAATGCAGCTTGACCTCAAACTTGCTATCCTTCTGCCTCAGGTTTCCAAGTGCTGTCATTGCAGGTGTGTATATCATGCTCAGTGCACAGCAACACAGTTTGGTGGTGAGAAAAATCTCGTTGTTCAGCCCAGGCTAGCCCGGAATTCATGGAGATCCTGATGTCCTCCTGCTTTGGCACCCACCTCTCCTGGGTGCTGGATTCCCATCATGCACCGCTGTGACCACAATCCCAGTGTTCTTGGCCTAGTAGCAGAAATGGCTATACACAACACATGTGGGGTCTGTTCTCAGGTTTAATTTTTTTGTTCTTGGCTGTTTGAGATGGAGCTCTGCTGGAACTCACTAAGTAGGCCAGGCTGTCCTCAACTCAAGAGATCCACCTGGAGCTAGTCATGGTGACGTATGCTTGGGATTATGTGTACAGCATGGAATGGCCTAGTCAGTGCGAATCTGGTCCTCTCTTCTTGTTTTTCTGTAGTGGTGTGGTATAGTAAAATACAGGTGTATAGTTCTCCCTTAGTGTCCACAAAAAAATCAACTAGCTCCAGGGTTCTCCCCTGCCAATATCCAAGTCTGCAGGCAGAAGCATGTCTATCTTCAATAGCATGTGATGTGTGTATGATGAAACTGTTAAAAGTGGCCATTGACAATAGGATTCTATTTTTATGGGGAAGGTGCTTATTTTGTTTCAGTTTTTTTTTTTTTTTTTTTTTTTTGAGACAGGGTTTCTTTGTGTAGCCTTGGCTGTCCTGGACTCACTTTGTAGACCAGGCTGGCCTCGAACTCACAGGGATCCACCTGCCTCTATCTCTCGAGTGCTGGGATTAAAAGCATGCGCCACCAAGCCCGGCCTTTTGTTTCAGTTTTTGTTTTGTTTTTTTCCTTTTTCAAGACACGGTTTCTCTGTGCAGCCTCGGTCATCCTGGACTCACTTTGTAGACCAGGAAAACCTTGAACTCAGAGATCTGCCTGACTTTGTTTCCAAAGTGCTGGGATTAAAAGCATGTGCCACTGCCCTGGGCTAAAATGTTTTTTTTTTTTTAAGTATTTTATTTAATTTTAACTTATGTGCATTGGTGTGAGGGTGTCAGACCTTGGAGTTACAGCCAGTTGTGAGCTGCTATGGGGGCGCTGTGAATTGAACCTGGGTCCTTTGGAAGAGTAGGCAGTGCTCTTAACCACTGAGCCATCTCTCCAGTGCTAAAATGTTTTTTTTTTTTTAAAAAGATTTATTTATTATGTATACAATATTCTGCCTGCATGTAACACCTGCACGCCAGAAGAGGGAGGGCACTAGATTTTATTACAGATGGTTGTGAGCCGCCTTGTGGTTGCTGGGAATTGAACTCAGGACCTTTGGAAGAACAGCCAGTGCTAACTTCTGGGCCATCTCTCCAGCCCCTAAAAACAGTTTTAAAAAACACTTAAAAAAACAAAACAAAGTTCTTTCTGTGCCATTACTATGGTGATAGGAATGTCCTGGCAGACACTCTCAAGAGCATCAACAATGCTGAGAAGAGAGGCAAACGCCAGGTTCTCGTCAGACCATGCTCCACAGTCATCGTCTGGTTTCCTAACTGTGATCAGGAAGCATGGCTACTTTGGTGATTTGAGATCACTGATGGCCTCAGAGCTGGGGAAATCCTTGTGAACCTCACAGGTGGGCTGAACAGCGTGGAGCGATCAGCACTAGATTTGATGTGCAACTCAGGGACCTAGAAAACTGACAGAACAGTCTGCTCCCATCCTGTCAGTTTGTCTTCACCGCACTGACCACCTCAGCCTGGCATCATCGTGGGCATAAAGAAGCAAGACAAAAACACACAGGAGGGAAAATCCTGGAATTCTTCCCCCCTCCCCCATCCCCCAAGGTTTCTCTGTGTAGCCCTGGCTGTCCTGGACTCACTTTGGTTTTTTTTGTTTTTGTTTTCCCAGACGTTGTTTCTTTGTGTTGCCTTGACTGTCCTGGACTCACTTTGTAGACCAGGCTGACCTCGAACTCACAAAGATCCACCTCCTCTGCCTCCAAGTGCTGGGATTAAAGGCATGCGCCACCACGCCTGGCCTGAGCTACTTTTTCTAGAGATGTAAAACAAATAAGCCCCTGGACCATGAAAATAAAATCAAAATAAAGCCAGGTGGGAGTGGGGTGTACATTTTTTTTTTTTTTTTTTTTTGAGACAGGGTCTTTCTGTGTAGCCTTGGCTGCCCTGGACTTGCTTTGTAGACCAGGCTGGCCTCGAACTCACAGCGATCCGCCTGCCTCTGCCTCCCAAGTGCTGAGATTAAAGGCGTGTGCCACCACACCCGGCCTGGGGTGTACATTTTTAATCCTAGCACTTTAGAGGCAGAGGCAGGTGGATCTCTGTGAGTTCAAGGCCAGCCTGGTCTACAAAGTAAACACTGGACAGCCAAGGCTACATGGAGCAAAACCAAATTAAACCAAAACAAATCTTTGATTATGTTAATTTTCTCTGCCAGTTAAAGAAGTAAAGGAAAGAAAAGTCTCAAGTGCAAGAGGCACAGCAGAGAAATCTCAGAGGTACAGCAGAGAAATCTCAGAGGTACAGCAGAGAAATCTCAGGCACCACAGACAGTTTAAAGGCGGCATTGGGGTGAGGCAGCACACACAGAGATAAGGCCCTTTGCAAAGCCAGAAACTCCAGCCTCTTCTTGAGGGCTGGGTTTGTTTAGTTTTTATTTTATGTACATTGATGTTTTGCCTGCATATATGTCTGTGTGAAGATGTCATATTACCTAGAACTGGAATCACAGACAGTTGTGAGCTGCCACGTGGGTGCTGGGATTTGAACCCTGGTTCTCTAGAAGAGCAGTCCATGCTCTTAACCTCTGAGCCATCTCTCCAGCTCCTGACAGCTGGTTTATTTTCAATTCAACTATTAAACTTGTTTTTCTCTCTTAATTTAGGGTTGGTCAGTTTGAAGACAGGATGGTTGATTGGCCCAGAACTGTGACAAGTCCTGAGCAGGTCTTAAACTTGTTGAGCAGGAAGTCTTTTATCTCGGATGCAGAGGTTGAGGAAGGAGCTGACTATCTTGGAGACTTTTCACCTTTACTATCCAGCCTTGGCCCCTCACCCTATCTGTCCTCGGCAGAACAGGGAGTCTGTGTAACTCCTTAATCTTTCTTCTTCTCTCCGTTCCCCCTCCCCCACAGGATTTCTCTGTGTAGCCTTGCCTGTCCTAGACTTGCTTTGTAGACCAGGCAGGCCTCGAACTCACAGTAATCCGCCTGCCTCTGTCTCCTCAGTGCAGGCATCAAAGCATGTGCCACCATGCCCAGCTTGTAACTTCTAATCTTTCAACTCCATGAGTTTGTATTTAGACAAGGTGCCTGATGTGCTACAACAAATGAGTTTACATTAGTGATGGCTCCTAAATGGTTTAGCCTCTGCATTTATTTATTTGTGGTTTTTGAGACAAGGTTCATTTGTGTAGCTCTGCGTGTCTTGGAACTTGCTCTGAAGACCAGTGGCCTTGAACTCAGAGATCTACCTTTGCCTCTGCTGGGATTAAACCTTAAATAAGATCCAGAACTGAAAACCAATGAAGCAGTTCCCAGTTTGAACTGCACAGGCTCAAGGAATAGTGACACTTCTTCCTGCACCTAGTCTCATTTTGAATGGCCAAACTGCTCACGTGTGGCTTTCTTTTCTTTTCCTGAGTCCTTCTTGGTTTATTTACACAGACAATTCTTCAGGATTTTTCACTGGTAAAGTGAAAATGCACTGATTTTTTCCCCCAAAATTTAGGATTTGGTTAATAATGGGCTCACATGCATTATCCAATTGTCTTCCCAATTGGACCGTCTCTGGAGTAAAGAGAGTCTAGGAGAATTCATACCATTGTTTATATTCCTCCCAATAATCCTTGAATTTGTTAGCTATGTTGAGACAAAAAAAGATTAGGGCTGCCGGGCAGTAGTGGTGTACGCCCATAACTCCAGCAACTAGGGAGGCAGAGGCAGGCAGGTCTCTGAGTTCAAGGACAGCTTGATAAACAGAGTAAGTTACAGGCCAACCAAGGCTACATTGAGAAACCCTGGGGGAGGGGCGGGTTGCGGGGAGGAGGTACGAACCAATTAGGACTGGTCTCAGAAGCACACAATGCTGTGGGATGTTTATCAGGATGCAGTTTAAAACGCTCATTCCCAGCCAAAGATTCGTATGAAGGCTCAAGTATTTCTTATAAGCCATACATCCTCATTTGTAATGATAAAGATGGCCTGCGTTTTCTTAATTCTGCACACTCTCTAAACCTATAGAAAGATGCTCTTTGGAGGTGAATGACTCTGTCCCGTTCTGGCCCCCAAATGACGTAAAGCTGATTAATTTCGACTTTGGGGAGGCTGCCTCAGAAAAGAGGAATAAAAGCATGGCCAAGTGACAAGTAGCCTATTATTTTACTTAATAACCCATCCGCTCTACCTTTGGCTCTTGAAGCCAAAATTCCAGGCTTTTGAGCAAGTTAAATATGATGTGATTATGCCTGCTCGTGAAGGAGGTTGTTCTCTGAATCTCTGCCCGCGGCCGCCATCTTTTAGGGTGGGCTACACAGCCTCTCGACACAGGGCCCACGAGCAGAAGGCAAGCAAACGTGGAACCATTGGAGGCGCAGAGCTCCTTTACAAAGAGAAAGAGCGCGCCTGCGTTCCGCCGACCAGGGTGGAGGGGCGGAGCCGAGACGGGCGCGCGTGCGCAGTCAGAGCCCGCCAAGTACCTGGAGGAGGTGGAGGCGAGGTAGGGGCCCGTAGGGTTGAAGAGCGCTTGCGCAAGAACGCGACGGTGCGGGAAGTGGGGGTGGATCCGGAGGATGCTAACGGAGGCGGGATCAGACGAGATCTCGCGAGATCTCCTGCGGCCATATATACATGCGGCGAGCCCGCGTCCTTTCCTTGGCGTGATTCCGTCCTGCGTGTCTGTTCTAAGGAGCAGTGGGTAGTTTTCTCCGTCCGACTTCACTCACACCGAAGTGCTCGCCTCCGCCTCATGGAAGACTCAATGGACATGGACATGAGCCCTCTTAGGCCTCAGAACTACCTTTTCGGTAACTATCTGGCAGGGCTTGGGCAGGGCCTGGTGATGGGGGGGGGGGGTTAGTCCAGCCGCGGCCTGGCTTGTGTACGCTGCGTCGGTGGAGGCCGGAGGATTGGGAGGACCCGCCAGGGTATCGGAAGCTGGGAGGAAGAATCTGCGGCCCGGAGGCTGGAGAGCCACCCTGCTTGGGGCGGGAGCGGCCCAGTCTCGAGCCTCGGGCGTTGGAGTAGCAGTCGGCCGAGGGTGCGACCTTGCACGCACGTTGAGCTGGGGCTCCGACCATAGACACTTGCTCCTCCGGCGCAGGAAAGTGTGCAGGATCTTGTTACCGGGCAGCTGGGTTTTTTTTCCAGTTGGTCCCCAGGCAGGTCGCCCTGCAGAATGAGGCCTTTGCAGCGAGGCCTCCCCCCATCGCCCTATTTGAGAGATATATATGTAAAGTCGGCAGCAGTCAATACTGTGGGCCGCGGCTCCCGCCCTGGGAGGGGGCATCTGAGGGGTTCGGCCATTACTGTGGACTCGGCCGAGCAGGCCCCCTGAGACGGAAGGGGCCCTCAACCTCTAGGAGCACGTGGCTGCCACGTGGTTGGGGGTTAGGGAGGGGGGTGTGGGCTCTACATCCGGGCTCTACTGGTTGATGTCTTGTCAACCCTGAGCCTTGGGGTCCTGTGGTTTAGGATTGCTGGGCTGGAAATGCTTATTCAGGTGGCTGGTGGCCTCCGGGTTTGTAAGGTCTTTGTTCAGATTTTTCAAAATCCACCCTGAATTTAGAACTCAGGTTGGCTTCTGGTGGGTGGAGTCAGCCTCACGTTGCAGGTGGCCAAAATGATGGTCGATGTGATTTTTGTCTCTAGTTTTTTCTTTGCAAGGGGGGGGGGGCAGGGGGAGTATCTGTTGAGCAGATCGAAGGTTCACTTTGGCACCAAAGTATTTGGGATCTCACCTAAACTTTGCTACCAGACTCAGGTGTTAATTTTTCGCTTTCAGCTTATTAACTATGCTGAGGTTATATGAGCAGTGGACTGCCAATAACTGTTAGGTGAACCACATTCAATAAATACTTTTAAATTTTGGTAATTTCAATCAATTTCCCCTCGCTATTTAAAAGAAGATGAGTACTTGTATACATGGACACCTACTGGTGTGTGAGAATTCTGATTTGCCGGACTAACCTTCAAAACTATTGGGTTCAGCTTCAGCCACTGGGTTCGGTTCCAGTTTTAAGTCAGAGTCTGCTGTGAAAAGGCAGTGGTGCCCCTATTGTAGTTGATAATGAATAATAATTGGAATTTTTTATGGGATTCACTTATGTGTATTGGGTTGATTCCATGAAGAGAACCGGGTCGTTTTGGGTTTTGGTGTGTTACATGCCTACTTGCTAGTTTTGCATTCTTTTTCTTTCACAGGTTGTGAACTAAAGGCTGACAAAGATTATCACTTTAAAGTGGATAATGATGAAAATGAGCACCAGTTATCCTTAAGAACGGTACATAACTTTGAAGATACTTAGCATTTAAAACAATTTCAGCAATTTAGTGCTTTCTGATGAGTTAGCTGGTTTTACTTCCTTAACTACTGTAGAGATAGTGTATTTTGGTTAATAAAAACTGGGAGTCTATGCCATGTGCTATTTTACGTAGCCTTGTGAAGTGATCTTTTAAGTCCTCCAACTTTATTCTATTAGGTTGTATTAGTTAGGAACATATATTTTTATCCGTTTCTTGAGGATTTAAGTAGTGGTGAAAGGATAATCAAAGTTTTGAGTGATGCTCATAAAAGCTGAGACTTGAGAAGAATCTTTCTGTTCACAGGTCAGTTTAGGGGCAGGGGCAAAAGACGAATTACACATCGTAGAGGCAGAAGCAATGAACTATGAAGGCAGTCCAATTAAAGTAACACTGGCAACATTGAAAATGTCTGTACAACCAACGGTAAGTACATTCCTAAACATTTCATGTTGGTCTAGGTATTTTCTGGTTACACAAGTGTCAGTGAAGTTACATCTATTGCCAACATAGCTCTGCAGCTTCTCTTAAAAAGCTTATTGATAAGTAACTTTTGCTGGTGATATCTGGTGTAAAACACTTCACAGTGCTTAATGATGGAAAATTGTTTTTTAGGTTTCCCTTGGGGGCTTTGAAATTACACCACCTGTGGTCTTAAGGTTGAAGTGTGGTTCAGGACCTGTGCACATTAGTGGACAGCATCTAGTAGGTATGTTTTTCTTACTGGCTTATTGTGATATTTCTTGGTTGCTTAGTCCCCAATATAGGCTGGCTTCTTAAAAATTTAAGCATTTGTCTTAAACAGTTTAAAACATTTAAACATGTGCCATGGTGTACATATCCAGGTCTGCCTAGTGTCTGATTTTTGTCATGTGCGTCCTGGGCATCAGATTTATTTGTAAGAGTATCAGGCTATCTTTTTGGACCTCCAGTTTGGACTTTATAAAGCCTGTTTTAGTTCTACTTTTATATACTGAAATGAGACTCTAGTCGTGTATCTAGAAAAGTCTGGATTTTCTTATCACTCTGAACATTTTCTGGTCTTCATTTGCTGCCTTTAATGGACTCTTTAAATACCACATGCTATATACTCTTAAGTTCTTGTCAAGAGTTTGTTTAACTAGGGCTGGAGACATGGCTCAGCACTTAAGGGAACAGAGGACCCGGGTTCAATTCAGCACCCACATGGCAGCTCAAAATTGTAACTCCTGTTCCAGATGTACTGACATCCTCACACAGTCAAAACACAAATGTAAATAGAGAGATAGTTTTAAAAAATTTAGTATATCCAATTCTTTTTTAGCTGTAGAGGAAGATGCAGAGTCTGAGGATGAAGACGAGGAAGATGTAAAACTCTTAAGTATGTCTGGAAAACGAACTGCCCCTGGAGGTGGTAACAAGGTCCCCCAGGTAAAGATTTTTAATTATAAATAATTTTCTGGCTTTTGGGGGGGGGCATGGTTGGTTTGGTTAATCATCAAGGAGTGACTGTTGGCTTATGAATATATATATTTCTTTTAGAAAAAAGTCAAACTTGATGACGATGATGAGGATGATGATGAGGATGATGAGGATGATGATGAGTAAGTAGTATGATCTTAGAAACATGACATATGCACTGCAAAGGGTTTTTAGTTTGATTTCTCCTACACCCTCCTGCTCCCCCCATGGGCTCTGTAAACATGATTAAATAAATGATCAGTGGTGGTGAAAGTAAAGATTTTGTACCTATTAAGGATTTTAGCCTGTGAGTCTTTCATTTTTCTTAATGATGGGACATTGATTTTTCTTGGGAGTTTTGTTGTTGCTGCTGCTGCTTTTTTGTTTTGGTTTTTTTTTAGTTTTTCGAGACAGGGTTTCTCTGTTATCTAGACTCGCTTTGTAGACCAGGCTGGCCTCAGACTCACAGTGATCTGCCTGCCTCTGCCTCCCAAGTGCTGAAATTAAAGGCGTGCGCCACCACTCCCAGCTTCTTGGTAGTTTTTGGTTTTGCCAGACAGGGTTTCACTGTACCTTAGGCTGTCCTGGAACTCTTTGTAGACAAGACTGGCCTTGAACTCAGATCTCCCTGCCTCTGCCTCCCTAATGCTGGTGTTTAAAATAGGATTAAAGAGAAAATTTTACATGTTTAATATGAGCAAGTTGTGAAAATAAGCAGATGTGAAATTTGGAACTATTACTGGTCTTCCATGACAATTGTTGCCTTTGAATATCTTGTTCTTGGTTCATGTATATTTATTTGATAGCATGTTAGAACTAAGGTAAAGAACTGTCCCAGGAAAATCAAACTTTGTGATTGGTGATTACTTTATGGATAGTGGCCAGCGAGGGACAGATAATAGCCTTGAAGTAAACAAGTTTAGTAGTTCCTTCAATAGTGAGATAATGGTCAACATAGATGTCCGTGAAAATGAAGTAATGTCTGGAGATTTGTTGACATAGTTGAAGAGTTAAATCATATCAGAGCTGTGCATGGTGGTGTATGCCTGTAATACCAGCACTCAGTCAGAGGCAGGCCAATCTGGTTCAAGAGACCAGCATGCTCTGCTCTATAAAGCAAGTCTTAAGACAGCCAAGACTACACAGAAAACCTGTCTCCAAAAAAAAAAAAAAAAAAGACAAAACAACCCATATATCCAGAAGTTCTAGAATTCATGAAAGGAAATTAGTGATCTTTCCATTCTGAAAAGAGGCGTTAATTTACACATGTGGCGTGTGTGTGTGTGTTTGTGTATACAATTTAGGCATATGGATTCAAATCTGGCATCAGATACTCAAATGCAGTAAAGATTGACTTATATTTCTTTCTATGGTTTTAATAAGTTGGGGAGTGGCAAATCCACTAGCAGATACAAATACCCGTGCCATATATATAAAGGATTTTTACTATTTTGCCATTTGAGGAGGATCTAGAAGATTACCTTGAGGGATTATGTTATGAACTAATAGCATGCTGTTATGAACTGGGTAGTGAATGCTGCTTTATTTGCTAAATGGTAATGTATCTGGTCCCATAACGATACTTCCTAGTAATAGAGCTTTCATAGGAAATTTTTAGAATGAGTAATTTTTAGGTAATGCATGACTGATTTAACATTACATGATTAAGGATAGAAGAAAAGGTGGCCAGTTTTATAGAAACTGGCATTGTGTTTGGTACAGAGAAAGTACCTGCATGGAGTGAGTTCTAAGGCCAGTTTTATACTAGCAAATAGTAATCACCAAAAGCACTGTGTTTACATGTGGCATTGACATGGTAAAGATCCCAACAAGAATTTCCCCTACTACTGAAAAGGTATTTACATACTTCTCTAACTTAATGAGACTAGTGGTGTGGAAACTATTGTAGGGCCACTGTTGGTTGACTTTGGATTAAACTCAGTCTGAATAGTTAAATTTTGAATACTTAGGTATATATATTTAATGTTTGAAAACCGCATGCTTGAACATTTTGTACTTAGTATTCCTCCTAAATATGCCTAAATGCCATGTGGCCCTAAGTAATCTTAGATCTAGATTGTGAAAGTGAGAAGCATAATCTTAGCTGTTCAGTAACATGTACTTGGAGGTGGATTGTTCTGTTAATTGCAATCTGGCAGCTTAATTCTAATGACGAGCTTTAGGAAGAGCCAATAAAATAAAGCCCTGCCAAACTGCTCCACCCCCACATTGGAATGAAGAGCTGTAAGAGGTGAAGGAGAGCTTTGATTGTCTCAAGGGGAAACATTAGGACACAAGTAGAATCAGAACAGGTTTATTAAGCTTTTTGCTACATTTAACAAGATACCTAAAATTCATTGGCTTTTGAGTATAGACATGTTTGTATTACTGAATTTTTAAATATTTCATCAGCCTTAAAAGGCTGTTTATTACATTGTCCATATTTCCTAGGCTATAGCTAGCTACTTGTGAAATTTTGCATGCAAACTTGCCTCTTCAAAGTATTTTCCATAACTGATTCCTGCTCGTTTGTGCATGTCTAGTGATTTTTGACAAGATTGAGCCCCATACTCAATTTTCATACTCAATTTTTCTTGTGGATGTGCTAATGCTGTGGGCATTGGGTTATTGTCAACAGTATAGGAGCTTTTAAGTTTATATCTTTAGGGTTATGTGTGAAGTGGTGTCTTCATGTTTGTTTATAGTTCCTAGATAAAGCATCTTATGTTTATTGGCTATGTATGTTTTGGGAGAAATGTCTGTCCATATTATTTGCATAATTAGGCATCTTTGCTCTTATTGGGCTATCATGTTATATACCCCCTGCCCCCAGAATTTCTCTCTAACCCTGGCTGTCCAGTTTGGCCTTGAACTCAGTCTGCCTCTGCCTTTTTGTCAATCTACTGCCATGAAATTTTGTATCTTTTGTTATACCAGGATGGCCTGAGCAGCTCAGAGGTGCTGCTCCACCCCCCACCCCCCACCCCCCACCCCCCAAATGCCTCCAGAGTGCTGGGGTTAAAGGCATGCACCACTGCCCTTGGCTTTTTTTCTTGATTGGTTGACTTGTCTGTTAAGATTTTGCTACAGTGGATGAATATAACTTAGTTCTTTTGTCAAATGGATTGTAAAATTCAAGTTCTCTAAGTAAACGTCTTGGCTTATTTCATTTGTAGTGATGATGATGATGATGATTTTGATGAGGAAACTGAAGAAAAAGTTCCAGTGAAGAAAGTGAGTACATAAAACATGCTATGAAATTGTCAAAAATAGGTAATAAAAGACATGAAAATGCCTTAGTGCCAGTAGTGAACTAGCTAAGTTGATCTCATTTAAAAATTGGTTCTGAGCTAGATAGTCTAGAAACCATCATTTTTCTATGTCTATAATTTTTTGGTTGCTTACCTTGGATTAGTAGGGCAGTTTAATATGTATTGATATCTACTCTAGAGAAGGCATACTGATTAAGACCAATCTCTATTTGCAGTCTATACGAGATACGCCAGCAAAAAATGCACAGAAATCAAACCAAAATGGAAAAGACTTAAAACCATCAACACCGAGATCAAAGGTAAGTCATTGACCTAGTAAGGAAAAGTAGTAAGTTCTATTGTAGAAAGCTAGTCTTCCTCAAACTTGGTAAGTGTTTAGGCAACCCTGGCTACATAATAAACTGTAGTGCTGTGTAGTTTGTGAAGAGTGTCCTGGGATGGGCTCCAGGCACTAATCTATTTTTAGAACTATTGAATTCTGAGCTGTGTGTGTAGAGGCCAGGAGTTGATTGTATTGAGATGCTTGACACAGATTGGCAGCAAAGTACCCTGATTCTAAACTAGGAATCTTCCAATCCTTTATTTACTCCAATTAAAAAAAAATGTATTCTGTCTGCATGTCAGAAGAGGGCACTAGACCTCATTCTAGATGGTTGTGAGCCACCATGTGGTTGTTGGGAAGAACAGACAGTGCTCTTAACTCCAGTCCCTTGATTTTTATCATACCAATTCTTCTATACTGTTCATAAAAGATATTGTAAGACTTCTGAGAAATCTTGGTAATTACTACTTACTAAGAACAATACTATTGGTTGGGCTTGATGACACTTGCCTCTAATCCCAGGTAGAGGCAGGTAGATTGCTGTGAGTTCGAAGCCAACCTGCCTGGTCTACAAGCTAGTCCAGGATAGCCAAGGCCACAGAGAAACCCTACCTTGAAAAAAAACCCAGTAGTTTTAACAGTCTAAAATTTTTCTCCAGGGTCAAGAGTCCTTCAAAAAACAGGAAAAAACTCCTAAAACACCAAAAGGACCCAGCTCGGTAGAAGACATTAAGGCAAAAATGCAAGCAAGCATAGAAAAAGTAAGTAAGATTACCATTGAATAGTTTGGTCATCCTGGGTAAAAGTAGATAATACAATAATATGTACAGTCTTCTGCAATTTATAAATTGCTCCAATAAAATTTACAAGGATAGGATGCACTCTTAGATAAGAGCATTGTCTTTTAGGATTATGCTGCAGAACCAGCAGAGGGCATTTGATTTCAATAAAAGTAAAAAGGAAAAGTAAGACCAAGTTTTTGGCTGCCTGATACTATAACATAAAACTAAGGTGGAAAAAGGATCACTTAAGTATTTCACAGTGATTTGGATAATTGCTATGCCCTCTACCACAGCATCTTCAGTCAATGACCTGGAATTTTATGTGGCTAATAGGCTTACATCTAATCTTAAATTTATCTTGTTTGACCATTTGGGTGGGACTAAAATTTCTGTCCTTTTTGTGTAGAAAATTGAATTATTGGGTCAAATGTTTTTTGGAGAATTAGATTTTCTCCATTGTGATTCTAACATGCTTGCTATTGGGAATAACTGGAGTAAGGAAATTGCCATTTCTTTTCCATGTTTTTCCTGTATGTAGGCCCCACATGGCTTCAGAAGATTTTCTTCCATTGTGCAGCCACGAACAGATTGGAATTTAGCACTTTAGTGCCAGCATTTTATTTAAACTGTAAACTTTGCTGGTGTCACTGAATTTAAAAAAAACAAAAAACCCTTGCATACACTGCTAAAATATTGCCCCTCCCCTCCATTTTAATATGGTCCTATCTCCTTGGTTTAATTGCAGGCGCATTGAACATTCCTGGTAAATTAAGCCCAAAGATGGGGAAAGAGGAAAAGGAGAGAAACAAATATAGTCCATACTGAGTACCATCAACAATCCAGACTGAAGTCTTCTATTTTAATCTCAATCCCCTTTCCTGATTGGCCATCCATTCCCCTTGCACGCTGGAAGCAATCTCTTGTTTTCCTATAGCATTTTCCTCTCACTCCTATGATGCAGAGAACTTTACAGCTTTCTACTACTTGTGCATATGCCTCATCTCTTTGACCATGTTTTAATACCTTTGTATCCTTAGCTGCTCAATAAATTTTAAAATGAACCAAACAAATAAGGATGTATGTGACAATATTTTAAAATTAGTGACTTATTGGTGATGGAGGCAATTGAGTATCTAACATTCAATTTTGGAATTTGGAAGCCTTAGTCTTTCTAAAAGCAAAAATGCAAAGAAACTTAGCAAGAGGTGATATTTTATATGAAATGAGGGATAATTATAGGGACAGTTACTTTTTTTATGCTGATAAATTAACGGTTACAGTAACTAAAGAATTTTTGTGACACCTTGTAGGTATTGCTTATTATGGTTCACTGTCTACATTCATAATTGGAAACATGCGAAGTCGGCTGTAGTTGGTCAAGGGTAGCTACTGTTAACTTTAGATCCCTTCAGTTGGTTTGTGGACAAGTGTTATAATGCTATAATGGTTCTTGGAAAACATTTGGATTAAATTTGGTTTTTGTTTATTGAAGGTGACAAAACTAATTTATAAGATAAGGCTAGGTATTCAAGTTGTCTATTTGCATTCCTATAGAATCTTCTGCAGTTTAAGTTGGCTGTTGGAGGAATTGGACACCCAGCAATGAAAGACCATGGTCTTACTGTTGCTGCTTATTAGGTCTGTTTGGGCCTCAATGTCATTGGTATTTTAGTAAAACAGAAAAGTTGACAAGGAATAAATTGTTCATATAGTGACATGTGAATCTTTGGGAGTTCTCTAATGGTGTCTCAACAATTTGTATGCTTGTACTAAATAATGCTTTTTTCCCCATAATAGGGTGCCTCTCTTCCCAAAGTGGAAGCCAAGTTCATTAATTATGTGAAGAATTGCTTCCGGATGACCGACCAAGAGGTAACTTTTCTATGTACATTACTAAATCCAGAATTTTCATTGTGATTTATGATTTTTTTCTTCTGTCCCTTAAGTCATGGCTCTTGTAAAAAGTCCCTAACCACAAACAGTAATTAAAGAATTCAATTGGCAGACAGCAGATTTTTTTGGTGTGCATTTTTTCCCAACTTTTAAATAGTTGGTAAATTATCTCTAGGTTTCTGAACTTTGTTTTACTCTGGGTAGTGTGTTGGCTAAGCAAATAGACGGTGGTTTTTCTCCTCTAAACATAAATCTGTTACATGCTCTCTTGAGAGCAGTAGTGTATTCTCCCCATAGTGAAGAAAGGGAATATTTTGAAAAACTCAATTGGTTAAAGCTATTTACATGGGAGAGTTTATGTAAATATTAGAAAAATATGCTAGGAGAATTCACCTGGGTCACAGCAGTGGCAAAGCACTACCATTGATCTGTCTTTCCAGTGGAATGAAATTTAATTTTCTATTCATCACAGTGGTAAATGGGTAAAATAAAAGAGCAGTTAAGTGGTGTGTTTTAATGTGTTTCATCAGTATCAGTTGTATAATTTTCTATACACAACCTTTGATAAAGTTGGCAAGTTGGAAAAATGGGGCAGTTAATGAGTATGGCCTTTTAAAATTTGGTTGTAGTCATAGTGGTTAGGATTGAGGCAGAATGGTCAGCATTTGAGCTGACCAAAATGTTTGTCACTAATAACCAGCCAGCCTTTTGTGTTTTTGTTTGTACTTAACGTAAAAGGCAAAACCCTTCTGGAGAATTGGGATGCTAGAGCATGCCGCATGCATGCTAGGTAAATGTTCTACCAGAGAATCCTGTTCTCCTTTTAACCCTTTTTAGAAAAGGGTATTGGCTTGTTTTACTGTTAGAATAGATATTCCTTTGGGTTTTTGAGGTTGTGATTTGTTCTTGCTTTGTGACACTTAACTAGGATTTACTGTTTAAATACATTTATGCATTCTGAAGCCGAAAAATAAAAATAGGGCTGAGTCCCATAGGCCAAGGTAACATTGGTCAGATAGCTGTTTTTTTTTTTTTTTTATGTTAAAACAAATGGTTAAGCTATAGGAATCTCCTTGTTAACATTCTGACCTTTCCTTAAGTAGGATGAAAAGTATTGAGCTGAAGTTTATTGAATTTTATATAAAGTTACATTTCTTTTCTTTTTTTTAAACAGGCCATTCAAGATCTCTGGCAGTGGAGGAAGTCTCTTTAAGAAAATGGTTTAAACAGTTTGAAATATTCCGGCTTCATTTCTGTAACAGTTAATATCTGGCTGTCCTTTTTATAATGCAAAGTGAGAACTTTCCCTACTGTATTTGATAAATGTTGTCCAGGTTCAGTTGCCAAGAATGTGTTGTCTAAATGCCTGTTTAGTTTTCAAGGATGGACCTCCACCCTTTACTTGGTTTTAAGTATGTATGGAATGTTATGATAGGACATAGTAATAGTGGTGGTCAGATGTGGAAATGGTAGGGAGACAAAAATACATGTGAAATAAACTCAGTATTTTAATAAAGTAGCACTGTTTCTATTTGTTTATTTAATTGTTTCTTTCATACGTTGTCAGAAGTTAGATATGCTTTTCCCTCATCTCAGTTGAGTATTCCTACCTTTCCTCTAGCTAATCCTGTTTATACATTCCCACCCATGTAAGTTAGTCATGGATATTTAGGGACTAATAATATTATCTAAGTTGGACATAACCATTGTGGCTTCATGTGAATTCATCCTGGCTTACTGTGGTATATTAAAGTACATGGCACTGTATGGGAGACTACCCCATACTTTAAACAGTCTCTTGAATATATTCTTTCTGTATGGATTTTTTTCCTTAAATTCTGTTTTTGTTGTTAAAGCTTTACAAATAGTTCGTTTTATATGTTTTATGTTTCTGATGATTGTGGGATTATGATTCTGGGGTTGCCCAGAGAGTCATGTGGTAAGTTGAGTATGGTACTGTTGACAAAACAGCCATTTATGTTAGACTTTTCTAGGCAGGGTCTTTCTTATAACCTCTTCATTAAGGAAATTTTATATATGAGTACACAACAGGCATACAATCCTGACATTTTAAAGTTATTTGGTAATTGTGGTAAGGATGAAATTGAAACTTGAATGTTGAGGATGTGCTTAACTTACGCAAAGACCACATGGCTAATACTTGTCAATTGTATTAGGGTGATTATTAATGGGGAAGAACACCATTTCACCAAGGTTTAGAGTATGTCTGAGGCATTTCAGAAGCCTGAAAATGTCCCAATCCCAAACCAACTTTGAGTTACCAGGATGATAAACAACTAAGCTATAGGAGCAGAGCTTTCTCAGACATTCAGTGCAGACCTCGTCCTTCCTTGGTTGTTGCATGGGATGATGGTATGCACAATGCAGAGTGAGCATTTAGATAGCTTCAGAAGTGGAGTTAGCATTTACCTTTTGGATTCTTAGTAAAAGAGGAGGTCTGAGGTTTTAAATAGATTTTAATTTGAGGTTGGTTTTGTCTAAGCTTACACATAGTGGAGGGAACTCCAAATACCCTTTCCACCATGTTAAGGCTGGTGTTTCTCAGTTACATTTTAAAGAGCTCTACACCTGCGTGGTGATTTGATTTTTCGAGACAGGGTTTTTCTGTAGCTTTGGTTCTGTTAGACTCAATTCTAGAACTCAAAGTGATCATCCTGCCTCTGCCTCATGACTGCTGTGATTAAAGGAGTGCACCACCACACCTAGCTCTTGCTGATTTAGTGATACAAGGTGAAGTTATTAAAAACATTTTATTAAAAATATCCCTTATAAGGCTGGCTGTGGTGGTACATGCCTTTAATCCCAGCATTCAAGAGGCAGAGGCAGGTGATCTCTTATTTGAGGCCAGCCTGGTCTGCAGAGTCTAAGATATCAAAAGCTACACAAACCCTGTCTCAAATCGAAGGGGGGGAAAATACCTTATAAAAAGGCAAATAAGATTCCTTTGTCTCAAAGCTATTAGGCATGGTTCCTAGCCAGCTAGATGACAATCTTATTTTTGCAGTATAAGCTATTGATATGCCAGGCCTACAGAGATCAGGTCAACCGGTCTTGGTTGAAGCACAGGTTGATTTAACAAGAAAAGGAACTTGCTTACCTCTAGTGTTACCAAACTGATTTGACTTGAGGTAAGGAATTACTAGTAAAGCATTTTTAGGGTGGGGGCATCTGGATTCTAGAAATGCATGGTTAAAGTTGCAGGCTATCTCAGTGATGTTTCTGATGGAGGCCTTATAGATGCCAAGGTTTGCTGCTTTGAGTTTCATCTATGTAGATGGTCTCCAGGAGCGTTCTTCAGGTTGCTTGTTTTAGTTTGCTCACTTAAGAAATGAGAATGATCTGGTTGCAGCACTTTGGAGGTAGGCAGATCTGAGTTTGAGGCCAGCCTGGTCTACAAAGCGAGTCCAGGGCAGTCAAGGCTACACAGAAACCCAATAAGAATGTAAACTTAAACTCATACCACACTCCCCCTGTTCCACAAGTGTTTGGGGTTGGCCAGGGAAGCAGTGTTTAACGTATTGTGTATGCAGTAGACAGTCTCTACTTAGGAAGGTCTGCAATTGAATGATTCACCATACACTCTTCACTGGAGACCTTAACAGACTAGTGCTGCAGTTAGATTATTCCTAACTGACCATCCGACCTAATTCCTTATGTGTACTACTATTGCTCCAGCCCCAGTCTTCCACTCCCCTTTATTTTTAAAGTCGCTTAGGAGTTCCTGGTTTTTGACCGGAGTTTCAAAGCTTAGTGGTCAAGCATGGTGTAATGTCCAAATGTAGCAGCAGTTGATTGTAAAGCAGGATTCCACTGGAAGGGGAGGGCATCTTGCCCTAGGGACTGTTGGGGAGATTACCTAAGAAGTGATGTTTGTATATAGGTGGGTTTGCCAAAACTGGATGATGCACAAAAATGAATACAAACCTTTAACAAACAATGTTGGCTACTTGGTACCTTACGAGGGCCTCCTGCTTACAAGGCATTAGGCCTGCTCTATGCTGCTGTCCCTGGTAATGCCTTCCTGTCACTGAAAAACTTTCCACTTTAGTCATTTGTCTCACACATAGCTGAAATATTCCTTTGTATGGCTGGCTGCATCCTTCCTATCATTGGCCTCAGCCTACATATTGGCCAGCTCTTTGGACTATCTACAGTTTGTAATTTTTTACTTTTCAGAACGCTGGTTAGAAGAATAAAAACTTGGCACGTCTTGACTTACTGATTATTACTCAGTTACACTGTGAGAAGATAATTATGTGTGGGCGCATGCATGTATTTGTGCACATATGAGAGTTAGAGCCTACACATGCAAGTCTAAAGAAAGACAACTTGGGTAGATTCTCTCCTGCCATTACATGGGTTTCACTTGCCACACCTTACCACCACCACCAAATTATTTTTAAGCTGGTTACCTTATCTCAGCAAGTATTGATTAACACAGGACCTCAGACAGCAGTGGAGTAAGTTATCACATTAGCACTTAAGTCCATTTTGAACATTTAAGGTTGATGTATATGTATATTAATATCTGAAACAGCTTCAGGGTGTGACTGAGAAAGGAGTGACCTAATGGCTTTGTTTGAAGTCAATACTGTTTTTTGATGCTTCAGTGTAAACGATCTTATCTCTACTTAATCAAATTGAGATATGAAAAGACGGAGTTAAGGTTAGTAGTTGGCAGCTAAAGTGGTTGTCTTCAGTGTGTGCCACATTGTATGTGCGGCAGTCTTGAGTTGTTAGCTGTATTTTGTAGGCAAGGAAGAACATTCAGGTCTTCTAGGGACTGATTTTTCAAAGAAGTGTGGCACATGTGTGCAGGTACCCAAGCAGGAAACTGCTGAGCCATCTCTCCAGCCCCTTCCCCCTTTGGGTCTGAGACAGGGTTTAATGTAACACCCAGGTGGGCTGCTGGCTGAGTCCAAGCATAAACCCTTTATCCCGTTTGTAGCCTGGTGTTGGGAATTAAACTATGGGTCTCTCCAATGAGCCACAGTCCCACCACCAGGACCTGTGATTCTTGAATTCATGCTCTCAGAACACCACTGGATTTTTGGGACCTGGGACTGCGTTTGTGTGATAAATGAAGTGGAACAATAAATAACCCATTGCATTCAAAAGTAATGAAAATAGTAATAGAATGCAGATATGAAAGAATGATTCTTAGCCAGGAGATACATGAAACATTTCAGCAGATAAGTAAACCCCTACACCTCCGAGGGTATGTGTGGTGTGCCAGTTTGTGAAGCAAGGTCAACGGCTTTTCTGTTCATCCCTGTGGTTTGTCACTTCACTCCGGATTGGTTGGTTCATTCCAGAATTCAGGAAGTTACTAATAACTGCAAGAATAGTTCTGGCAGTCCAGACAATTTACGTAGAGTCAATTTAGCTTCATGCAAGATGTATGTCAAAGCACTCGCTTTTGCAAGAGTTTTCAGGATTTGTTTTTAATACTGCCTCTTTAGCCTCAACTTTGAAAAGGAATTGAAAGTAGCTTACAGGGAGGTCTGGTACTTGGAACAAATACTACGCACCCTCTTTACTGTATGCTCCAGTGAAAGGGGAATAGCAACCACAGCTACTGACACAAGGCTCTAAACCAAACAATCTGAATTCCTGAGTTTTGCATTTTGAGCTTGTTCTCTAGTTTCTTGCCCACTGTGACCTGTTTGTCTTAGCATCAGTCCAAAGCAGAGCTTGGCTGACCCAGGCTCTAGGCAGAATGTGGCAGGCCTCGGACAATATCTACATTTTGGAGTTAATTGAAGGACAGAAAAAGTTCATGGTTGGTGATGAAGGGCAGGAAAACAAGCTGCTTAGTGTCTAAACCGAAGAGGACCTGAGTGAGCGCTGACCAGAGTCCTGGCTACTCTCAGGCATGTATCCGGTCAGGGCTGGGGTTACAGAGACACTTTCGGACCGCTAGGTGGTAGCCGTGTGCTTCCATAAACCCGGTCACCTACTAAAGAACGCAGCTGGAATCTCTAGAACGGACCTTAGAGTCCCAGAGCGGGGGAAGGGAGAGAGACGCCCTTGAGCCCTTCCCATCTCCCCTGGCAGGGTTGGGGAGAGAAGGCTTCGCTTAAGGTTGTCATCCTCTGGTGGTGGTGGTGGTGGTGGTGGTGGTGGTGGTGGTGGTGGT
>OU015755.1:65276550-65292991 GCA_907169655.1 Acomys percivali | reverse complement strand
GGTGGTGGTGAGCGTCTGGGAAAAGCCACTATCTTGCGTGGCCTCAGAACAAGGGTAAACACGATTCTTTTCAGTTGAGGCACCTCACCGGGTGGGTCTTGCTCGTTCTCCCCTTGCTTTCGAACATTAGTAAATGTGAACGCAAACAGCAAATATGAGGGAGGGAGGACTCTCTGCATCTAATTGGATTCTTTGGGAATCCCGCCTGCTCCATTTGGCCAATATTAGCGTTGTGGCGCAGAGTTCCGTCGGTTTCCAGCTCTCATCAGCTCCAGATTCGTGGGTTCTGCCCTGCTGAACCGCCAGACCCATCGCCGACAGTCTGAGTGCCTCCCCTTCAACCCTGAGCCGCCAGAAGGAGGAGGCAGTGGAGAGGCCGCCGCAGGCAGGCGAGCAGGCAGTGCCGGCTTTGATGTGGGCGCGGCGCACCCAGCCGAGCTGAGCGCCCGTCCGGCCGCGCCCCGAGGGGGGAGACCCCGGGCCCCGCATCCTCATTGTGCCGGCGCGGGCCCGGGCCCGCCCCCGGCCCCCCGCCCCCTCGCCGCCCGCGCGTAGAAAACGCCCCGGCCGCCGCCAGCGGTGGGAGGCGGCGATGCGCACGGCCGGAGAGACACGGAGGAGGAGACATGAGCCGGCGGGCGCCCAGACGGAGCGGCCGTGACGCGTTCGCACTGCAGCCGCGCGCCCCAGCCTCGGAGCGCTGATTCCGGTCCCGCCAGCCTCCCGCCCGGGCCGCGGCGCCCCAGCCGCAGTCCCCGCCGTGCATGCTGCCCCAGGACTGAGCCGGCAGCCAGCGTCCCGCGAACGCCCAGACGGCCCTCCCGCCCGCCCGCCTTGGACTAGCTTCTCCACACCGGCCGAGCGCCTCCCGCACCGCGGTTGCCCCGCAGCCCCCGCGCCGGCTCGGAGGGCGCAGCGCTCGGGAGGAGCCGCGCGGGGCGCTGATGCCGCAGGGCGCGCCGCGGAGCGCCCCGGAGCAGCAGAGTCTGCAGAAGCAGCCGGCGAGAAGGGAGCAGCAGCAGCGGCGGCGGCGGCGGCGGCGGCGGCGGAGGCGCCCGGTCCCGGCCGCGCGGAGCGGACATGTGCAGGCTGGGCTAGGAGCCGCCGCCTCCCCCCCGCCCCGCGATGTATTCAGCGCCCTCCGCCTGCACTTGCCTGTAAGCGCCCGGCCGGGGCTGGCCACCCTGCCTGGATGCCTGTCCTCCCCTGCCTGGATGCCTGTCCCCGTGCGTGTGGCTGTCTGTCTGCCCGACTGTCTGCTCTCATGACTTTCTGCTGCGTGTCTATCCATCTGCGCCCCCTCCCTCAGGTCCTACTGACCGCCTCTCCCTCTTTCTCCCGCAGGTGTTTACACTTTCTACTGCTGTGCTTCCAGGTTCAGGTATGTGGGTTCTTGAGAGTCGAGTCGTGCCCCTTCGCCACCCCCCCCTTTTGTCCCCCCCCCGCACGCTCTTCCTCGAGGTGCAGGACGACCCCCCTTCCCGGGACCGCGCCCCCTCTCGGTGCCCCACCCCTCCTGGGCAAAAAGCCCAGTGCACCTGTTCCCAGGGCGCGGAAGGGCGGTTTCGCGCGCGCCCTGCGCTGGCGGTGTCCAGCCAAAGGCTAGGAGCTGCTGCGTGGCTCGAGCTAGTACAGGCTGTCGTGGCCATGGTCAGCCTCTGTAGGGCGAACTCCCAGAACCGAAAAGTGATGTGCGGGACTCCCACCCCTCACCGCAGCTGGAGGAGGGCTTTTTCTGCCAACTGTCCCTTTACAGCCTGCTTGTGCCTGCAGACAAAAAAGGTTGTTTTCAGCTGAGTGGATTTTGAGTCCAGAGAGCGGAGTGCTTTAGTTGTAAATTACTCTGTGGGTGGGAGAGGAGAGGAGAGGAGAGGAGAGGAGAGAGAGACAGACTGAGACTGAGAGAGAGAGACTGCTCTCTATCCTGCTGCGCTCTGCTCCACATGTCCTTGCCCAAGGTGGTGCAGCCCAGGGCTTGTTCCCTGCCTGGTCCCCGTTCACTCTCTGTGAATCAGAAGAGGGCTTGGCGCTCAGCCTGGAAAGCACTTGCTAAAATCTGATCTGTTACTTCAGCAGCTTTCAGACTCGGGAAGGTCTTGGCACACAGACAGTTGGAATGCTCTGGCTTCCAAAGCCGTGGAAATGAAGGAAAAGGGGGGGGGGGGCTCAGGATAAACTGGACATTGGCCAAAAGAGGATTATCTGTCCCCTCCCCCTCTCTGTGAAAGGCAGGTGTCCTTGCAGGGGTAATGGGAAGATGCTTGTGCCTTCTGAGTTCTGTCGATGTCTGGAGACTGCCCTGTGCATGGGCTTGAGGCAGTTCTCCCAGTACAAGGAAGTTTGTGTTTGTAGCTGCTGCTGCTGTGGTTCCTAGCTTGATCAATGTTTGCTATTGGGTGTTCTACATCTCTTGACTCTTTGAGAGAACACTGTTCCTTGGGACAGGGCAACCAGTTGAGACTCAAGGCTGGAAGGATAGATGGATGGACAGACCAATGGCTCCTTCCTTCTGTTGGCCAGGCTTGGGGTCCCCAGTGACTCCTTGAATCAATACAACTGGAGTCAGTAACTTAAGGCTGGCTGTTTGCCAAAGCAGATGTGACCCTGTGTGGTGAAGGGGGTGGGGGAATGGTGGATGTTAAAGAAAAAGGCCAGTGCCAGGCATGGGCTGCCTAGTCTGTCTGCAGCTGAGTCCTCAAGCAGAGGGCAGGTCCCAGGGTCACTCCAGGGGGTCTGCTCCTCTGTCTGGGCTGAGCCTGCGCAGGAGCTGAGGATATGGGTATGGAGGCAGAAAGGAACCTTTGGATATTGCTGCCTGAGCCTGCACGTGCTTGCTGCTCTCAGTTCTTTAAGTAGGGCCCGGGAGGGGCTGCTGGGTGGTCTTTGTGTTGTTCTCTGGTGGGAGTGCGAGGGAGGGAGTCTGGACCCCAGCTTTCCACCTCCACCTCCTGGCCAGAACTAAGCCAGCATCTTTTAGAAAGAGCTGGGTGGTCTGCTTGGCTTAGGTCAAGAGGCAGGATCTGTGTGCAGGTGAGGGAGCCTCCTCTTTTCCATCCCCCCTTCCTTTTGCCCCTTTGTCCCCTTCTGCCTCTCCATTTCTGAATTGCATAGGGCTGGTGTTTTTAACCCTTGGTCTGTATCCTTGGGACTGGCTGGGAGTGTCCTTGAAAAATCACTCAGAAAATAGTGTGCAAATTTGGTATGCCTGGATGAGGATTCATAGTAATCCTTAGGCTTTTTTTTTTTTTTTTTTTGGTTTGTTTGTTTTTTAAAGTACCCAGGATTCCTAAAAGGTAAATAAATAAATATCAGGGGGAATGATTAGCAGGCTCATGTTGGCTTTTATAGCTCAGAGACCGATGTAGTGGTTCTTAGCGGTAGAGATGAAGATGGCTTCAGAGGTGTGGCTTGCCTAGAGTCTGCAGTCAGAGGCAAGTTCGTCTGATGCTGTGAAAGCAGATGTAGTCCTAGGCAGAATGCACAAGAACATCTGCAGGTGGAATGCCTTTGGTGCAAGTGGACCAGAAGGCCTTGAGAAAGGGCACAGGGCTTGCCCATAGGTGATCTCTGCCTGGACCCCAGCTTCGTCGTGCCTCGTCTATGGTCAGTAGGAGTTTTAGTTTCATTTGTGCAAAGTGGCCCTTAGGGCCAGAAGAGATGTTACTGACTATTACCCACTCAGGGAGGCATATTGGCCAAGTGGAAAACCAGTTTACTTCCATCCTCACTATTTTAGGACGTCGGTACTGTTTTAGCAATGGAATTTCTGGGTGCCTCCCCTCCTCCCTGTCCTCAGCCACCAGCCCCCAAATGGATTCCCCACCAAGTCAGGTTTCCATGAACACACTCAATGCCAGATACTGCCTTCCGCCCGCCACCAGTGTGGTGAGCCCCGCCTTCACCCACTGGCCACCCTGGGAAGTGGAAAGCTGGGAATTTAATAAAACCCCGCCATCCTTTCTCCACACGATTCAGGACACCGCAGATAGTTCAAATCAGAAGAATTTTAAAAATTTCCGCGGGGAGCAGGCAGCGTGACCAGTAAATTGCTTTTCTGCACTTGGCTGAGCTCTGACAATGACACCGGGCCAGGCTTTTCACGAAGCTCTGCCGGCACCTGCCTGACATTGTTCCTGCCGCCAGGCTCCACTAGGTCCTTGCCTTCCTCAGACAGGCTAGCAGAAGGCGGGCCAGTGCAGGGAGGTGGGGACAGGGAGGGGGTGGGTGGGTGTCTTCCTCCAGCCTCTTGTCTCTCCTGCCAGCCCCTGTTCCTCCCACAGAGTTACTTCCAGACTCACCAGGAAGTGTTGGAGTTTGGAGCTCCCTTCATATTCCCACTTGACCACCCGCACCGAGCCTTCTCCTCACTGAGGCACATTAGACCCTCCCTCCACACTAGTCAGATTGGAGAGGCTAGGGGACAGTGCCCTTCAGGACAAGAGGAGGGGGGGAAACTGTCCTGTTGCATGGCACTTTAATGATCTTATTTGTTTCTATTTTATGTACATTGGTGTTCTACCTGTACTTATGTCTGTGTGAAAGTGTCGGATCTGCTGGAACTGGAATTGTGAGCTGCCGTGTGGGTGCTGGAAATTGAACCAGGATCTTTTGGAAGAACATCCAGTGCTCTTAACCCCTTAGCTATCTCTCCAACCCCTGGATGGCACTTTTAGTATTTCAAAGCAACGTCTTTTATGGATCCATTCCCTTGAGTTTCCATTCAACACATAGTCTGCTTCTTGTTGGCTTTGGGAATGAGCCCTAGGCAGTCTCTGGCCTCAGAGGAGGACGCTGCGGATGCTTCTGGAACTGTGGCATCTCTTCCACTTCCCAGGAAGAGACTTTCCTAGGTGCAAAAGAGACTGCTTCTTAGAATTTAAGGGGGTCTCATGTAGGGACATTGTTTTTATCCCTCTAGCTCTCTATAAGGAAGCCAGGTAGGATCAAGTCATATTCCCACTCCACAGAGAGAGAAAGCAGACACAGAACCAGGTAGGAAAAGCGGAAAGGCTTTGTTCAGGGGGCCATGGCTACAAGCCAAGAATCTGGATTTAAGATCTTGTATTTGGAGACCGGGTGTGATGGTGCATGCCTTTAATCCCAGCACTCGGAGGCAGAGACAGGTGGATCGATGGGAATTCGAGGCCAGCCTGGTCAGCAAAGTGAGTTCAGGACAGCCAGGGTGACACAGAGAAACCCTGTCTTGAAAAACCAAAACCAAAAAACAAACCTTTGTATTCCTTCTATTTCTTCTGGAAGGAATTCTCAAGTTGACTAGTAGGGGAAAGCGTCCCAGGAGGCATCCTGGGGCTGGGCCCTTAGTGGGAAGTCCTGTTTAGATTCTCAGGAGGGTAGTTGGCCCTAGTGTAAGCCAGCTGCTTCCCTTTCCCTGTCAGAAAGCTCCACTCTCCTGGGAATGCCCCAGAGCCAGAGGTGGGTGCTCTGGGGGGTGTGCTGTGTGTCATAGGAGGCCTATGTCTTTCTCCAAGCCTCCTTCCTAGGGCAGAGAGAGGGGAGGGGTGGGGCACCCTGCCAGCATTCCTGCAGCCAGGGAAGGTCACCCACTTGCTTTGAGATAAGGAGGTGGATTCTTTAAATTTCTTGTGGTTGGCACAGCCAGTGTCAGTCGGCTGGGGGTAGTCTGTCAGAGTCACAGGTATAGCCTCCTCCCTACGATGGGACAGCTCTGTGGTTCTGTGGGCACCCCCCTCCCAAGGGAGGTTTGAAGGGGAGCAGGGGCGAGTCATCTATACCCAGTAGAACTTTGTTTCTGACTTGACTATATTGCAGAAAACTTATGGAGGTGCTTACACCGGGGGGGGGGGGGGGCAGTCCTCCAGGCTGCTGACAACAGCTCAAGCCCACTGTTTGACCTGGGTATCTCTGTCTTTTACACGATTCAGGTTGTAGTTCATAACTGGCTTGGGATTAGAGAGTGCTGTAGACAAAGAATGACCGTAGCAGAGCACAGTAAGCTGCCTCTGGTCACACAGTGAGAGAGAAGCAAAGCTGTGGCTAGTCCTGGCTGCCTGACTCCAGGGCATCTCAAGGCTTGCGATTCATACAGCCTGGTTCAAACTGTAGATCTGCCTTCTGTTTGCTGTGTGGCCGTGGGGCAAGTTGCTTAATCTCCCTGGGGCTTAGCTTCTGTATGTGCAAACTGGCAAAACTGCCACTCGCCCCTCCTAAGAAACAAAACCCCCAGTGACATAGTTGCTATCTTCTAATGGGTGTAGATGGTAGTTCTAGGCTTGGCTGCTGTGTTCTGTCACCTGTTGGATACAGCAAGCACTGCTCCCTTCTGGTGTGTGTGTGTGTGTGTGTGTGTGTGTGTGTGTGTGTGTGTGTATGTGTGTGTGTGTGTGTGTTGAACAAGGGCTGTTCTGATGATCCTGTGTGTGTCCTTTGATGTTGACTTTAATGCTGTTGGCAAGACTACTCACTAGCAAGGGCCTGTGGCAGATCACTGAATAAAATGCATGCTGATATCTTTCCCCATAGACCAGGGGAGGCACCTGGCCTCAGGATGAGCTTAGGCCTGCTGCTGCACCATGTGCCTGAGTTGGGAATTTGTTCTGGGACATAGGTGGCCCCTAAGTGTGTATGTGGCCTGGCTGGCTGGTAGTTCTTCTGCTCTGACATCTAAGTAACATATAAAATGTTGCCGTGTTGATGATGGGGCCAGAGACACTGCCCTGGTCAGTTGAGGGCCACTGAAGACTCCAGGGTTGTATAATCAGTCTCTACCTTGGCTCGGTCAACCCTGGGCCTTTGCTCTACTAAAGTGGTTCTCAATCTGTAGGTCGAGACCCCTTTGACGACAAACCACTATCTGCAAAAATACTTGCATTGCGATTCACAACAGTAGCAATATTACAGTTATGAAGTAGCAACACAATAGTTTTATGGTTGGAGGGGTCACTACAACATGAGGAGCTGTATTAAAGGGTTGCAGCAGGTAGGAAGGCTGAGAACCACTGTTCTACTGAACTTATCTGGCTGGGTAGGAGCAGGGCACCGGAAGTGTTCATGGGGCCCCATGCACAGGCACTGGCATCAAAGAGGCCTGGGTTTCAGTTCTGTAACTGTTTACCTGTAACCACCTGCTCCCCTATATCTGTAAAGTGTGATAATGTGAGGGATCTCCTTAGAGCTCAGGAGCGGACAACAGTCAATGAATAGCTGAGTAATTGTTATTGCCTGGTCAACTATATGCCGTGTCCTAGGTCCATAGGGTGCTGCCACCTGCTAGAGAAAGCAAAGAAAAACGTGGTCCTCGAATGAGCAGCAGCAGGTATTTTGGGCTGTTGATAGTAGAGATTTGAACTTAGGCCCACATGTTATTCCACATTTGGGCAAGACCCTAAACCTCTAACCTGCTTTATAAACAGGGATTAACTATGCTATCCCCAAGGCTTTGCATGGTGGCACTCACCTGTGACTCAACACTGGGGAAACTGAGGCAGGATGGTGAATTAGCCTGGGATATATAGTGGGACCCTGGTGCACGCCTTTAATCCCAGCTCTTGGGGGGGGGGAGGGCAGAAGCAGGTGGATCACTGTGAGTTCAAGGCCAACCTGGTCTACAAAGTGAGTCCAGGATAGCCAGGACTACACAGAGAAACCCTGTATTGAAAAACCAAAAAAAAAAAAAAAAAAATTTTTTTTTAAAGTCAAAATCATGGTATCATTCTTTGCTAATAAACAGCTAATGAGCATTTATGGGATACCTGCTGTATGCCTGCCTCCGCAACTGGGTTTGCTCTTCGAGGCTTCGGCCTTTCCCTAGTGTACTATATGAGGAGGTGAGCACTTTGGGTTGCTTCCACCCCTCCCCCACCTTCTGCCTTGGGATCCCATGATGCCCGTTCACTGTCTTTCACAAACTGCATCCTTTGCTAGAATTCATAGGCACAAGAAAGAGCCTGCGGTCTGCTTTCAGCCCACTGGTCACACCCTGTCTTGGGGCACTCACTAGCCGTATGACACAGAAGATGGCATAGCCCCCTCTGTACTCACCATTAAGGAAGCACCAGGGGTTGCTGGAAGGGGGACTTTGGTCCTTGGGGGGAGCCCTTGGCATGAAGCCAGGCTCTTTTGCAGATGTTAAGTAAGCCAGAGCTCCAGCTCCGGCTGAGGATGTCTTGAGGCCTGCTTGCCCACCGGGCTTGGACTTGTTCCTGGAAACCCAGGGGAGGAGGGCAGACCCCTGCCGCAGGCTCTGGGTCCTGACTGGGAGCCTCTCAGCTCAGTGAGCAGAGGGTTTGGGAGCCTGGACCTGCCTGGGCTTGAGTTCCTGTGGCCACCGCCTCTGTGCTAGGGGCTAGGCCCCTAAGGGTCCATGCCTGTCCCAGCCCCTGGGTAGCAGGCACTGAGGGATGCTGCTGCAGAACAGAGCCCGAAGGACAATGGGTTCCTTGATGAAGGACCCTGAAGCTGGATCTGGGCCAGAGCAGTTGGCCAGTGGAAGCGTGTGCTGTGAATGCAGGTGCATGCGCATGGAAGGTCACTGAGGCACTTGGCACAGGCTTCCTGGAAGCAGGGAACAGAACTGTGTGTGTGCAGCGTGCTGTAAACCCCGTTGTGTTGCTGGAGCATCATGCTCAAAAAGGGGCTGACGGAAGAGGTCCTCGTGGGTCCTGAGCACCAGAAAAAAGGAGCTTTTTTTTTTTTCCCCCATCAGCTCCCGGGCTTGATGACCACATTTGCCTTCAGGGAGACCGCATTTGATTTCAGGGAGAAGAGTGATGTTGAGATGCTGGCAGGGGGAAGGAGAAAGGAAAAAGATCTCAAGTCCACCCATGTCCTGTTTCCTATCCAGGCTAGCTCCAGGATTGACTACCTGCACTGTGTATCGATGATCTGTATGGAAAAGGCTGATGTATGGGGAGAGGGAGGCTGGACCTTGGGCCCAACCCCCATTCTGCAGTGCCCCACCCATGCTGATGGCTTGGCCCTGCCAATCAATACATTGATAGCCTTGGGAGCTTAATGGACAGGCTGGGGGGCGGGGAAAGGACCTCTGCAGCCTTACTTTCTATCCAGGCTGTAGTGGCAGTGGAGACTATGATGGTAGGAGCCAGAAGCTTGGACATGGGGTATGGGAGGGGTGGAGAGGGGGTGGGGCACCTTCTTCCTCTTCATAGGAAGCAGTGTACTTGGAGGAAACTAAGGCTTCAAAGCTGAATGTGTCCAGATCTTGGTTCTGCTGTGTCCTTCCTGTGCACCTTGGCAAGTCCCTTGTCCTCGCTGTGCCTCCCTGTGTCACTGGGAACCCAGGGCTAGTATAGTTTACACTTGCTCAGCATGGGTGAGGAGTAAGCTGATGGCCCATGGTCAGAGCCAATGTGAGTTTCACTCTTGATGTAGCTGGCAGCTGACTCCAGGCTGACATCATGGCCGCCCTAGAGGAAGTATCTGCAGGGCTGCCTTTTGGAGTGGAGCAGGAAGCTGGCTTTACTGGGATCCACTCTTAGAGAAGGCCTGAAGTCTTGGGTTTGAACCCAGAATTTGGAGGAGCTCTAAAAGCTCTGGTCTTGAAGCCTGTGGGTTGTCCTTCTTGGGACCTGGGAGACCCTTCACTCCTGGGCAGGAAGCCTGAAAAAGGACATAAGTGGCACGAAGCTTCAAGAATCTGGGGGGAGGTCCGTGGGACTCCATTTCCTCTCTCACACAGGGGAGTTCAAGGTTTTTGCCTCTTCATGGATGATGTTCCTGCCCTTCCTCCATGCTGTAGGTTCTGACCCATCTCGTGTCCCAGAGTGCAGCTGTATCCCTTTACTTGCATGGTACATGTTCAGACCTTCCAGGGATGGCTGCCCCATGTGCAAGCACCACCAAGAAGGTAGACCAGATAGCCTAGATAGCTACTAGGGCAGTGGATAGCCAATGCAGTGAGGATGCACTGGTCCAAGAATAGTATGGAATTTCATCACACTATTTACTCATAGCAGCACTGAATTGTTCGTGTCTAGAATTGTCCATGTAATACTTTTGGTCCTTGGTTGGCCAGGTATAGCAGGAACCAAGGACATAGGGACCCTAGTGGGAAGGAGGTGATGAAAGCAAGGGAAGACGGTAACAGGTGCGAATGAAATGGCTTGGACTCTAGACACGAGGAAAGTTGTGTTAGGGTTTTGAGGCCTCTCCTCTGTAATTCTGTGACTTAGGACACATGATAGAGTCTCCCCCAGGCCTCAGTTTCCCCAGCTTTAACATGGGATGATATCATTCGTCTTGATGGCATCACTCTGGTGATTCTATAGGATAAGTCACCCACAGTGGGTATTTAAAAAAAAAAAAAAAACATGGCTGTCAGACTGGAGAGACAGAATAAACTGTTTTCTCTGCAAGTGTGAGGATGTGGGTTTGACTCCCCAGCTCCCACATGAAGTTGGGCATGGCAGTGTGCATGTCTGTAATCTCAGCACTCCTATGGCAGGACAGGAGGTAGAGTAAGAGACTCTTAGACACTCATGGGCCAGACAACTTGGTGTCTACAGCCGAGAACTGTAACAGAGAGCCTGCCTCCAGAGAAGAGACGAGGACTGACACCCAAGGTTGTCCTCTGACTTCCACACATGCACCTCATCGTATACCTTCCCCCACCAATGTGCACATGCGTGCGCGTGCACACACACACACAGATTGAAAGTTCCCTGGCTGTTTATAAAGCAAGACTTAAAAAAAAAAAAAAAAAGATAAATGTCATTACTAATGTAATTTTCCCCCCAAGGCAAATGCTGTAAACGTTTCCATTTTTCAGCCAAGAAAACTGAGGTCAAGTAAGTCAAGATATTGTGGTTGGAGACAGGTAGCCTGATGGTCAAATGGTCCCACTTAGCCTGTTGTCAGAGGTTCATGTAGGTGACCTGGACCTTGATGCAGATCTTTGGGAGATGGTAATGTGGTCTGAGAAGATTGGAGATATTGGAGATCCTCTGCTTCTCAGAGCCAAGGGTCTGAAGCCTTCAAGGAAGGAAGCATGGGGGATGGGTGGCAGGTTTCCCTGTGGGACAAGATACCTTGATTGGTCTCTGGAAGCTTTCCTTTCTTTTCCTTTTCTTTCCCTTTCTTTCTTTCTTTTTTTTTTTTTTTTTTTTTTTGGTTTTTTGAGATAGCGTTTCTCTGTGTACCCTGGCTGTCCTGAAACTCACTCTGTAGACCAGGCTGGTGCCGAACTCACAGAGATCTGCCTGTCTCGGCCTTCCCGAGTCCTGGGATTAAAGGCGTGTGCCACCACTGCCCAGCTAGAACCCCTTTTTATACTGGTCAGATTATTAACAAAATGAGGGGGCAGAAGGCTTGGAGAACAGGCATGGGCTGGATCTCTGGGTGACAGTGAATATTGTGGTTGGAGAGTTGGGGCCTGGCAGGTTTCTGAGTAGAGAGGAGCACCCTCCCCTGAACTGAGAGCACTCTAGATGAAGACAGGAGGCAGGCAGGGGGGCCTTTGGGCTCCGTCTACTGAGCCCTGTGTTGGCATTCCTAGGCCAGAGCTTTAGAAGATTCCCAAGATCAGAACGGGATTCCAGCCTATAGGACCCTTGTTGCTCATGAGCAGAACATGGACTGGGAAGTAAATATTTCCACCAGGGCCCAATCTTTAAGGCAAAGGCAAGGGCCAGGTTGGGAGTGCTTGGAGTACTCTAGGCTGCATGGACACCATCATCCACTCTTGAGGGCCCACTTTGACCAGGGATCACCCGTGAGTGTGGTGTTGAGGGAGGTGGGGCCACATTGTCTACACCCCAGGTCTTCTTGTTTCTTATGGGTGCCGTTGACTTCTAATCCTTGTGAGCTTGGAGGCGTGTCATCCAGGCCGACTTCTTAGGCACCATAGCCAAGAGAGCTGCCACTCACTCAGCTAGGAAGCAGGGACGGCGAGTCTCCAAAGGAGGCTTCTACTGCATGCCTCTGGCAGCAGAGCGCAGAATTCCATGTACCTGTACCCAGCCTGGCATCCCTTGCTTCTCTCTGCTGGGCACTGTAGTCATCTGGATGGGAAAGGTTGATGCTGGCTTCCAGGTGTCCCTTACTTCTGCCTAGTCATCTGACAAGCACCGCTGATTACTTCCTGGGGACAAGATGATGCCCAGCAGTGAACCTGATTATCCGAACGGACTTTGGGGACAGTAGTATGTCCAGATCCTACCCTGTGAGGTGGTGTTGGGAAGGGATCTCTAGAGCAGGCTTCTAATGACAGGTAGAAGGGGCCGGTGCCCTGAGCCCACCAGCCTTTCTAGAAGAGGGGCCCAGTTTCCGGCAAAGGCCGCCCACTTCTTCCCTAGGGATTGACCTGGTCAGAGTACGGCTTAAGTGGTGGAAGCTAGGCAAGATGGATTGTATCCCCACATTCTGGTGTACAGCCACCCAATAGACTTTGCTGACCCTGGGTCACTCTGCTGCTTCTGTCCACTGGGCCAGGAAGAAAATCATTAATAGAAGGCCAGCTTCTGGGGGCAGGGAAGCGCCCCATGGGAACTGGGGGTGTGGAGATTGACTTGACCTCCAGTCGATAGGGTCTCCTGTGAGAGCAGGAGTGGTGGAGGACAGGGATACCGTGCCTACTTTCGGGGGAGGGGATAGGACTACACTGACTCCAGCAATCATCCCAGAAAGGTCAGTGGCCCCCAAGTGTGGGGTCTTCCAGAAAAAATGCCCTCCAGGTGTGTGCCTCCAGGCTTCTTCCTCCCTGGATGTCAGGGTGGGAAGAGAGGCAGTCCCCGGTATTGCTTGCTGGCCATCATGCCGTGGAAATGGAGGGAGGTGCATAGTTGCAGAGTGGACGTTTGTGAACCTCGGTTTCTGCTTAGCTGAGCTTTACTTGGAGTCTTGTCAAAAGTTCTGGTATTTGCTCAGCTGTGACAGTATCTGCCATGCTGCCTTTTGCATTTAGTCTTTGTAGCAACCCCCGAGTTGGGTGCTCTCTTCATCCTGTTCATTGTGAAGAAACTGAGGCTCAGAGGGGCCCACAGTTAAGGCTGAGAGGGATGTGTGGGCAGCCAGGGTCCAGAGGGCTCTAGCAAAGGCTGGGTAGGCAACACTTTTCTAGGAACGGAGTCTTGTGTGCTAGCTTTGTGCCAGACTTGGTGAGTCCACAGAGCAAATCCATAATGCTAACCTGCTCTGATTTATAAGATGGGATGGACCATGCAGCTAACTAGGAGGCACTGGTGAGCATAACTCAGTGCTTAATGGCATGACGGGACTGTATGAGTCCTTTCTTTCTTTCTTTCTTTCTTTCTTTCTTTCTTTCTTTCTTTCTTTCTTTTTTGAGACAGGGTTTCTCTGTGTAGCCTTGGCTGTCTTGGGCTTGCTCTGTAGTCCAGGCTGGCCTCGAACTCACAGCGATCCACCTGTCTCTGCTTCTCAAGTGCTGGGATTAAAGGCGTGCGCCACCATGCCCAGCTCTTTCTTCTTTCTTTCTTTCTTTTTTTCTTTCTCTTATTTGCTGAACAAGTGCTTGGGTATCTGCCATCTGTGCTGGAGCTTCAGGGCCCCAGCAGCACAGGAGAGAGAGAGAGAGAAGGGGAAGAAGGATATAAAGAGTGCTCTGGCCGGGCGTGGTGGCGCACGCCTTTAATCCCAGCACTCGGGAGGCAGAGGCAGGTGGATTGCTGTGAGTTCGAGGCCAGCCTGGGCTACAAATCGAGTCCAGGACAGCCAAGGCTACACAGAGAAACCCTGTCTCGAGGAAAAAAAAAAAAGAGTGTGCTCTAGCTTTCATGGTGCCGCCAGTGTATTAAGAGCAGACAGTCAGAAGCTGAGTATGAAGATGCTATGTTGAGTCACATGTGCTAGAAAGAATCTCAGGGCAGAGTGGAGGCATGGAGGATGGTAGGGGTAGGGCAGTCCAAGGAGGCCTGTTTGAAGTGATACCTGGGCAGAGACCTGAGGGAAATGAGTGTAGAGAACTGAGAAAGCGTCAGAGCAGAAGGGCCAGCATGTGCAAAGGGCCTGAGGTTGGTGTATGCTAAGTATTAGGAAGGTTCCAAAGCCCTTAAAGGTAAGGTGTATGGGGGGTCATGGAAGTAACAGGAGGAGGGGAAGGAAGCATGGGGGGGTCTATCAGGCCAGGTCTGGAAGCCCCAGAGAGGACAACTGTTTGAATGTGAGGAAGCCCTGAGAACTGTGGACATGGAGGATGCTGCAGGAGGGCTTTGTGTGGTGGAGGGTGCATTATTAGCAGGGCAGCGATAGAGGTGGCTGAGCAGGCAGGTGATGGAGGAGGCATACTGTTCAGGCGTGCGCCTGTGTTCTCAATGAGGGAGGGAAGCAGTGAATGTGGGTACAACCTAAGAAGGGTTCCCCCAGGGTATGGCTGATAGGAATCAAATGGCAAGAAGTCCATGGAGTTACCATTGGGGATGTAAACTGGAGGCTTGGGACATGGCTCAGTGCCGCGGTCTGAGTGTGAGGGGTCCCTGTGGAGATCCGGGGGAGGTGGCATGCTGCGTTCTGGCCCGGTGGCCAGTACCTGAGGTTTCTCATCTCATTCCCTTTCCTACCATGTGTGCCCATGACTTTCTCCCTCAGCCCTGTCTATGGATGTTAGTTCTTTTCCCAGTTGCTGAGGCACTGCTCACAATCCCTGATACAATTGGGATAGGAGCCTCTGTACCGAAAGGGAAACTGAGGCAGAACAATGTGCATGCTGTGGTCACAGAAAACACATGTGGGTGGGTAGGAAGAGTGATAGACCCAGGCCCGCCCAGTTTGATGATTTTTTCCCCCTTAGCTGCCTCAGTTGTTGCCTTGTCTGTGAAGTGGGGCCTGGCTAGAGGTGGGTGCAGAGACAAGAGGGCTGGCTCTCACCATTCCCTCTCCTCCTTGCGTAGGTGTTGGCAGCCGAGGAGAACGTGGACTTCCGCATCCATGTGGAGAACCAGACGCGGGCTCGAGATGATGTGAGCCGGAAGCAGCTGCGCTTGTACCAGCTCTACAGCAGGACCAGTGGGAAGCACATCCAAGTCTTGGGCCGTAGGATCAGTGCCCGTGGCGAGGATGGGGACAAGTATGGTATGTGCCAGACCCCGTCCATATGCCTCGCACGCACTCTCCAGCCTTGGAGAGTCCTCATCCAAATCCCAGCTCTGTATTGTGCTGGATGCGTGGTGCTGGACCTAGCACTAGCATTTCTCCATCTGTAAAATGGGGGAGGCGTTGGTGACTCCTTGAGACGTGAATAAAAAGTGCCCCCTTACATAGTGGCTTGGGTGGGAGTGCTGAGATGTCAGTGGCTGCTCCTTGCACCTCAGCTCCCTCCAGCTCAGCTACTAGGAGGGGTGGAAACCTCTGGTCATGCTCTCTGGATGCTCTGGAGGCCACGGGAGTCATCTTCATCGAAGGCATATGGGAGTGTGCATCTGTGTGTATGCAAATGTGCACGTGTGTGTTTAGCTTGAACCTGTACCACCCACAAGACATGGGTATGCACAAAAACTTGGGCAATGGGCCTTGTGACCTTCCCTTGATCCGGGAGCAGCTTAGCCCTCTTGGAGGGCTGAGGGACCCAGCCCATGCAAGCCGTGGGCAATGAACAGAGTAAACATACCTCCACCTCATCAGTGCTTTGGAGAGGACTCAGCCAACACAGATGCTGGGCAAACACTAAACACGCAGATATTTTATTTAAAGTTGCTAGATAGGAAAGGCTTGGGACTGCCAGGGGGGCCTCCTGGTCCTTGCCCGTCTATGGGATGCACCCATCCCCAGCCTCTCTGCCTCATTCGGCCCAGGTTCTAGAGGTCATGGCTGGGGGCGGGGTCCTGCATGTGTGCCGAGCCTGCCAGCCTCACCTTTTTGGGATGGTGCCCTGTCGGGCCCCCTGCCCATTGCCATCAGGACATGACAACAAGACAAATAATTTCTTGGACCTTTTATCTTGGACACCATTTATTTTCCCACAGCCCCAGGGCAGGACTGACCTCATGGTAGAGCCCTGAGTGAGGCAGCTGCACCGCACTGGGGGCTGGGCTAGGCTGGGCAGCCTGGGCTGGGTCCCGGGGCCCCAGCACCTCCAGGCCAGCTGCCTCCTTCCCTATTTCCTACAGTTATTTCTATGGTTCCTCTCCTCTCCTCTCCTTCCTGTTTCGTGCTCCTTTCTGTCTTTGTTTTGGTCCATCTCTGTTCCTCCTTCCCCGTGGTATCTGCCCTTCCTTGCTCTGTCCACAGCTTCCCTTCTGCACAGGTTTTAGGCCCTCTGGCTCTTGTTGGGGGGGTACCCCCCAGATGCTGGGCTGTGCAGGGCAGACCCAGGTGGAAGTTTTCCCTGGGATTCTCTGCCCAGTGCTGCCAGGAAAGGGGCAGCTGGCTGGCCAGGAGGGAGGAGGTGCCCTCCTGGGGTGTCCCCGGAGCTCACTCTGGCCCCTCCAGGCTGGAGAGTACAAGGGGTGTGTGTGTGTGTGTGTGTGTGTGTGTGTGTGTGTGTGTGTGTGTG
>OU015755.1:65258796-65268858 GCA_907169655.1 Acomys percivali | reverse complement strand
TGTGTGTGTGTGTGTGTGTGTGTGTGTGTGTGTGTGTGTGTGTGTGTTGTTCCCTTGGTTGTTTCTGCGGGGGATACTCTGAGTGACTGTTGGTCCCACCTGGGGAGTGGAATGGAGGGGCTAGGAGGTGGGTGAGGGAAGGGCTACCAACAGAACTCCCCTCAGATTGGATCATGGGGAAAGAGGGGGCAGTCTCCCTGCCCTTTGCTTGACTTTGGGGAAGTGAGGGACCACGGGTATGGTCAGGGAGCATGTTGCTGGGTCTTTAGACTATACCACTGCCTCTGGTTAAAAAGCTTTTCTTATTTCCCTTCTGCCTTTCGAAGCCCAGCTCCTAGTGGAGACAGATACCTTCGGGAGTCAAGTCCGGATCAAGGGCAAGGAGACAGGGTTCTACCTGTGTATGAACCGAAAAGGCAAGCTTGTGGGGAAGGTGAGTGATGACACCTGGGCACGTGGGTCCACCTCAGCCAGATCTGGAAAACTGACAACGCAGACCCAGGGTCCTGTTGGCCTTACCCGGAATGCACGTCTGGTGTGTGTGTATGGATGAGAGAGAGCTGTACCTGATGGCCTCTCTTCCTGTCACCATTTCTTTTGGTGCTTGCAGCAATCAGGCTGAGGTACATGCATGGCTGCCATTTGGTGCCACAGAGGCCTGGGTCCCGCTGGGGAAGGGTGAGGAGTTCTGGGGCAGCCAGCTCACAGGCTCCTTCCCTGCAGCCCAAGGGCTGTGACTGTAGAGATCATTTGAACAATCACCTGGGGCTGGTTTGCAGCAGCAGCTGCTGCTGCTGCTGCTGCTGCTGCTGCCACCTCCAGAAGCCTTCCCTCCTTAGAGCTGGGGCCCATGGCTCTAGCAGTTCAGGAAGATTTTTATTACTTTGGAACAGGCCAGAGAGCTGCATGTGCACAGTGGTGTATGTGTATGAGTGTGTACATATGCGTACATATATCTGTGAGTGTATGTGCATGTATGTGCTTGTGTGCATGCGTGTGTGTGTGCGTGCGTGCGTGCGTGTGTGCGTGCGTGCGTGTGTGTGTGTGTGTGTGTGTGTGTGTACACCCACTTGCTGGGTTTGCATGTTCCCTGAAGGTTGCCCTTCATCTCTTTATATATCCTCACGTGCAGGTAACAGGCATGTTTCTCCCAAGGGTTTAAGAGGAAGATGGCACCCACAGGGGCTCTATAGTGAAGTCACCTCCCTGTCCTCTGCTCTCTGTAACGACTCTCTCTGCTTATATACTTGAACTAACGGGGAGTCAGTCCGGGCAGGTGGTGTGGGAAATGGACCTCTGCTTAGGAACAAAGTCCTGGGGAAATTGGTTTCATTATACCTGTTGGGGTCAGTCTTGCTGAAGCAATATTTGATTTCTTAAGCCCTTGTGCCCCTATCCCAGTCACATGAGCAGTGACTGCTTCCTTTAATTGAACACCTACTGTCTCCCAGGCGATGGGAAAAAACTAATTGCAGATAATGTAGGCAGGCTGGTACCACTACCATCCCCATTTCACAGGTGAGAAAGCTGAGGCTCGGTCGGCCACATCCCTGGGCAATTGTCCTAGGTCCCATACTAGCACTAGGCTGAATTCAAAGCCACAGTGTTTGGAAGGAAAAGATTCCAGCCACACACCCATACCAACCCAAGCTGCAAAATAATAGTAATCCGAAGAGCGTCGAGATGCCTAGGAGTGGTTTCAATTAGTGATTCACTTTCCACCGCCCGTCGCGTCGCAGGCTGGTCGGCAGGCGAGGGGGTCCCTCAGAGGCTGGGACGGAGGGCAGGGGCGGGTGCCTGGTCCCCTGGCCTGGCTGGTCCTCCTCTTGGCCAGCAGTTTCCTGAGGCGGCGGTCCAGCCCCGCGTCAGGCGCTTTGTTCTCCTGCCCGCCTGGGCCTCCTCCCAACCAACCTGCTTTGAGTTTGAGACTTGGTTTTCCCCATTGCTCCCTCAGTGCCCAGTGCCCACGCTACCCGGTGCCACCCGTGCTACCTCCCGCCTGCTCTCTTCCCAGCATCCTGACCTCCTAGGAGTGCCATCGCGGGGTCAGGAGAGCTCCCAGTCCCCTCTGGCTTCAGCCCCGCCAGCCTCCTGCCGGCTGGCCGCTGAGTCACCGCTTCCACAGGAGCGGAGCGGCTCCAATTTCCTGCCCCCTTGCCCTCTCTCCCATCATTAATATTGGTGACGGTTCAGCTGGCTCAAGGCACTGTCCCGAAGCAGGCCTGTCCCTTGCCTTCATCCCCAAGCCCTCCTTCCAGCCCAACTGCCTCTGCCACCCTTCTGGGCTCAGAGGCTTGGTGGTCCCATCCGTCTGTGTTGGGTGGTGTGGAAATCGTGCTTTAGGCTCTCTATGGCATCCTCCCTGCTCACCCAGGCTGTGTGGGGAGTTCTTTCTTTGATGTCTGGGTGTGTCTCCTCCTTACAACCTGGGCCTGCCCTCAGCCTTTTCCACATATTGCCTGTTTGGGAAGCTTCAGGCCCCAACTGATTTTCTTCTCCCTGGACCAGCTGAGGGCTCAGCTTGGCCTCTCCATACTCCTGGAAACCTGTGCCCCAGGGAGGCTCTCTGCACCGCTCACACCCATCCCCTAGATGTGAACTTAGGGCTTTGTGCATCAGCCCTTCAAGCCCTGTCATGCTCTCTCCATGGACCCTTTTTAGCCCATCTTCAGTGATCTCTAGAGTTAACCTGGCTCCTAGGTAGCTCACTGACCCCCCTCAGCTGTCTTTGGACACCCTATCCCCTCACCTGGATGTCCCTCTTTGTCCTCAAGTCTGTATTTTCCTCCCGGCTGGGAGCTCATGCAGAACCTGAGGGGTACAGAAGCAACAAAGAGGCAGGGACATTGGCTCTTGTCTTTTGAGACTGACTCAGCCTCTTTACTATAAGGATGCCAGAGAGCCTGGTACCCTGGCCTACTAGGTACCCCGCCCCACTGAATCTTGGGGCCTTGTTTGAAAAAGGGACTCATGCTGCCATTAAGTAGGCTCTGCCTAACTGCTAATCTCTTCCTTCTTCCCCTTTAAAGATAGGTTTGTTTTACTTTATTTATTTTTTAAGACATGGTCTCCTCCAGCCAAGGCTATTCTGGGACTCTGGAATTCCCTATGTAGCCATGGATGCTGTGGATTCCTGATCCTCCTGCCTCTACCTTCTGAGTATAGAGACTAGAGGCAAACACAACCACCCCAAGTTCATGTGAGGCTGGAATGTACCCTGAGTTCTTAGTGTGTCAAGTAGGCCCTATGTGGCCTGAGCCACCCTGAGCTTGAAGCTGGCATGTGACATCACTTTTGCGTTCATGGGAACTCTGGCCTCTGCTGCCTTAGTAGGGTAGCTCTCCTCTTTTCTGTGGATAATAGGTGCCAGCCTTGCACACCTCAGGCCTGAACAATGGTCATGCATCGGGCCCTGAAAATAACTATGTGGCCTGGAGTCCTTCCCTCTGTCCGCCTTGGAGCCCTGTGTGCTCTGGTAGCCTGCTCCTGGCCACTCCTCCCAACCATATGCACTTGTCCAGAAGGTAGCATGGTCCAGAAAGAATTGCTGGGTATGTCCTATCAGATGCTAGTCAGACGTTTCCTCATCTGCTCCTGCCTGTCCTTTTGGGAGCAACTGGGCTGCAGAGTCTTTCGGGGCAGGTGGTTAAGACCATTTTGGTTGTGAGTTACTGAAAACTCAATGTTTTCAGCTGAAGGGGATCCCCCTCCCCTAAAGAGCTTCAAACAAACAAACAAACAAACGACACCTCTAGGTGTTAGGTACGGCGTGATCTAGTGATGTCATTGGGATTCAGGTCACATGGAAGGGCTGTGACTGTCTTTAGAAGTAAGGGGGTTGGAGGTGAGAGAGGACTTACTAACCGTCCAAGACTTGGGAGTGATTGGTCACGTTCTTTAAAAACTGATGCCCCTGCTTGTCTTACCTAGTGGAGGTGGGACCCAGGCACTGTGTTGTTGTTGTTGTTGTTGTAATGTAGTTGTAAGTGACTTAGGGTCATAGAAAGGGCCAAAAACAGAGACAAAGGTCAAACTCAGGTGCAGCCTGCTGTTAGCCTCTTAGCTTTTCTAAGTCCATCATGGGGTATCTGTGCTCATCATAGGTTCCATCACTGGTTCTCAAGAATGCCTCTGTGCCCTGGAGTGTTGGGACCAGCCTAGAGCCCTTTGAAGCAGACATGTACTGAACCTACATGCCTGGTCTGGGCTACAACCAACGTTTTACTTTGTGTCCATGGTGGCTCTGTGGGAGGTGAGGAGTTTTGGGAGGGGGGTGGGCAGCATCAGTCTCTCTACCTTCTCTCTTTTCCCCATGGACTTCTCTAGAACTGGACATGAGGCAAGTGTGCTAGGGACTGTTTTCAAGTACCATGACCTTGGGCAAGCCCGTTTGTCTCTTTTAGCTGCTTCCATTCTCTACGTAGAGTGACTCTCAGTGGCTTAAGAGGGTCAAGTAATGACATGATGGATGTGGGACTGTCTGGCCTGTGGTCGGCAATCAATACATACTGAATGAATGAGTGGGGAGACCAAGTGGGCCAGACAAGCTGTCAGCATGTTCCGTGTGCTTGAATAGCTAGTCCTCCTAGAGGGACATCTGTGAGACACTGTAAAGGGCTCAGAGCTTCTTTTTCTCTTTCTCCCATCTTGGTAAGGCTTTCATTTGTGTGAACAGAGACCCTCTCTTTGGCTAAGGCCTGTGCTCAGCTCCTAGAGTAAGTCAGAGGCAATCCTGGTCTCAGAGAGCTCTTGGACTCAGGAGGAGACACACGGATGCAGAATTACTCTGTTGGGAGCATGGGGTAGTAGAGAAGTGGGGGGAATCTGGGGACTTCCAGCGATGGAGTGTGTGAACCAGTTAAAGCCTAAGCGCAAATGTGCAGTGCGTGTCTAAACTTATTTTAAAGGGCTGGGAAGCTGGGCTCTGGGCTGGGCCCAACACTCCAGGACACAGAGGGACTCTTGGGGACCGGTGGTGGAGCCTCCGATGAGCACAGATTCTCCTCGATGGACTCGGTCAGAAAGGCTAAGAGGCTACCAGCAGGCTGCACCTGGGTTTGACCATTGCCTCTTGAGGAAGTGGAGGAGTTGCCTAGAGAGAGAATTGGTGGTCCAAGTGTGCTTCCCAGAGGTGGCAGTTAACAGAGCTGAACTTTGAAGACTGACTGGGTTCTCTAGCCTTTGCTCAAGTTGCTTTGACTTTGGTAAAGGTCATGCAGAGTTGGACAAGGAGCTTCTAGACCTTTCCATGAGAGACTCAGGGTCCAGAGATCTCTCGCTGCAACCTGCCTTCCATGTGTTTTCGGCCTTCCTTTCTAATAGTCTCACTACAGTGTCTCCCCAAGCCGTCCTCTGCGTATCGTGTGTCTCGAACCTGCCCTCTGTCTGTCCTTCAGCCGTCTCGAAAGATGGCATTTCCCAGCCTTTCTGCAGAGTTCAGCACTCTGTCTGCAGGGAGTAGGCTTGCCCTCCTCTCAAAGGTGAACGTCCCTGGAAGCTCAGGCCAGTTTTCCACTTCAAACAAAAGCCTGGAACCCGCACCTCAGTCTCCACACACAGCCAGACCGCTGGGCTTCCAACTTGGCTGGGCAGCCATCCGGAACGAGGAGTGGGCGTGGCCTAAATTTGGAGATGTTAGCTGGAAACTTGCACTGCTAAGCCAGCCCGTCCTACTCTCTTTCCCACTCTCTCCCATCATGCAATCTCGCAACCTCTGCTCCGGAAGAAGGCTTGCAAGCTGTCTCCCCACCGTCTTTTGTTCAGGGCAGCCCCAGCAGAGCCACCTGCTCTTGAGAGGCAACCTGGAGGGCCCCTCTGTGTGTTAGACCCCTTTACAAGTGTCATCCATCTCGTGTCTCTGTGATGCAGAAGTAAGCCATTGTATTCTTTTGCCTGGTGAGGAATCTGAGGTTTGGAGCAAGGTCTTGGCAATCTGAGGTCACAGGATGTTCATTTGGCTGTTGGCTCCAGAGTCAGTGCCCTTTGCCCTGCATACCTAGTCTCTCAAGACATCTGCTCAGGAACACCCGAGGCCCCAGGGCCCCCTTAACGCAGCCTGTGGAGGTTGGCTATGCTATGTCTTATTTTTGGAGGCTCTCAGCTTGCTTCGTACCAAGTATTAAAGTGTGCTGCGTCCCACCGTGAGCGAAGTTTGTGTTGAGCTGTGGCGCAGAAGAGTCGAGCAGCTGACTTAGTGTCAGATTTTGTGCAGATCTGCCAGGACCCGTTTCTCTTACACGTAGTAGACTAAAACATCAGCTGAGGGAAAGGAAATGAGACATGGTTGGCCCACATGGCGGTGAGGTAACATGAACTGCAGATGCAGCTGGGTTGGGAGCCCAAGTGATGTGACCAGGGCTTGGTTGCTTCTTTCATCTTCCTGTCGGCCTCACTTCCTCAGCGCTGGCATCACTGCCCAGCAGGATTGTCCTTCATGTTGGTAAAATGGCTGCCCTCATTTCAGCCTTATAAATACCTCAAGTTTAAACCTATTTCTTTTTTTTTTTTTTCTTTTCTTTTTTTCTTTTCTTGTTTTGGCACTGGCAGTGGAACCTGCATAGCACACTGATTGGTGGGCTTAGGTCACATACCTGGGAGAGAACCTGCGTTGATACAGAGCCTGTATCTTTTATGAAGGAGGAGAATAAGGATGGAGTGGATTTTTGCAAGACAATGGGACTCTGCTCCCTGGGTGGAGGATGCACAAAGATGTAGGGGCCTATAACAAAGAGCTATTTGCATATCAGGAAGTAGAGGCTAGACCCTTTCCGCTGTCCCAGCCTCAACCATGAACCCTGTGCCCTCCCCACCAGAGCTTTGCTCCTCCAATTTCTTTTATTTTCCTTTATTTTCTCCTCTTGGCAAAGGCTTCTGTTTGGTTCTAGCCGTGCTCCTGAATATTCTAATACTCGCCCAGGCCCATCTCTACAGTGCTTGTAAAGCCCAGTTTTAAGCAGAACTCTTCTTGGTATCTGATCCCCAGGCATGTTTGCTCACGCTTGTTTTCAGCCCCTTCCCCTGCCAGGTCCGTCTTGTACCTTCCCTGCTCTGTGGCTATAGACTACATTTGCTGATGGTGTTAAGGTTGGGAGCTGCACAGACCCTTCCTAGACCTGGGGGGACCTGGGTGCAATGGGCCCCGGTACCGACCCATCACTGGTTGCGAGTAAAGCTTGCTGCGGCACACTTACTGGGGGTTATCGCCTGACTTCATCTGACAACTCCCTCCCCCCCTTCTCTCTCTCCTGCAGCCTGATGGTACTAGCAAGGAGTGCGTGTTCATTGAGAAGGTTCTGGAAAACAACTACACAGCCCTGATGTCAGCCAAGTACTCAGGATGGTACGTGGGCTTCACGAAGAAGGGGCGGCCTCGCAAGGGTCCCAAGACCCGGGAGAACCAGCAAGATGTGCACTTCATGAAGCGTTACCCCAAGGGACAGGCCGAGCCGCAGAAGCCCTTCAAGTACACCACAGTCACCAAGCGTTCCCGGCGGATCCGCCCCACTCACCCTGGCTAGGTCTGGCCACACTCACCCCCAGAGAACTACATCAGAGGAATATTTTTACATGAAAAATAAGGAAGAATCTCTATTTTTGTACATTGTGTTTAAAAGAAGACAAAAACTGAACCTAAAGTCTTGGGGGGAGGGGGGCGATAGGATTCCACTGTTGACCTGAACCCCATGACAAAGTGCTCAAGTAAGGGGACTGCTGTCAATCTACAGGTGCTTGCCTCTCTCTAGTGGGCAATTCAAAACTCATCCCCAGAGGAGGACTTGAATGAGAAAACTGACGCTGCGAGAAACCAAAGTCCTTTCCCCCAAAGGTTCTGAAAGCAAAAACAAAAACAAAAACAAACAAAATGGAAAAAAAAGAGTAGTGCCCTTCCCTGACCCTAACACCCCCCCCCAACTCCAACCCTTCTTCCTGCCCTAGACTCCAACAAGAATCGCTCTCTGGTTTGCGGTCATTTATTTATTGTCCACTGCAAGCTGTCCCACGACACCGCGCAGGGAAGGCGCCCCTGAGAATTCTCCGCGCCTCGACCTTTCCGACGACAGACGCCTCGTCCAATCATGGTGGACTGCCTTGCCCGCGGTTCTGGAGGATGCTGCTATGGACCTTCCGTGACTCACGTGACCTAGTACACCAATGATAAGGGAATATTTTAAAACCAGCTATATTATATATATTATATATATAAGCTATTTATTTCACCTCTCTGTATATTGCAGTTTCATGAACCAAGTATTACTGCCTCAACAATTAAAAACAACCCACAAATTATTTAAAAAAAAAAAACAACAAAACCAAACCAACCAAACCCGTGAGGAGTGTGGTGGCTGGGGGCAGGGCATCAACAGGGCTGTCTGGCTAAGCTTTCTTCCTCTTGGTCTTCGTGCTGAGGGCTGCTCAGGGCACTCTTTTAGGCACTGAGCAGGCAATGTCGAGCAGATGGGAATCGCTTCATCAGAGAAAGTAGTTCTCCAGTGCCCCTGACGCAGTGATGGACGCAGACATTGGTTCACAGGCCTTTACATAGCCTCCATGCTAGGTCTGCAGGGACCTTAGCTGTTAGCGATTCAGATCCATTGCTTCATTGATGTTCATCATTCACCGTTGATGAACCACTCTTGCTTGGTATCCATCATGATCGATGAATTCCACAGTGTTTGGTCAAGCTGAACCTGGATTTCTGAGGTCATTTCCGTTCTTGGAGTTTCTCTCCTATGCTGTGAGTCAGGGTTATAATGCCTTGGTGACTTGTGAGGGCCTGCCTGCTCTTCCAGGGTCACCCTAGAGCTGGAGGCAGACAAGGCTCCAGGGAGCCTTCTTTCTGAGGTGTGGGCCTGAGGAGTCTGGGGTAGGCAGCCACACCCTTTCCCTCCTCCGCCTTTAGTCTAGACCTCATCCTTGGATAACAGTTTCTAGAAGGTGAGAGGGGGCCCTGAACCCCTTTGTTGTCACACACACCCTCCTTTGAATTTTCCTGAACTCTGGGCAAGCAGATCTGCCTTGTGACCCACCTGCCACCTTTACCCAGTTCCCGGCTCCTGCCACTTGGCTCTCCCTCCTGCCAGGCACAGCCTGTGTCCTTGAAACTTTGTGAAGCCTTCCAGGTGCCCAGTGGGGTGGGAAGTTCGTGGCTGTCCCATTTGTAGATGATGAACAGAGGCTAAGAAACATAAAACTGGCTAAGATCCCTAAATAAGACAGAAGTGGGGCAAGCGCCTTCCCTGGCCCACTGTCTCCTTCCACGTTTGACAGAGAAATACTCCTAGGCTCAACAAAATCCTCAACTTGCACAAGGCCTAAGTGAAACCATTGGTGAGAACCCTAATTGGAGGGGCCTAAAAGGCTGTTGTACACGGTGAGGTAATGTGTCAGGCCACAATCTCTCATGGCTGTGTCATGAACCAGAAGGAAAAGGGAAAGAGGCCTGAAGTCCTCTGATCCCCTTCAAGGATGCACCACTGCTGGGGGCCTCTCACAAGCTTCCACCTTTTCCCAGTAATGCTGTGCCCCTCCAGGACCAAAGTTAACATGACTTTCCGGAGACCCTTATCCAAATCTCACCTTCCTGTCCTGTCTCCTCCTCTCTACTCTTTCAGTTTTTTTTGAAAAAACAAACAAACAAACAAATAAACAAAACCACAAAACAAACAAAACAAAAAACCACAAATGGATGCCTGGAATTGGAATTCAGTTATTCACTCATCCATTCATTCAACCAGCAAACATATACCCTGGTCACGCTTGCTGGCTAGGAGTGGGTGACAGCAGTGAGCCGAGCAGTCCTGAGGGCTGAGGAAATGACTCAAGGGTAAAGAGTTTGCTAGGACAAGCACGGGGATCTGAGTTTGGATCCTCAGCACCCAAGTAAGGTTGGGCATCGCAGCACAGTCTAGCTGAAATGTGAGATCCAGGTTCAATGAAAGACATTGTCTCAAAAAGTAAAGTGTAGAGTGAAAGACCTTACTTCTGGCCTCCATATGAGCTTACACGGGTGTGTGTACACACACACACACACACACACACACACACACACACACACACACACAC